>CM002522.2:5690000-6290000 GCA_000576495.2 Oryza glumipatula | reverse complement strand
GCTAAACCCAAAGTCCATAATAAATTAGAAGAAAGAAGAGATGGAATGGGCTTGATCTCTAACTGTTCATGCGGCCCATTAAAGCCCATTTCGGGGAGAAAATCTCTTCATTTCTACACATATTCTTCCAATTTCTACACACATTTAACAGTAATTTTGATTTTTTTCCTAGTTGTATTTTATTTTCATTTTTTCTTGTACACAGTTTGCGATAACCACACAAATACCACGGTTATCGCGGCAAACCACGCAGTAACCACGGCAAAACCGTGATACTGCCAAGAATTTGAATTCAAATTTTTTAATGCGGTTTTTGCACGGTTTTTTACAGTTACCACGCTACGGCATGCGGTAACCCGTCCACACGATAAGGTGAACCCTTGAACAAATTAATGCGTGGTCCAATTCGTTATTTGCTGGAACAGAAACTGAACCTTTCTATCTAGACTGATCATGCACCTGTTTCCTTGTAAATCTCATTTTCAGTGATGCATCTTGGTTCACCACGCATAATGGAAGAAGCAGGCCGCCACGCATCAAATCCATCCGTACCCGGCGCCGTTGGTTTGATACTTTGATTGCAGCCACAAGTCCGCATCCTCGCAATAATCACCCTGATCAGCATCGGCGACATATCAAACGTGCTCATGCCGTTGAGTATTTTATAGCCGTCGGATTAAGTTTGGGTGCACCAGATCAATCGCTACAGTAACCTTAAAAATAATAAAATATATTCACCACTGTTTCTACAGTTTTTTTATAGCTACAGCACAACACTGTAGCTTTCCTCATATTTCACTGTGCGCCTCTGCCTTTCTCTCCCTACGACAGAGGATGCGAACCCAACGTACACATAGCATGTTCCATCTATGCGCACATAGCACTCAGTTGCACTGGTCTCCCATAACTCGGGACTGACTATACATCATGTGACAGATTTTCTAGCCTAATATCATGTAGATTTTTTAAGCAATAGGATAAACATCAAATTTAGGGAGTAATTATAATATGACGTCATAATATTCACCAAAAAAGTCGGCATGTATTTACATTATAAGTTCCTAAAATTATATATATAATTTTAGTATATTTATGATGTAAGTCATAAAATTACATATAAATTACATATGTAATTATAGTGTAAGTATGATGTAATCAGTAAGCGTGGGATCATAAACAAAATAACAATAGAAAACACTGCTCAAATGCGAGGAAAAAACGCAGGCGTGTGTTTCGAATTGAACAGTAAATGTGTGGGACCCATAGAACGCAACGACAAAGTACAAAAGCCCGGTCCATCTCAAAGTCTACAGCCGTGCCTGACTTTGCTCAATCCAAATGCAGTACGAATTTTAAACAAAGATGAATGGTCAAAAAAGTGACAGATTTAGCACCCTGTTTTCTATCAACAGAGCATTAGCAATTCCGTTTTTTTAAAGATTAAGGTCTTCTTTTTTTCCCCTAAATTAGCCACATTCCTCTTGCCTGCACAGACGACAACCTTCTTCGCTTACCGCCTATATAACAGAAATGTCAATGTTTCATTAATTTTAGCAAATCCCTTCATTTTATATATATAACTTGTTCTGCCCTTAGTTTTACATGTTTGACTCGAAACAACAGTTCCGAATTTGTCACAACACATAGGGGGAGGGGGGGGGGGGGGTTCAAACTGAAAAGGCTAACATAAGCATTAACAAAAGGTTTTTAGTTAACTGCATATGGGACCAGCTTCTTTTTATTATGGTTGCAGCTTGAACTAGGAATAGATCTACCCACAGGTGAAGTGACCGACTTAGCTATGACCCACGTCGCTCCACCCCTAGACCCCTATTTCCATTAGCCCACCAAGGAAAATAAGGCTTTAGTTTTTATTTTTTTTTCAAAAACATCACATCGAATCTTTTGGACACGTGAATAGAGTATTAAATATAGATAAAAATAAAAAACTAATTGCACAGTTTATATGAAAATCGCGAGACGAATCTTTTGAGCCTAATTAGTCCATAATTAGTCATAAGTGCTACAGTACCCACATGTACTGATGATGGATTAATTAGGCTTAATAAATTCGTCTCGCGGTTTCCACCTGAGTTATGAAATTAGTTTTTTCATTCATGTCCGAAAACCCCTTCCGATATCCGGTCAAACACCCGATGTGATATCCAAAAAATTTTCTTTTCCCGAACAAATCAGCCTATGAAGCCAAGCCAACAGGTCAGCCCATTAGGCATCAGGTTGGACGCTGGTCCTGATCACGCACACGCGCCGCATGCAGCTGCACGAAACTGATCACTTCCCATCTTCTCCGTTTTCTCATCTTCCGATCGGTGGACTTCTCATCTTTCGATCGGTGGTGGCGCCGCGACACGACGTCCGATGCGCGCCGATCAAAACCGACACATGCGCGTGCTGCACCGCCACCGTACGAGCAGCTGCACTGACAGCCGATGCCACCACGGGCCCATGCCGGGTGTGCTGCCGCCGTGCCGGGCTGTTGCAGTCAGCTAGGGGTAGCACAGCCTGTGGCAGCCCGCAGCCGGCAAGCAGCTTCCAGCAAAAGCTCTGAAGCGGCCTAGCCCGTGTCCATCTTCCGGAAGGCCGGATGGAAAAGGGTCAATGGGATCATACCATTATAAATTTACTAGTTTAGAAAAATACCATTATTATTTAATTAATTATTCCTCCGTTTCACAATGCAAGTCATTATAGCATTTTCTACATTTATATTGATGTTAATGAATCTAGACATATATATATATACACTGGTGGAGAAACCATCTATTGTTGGTCGGTCAAAATCCACAATAGTCCCGGTTGCAACAAAAACCGGGACTAAAAATGATCTTTAGTCCCGATTAAAAACACCACAGCTATTTTACACCAACCGGGACTAAAAATCATCTTTACTCCCGGTTCATCCTGTGTCAGTAGTCTATCAGGGGGCCGAGGATCTTTAGTCCCGGTTGGTGACACCAATCGGGAGTAAAGATCATCTTTATAGTCCCGGTTGATAATACTAACCGGGACTAAAAATTATATTGATCTTTAGTCCCGGTTAGTATTACCAACCGAGACTAAAATTTAATACGTAGTATATAATCCCTATCCCTTATCCTCTCCTACACTTCACAGATCCGTTTCCCTTCCTCTTCACAGATCTAACTCCTCCTTCCCCCCCTCCCCTTCCTTCTCCCCTCTCCTCCCCCTCCCCACTTCCCATCCGGTGGCCGGCGGCGGCGGCGGTGCCGCGCGGGGCGGCGGCCGTGGTGGGTGCCGGCGGGGCCGCGCCCAGCGGCGGCCCTGGCGGGCGGCGGCGGTGCCGCGCGGGGCGGCGGCCATGGCGGGCGGCGGCCGGCAGGGGCATGTCTGGCGGCGGCCATGCCCTCTCGACTGCCGGCCGGACTTTTTCTTTTTTTTTCTTTTTTTGACAATTTGTGATTGATTGAGATGTGTAATTTTGTGATTCATTGCATGCATATGAGATGTATAATCTGTGATGTATTTGATTTGTGTGTATTTTTAGGATTTGTGATGTATTTGATTTATGTTTATAAGTAACTTAAAGATTTGGGATGTTACTTTGAATTGGAGATTTGGGGATTGATTTAGGGATATACATGGCACTAGATTTGGGAGAAAATATAGAGATTAAATCTGGCAAAAGAAAAAAAAAGCGCTACTCTCTCTTTAGTCCCAGTTGGTATTATCAATCGGGACCAAAGATTCCTCTCTTTTTTCCCGGTCGGTAAAGATCGATCTTTAGTCTCGGGTATTTGAACTGGGACTAAAGATAACGATCTTTAGTCCCGGATTCGTACTCCCGGTTGGAAAACTGGGACTATAGGGGGGTTACCAACCGGGAGTAAAAAGGCTTTCTCCACCAGTGATATCTATCTAGATTTATTAACATCAATATAAATGTGGAAAATGCTAGAATGACTTACATTGTGAAACGAAGGAAGTAGCAAGAATGTCATTATAATTTGCTAGGTATTCAACATATGCCACTGCATACCTCTTTTCCACCTTTTCTAATTTTCTAGGACCAAAATACCCTATTCTTGTTCCTTGTCACCTCATCTCTCTCACTAGCCTACCGCAACCCCTTCTTGTCAGCGACGTCGCCGCTAAATGTGGACCTTGGCTCCAACTTATTTTACTATTGCTCTCTCCCCCCTCTCTCCCTGTATGTTTATCTCTCTCTCTCTCTCCAACACTCTAACGTTAGGCTCCACGGTGTTCCCGGCTTGGACCTTGGGCCGGTAGGCGATGAAGGTGGCGGCGGGGTAGGTCATACCGGCCAGCGGGGAGGAGTGACACCGTTGCACCGGTGGTGAAGCCACAAAGGGCACAGGCTCCACCACACGAGCTAGTCGCGACCGTCAGGGATGGTGGAGCTCCGTGAGGAAGGACAGTCTAATGTTGCACTCGATTGGGCAAGGTACTGCTGCGGTCCAGCATCCTCAAGCTCCGTTGCCGATCAGCCGCTACTCCGTAGGCCGACGCCATGAATTCCTCCGAGAGAAACCACAAGGAAGAGAGGAGATGACGAGAGAGAGAGAGAGGTTTGGTATAGTAGAGTAGATATGAGAGACATGTGAACCTTGCCCAAAGAGTAGGAAGGTGTTGACGGTCGTTATCGATCAGTTTCGACCGTCAATATTACTAAAATAGAGGAGAACTAGTGATGCTTGCAATGCATATATCTGTTAGAACAATAATATTCCACTAGTATTAGGTCTACTAACCTTTTTGCAGAGAATGACAATAAAGTAGAGGAGAATCGACATCAACTCAGACGATAAATCAATCGGACGATGTCGAGAACCAGACTTATGTATGAGAAGGGCCAAGTACTCAGAATTAACACGATGAATTGGGCCAAAATTCACAAGTCTGCGGAGAAGAGAAGTCCAGGAGGCCACTAGCCAAATTGTGGGTTGGTTGGGCCGGCCCCAGGTTCGGTCGAACCTGGTGGTCCGGCCGAACCCATCTCTCCACCGTTGGATGTGGGGTTTGGCAGGGACACTCTAGATCTTCTCCTGATGGTGGTTGCGGGGTACTTCGGACAATTCCCCTTCCACAACCGTCGTAACTACCTCTATATAAGGAGCTTACTCTCTTCACTTCAACACACACCTCAAGCAATAGCTCTCTCATTTCTCTCAAGTTTAGTTTAGTAGTATCTAGCTGATGGAATAGGAATAGAGTAGAAATCAGGAGTACGGAAGCCTTCGGAAGAGTTTGGGTGTGGCTCTAGTAGCTTTTCTCTTCCCTTTTGTAAGCTGTGTACTTTTATTAGAATACTCTTCCATATACATTTATGGTATTGAAATACTTTCCGAGTATATGAGTACCTACTTTACATTATGTTCATGTTATACTGAATATACAACTAGCTTATCTGGGAGATGCTTTGGTGCGGGTATAATGTTTGCTTATGCAATTACTCTATGTCATGACGATGATATTAGAGTAGTATCTGGTAGTTTAGATGTGGTGTCTAGATTACGGGATATTATTATTTGGGATTATATATTGCGGATGAGAAGTGGGCCGCTGATGGTGACAGCTCAGTACGGGTATTCCTCCGCGCCGGTATATAATCCTAAGTTAATTTCTTGGGGAGGGTATTCCTTCGTATTTAGCCCCGACTGTATGGTCATGACGGGCTGTCGTAAGGAACTCGGCAGTCAGGGGTGGCTTCTCGAAGTACTAGGAGGGCATCGGATAGAGGGTATTAGCTAGTATATCAGTTAACTAGAATGTATATATACTATGTATATTAGAAGTATAGGAATAGATTTTCTTTCTCTTTTCTTTCCACCTAGCTTAGATGATTTATTATGAGAATGAGTAGTTCATGCTTGTGTGTCACTCTACCCTTGGATTATCTTAACCCCTGTTTAGAATATGATTATCACAAATAGTATATAAATTATTAGTCAAGCTCTCTCTACATGATCTTCCTACAGGATAAAATAAATACGATACCCTTGGAATACTCTCGAGTGAAATGCTACAATGGTATATCCGTGCGCTTGCGGATGAACTCTGTAACCATAATATACCAGAAATATTTCTGCGTTATTGCTGGGAATTATATTTCTAGTAATGTTGTTAAGAAATACCAACAGAAGGTTAGTATAGTAAAGTTGGTATAAGATGAAATGTGAGGGTAAACCGAACCAAGCGGGGCTTGGAGAGGTGGATGAACCCTGGATAATTACAACTCCAACAATAACGTTGTCTTTCGGTTAAAACTGCTAGGTCAATAGGTTTGTGAAATGAATTGTGGAAACTAGCTTTATGCAAATAAACTAAGCCATCCTCGAACCCCTGTGTGCATTAGTGTGCAATTGCTTAGGGGCAAGAACTTTCTGATAACTGGTGCAACTGGTTTTCTTGTAAAAGGTGACAGCTTCTCTGAATCTTAGCATTTGATTTTGTTCTCCCATCAGTGTGTGCATTCATTTTGTAGTGGTGGCTTGCTGAGTACATGTGTACTCACTCTTGCTTAATTAAATCTTTTAGAAGGGAGTTGGAGTCGATTAGATTTATGGCATGCTGCTGTCAAGAACGTGTTGAAGATGATGGATTAAGGACCATAGGTTCACCAGTCGTTGCTTGTGGAGTTTGATGGACCACCGCTGCTTCGCTTCTGCTGTTCTACCTATTGCTTTGGCATTTTGTATTGTAAGTGACCATGCTTGGTCTATTTCGGGACCCAATGGGGTTACCCTTGTATTATTATTGTAGAAACACCTGTAAACGCTGTCAGTTGTGATATTATACTGTGCTATGTATGTACCACCTATTGATCCAGGGAGTGGTACTGTATAACACATGGCATTACCGGTGTATAAAACCGGGGGTCCCCACAATAGACCAGGTGCGTGGCCACCGGGTGACTAAAGCAATAACCTGCAAAGGAGAAGACACCATCTTGTTGTCGAAAATTACCCTGTTTCTGCTTAGCCAAATGGACCAACAAAGAGTTGTTGCACCCATCAAAAGCAAATTTCTCATGTCCTTAGGAACACATGTAAGCCAACACCCAAACATATGATTAACATTTTGAGGAGGTTGTAAGTTATAAGATACCAAACGAGTAACATGACATTGGAAGAACAAATGTTGGATGGTTTCGTCCTTATGACAGAAGCAACATTTCTTATTACCTTTCCACTTTCGCTTAGCTAGATTATCCTTGGTTAGAATTACGCCCCGACGTACATACCAAAGGAAAATCTTTACTTTGAGTGGTACTTTTACTTTCCAAATACGTCTATTTATATTCGGGATGGCCCGTATGGACAGGACCTAAGTAATAAGAATTAACCAAAAAGATCCCATTAGGGGTGAGATTCCATCGAAATTCATCTTGCTCCTGTGAAAACAACAAATCAGCTATGCGAGGCCATAAATTGTGCCATGCGGCTAATTTTGCTCCGATTAAATCTCATCTCCATGAAAAGCTTGGAGGATTGTTTTGAAAGATTTGTGAGATAGTCGACTGTTTATGCACCTAGCTATGTTATAAAGACAAGGATATTGATCTCTCAACGAGGCATTACCCAACCATTTATCCTTCTAAAACCTTGTTTGGCTTTGATAAGGCTAGCCCAAAAACGTGAATCTCCCGCTTTTCCAAAAAGCCTGAGATAAAGGTTGCGATCCCAAATATTTATTATGCAGCATATGTTGACACATTCCATTTGTGGTGAGTAATTTGTATTTTTTCAGGGAAGCAACGCTAAATTCTTTACTTCTAGGTCGTGTATTCCAAGCCCCCTTGATCTTTGGGCCGACAGATGATGTCCCATTTAGCAAGCCGGTATTTTTTTCTTATGTCCATCCTCTTGCCAAGAGGGAATTAATATGTAGCCAGAGAGTTATTTTAGGAGATCCAAGAAACATAGTTCCCTTTGTCAAATTTGGACGCTATTTTTTCTCGTACTTTTTTGTTTTTCCCCCTTTTAGGGGAATCGGATCTACGGTATTTTTTTTGCCATGTTGGGAATTAGACTTTTTTTAGGTTGTTTTTTTCGCTTTTTTTTAAAAAATTTTTTGAGCTAGGGCTAAGAGCCCCCATTTCCATTATCAGAAATGAAGCAGTAACTACAAGGTCTAGAAAAAAAACAAAAAAACTAGAGACTAAAAGGACAGGACAAACAGAGTGCCTGCCAAAATAATACTCATTCTATTATTAAAATATATATATTGATACAGATGTTGAATATTACAATCTAGCATTTTAGAAGAGTGTAATCCAAAATTAAGCGTGTCGACGTTTGATGTCACGATTCCGGTATTTGCATAGTATAGGGATCGCTGGTACCAGGGTATATGCGAGATTGTGGTAAAGAAGATGGAGATGGGGATTTTTATACAGGTTCGGGCCCCTGAATTGTCAGGTAATAACCCTACTCCTGTTGGCCGAAGCCGGTCGTTGCTCTTATTCATCATAATCACACCAATACAATATATGGGGTAGCCTATCTAACTATTGTCGACTTGGCGGTCTGAAGTGCTGACTCGTAGTCGACAACAGTGTAGGCTTCCTCCTCGAATCCGTATCCGGCGAGATCAAAGATAGCGCTATGTCTCTCCTGATAGTATCCGTGGACACCATAGGGGACTACCATGCTTATCTCTGAAGTACATATCCGGCGTCTTGTCTTGGCGCATATTCGCTTGTATGTTGATCTTGTGTCTTGATCTATTGTTCTGTGTCCCCTCTCCTGCTAGGGGGCCTTGTATTTATACCCATAGGTGTCCCCTTGTCCAAGTAGAACTAGGGAAACCAATATGGATACAATCTGAGTAGTCCTTGTCGTTTCCATGTAGAACTCTAGTTGTCTTTCCTTATGCGGAACTCCTCCTATATCCGAAGGTTGTTTCTGTATAAGACATGGTATGTGGTGGGTCCTGCCGAGATTTAGTCAACTACTATTAGGTATGTGGTATCCATAACCCTGACAGTTGCCCCCGACTTTAATGCAAATGAACGAATTCATATTCTGAATCCGAAGACCTCAGAATAACTGTTATCGAGCTCACGTGACCATTCTCGGTGAGTTCAGAGATAACGTTAGACTTCCCTTATTAGCCTCGTGCGGGCACCGTATAGGGTTTATCTGAGTCAATCTCCAACGTCAACTAAGAAAGTACAGAGCATACGACTAAGTCTCTCGTCTTGCTGTAATCGAGAATTTGGATTGAAGTCAAGAAATTTTATCTCGGCGGGTACACCATCTCTTCATTCCGTATTCCTTGTCGAGATCCACCAACCGTTCTCGAGTGATCGAGAAGGCGCAGAGTCTACGACGGAGCCTTGTCAACATTTGTCTTACTCGCCTTAGTCGATCTTGGTATAGAACCATAGAGACATGGAGTCTTCGACAATGTCGAATAGAATTTTCCTGAAATCAATACTTAGAAAAGAATGTTAGATAGAAATAGCTCCCGAGCGAATGCTCAAAGGGTGACATGTTATAATGTGTATGGAAAACTGAAAATGAATTAAATTTACAGACCAATGTTTTGTATATGAGCGTCTTCTCTTTTACCGACTTCTATCAGTCAGTTTGTTGAGTCATACACTCTCCCTAGCCCCCAGCCTTATCGTCGGAGAATCGTTCTTGGAGAATAAGGCTCTTGGACCCTTGACCTGCCTTGGTTGAAAAAGCGCTTACCCTAGCTCCCAGCCGTGAAGTTGGAAAACCCAATTTCCAATTACACGGCTTGGTTAATATGCACGGTGAGAACTCTTACATGACTAGATCTTACATTGTCATTTGTCTCTGCATTACCTGACAAGGCCTTATCCGCTCTGGGCATCCCCAGCCGAAGTTCCCTTAGGTTTCTCGGAGGCCTTGCCAGGGCGGCGTAAAGGGACAGTAGGATTGGTTTCAACTCGAGGTGTTATCGTGGTAAGGGATCTCTGGGTAAAACACTTGGCGATATTATGTACCTGATATCAACTTTGTTAGAGTAGAGGTAGTGGGAGAATCGCTACACCGCTGGTCGAGAAGCAGTGGTAGTCATAACTCAACCACTAGAAGTGGATGTAGTGGGAAAATCGCTACACCGCTGGTCGAGAACCAGGTGTAGCTTTAACTCGACCACTATAAATAAAGGTAGTGGGAGTATCGCTACACCGCTGGTGGAAAACCAGGTGTAACCTTAACTCGACCACTTGAAGTGGATGTAGTGGTAGAATCGCTACACCGCTGGTCGAGAACCAGGTGTAGCTTTAACTCGACCACTATAAATAAAGGTAGTGGGAGTATCGCTACACCGCTGGTCGAGAACCAGGTGTAGCCTTAACTCGACCACTGGAAGTAAAGGTAGTGGGAGTATCGCTACACCGCTGGTCGAGAACCAGGTGTAGCCTTAACTCGACCGCTGGAAGTAAAGATAGTGGGAGTATCGCTACACCGCTGGTCGAGAACCAGGTGAAGCCTTAACTCGACCGCTGGAAGTAAAGATAGTGGGAGTATCGCTACACCGCTGGTCGAGTACCAGGTGTAGCCTTAACTCGGCCACTAGAAGTAAAGATAGTGGTAGTATCGCTACACCGCTGGTCGAGAACCAAGTGTAGCCTTAATTCGACCACTCGAAGTAAAGATAGTGGGAGTATCGCTACACCGCTGGTCGAGGACCAGGTAATAGTCGTAACTCGACCACTTAAAGTGGAAATAGTGGGAGAATCGCTACACCGCTGGTCGAGGACCAGGTAGTAGTCGTAACTCGACTATTAGAAGTAAAGGTATGAGAGATCACTACGATCTACTGGTTCAAAGACCAGGAGTAGGAGTCTCTCGACCATTTGAAGTCGTGGTGCGAGGACCGCTACGCTATCGCCGTAGTCGTACCTCGACCATTGGAAGTCGTGGTGCGAGGATCGCTATGCTATCGCCGTAGTCGTACCTCGACCATCTGAAGTTGCGGTGCGAGAGATTGCTACGATTTACCGGTTCGAGAACCAGCGAGTAGAGTTATCTCTCGAACACCGATGGAAGTTGCGGTGCGAGAGATTGCTATGATTTACCGGTTCGAGAACCAGCGAGTAGAGTTATCTCTCGAACACCAATTGAAGTTGCTGTGCGAGAGATTGCTACGATTTACCGGTTCGAGAACCAGCGAGTAGAATTATTTCTCGAGCACCAATGGAAGTTGCTATAGTTGGTTTATTACATGTGCATCTCAGGTGGCTAGCATGACTCACATACCCAACTTATAGCATATCTGGATGTCCGCTCGCAGTCATATCGGGTGATCAACCCAACAACGTTCACGAGGAATTATCCGTTAACAACCTTTTCTCGAATAGCCCAGCTATGGCCAGTGCTATGAGATAGGTCATCGGTCTTCGTTGGTAGGTTGGGTGTGACAACTCCACATTTATCGAGAACGTTCTCGATAATGTGTGTGTGTTTGACCACAACCTACTCGAATGCTCAATTGTTCCTAAAAAATATTTTCTAGAAGGCAAGACATATAGTAGATAATATCGAGTATGTACTCAAAAAGCTGCATGGATCTTCTAGTATTATCAGGATATAACAAGCAGATTAAATACCAGGGATTATGTAAATTGTAAACAAGCATGATTTATACAGAAGAAAATAGAGCGAGCCCCCAGCGTTAGACCGTAGTTGGCCTATCGTCGGAAGCACTCGCACAATAGATATTGTATAAAAAACATGCTCTAGGTAAACATAATAAATTATTGATCTGACAATGCTGTATGATCTGAATAGGTACGATAAATTATATATAAAACATTGTGTACCTTTGTAGATACATGCCGGATGTATCTACGAAATTACTAGATCAATTTGAAAAACCAATCTACCAATAACCTTATTGCGTACTCGTTGGACATCATATGATCTGACATCTTTTGGTACGCCGCGTATCTTGAGGCTTGGGTGATCTCGATAGACCAAGTTGTCGATGACGATGATGGTTCCGATCTTGTCGGGGCACGTACTCTGGTTGGGTTTGACTTCCCAGATCCAAAGTAGTTGAAGTATCCCTCGTCAAAAAATCCATAGTGATGATAACTTGGCAAAGCTTGACGAAGATCCCGATCCGCCGGAGAACGTACTTTGTTCGGGTCATATCACCCAGCATAAGAAGTCGTTGAGTAGTTTGTTGAAGAATCCATCTCTTGAACCCATCTCGTCGAAATCCTGAAGCACCAAAATGACCCTTCCTGGCGCGCCACTGTCGACGTTTGATGTCGCGATTCCGGTATTTGCATAGTATGGGGATCGTTGGTACCAAGGTATATGCGAGATTGAGGTAAAGGAGATGGAGACGGGGATTTTTATACAGGTTCGGGCCCCTGAATTTTCAGGTAATAACCCTACTCCTGTTGGCCGAAGCCGGTCGTTGCTCTTATTCACCATAATCACACCAATACAATATATGAGGTAGCCTATATAACTGTTGTCGACTTGGCGGTCTGAAGTGCTGTCTCATAGTCGACAACAGGGTAGCCTTCCTCCTCGAATCCGCATCCGTCGAGATCAAAAATAGCGCTATGTCTCTCCTGACAGTATCCGTAGACACCATAGGGGACTACCATGCTTATCTCTGAAGTCGATATCTGGCGTCTTGTCTTGGCGCATGTTCGCTTGTATGTTGATCTTGTGTCTTGATCTATTGTTCCGTATCCCCTCTCCTCCTAGGGGGCCTTGTATTTATACCCATAGGTGTCCCATTGTCCAAGTAGAACTAGGGAAACCAATATGGATACAATCTGAGTAGTCCTTGTTGTTTCCATGTAGAACTCTAGTTGTCTTTCCTTATGCGAAACTCTTCCTATATCCGAAGGTTGTTTCTGTATAAGACATGGTATGTGGTGGGTCCTGCCGAGATTTAGTCAACTACTATTACGTATGTGGTATCCATAACCCTGACAAAGCGAATCACACCAAACCAAATTAAAGGAAAACCAAACAGGACAAGGCGAACATTATTCCAGTCTATTGGTGAATCTCCATATGTAATTGGCAAAAAGTTGCATAACCGTCGTCTCAAGCTTACGACATGCAACAAACAAAAACTCTCCATATTCATCACACTTTTGTAATAGAGCTCACTGCCGGAGTCAACATGCTGTCCTGAAAATTACCCGTATATAGTGAACAGATGGTGATTTATCAAAAAAACCCTATTATTTCTACTCAACCATAGAGTCCAACATAAGGTTAAGGCTCCAACAAATATCAGTATATAAAGGGAGTAGCTATATAAAGGGAGTATCAGTATATGTATCAATATATAAGGGGAGTAGCTATATTTATGGCGCTATATGTTTTAAAAAAAATAGTCATCATGTATTTACATTGGAAGTCCCTAAATTACATATGTAATTTTAGTGTAGTTACAATGTAAATCTTAAAATTACATTTACAATTAGTATGTAATTATTGTGTAAGTATAATGCAATTATGGTGAAACTAACATGCATACTAATTACTGATATATTGTAATTAGTATATAATTAAAAGTTAAAAGGTAATCTGCCGCCAAGCAGAAAAAAAATCAGACGGACCAAAACAGACAAACAACTAAAGATCTGTTTTGATCTGTTTTAACATATCAGGAATTTCACCTAGGAAATTTTTTTTAGAAAATTTATAACTTTTTTAATCCTAAGATTTTTGTGAACATAGAAGCCACGACTAGAACTTAGTTCTGTAGAATAAAATAAAACACGTAGTTTTCTTGCACATGGTCAGAGTTCACCCAAAATAAAATTTATAAAACCTTGTGATAACAATTTTCAAGTCAAACAAAACAAATTTTGATCTTAGTTTAAAACCATAATCATCTCATAATTTCATCTTAACTTAACCAACATACTTAGGTTAAATACAAAGTAATGGAAATATTGGTTTTAAACTATGCAAATCTAAATGGTAAACAAAATAAACATGGTTGCATGTGCATATTGTTATTTTAGGTTGGTTTTTGGATCTTCTTGGTGCATCTCATAATAGATCCATATGCATGTCATGGCTAGAGAAAACTCTAAAAAATAAATTAAGGAACAATAAATCCCACCAAAAATTCTCATAAATACTAGTACACTACACCCTAAAGCTCCCAGTTATTTTAGTTTGAATTTATCACTCGATGGATACCCCAAATAATTCCTACAACTCATCTAAAAATCTGGAAAACAGGATACCACTTAGCCTATTTTTCACCTTCACCACAATTAAACCACAATTAATCTAGAAAAACCCTTTGGTCAGCATGTTAAACACATTGTTCTCTACTAACTGGTGCAATGTCTTAATCAAATTCGTAAATGTAACCACATGAAGTGAGGACCACAAGTTAGTTAAATGATATCTCGACTGCAGTCAACAAGCCACCTAGTCAACTTTACCAAATTACCAAAGTAAATCTAAAAATAGTTAAATCTTGGGACTTGGCACTTTGAGCCATCACATCCTCGTCGACCTTGAAGCAACCTTGTCTCCCCCAAAATTCTAAATTACGGAGTAAGTGGAAAGGAGGAGAGGGATTAAAACCACATGTTGAATAGTTTAAACAATTAGAATATTTGAAGCTTCTAGGCCTCACCCTCCATATCTCTCTTACATGTGGGACCGAATCCTTATGGGACCCATATGTCATCCAATCACAGCCAACATACCATCTACTCATCTCTCTTTTAATCTTTCTTTTATTTCTCGAAAGGTGAGATAAGGGTTAAAATACAATTCTCACCATATAATCTACATTACTACTCACACATGCCTAGAGTACATCTTCATGGGCCCTTTAGTAATTCACATTCAACCAATCAACATTAGTTAATCACCCCTTGAATCTATCTTTTTTTTTACAAATGGAGGAAAGAAAGAGAGAAGGGTTAAAGTCAACTTTCACCAAAATTCATACTATCTCTATAGTCCTTCTAGGAAGCATCTATATGGGCCCATTTTCTATCCATTCATCATCCATACTACCTTGGTGAATCACCTCTTAAATCTATAAATTTTTTATTTGTCAAAGAGGGAGAGAATGAAAGAATGGTTTAAAACCAAATTCCACCATGCTCCTCACCTTACCTCACTAAGGGTGTGTTTGAGGATAAGGGGATTGAGGAGATTGGGAAGATACGCAAAACGAGGTGAGCTATTAGCTCATGATTAATTGAGTATTAACTATTTTAAATTTCAAAAATGGATTAATATGATTTTTTAAAGAAAATTTCCTATAGAAAATTTTTTAAAAAAACACACCATTTAGTAATTTGGGAAACGTGCGCGCGGAAAACGAAACAAACCAACTCACTCTCTCACCCTCGAACGCTGCCTAATTCTTCTAGGGAACATCCACAAGGGATCACTTGGCAGCCTCACGTACTAAACCATGGGTAGAATTCAAGTAGAAGCATAGCCCCTTTAGCTCCCAACCCCCTGAAATCGTGTCTAAGCCATATCATGACACCTAGCAAACCACTGCCTGCATACAGTTCAGTTCGTTTGATCTTGTATGTGTATATATATGCAGTGTTATGCAGTATTAAATCCATGCGTTGGATATTTACTACAGAGTGACATCTAGCTACACTTTCAGAAAATCTGCTTCAAGTTCAGAATTCAACATTAACATTAAACACCTTTTTTAGTGAGCACATGAACCATAATTACTTCAACTCTTCAAGCCATTATGCCTCCATCAATGTTTTTCCGTAAGCTATGAAGACTATTGCTCAAGACGCACCATACAAAAAGATAAGGCAGCCAATAGTCTAACAACAATTATAGTTGTAAAGCCATGGTTTGCTAAAAAGCATAATAATACCAACTATCCTTGTGAAGCCAATAATTGAACATCAGCATAATGTCAAGCTATCCTTGTGAAACACAGAATTAGCACGTCACAACATATTTCACTTGATCCAAGGTGTGTTTACATAACTTAAAAAGGTTCCGACTTTACATCCTTGCATTCAAATAGAAACATTTGGACCATATTTTGGTGGTGAATTAAGCTTAAAGTATCATAGCTAAAGCAGCCAAAAAGATGTTTTTGTCTAAGTCTCAAAAGTTCTTGCATCGATGGATTGAGGAAGTGGACCGAGAGGGGGTATATCTCTTCTAAAACTATGGAATATGTTTCAGAACAATAATCTAGAACGGTATAGCCGATTTGAGGAATGTGATCCTAGTTTGACTCCCTAGATTTTGATCCTTTTTATTTTTTTTCCATCCACAACCGATAGTGCGATAGCAGATGGCTCGATGCGACAACAGGATACTTCGTCCCAAAATGACACCACCCTACATAATAAGAAATGCATTCACAATCAGAATATAAGTGAATATAAACAACCAAGTGAACATATATAAATAACGGCCAGTAAGTCTAGCAAATAGAGAGTTAGTTTACCTAAGGATTATACTAAGAGCACTTCAGTAGGACCATGCTAACCGTATTGGTCAACAGAGTATACCACCATATATAATTGTGGAAAATAGAGTTTTATGAATTTAATTAGGTACTAATAGCAACACTTTATTTAACCAAAAGTGCAAGCGGCTACCCGAAGCTAAAATTAGAACTGACATCTTTATGTGAAATTTTTGTCGTAAACGCAAAGTGGTACTTATAGACATTCATCTCTATTAGTATATAAACCTTTCACTAATGCAGTTTAATGTTCACTTGAGTCACAAGATTTTCTAAACTTGAAAAAAAGGAACTTGAAGAAAACAAGGATTATACCATGAAAGTGACATAACAAACCATGTGATTATATCCAATACTGACTCAATAGAAGCCCAGATATACTTAGAAGAGTACACAGTTATGTGTAGAAATATGCTTCTGACTCTTTGAAATCTCGAAAAAAAACAGAACCTGTATGCCTGCAGTATGCAAAGCCATGAGCAAAATAACCTGTTAGCATATAATTAAAAGTTAAAAGGTAATCTGCCACCACGCAGAAAAAAATCGAATGGACCAAAACAGACAAACAACTAAAGATCTGTTTTAACATACCAAGAATTTCACCTAGGAAAAAATTGTGGAAAATTTAAAATCAAATTCCACCATGCTCCTCACCTTACCTAACTAATTCTTCTAGGAAACATCCACAAGGGACCACTTGGCAGCCTCACTTACTAACCATGGGTAGAGTTCAAGTAGAAGCTAGCATAGCCCCTTTAGCTCCCAACACCCTAAGCCATATCATGACACCTAGCAAACCACTGCCAGCACGACCTCCATCATTTGAGTAGCCACTTCGCTACTCTCATCTTCATCCTTTCCTTGTTACATTCCACAATGAAACTACTCCCTCCGTTTCGTTTTATTTGACACCGTTGACTTTTTAGCACATGTTTGACCGTTCGTCTTATTAAAAAAATTAAGTTTCCTATCATTTGATTCATTGTTAAATATACTTTTATGTATACATATAGTTTTACATATTTCACAAAAGTTTTTGAATAAGACGAACGGTCAAACATGAGCTAAAAAGTTAACGGTGTCAAATAAAACGAAACGGAAGGAGTACCAAAAACACCATCGGAATCTCCAAGAACATCCACTACAAACTCTGAGACGAAGATGTTTAATCTGTCGTAGATCTTGACTAGTGGGTTTCTCCGCACTTCATCTACGGAAACACGATCTCCTTTCCATGCCGGATCTATCCATGTCTTTTTTATTTCCTTTTGGCACAGGTTGAGCACATGGTGTTGCGCCCGTCGTTGTTCTCGGCATCTGGAGCACCGCCGCTCGTCGCTTCGCCGTTCCCGTCGATCCAATGCAAGTCCAGCCGAGCTGTTGCGCCGGGGTAATGTCCAAGTTTCTAGAAGCAAGATGGCCAATGGAACGAACCAGGTTGCCATCATCGAGGAGATCCCCTCCTCCTTCTCCAAGTCTGGCCACCGGCTCTCCTCTTCGATTCCTCACCCCCAGGTGAGCTTCGGCGCGATTCTTTGCACCGGTAGAGTCCTAAGGTGATCTCTGATCCATTCATCTCCGTGTCTTGGCAGGCCGAAGCCCGGGAGACACCATCGTCGTCGACCTGCCATTAACGCCGCCGCCGAAGCATTCCTCGGTTCCCCGTCGTTTTCCAAGCATTGTCGGCGCATGCGTGACCTCAAGTTGGAACCCAGGAAACCCAAAGTCACACATGCATGCACTAGAATACACTAAGGGCTCCTTTGGGAGCTGATGGAAAGAAACCCAGGGAAATAATCCCCCAAGGGGATTTTCCCTGTGACATATGAACTCCCTCCCTTCCCTAGGGAAGTTGCTCTGCGTTCATTTGGAAAGGAATCCCACGAGGGGAAATTCCACTCTCCTTTCCTTTGAAAATGCTAGCTGCTAGGGTTTAAAATGCGTAGCGTGATAAAAAATGAAACTCACAATAACTAATGAGCAGGAAAAGAAAATCAGGGTAACACAATAAATTCAAAAAATTCATACAGAATTCGGAATATCCACAGAAAATTCCAAAACTTGAGACATTCATATAGAAAAGGCATAGAAAAACTGGTGAAAATTCAGAAAATTCACAAATAATTTGAAAAATTCAACATTCAGCTAATACAAAATATGACAAATTACAAAAATTGAACCTTGGTTGATTGGAATATTTTACATAGGCATACATTAAAATGACAGATAAAGTAAGCTAAAACATCAGTGTAATGTCTTTTCGACAACTAATGTGCAATCATTAACAGTTGACACAAATAGACATACATGTAAGCAAAGGTTAAGTGGAAGCCATTTTGCGGCAAGCTTGCAAATGTAATCCTTGGAAGTATCAAATAATCATCTCGGTGGAACTGGACTTAATCTTTACTCTTGTCACTTGTAAATCCCCAAAACAGCAATTTCATAAGGGATAATCTGTCAAATTTTTTTCTCAATTAATGGTTGCAAATCAAAATGTCTAAGCCGCAGCTAAAACAACTTCAAGAGAATGTAAATTGCTTGTATTGTTCTATTTCAAGTCCAGATACAAAAGGAAACACAATATAGAAACAAACATGTATTAAAACTCATCTTCTTTCTACAGTTATTAATGCTCCATGCAGAAACAAGTTTCAAAGAAACAAATAAAGAAAGTTTCTACAACTTTGGTCGCATTCTTCTACATTCCATTGACACACAATATAGTGGTAAAAGTTTCACCTTTGGTCCATACACATATAATTTTCATCACTACCATTGAATCCCATCAAAAAGCTTTCTGCTTTGAAAAAAAATAATTCAACCATTTTGTTTAATTAGGTTCATGGGTAAAAATTAGAACACAAGTTAACACCAGCAAGATGGTTCAATTCTAAACACAATGGCATGTGTGTTCTGACTACAACTCTGTAAAATTGAATGACAAAAAATATGATATTACAGTGCGAGCAACTCTTCTAAAGTGGTTAATTATTCTATACATGCAGGGTCCATGAAACATCACTGCTGCTTCCTTTGGTACAGCAGCAAACAAACAATTGTATTCATTTGTTCTTTCTAGAAAAAAGAAGTTCTGATGAATACAGCAATGACTACAAAATGAATCACAAAATTTATGCACTGAAACTTGAACTAAAAAAATATGAAGTTATGTATCCTGCAATATTTACTCGAATTATTCCATCAAGATGCAGTTCAAGTAGAAAATAGTAAATCAAAGAGACTGTTAATCAGGGTACTACAAAAGGGCTCTCAGAACTTCTCAACTTGTGCTGCTAAAGATCTATTATAAGTCCACATGCTTAACTTTTTATTTTTTTATAGAGGTAGAGTGCTTCCACTAGCTCCAAGACACAAAGAAATATATGTCCCACTTGTGACCTAGCAGTATTAAGCAAAGAACATTCAGAGCTATACAACCTTTTCAGTATTAATGTGCAATGTTTCAGATGGATCGTGGCCATCTCCAGCTAGCTATTTCTCAGGTGGTCAGATGCAGTGTGTATTAGAATTCAGACATAGAGGCAAGAACCTACCACCCATGTCGAGGATGATATACTGCGTTCCCATCTCACCCTTCTTGCACTGAGCTTCCTTGCCATAAATCCTCCGCGAGATCCTGCGGATCACAAACACAAATCGATCATGGTAAGAGACCCAAATTCATGGTAACTGACGATTCTTGTAGTTGTTCTATCGAAGCAGTGGATGCATCATCTTCCCTTCTTAATCAACGTTTTTCAAATTCTCCTTGGTTGTCTTGCTGCAGATGTACATTCCAAATTAAATTGAGTATCCCGCATATAGTCCAACTCCTCTCTGAATTTAATTGTGTATAGCAACTCCAGTGTATACATGTATAACTAGATCTACTCCTTTCTGAGTCTAGACATGTGTACAAATAAACAACATAACAAGTCTTTGCAAAGATCATTCACACAAGAATCACCGTGGTTTCTCTCATAAGTTTCAGATTTACACAAGATGCAAAAACTAATTTATAGTCGAACCAAACCGAATCGTAAACAGTCACAACACAGATTTTGGATCAAGGACATGAACCTGACGAGATCAGCCTCGAACTGAGTCGCCGTGCTGGCCGTGCTTAGGGATGGCCGACGAGGTCACTGTCGAGGTTGACCTGGGGGATGGGGTGCTGGCGCTGGATAGAGCGCGTCGCGTTGCTTCGGGTGGGAGCAAGATTGACGGTGGCCGCGTTGCTTCGGGTGGGAGCAAGATTGACGGTGGCCGTTCTAAAGAAGCGGTTGGGGGAGATGAGAACAGATTGAGCCATTGAGCAAAGATCTGAGGGGAAACCATAGAGGAGGAGGACAGCAGAAACCCTAGGAGGAGGAGGAGAGGAGGGGAAAGAGGAGAAGCGCTTACCCTGGTGTGGTGGTAGCGTTTCGCCGGAGCAGTCCTGGCGGTGGGGTCTCGCCGGAGGAGGAGTCCCGGCGGTGGCGCATCTCGCCGGAGGAGTCCCGTCGGTGTCCACTCCTGGTTGCGCGAGAAGAAGCGGAGGCGGATCGAGCGAGGATTTTTTCCTGACCTCCCGAGACCGGGGTCCTTTCCCCAGGGATCCCGCGTAGATTAGGCCGGAAAATCCCCGCCTCGTGAGCTTCCAAATGCTCCGGAAAAATAACCCGTGGATATTTCCCGCTTGGACCAGCCGCCCAGGGATTGGGCCGGGATCCCGGGCTGCCAAAGGAGCCCTAATTCGGGCCAGGGCTCGACATGCACTTGCATACCAAGCACACTGCCGCTCGAGCTCGCCGCCGGCACAATTCTGTCCACCATCTTGCACAAGACCACCACCGATAGGTTCGCAAGGCTCCGCTCTACAAGTCTTCTTTTGGCCACTCCACCTAGACACCTAGATCGCAGCCGCTGCTCTGTTCCCCCTCACCCCGTGTCACTGACGTGCGGGCCCCACTTTTTTAGGCGCTAGGATCTAAGGGCCTGTTTGGCATAGCTCGAGCTGGAGCTCAGCCAAACAGTTTCAGCTCCACCAAAATTAGGAGTGGAGTTGGGTGGAGCTCTCTCACAAAATGTACTAGAGTTGTGGAGCTGGGTTTAGGCAGCTCCACAACTCCACTCCAGACTCAACTCCTGGAGCAATATTTAGAAGTTTGAGCTGTACCAAACAGGCCCTAAATTAGTGAGAGATTAAAACATGTAAGGTTCTTTTTGTAAAGAGGCTGAGAATGACATGTGGACCCGAGGATTTAGCTGCAAATAAGCGAAAACTAAGGTACTCTTTATGAAAATAATTTAAACATGTGCTAAGGATCTTGGGTTTAATCCTTAGAAGTCTTGGGAGTTATCTGCAAATGTTCTCTCACTGGCCAGTGGGCCCCATCATTTTAAAAATCTGGAAAATACTCAAGTCAATATTTGCACAGCAGAAAAATAGGAGAAGTTGTAAAATTCATATAAAATCCATTTTAGCTCCATTTGAGTTGAAACAAATTTCTGTGGATTCAAAAAGTTATAAAATTTAATGGAAAGGTAAATTTTGGCGCTTACAGTAGAATAAATGCCCCTGAAAATTCATATATGGAATATTAGACATAAAGCATACACTAATTTGTAAAATCTATAGCAAATTCAAAATGACTCATTTTGAGGTGAAATAAATGTTAGAGTACTCTATGAATCATGCTATTAATTTTCATGAACGAAAACTACACTCTTTCAGTAATAAAAACTTCACCAAATATTTATTTAGTAAAATAACTACTTTAGGGCAAACTACAAACTATAAAATCCATAAGTAATTCATTTTAGCTCCAAATGAGAGAAACTAAAATTTTTTGGATTCATAAAAATATGTACGTCAGTTCTTTAGACTAATCTTTTGTCACACCCTAAAAATCTCAAATATATAAATTATTGTTTAATTGGAATTATTAGAAATGATTTTAAAAGCCTAGAAGAGAAGATCTAATTTTAAATAATAAATTCCAATATAAAATGGGACCAGATAAAATTTTATTAAATACTTCGCTTGATTCTATAGTTCCTAGATTTTTCTAGGATTTATTTGAGCCAAGGAAGTATTTTTAATAAATGGAATTGCATTTCATGAATAATTTTAATTGAAAAAGGTTTTAAAAGTCTTCGTTTGGCTTTGGGCCGAAAGTCGGCCCAAATCTCTTTCTCTCTTTCTTTCTTCCTCGGCCCAGCTGGCCCGCAGCCCAGCCGCCGCGCGCGCGCTCCCGCTCGCTGACAGGTGGGTCCCACTTATCGGACTCGTCGTCTTCCTCGCTCCGTCGCGCCCGAACCCTAGCCGCGCCGCACCGCCGCCGTCTTCTTCCAAATTCCGTCGCCCCTTTCCTTCTCCGGTGAAATCAATAGAGGGGAATTGGTCCCCGAGATCCCCTCTATCTTTTCTCTTTTGGAACCGTCGGCTAAAACCGTTTGGAAAGTGTCGGATTCGATCTCGAATCGGATTCCTCTCTCTCTCCCGAACCCTAGACTTTCCTTCGCGTCGCCGGTCGCCATGGGCTTTCGCCGCCGCCCCCTAGCCCCTATAAAAGGACCCCCGAGCTCCCCTCTACCCGCCGCCACCCTCGCCTTCGCCTCTCGTCGCCGGAAGAGCTCTAGCGCCGTGCCGCTTAGCGCCGCCGTCGCCGCCGTTCGTCCAGCCATGCGCCGCCGCCGCTCCGGTCGTCGTCGTCACTCGGGGAGGTCGCCATCGTGATCGCCAAGTCGTCGCCGTCCTCGTCCCGTCCTCCGTTTTGGCCGAAGACCACCGGAACATTGTCACGACCGGAATTAACCCAACAGGTATTCCTTACGTGCGTGCATTAATCCTTGTCCCAGGAGGCAAGGTACACCAATAGTTGATACAATTCAGAGTTTAACAAGCGGAAGCGAAAATAGTTAATTATTACATGGGCAGCGACGGCCCAGCCCACTCAAAAACAACGAGAAACAGCGGAAGACTAGGGCGACGACCACAGGCGCTTGACGGCAGGCACGAGCTAGACACCGAAGCCTTCATCATCCAGGGGCTCCTCTTCTGGGGTTGGGAAAAATTGAGCAAGACTGAGTACAACCACCGTACTCAACAAGACACATCCACAAGTGCAGCATAAATGCAAAGGAGTACAATGGAATTGCAGTATAGGGGTTAGGTTTTGCAGTAAACAGCATTTAAAAGTCTCTTAGTTGCCCAAAGCTATTTTGTAAACACGATCCTAGAGCTACACAGTATTATTAATCAAGGCCGTGAACCCACACGAACCTGCCTTAACCCAAGGCCTACGATGATTCAGACCGAACTGGCAACCCGACCCTGGGTCCCAGCTCGTCCCAAGCCAACCCAGGCCAACCATTCCATATTTTAGTTGTTAAGCAGGTTTTAAGAATTAAAACACTAACTTGGGTACATTGCTAGGCTTGCCCATAACCGAGGGCGCGGCTATTCGAATAGATTATACTCTGATCAGAGGTGTACATCTTTACCCACAAGACACATCTTCCTCACGCGTCACCACGTGCCACATACCACCACGGTATACAGACGGAAGACATGACATAGTTCCCAACCCATCCTAGCCATAGACAAGAGTACCGACCCAACTCACCTACGGCCGGAACAACTGGGACAGGCAGGCAAGATTGAGCCCCTAGCAGCAGGACACCGGCCCTGTGCCATGACATCTCGACTACCGAGCCGCAGCTCGTGTAGCCTTCATTTGCCCTAGAGATGTCCATCGATCCCCGACTTCGTCCATCTCCATCCGTGTACTTTTGTTTATAACCAGACTGAGCCACAAACTAAGCCTTACCCATTAGACATGTGGAAGTACGGTAGTGCTTTGCAACAGAGGCCCGAAGACCGGTCCTTATATGGCCGAGGTGCTACTATCAAAACCATGCACCCCGAGCCCAGCCTAAAACCAATTTGGGGTTTTGAATAGAGGGGGAGGTGTGCATCCAATTCCACAGTAGTCCAACCATTCCAATGTGTCCAAGTGATATGAATATTCCCAAAGTCTAGAGTTATAAAACCACCTAAGGTTGCCTAATTAACCAGCGAAGCATCTACCTAAATTCTTACTAGTGGAGCCACAAATAGAGTGCCCACTAGTTGGGGTTTTGTTTATTCTAGGGTGAACAAGGTAATAGTAACAATAACAATAATAATAGGGTCATAACAAAGGTAAATAGGCATGGCTAAATAAAACAGTGATAACGCGGGAATTTAAATAAAGCGATAATGCAATAATTTAAATCAAATTAATTTCACAAAGTGGGATACAATATGTTCAAAGAATGATGTGACTTGCCTTGCTCGCTTTCCCAAGCTTCTTCAACTTCCACGAAGAGCGGATCTTCCGAAGCTGCAGCGTCTACACGACCAATGGAAAAGAAAATGGCTTTTACTCTAATAAACTCCATATAACAAGCAGTAATAAAGCACAAAAATGGGTTCTTGACTTCTTAAGGAAAAATTAGAGACTTGAACGGTCCAATTCCGAGTTCAAATGACCAAGTTATAGCCATTTGAAGTTTATATGCTCTTAATGTGAATATTTGCGAATTTCTTCATTTAAATTTTAATTAAAAACCGGATTTATTGCGTCAGCCGAGGGAGGGGGTGCGCGGACCGGGTCCACGGGAGTGGGGCCCACGCGGCAGCCCCACGGTCCACGGTGGACCGGGTGCACGCGACCCACCCCGGCCGGCGCCGTGGGCCCCACGCGTCAGCCGCTCCCAAAGGCGCGGGCGGCTGACGGCCGGGCCCCACACGGCAGCCGCTGCGGCGCGCCCGAAGGCGGCCACACCGGCGCGGCCGGCGGGAGGCGGCGCGCCCGCACCCCTATGGTCGCCGGCGGCGACCATAGGCGCGGCGGAACGGCGGCCGAAAGAGGGAGAGGGACGGGGGAAAGGATGCGGCGGTCCTCGGCTCACCCTAAGGCGACGGCGACGACGGGAAAGGCGACCGGAGCGGAGGAAGGCGGCGGCGCGGCTCGGGTCGACGGGGGCGACGGTGCTCCGGCTGTCGGCGGGCGGAACGGAGGGGCGGACGGGGTCGGCAAGGACGCGGCGAAGCCGAAGGAGGCGGCGCCGAGGTGGGAGGTGGTCCGGGACGACGACGGCGGCGGACCGGAACTCGGCGGCGACGGCGGAGAGAGGAAGCAACGGCGCGAGCTCGAATCCGACGGCGAGAGAAGGCGAAGAGCGGCGGAAACGACGGAGAAGAGCTCGGGGAGGGTTTATATGCGGTCGGGAAGGAGGGAAGGCGACCGGAGGAGGCGGAAACGGCCGCGGAGGGCTCGGCCGCCATTGATGGCGCCGGCGGGATTAGGGTAACGAATCTCGGCCGATTGAATGCGAGAGGGAGAGGGGAAAGTGGGGGATTCGGGGGAGGGAATCACGGGGAGTGATTTCCCCCTCTTTATTGCGCGCGGGGACGACGGGAGGCGGCGGGATTCGCGGCGGCGGCGGCGGCAGGCGCGGGCGCGGCAGCGGGGCAGCGGGAGGAAGGGGATGACGGGTGGGCCCCACCCGTCAGCGAGGGTGGCGGGCGGGCCCGCCCGTCAGCGGCGCGCGCGCGGTGAGGAGGCCGAGTGGGCCGCGGGGGAGAGGAGGGAGAGAGAGAGATGGGCCGGGCCGGCCCATTAGAGGAGGGAAAGGGATTTTTAAGGTTTTTCTTTTTATAAAACCTTTTCAACTTTGTTTATTTCTTATTATTTATTATTTGTGCTCTGAAAATTCCACTAAAATTTATTTACACATTTTAGGCTTTAAGGAAATATACAAAAATCCTCCAAGCCTCAATTGATTTTTACTTTGCACATTTTAAATTGTTGGAGGCTTCACAGAGATTTTTAATTATTCTAGTCGCAATTTAAAGAATGTATTTTAGGGTCATTTTGGGACGTGACAAACCTACCCCCCTTAAACGGAATCTCGACCCCGAGATTCGGAAGAACTGGCGAAGAGGTCGGGATGGGCGGCCTTCAGCTCGTCTTCACGTTCCCAAGTAGCTTCTTCCTCGGTGTGGTTGCTCCATTGGACCTTGCAAAAACGGATCACCCGGTTCCTGGTCCTACGCTCCATAGTGTCCAGAATCTTCACTGGCTTCTCTACGTAGGTCAGGTCTTCGCGAACTTCAATTTGCTCTGAATCGGCCTGCTCGGACGGCACTCGAAGACATTTCTTGAGTTGCGACACATGGAACACATCATGCACGTTACCCAATGAGGCGGGCAACTCCAGCTGGTAAGCAACTTCTCCGCGCCGAGCAATGATGCGGAAAGGACCCACGAACCGTGGTGCGAGCTTCCCTTTTGTCTGGAACCTGTGTACACCCCGCAACGGCGTTACTCGGAGATACACAAAGTCGTCCACTGCGAATTCCAGATCACGACGTCGGTTGTCTGCATAACTCTTCTGCCGAGACTGTGCCACCTTTAGGTTTTCCCGAATGATCCTGACCTTAGCTTCCGCTTCTCTCAAGATATCGGTCCCAAATACTTGGCTTTCCCCAACTTGGTCCCACAATAGTGGTGTCCTGCATTTGTGGCCATACAACGCTTCGTATGGGGCCATCTGTATGCTGGCTTGGTAGCTGTTATTGTAGGAGAACTCGGCGTAAGGGAGACTCTTATCCCATGTCTTCCCAAAATCTAGGACACATGCGCGAAGCATATCTTCGAGGATCTGGTTCAGACGCTCAGTCTGCCCATCTGTCTGCGGGTGATACGCGGTGCTGAAATTTAATCGGGTTCCCAATTCTTCTTGGAGTTTCTTCCAGAAGTGAGAGGTGAACTGGCTTCCCCGATCTGATACAATCTTCTTGGGGACGCCATGCAAACTTACGATTCTAGCGAAGTAGAGTTCAGCTAGTTTGTTCCCTCCATAGGTGGTCTTGACTGGAATGAATCGTGCTACCTTGGTTAGCCGATCCACAACCACCCATATAGAATCATATCCGCCTTGGGTTTTTGGAAGTCCGGTGATGAAATCCATCCCAATTTCATCCCATTTCCATTCTGGTACTTGTAGTGGTTGGAGGAGTCCGGCCGGTCGTTGGTGTTCTGCTTTGACACGCTGGCACACATCGCAAAGGGCCACGAACTCTGCAATTTCCCGTTTCATACTAACCCACCAGTATTTCTCTTTCAAGTCCAAGTACATCTTCGTGCTGCCAGGATGGATGGAATAGGGGCTTTCATGGGCTTCCTGAAGTATCAGCTGTTTAAGTTCCCTAACGTCTGGGACGCATACCCGATTCCCGTTCCATAGGGTTCCATGTTCGTCCTCGGTGAAACCAGCGGCTTTACCCTGTTTCATATTCTTGAGGAGCCCATGCATATCCGGATCATTCTTCTGAGCCTCGCGGATTTGATCGAGCAAGGTAGGTTTGGCTTCCAGCGTAGCCAAGAATCCACGACTAACTATGCTTAGGTTCAGGGCTTCCAACTGTTGAGTAAGTTCCGGTGGAATGCCACGGACACTAAGAGTGTTGCAATGGCTTTTTCGACTTAGAGCGTCGGCGACTACGTTGGCCTTGCCAGGATGATAGTGAATTCCCACATCATAGTCCTTGATGAGTTCTAACCATCTCCTTTGCCGAAGATTCAGATCCGACTGAGTGAAGATGTATTTCAAACTCTTATGATCAGTATATATTTCACAACGATTCCCAATGAGATAGTGCCGCCAGATCTTTAGAGCATGAACCACAGCGGCCAATTCCAAATCATGGGTAGGGTAGTTGCCCTCATGAGGCCGTAGCTGACGTGAGGCATAGGCTACCACATGACCTTCTTGCATTAATACGCAACCCAATCCTTGGCGCGATGCATCACAATACACCAGGAAATCCTTGCGAGTATCCGGTAAGATTAACACTGGCGAGGAAACCAATTTTTCTTTGAGAGTTTGGAAGGCCTTCTCACACTGCGGACTCCACACAAATTTTTCTTCTTTCTTCAACAACTGTGTCATGGGTCGAGCGATTTTGGAGAAGTTCTCGATGAATCTCCGGTAATATCCTGCCAAACCCAAGAAACTACGGACTTGAGTGACCGTCTTGGGTTGCTTCCAATCGGTGACGGCGGTCACCGTTTCAGGATCCACAGCAACTCCTTTTGCAGATATCACGTGCCCTAAGAACTTAACTTCGGACAACCAGAACTCACACTTGCTAAGCTTGGCATACAATTGGTGTTCTCGAAGCTTTCCCAACACTAAACGGAGATGCTGCTGATGGTCTTCCTCTGATTGCGAGTACACTAGGATGTCGTCAATGAAAACCACCACGAACTTGTCCAAGTATTCCATGAACACTTTATTCATTAAGTTCATGAAGAAGGCAGGAGCATTAGTCAGACCAAACGACATCACCGTGAATTCGTACAATCCGTATCGCGTGGTGAACGCGGTCTTCGGGATATCTTCTTCACGAATACGCAATTGGTGATATCCAGAACGAAGATCAATCTTGGAGAATATAGTGGCACCTTTAAGCTGATCGAACAGATCATCGATCCGGGGAAGAGGGTACTTGTTTTTGATAGTGACTTCATTGAGGGCTCTGTAGTCAACACACATCCTCTTTGTCTTGTCCTTCTTCTCCACAAAAATCACCGGTGCACCCCAGGGGGAAGTGCTCGGCCGTATATACCCCTTTTCCTTCAGCTCTTCCAACTGTTTCTTGACTTCGGCAAGTTCATTCGCTGCCATACGGTAGGGTCGTTTGAACAGAGGAGTTGTTCCTGGAGCAAGATCTATCCGGAACTCGATCTCCCGCTTGGGCGGCATACCGGGCAGCTCTTCGGGAAATACGTCACCGAATTCACTGGCGATGGGGATTTCTGACAATCCGATCTGATGAAGTTCTGAACTGCCAACAGAGGTTGGGGGTGCGAAGAACACAACTGGTTGTTCCGGCCCTCGGTACAGAGTGACAGTGCGCCTTGCGCAATCCACTACGCCTTGGAATTGGGCCAACCAATTCATTCCAAGGATCACGTCCAAGTTCTTGGTGTCTAGCAGAATCAGATCCGAGGGAAAAGGGATTCCCTGGATTTCTATAGGAACGGCCGGGCTATAATACTTTGCTGTCATGTCCCCTCCAGGGGTGGTGATGATCAGAGGGTTCCTAAGCCGTTCTACCCCCAGTTGATTTCTTCCCACGAAAGCCACAGATATAAACGAGTGGGAAGCTCCAGAATCGAACAAAATGGTAGCAGGGATGGAATGAATGAGGAACGTACCAACGATGACGTCCGGAGTTGTCAGCACATCCTCGGCGGTCACGTGGTTCACACGACCCCGAGCGACGTCCTTACCACCGTTGTTGGGACGGGGAGGTGCTTGGCCTTGCTGGCGCCGAGGCTTCGGGCATTTGTCCGCATAGTGACCAGGCTCGAAGCAGTTGAAGCACAGACGCTGCTGTCCTTGAGCGTCTCTGCGACCTTGGCCAGGCTGCACAGCTGGCGCAGGAGGACGGGGTGCACGGGTCCCTTGCTGACTCTGCTGCTGTTGCGGCTGTGGGACGCGCACCACAAATTGAGGTCGGGGCGCGGGGCGAGATTGTTGCTGCTGCTGCTGCGAGGAGGATCCCCCTGGATAGGGATTGGTGTAGCGGATCCTTTGGTTAGCCCCCTGTTGGTTGCGGAAATTCGCCAAGCGACGCTTGTGCGACTCCAATTCCTTATGCTTGGCTTCCAAGCGAATGCTCTTGTCCACCAAACGCTGGAAATCCGGATAATCCCCGGAGACCAGTCGCACAGATAGCTCAGGGTCCATTCCTGCCAAGAACTTCTCCTGTTTTTCCTCATCTTCCCGAACATCCTCCGGGGCGTACCGGGCCAGGTTGTTAAACTCATGCAAATACTCCATCACGGAGCGATTGCCTTGCTTCAACTCCCGGAATTCCCTTTTCTTAAGGGCCATGACTCCGGCAGGCACATGGGTCCTCCGGAAAGCGGCGGTGAAGCGGGCCCAGGTAATAGGCTGCCCCTCGGGCTGCGTAGCCTGGAAATGGTCCCACCAGAGAGATGCGGGACCCTGCAGTTGGTGGGCGGCGAAGATGACTTTCTCCTCGTCGCTGCATTGCACCGTGTCTAACTTTTTCCCCACGGCATGCAACCAATCCAAGGCATCCACGGGGTTATTAGAGCTGGAGAAGGTGGGCGGGCGGATGCGGAGGAACTCGGCAAGTTTAGAGTGCTGTGGAGGCGGTGGTGGAGGTGGAGCGTTATGCTGGGGTGGATTCTGGACGTGGTGGAGGAAGGCGGCCATCATGTTGGCCTGCTGAGCGAGGATTTGGGTGAGGATGGTGTTGGTGTCAGGTGGCGGTGGTGGTGGTGGAGGAGGAGGTGGAGGTGGTCCGCCTTGGATGTTGGGGTGGCTACCTTCGGGTTGGTTGCCTTCACCGGTAGCAGCAGTTCTCCTGGTGGTCACCATCTGAAAACCCCACACAGAACCAGCAAACAGAGAGAGCTGACTATTAAAACTAACCACCCACGACTACCAGAATTATTGAACTTATTACTGATATAAATTGGGTTCATTAAGGTTCAAGTTGCTTAAGCAAATAAAATAAAGTCAGGCTCCAACACAGTTATACCACACACCGGTATAACCATGTCCCACACGACTCCAAGAAGACAAACGAAAAAGAACACACGCGCAAGCCTACTAACTGCTCGTCTACTTCTGCGACGGGCCAGGGCGGAAGGTGAGCAGCAGCGCATCCTCCGTGCTACCAACGCCGGAGGTCTCCCCCTCCTGAGGAACCACGGGCGCGGCACGAGGGGTCTCCACAAAGCTGGTCCACGCCAGGGACTGACGAACCAGCGCAGGCCTGGAGGTGCTCTTGCGGGCGGTGATCTTCTGGCTGCGGCAGACGCGGCGGAGCGTGGGACGGCAGATCTCTCCCTGGGCGACCTTGAGCCGACGAAGCTGCTCCTCTAGTGCGTCGAGGTCCTTCTTCAGCTGCAGGTTCTCCTGACGCAGCTCCAGGATCTTCATGTTGCTCTCAACCATCCCACGGCGCACCATATGGTGGAAGTCGATGCGGGCCGTGTCGTACGCCTCCACCATACGCGCCAGGTGCGTGATGGTGGCGTCATCCTCCGAGCTAGCAGCTCGGAAGGTGGCGTAGTGGCGGGCTCCCCCGCGACGAGGGTGGTAGCGGTAGGGCGAGTGCTGCAACTCGTCCGGATAGCGCTGGTGCAGAGTGCCGATGGCGAGGAGTGCGGCGTTCTGGCAGGCGGCGGGGAAAGAATCTCCTCCCGCGGTGACTGACAGTGAAGTCCTCTCAGGAGAGCCAGTGAGGATCACTGCAGTGACCTCCCAAGCAGCGTTGGGCTCTGCATCGTCACCCTCCTGCTCCGGGAGCGGCCTACCCTGGTAATCCACTCCATGCGGATATCCCAGGGCAACGCACATGCCCCGCAGCTCGAGGACAAAGCCAGTCATATCCAGACCACGACGGGTGACGCTGCCGGCCATCTACAAACAAGAACAAAAAGAGAGAAAATATTTTAGAGATCAGCTTTTAGATGATAAATGAAGCAGCAAGACAGAGAGAGACTAAAGGATTTTCGCAAATAAGAGAGGATTTACATTTCGAAAATATTGCTAAGGCTTGGGATCTAAGGCTCGTCCTAGGGTCAAGGAGGCTCTGATACCAACTTGTCACGACCGGAATTAACCCAACAGGTATTCCTTACGTGCGTGCATTAATCCTTGTCCCAGGAGGCAAGGTACACCAATAGTTGATACAATTCAGAGTTTAACAAGCGGAAGCGAAAATAGTTAATTATTACATGGGCAGCGACGGCCCAGCCCACTCAAAAACAACGAGAAACAGCGGAAGACTAGGGCGACGACCACAGGCGCTTGACGGCAGGCACGAGCTAGACACCGAAGCCTTCATCATCCAGGGGCTCCTCTTCTGGGGTTGGGAAAAATTGAGCAAGACTGAGTACAACCACCGTACTCAACAAGACACATCCACAAGTGCAGCATAAATGCAAAGGAGTACAATGGAATTGCAGTATAGGGGTTAGGTTTTGCAGTAAACAGCATTTAAAAGTCTCTTAGTTGCCCAAAGCTATTTTGTAAACACGATCCTAGAGCTACACAGTATTATTAATCAAGGCCGTGAACCCACACGAACCTGCCTTAACCCAAGGCCTACGATGATTCAGACCGAACTGGCAACCCGACCCTGGGTCCCAGCTCGTCCCAAGCCAACCCAGGCCAACCATTCCATATTTTAGTTGTTAAGCAGGTTTTAAGAATTAAAACACTAACTTGGGTACATTGCTAGGCTTGCCCATAACCGAGGGCGCGGCTATTCGAATAGATTATACTCTGATCAGAGGTGTACATCTTTACCCACAAGACACATCTTCCTCACGCGTCACCACGTGCCACATACCACCACGGTATACAGACGGAAGACATGACATAGTTCCCAACCCATCCTAGCCATAGACAAGAGTACCGACCCAACTCACCTACGGCCGGAACAACCGGGACAGGCAGGCAAGATTGAGCCCCTAGCAGCAGGACACCGGCCCTGTGCCATGACATCTCGACTACTGAGCCGCAGCTCGTGTAGCCTTCATTTGCCCTAGAGATGTCCATCGATCCCCGACTTCGTCCATCTCCATCCGTGTACTTTTGTTTATAACCAGACTGAGCCACAAACTAAGCCTTACCCATTAGACATGTGGAAGTACGGTAGTGCTTTGCAACAGAGGCCCGAAGACCGGTCCTTATATGGCCGAGGTGCTACTATCAAAACCATGCACCCCGAGCCCAGCCTAAAACCAATTTGGGGTTTTGAATAGAGGGGGAGGTGTGCATCCAATTCCACAGTAGTCCAACCATTCCAATGTGTCCAAGTGATATGAATATTCCCAAAGTCTAGAGTTATAAAACCACCTAAGGTTGCCTAATTAACCAGCGAAGCATCTACCTAAATTCTTACTAGTGGAGCCACAAATAGAGTGCCCACTAGTTGGGGTTTTGTTTATTCTAGGGTGAACAAGGTAATAGTAACAATAACAATAATAATAGGGTCATAACAAAGGTAAATAGGCATGGCTAAATAAAACAGTGATAACGCGGGAATTTAAATAAAGCGATAATGCAATAATTTAAATCAAATTAATTTCACAAAGTGGGATACAATATGTTCAAAGAATGATGTGACTTGCCTTGCTCGCTTTCCCAAGCTTCTTCAACTTCCACGAAGAGTGGATCTTCCGAAGCTGCAGCGTCTACACGACCAACGGAAAAGAAAATAGCTTTTACTCTAATAAACTCCATATAACAAGCAGTAATAAAGCACAAAAATGGGTTCTTGACTTCTTAAGGAAAAATTAGAGACTTGAACGGTCCAATTCCGAGTTCAAATGACCAAGTTATAGCCATTTGAAGTTTATATGCTCTTAATGTGAATATTTGCGAATTTCTTCATTTAAATTTTAATTAAAAACCGGATTTATTGCGTCAGCCGAGGGAGGGGGTGCGCGGACCGGGTCCACGGGAGTGGGGCCCACGCGGCAGCCCCACGGTCCACGGTGGACCGGGTGCACGCGACCCACCCCGGCCGGCGCCGTGGGCCCCACGCGTCAGCCGCTCCCAAAGGCGCGGGCGGCTGACGGCCGGGCCCCACACGGCAGCCGCTGCGGCGCGCCCGAAGGCGGCCACACCGGCGCGGCCGGCGGGAGGCGGCGCGCCCGCACCCCTATGGTCGCCGGCGGCGACCATAGGCGCGGCGGAACGGCGGCCGAAAGAGGGAGAGGGACGGGGGAAAGGATGCGGCGGTCCTCGGCTCACCCTAAGGCGACGGCGACGACGGGAAAGGCGACCGGAGCGGAGGAAGGCGGCGGCGCGGCTCGGGTCGACGGGGGCGACGGTGCTCCGGCTGTCGGCGGGCGGAACGGAGGGGCGGACGGGGTCGGCAAGGACGCGGCGAAGCCGAAGGAGGCGGCGCCGAGGTGGGAGGTGGTCCGGGACGACGACGGCGGCGGACCGGAACTCGGCGGCGACGGCGGAGAGAGGAAGCAACGGCGCGAGCTCGAATCCGACGGCGAGAGAAGGCGAAGAGCGGCGGAAACGACGGAGAAGAGCTCGGGGAGGGTTTATATGCGGTCGGGAAGGAGGGAAGGCGACCGGAGGAGGCGGAAACGGCCGCGGAGGGCTCGGCCGCCATTGATGGCGCCGGCGGGATTAGGGTAACGAATCTCGGCCGATTGAATGCGAGAGGGAGAGGGGAAAGTGGGGGATTCGGGGGAGGGAATCACGGGGAGTGATTTCCCCCTCTTTATTGCGCGCGGGGACGACGGGAGGCGGCGGGATTCGCGGCGGCGGCGGCGGCAGGCGCGGGCGCGGCAGCGGGGCAGCGGGAGGAAGGGGATGACGGGTGGGCCCCACCCGTCAGCGAGGGTGGCGGGCGGGCCCGCCCGTCAGCGGCGCGCGCGCGGTGAGGAGGCCGAGTGGGCCGCGGGGGAGAGGAGGGAGAGAGAGAGATGGGCCGGGCCGGCCCATTAGAGGAGGGAAAGGGATTTTTAAGGTTTTTCTTTTATAAAACCTTTTCAACTTTGTTTATTTCTTATTATTTATTATTTGTGCTCTGAAAATTCCACTAAAATTTATTTACACATTTTAGGCTTTAAGGAAATATACAAAAATCCTCCAAGCCTCAATTGATTTTTACTTTGCACATTTTAAATTGTTGGAGGCTTCACAGAGATTTTTAATTATTCTAGTCGCAATTTAAAGAATGTATTTTAGGGTCATTTTGGGACGTGACAAACATCGCCGCCGTCGTCGACCCGAAGGTCTCCGCCGCTTCGACCTCGTCGCCGTCGCCGTCCGTTGATCTTCCGCCGTTGTTTTGGTCACCGGTGAGTTCGCCGCGTCGCCCTCTGTGTGCTGGTGTCTTCCGTTTGCGCCGCCGCGCCGTCGTTCGCCGGCGAGCTTGCGCGCTCGAGTCGCCGCCGGTGATGACGTCATCGCCGACGTCATCGTTGCCGTCCGTCGTAGACCGCCGTAGACCGCTTGGATCTCGGCCGCTCGTTTTGGATAGGTTCGATCTCGGCCGTTCGTTCCCGTGAACCGCCGCCGTGCACCGGTTCACCGTGAACCCTAGCTGCTGACGCAATAATCCCCTTTTTCCTTTTCAAAAACAATTCATTATTGCGTCATAATTCAATTAAAATTCATATAAGTGTTTTAATCCGATTTAATCTTTGAAAATTCATAACTAATTCATCTTAGCTCGGATTTAGTTGGTTCAAGTCTCTAAATTTTTCTAAAATTGAGATTTACATGTTAAAAATATCCACATATACTGTTCATGCTTGTTTATGTGCTGTTTTGGTGTTTTTGCTCTTTTCTGTTTAGATTCCGACGTTCCCGGAGAGTCCGTTTTCGCAGGAGAAGAATTTGAAGAGTTCCAAGGCCAGCAAGGCAAGTCACACAGATCCCAAACGACCCTTTGAGCATGTTGATCCTATTTAAAGCTATTGTTTTTATTCAACTACTGCATTTATTTTCGAATGTCATTGGGTGGAATTAACCTATTGTTTGTTATAGCCCTTTTGTTCTTGATTACTTTATTCCTTGATACCTTGGGTTATTATAACTTGACTAGTTGAGCTCTATATATATATTGGTTCAGCTAGATATTAGATATGATTGCTTAGCCATGCTTAGAAACGCTAGCTCATATAAATGGGATACTTATGACTCACTATTGTTTAATGATGACATAATGATAGCTCACGATGGTCAATCGTGATTGGTTAATTAATTAAATTGCCAATTAAAACTTGATAATGGTGGGTTGTGAGCACATGGTTTTGATGGTCGTGCTCATGACAATTAAGGACCGGTTCACGATTTTCGGTTGTGAAACATTAACCGTTCCAACCACAAGCCAGCGTGGGCAACGGCTTTATCTTTTGTATAGCATAGTTCATTGCGGGGCACCAGACTGAGAAGTGGCGGAGATAAGCCCACTGGGGTCGCTGGGGAGTCCATGCCTTGTTTATAAGGGGGTGATTATGATCCAGGAACGGTGCGCTGTGGTGGATTGTGTTGTGCGAGGGGTACTGTCACAGCTCCTTTCCGAGGTACCGTGGTGGTATCGAGGCGCATGGTGACATGTCGTGGGGCTGTGTCTTGTGGGTACAGTGGTACACCTCTGATCAGAGTGAAACTATTCGAATAGCCGTGCCCGCGGTTATGGGCGGGTCTAACAATGTCTTTCGTGATTAGTCTCACACTTCACACCATAATAAAAGATGCTATAACTGGTAATAATTTGACTAGCTCCTGGTTTGGAATTGTATATTCCTGGTTTGGAGATAGATCTGTACAGCCGGGTATGGTTGTTCAGGATGGTTGGGCCTGTACAGCTTGGGTATGTTGTACAGTGTTGATTAATATTGATGATTAATTGCTCTACTGTTTTACAATTCCTAAATGTTTGCCAAATGCTGCTTTTGCAAATGAGCCCTATATTATACCATCCTTGTTATCCTGTGCACTTGCATATTTGCTGCGTGGCTTGCTGAGTATGTCATATACTCACCTTGCAATCATTCATCAGAGGAGGAGTTCTACAGTGATGCTGATGGTGTGGAAGATTAGGTGTAGCCCTGGTCAAGCTGCCTGTGGAGTGGAGTCGCCTGCGCCGTTTATCTTATTTTTCCGCTGCTTAGATCTTTATTGGTTGAGAGGAACTATCTACCTCTACCTCTGTAATGACATTTTATTCGCTTATTAATTAGAATAATAATTGTACTCTATTATCAATTTGTTATTGTGTGCCTCGGCTGATTCCTGGACGAGGGTTTACACACATGTAAGCGTTTGGAATTTTGGATAGAAATTCCGGGCGTGACATCTTTGAAAGAAACCATATCCAAAAAAATCACCAAAATTGGATAATGAATAAATGCTTAGAAACTTCTAAAATTCGTGCAAGATTAATTCCAACTCCAAATGAAGTGATCTCAGATTTGTTAGGTTGGTAAACTAATGAACCTAATTACTGTAAAATAAAATGAGGCACTTACAGTATCCAAAACATATAAAAAAATCGGTATAGCTAATAAAGCCTATAACATGGCATACAACTTATAAAAATTCATAATAAAAACATGCCGACTCTAAAAATTATGGAACCAATTTTATTGGACCCCCTGGGAACATATCCTTCACTGCAGCAACCCAACATTTCACAAAACTTGGACCTAAAATGAACCAAAGGATTAATAGTGCTTAATTAGCCTAGTGCTAGTATTAAACTTTGAAAATTAATAACTCACAAATGCAAAGTGCTAAAATAGAAATTCCTTCACCACAAATCTTATCCACACAGCCCTATCTACAGTAATTAACTCATGTATTTTAGCGCATTTTAGATTTGTACATGTTTTGGTATTTATTTGTTACCTAAATTTCTTTTAGTGGACAAATTTATATCGGTGAGGAGATTAGTATTATAGCTGATCCCAGGGAGGTCATATATCAATCAAGGCAAGTTTTGCCCTTCCTTTGAACATTGAATCCCATGTTTTCGAGCTAAATTTTTTTATTGTAAATTTGCAAGCATAATTCAAACTATCGGTATCTCCAAAATGACAAATCATAGTTATATCCTAAACATGCATGAATTCCTTTTAAAAATCCATCACTTTGCTGATTTGAACCTTAGGAATATTTAGAGTGCTTTATTTGTGCTTATATGAATATAAACATGATTTTTGACAAATGCAAATGCTTAGCCATGCCTAGAATCAAATGTATCATGGTCATGGATGACTTACTATGCTATTTAGACATTTTTAAACATTATGGACAAAGGTGATGTTATGTGTATTTGTGAAATAAAATGGTGTTAAAGTGAATTTTAGGCTTGGACGGCAAGTGATATGCATATGGTAGTAGTTGCATACCGATAGGGAGAGTGTTCATCCAAGTTAATTAAGGACCGAACTTCATATCACCCACTCATATTTACCGTACATCCACATGTGCTATTTATGGGGTGGCCTTGGCCAATTAAGTTATTTAATGTGTCGACGTTTGATATCGCGATTCCGGTATTTGCATAGTATGGGGATCGTTGGTACTAGGATATATGCGAGATTGTAATAAAAGAGATGGGGACGATGATTTTTATACAGGTTCGGGCCCCTTATCTTACAGGTAATAGCTCTACATCCTGTTGGCCGAAGCCAGTCGTTGCTCTTATTCACCATAATCACACCAATACAATATTTGGGGTAGCCTATCTAACTGTTGTCGACTTGGCGGTTTGAAGTGCTGACTCATAGTCGACAACAGGGTAGCCTTACTCCTCGAATCCGCATCCGGCGAAATCAAAGACAACGCTATGTCTCTCCTGACAGTATCCGTAGACACCGTAGGGGACTAGCCATGCTTATCTCTGAAGTCGATATCCGGCGTCTTGTCTTGGCGCATGTTGGCTTATATGTTGTTCCGTGTCCCCTCTCCTCCTAGGGGGACCTTGTATTTATACTCATAGGTGTCCTCTTGTCCAAGTAGAACTAGGGAAACCAATATGGATACAATCTGAGTAGTCTTTGTCGTTTCCATGTAGAATTCTATCTGTCCTTCCTTATCCAGAATTCCTCCCATATCCGAAGGCTGTTTCCGTATAAGACATGGTATGTGGTGGGTCCTGCTGAGATTTAGTCAACTACTATTGGGTATGTGGTATCCATAACCCTGACATAATGTCTAGCCTTACATATAGAGGCCGTAGTAGAATGAATTAGTCTTAGCGATGATTCATAGGAACTACCCATGGTGTGTGGGTGATGATTATTTGTAGAACGACTTCCCTACATGTGTGTGTGATCCGTGAGGGGACGAGTTCCGCCTCACGGTATGGGCTTCTAAGTCTATCCAATTCAACGGTATAGCGTCTCGTAGGGGAATGAATGTGTTCGCTGCCACGGTGTTAGGTTTAAGGCGTGGGCCTACCACCTAATGATTCTAGGTCATATGCCTAGGATGGAGTCACACTTGCCTTCACTGATGCAAGGCTAGGCATTAGATAATGTAAAGGCTTCATTGTGACCTGTAGACCGTACTCAATATGTAGAGTGGTGGTGGTACCGACAGGTACCAGACAAACTAGAGCGACTCACATCTCATGGTTAACGTTGTACAAACTCTGCAGAGTTCTGAAAACTAATCGATTAGCCGTGCTCACGGTCATGAGCAACATAGTGTTGTGATGTAGGTATACTTTTATGTTTTACAAATGCTTTTGGAAATGAATGATTTGAAATGAATGATTTGAAATGACAATGATATGTGTGAGTTGTGGCCTTGCTACCGGTTGGGTAGTAAGGATTTATACTTATCTATATTGATCTCCATGCCATGTTATATAAATATGCTTTACTCTTTGCAAATGTTTTCCTTAAATACGTTGCAAAATATTTGTGAACCAAAATTGGCTTTATGCTGAAAATTGAGACATCAAATAGCCTTCCTTGACTTAGAGCTTTTCATGTATGTAGATTTCATAGTGCTCTTGACAGTACATTAATTTTGTTTAATGTATTTGTCAGTGATATGGGCCCGGGGGAATCACGTCTAGAGGGAGGAGGCCGCCCTCAAACCCACGTGGCTCCCCCTGAGGGGGATCCAGCCCGGGGTGGAGCGGCGGCTGCCCCCTCCCAGCTAGAGGGAGGAGGCCGCCCTCAAACCCACGTGGCTCCCCCCGAGGGGGGTCGAGCCCAGGGTGTCGCGGCGGCTGCCCCCTCCCAGCTTGGGGTCGGGCCGCCCCCAAGCTCACGTGGCTCCCCCCGAGGGGGGTCGAGCCTGGGGTGTTGCAGCGGCTGCCCTCTCCCAGCTTGGGGTCGGGCCGCCCCCAAACCCACGTGGCTCCCCCCGAGGGGGGTCGAGCCCGGGGTGGAGTGGCTGCTGCCCCCAAACCCACGTGGCTCCCCCCGAGGGCGGTCGAGTCCAGGGTGAAGCGGCGGCTGCCCCCTCCCAGCTTGGGGTCGAGCTGCCCCGACCCCCTCCACGTATCAGCTCACGTGTACAGGGTTAGGTGGGCACGCCTAACGCCCATTTAACTGCATTAAAGCGGTCTATGCAGCCGTGCCACGCCGCTTTTAATGTGGTGTGCTACGCATCTGACCGATCTGTAATCGGTCAAATGACCAATGGGACGGCGACTGTGTACCCCCGCCCTGTCAGTGTGTCAGGCGGCGAGTGGCGTGCTCCGTCCCGTCCCATCATAATGATGAGGGGCTTCATAGCCTCTTACCCCGGTCAGAGCTGGTCCAACCACTCTGAACTGACCCGGGGTCCCGTTTTCTAGTGTGGACGAGAACCCGGAAGTCCTCATCCATTAAATGACGAATGACAAGGGCGCCTCGCATGATCTGATGGACCCCACGCAACAGCCGACGTGTAGATAGCTTCTGGGCTAAGGCACAAGACATGTAATTAATATAGAGAATATTTTCCCTTCTCCCGAGGGAGCACTCGCAGCATATGTGGTATCCCCTTAGAATATAAAAGGAGGACCATGCCTAGCGGGAGGGGGAGGAGGAACTTCTCAGCGGACTCATACTTGGGTCTCGCAACCTCAAGCACTTGGGTTCTACACACAATCAACCAAGCACAGGAGTAGGGTATTACGCTTCTTAGCAGCCCGAACTTGTATAAACCCATTTTATGTCATGGTCTTGGAGGGGCCTGACCCCCTTAAGATCACACAGTTTTGCTCACCGAATCCTCGAATCTCACCCGCTGCCCCCGGTCGAACCAAAAAAGGGGGGCCTCACGGTTCCCTGGTGGAGGAGTTCACCCTCCGACAATATTTATTCTTGTTGTACTGGAATATCCATTTTTGCACGTTGTATTCTTAGTCTAAGTTGAGTGATGCATGTTATTCGACCGCTTCTTCTAGGACTTGGTTCAAAAGATGACAATCCCCTAGTTGGTTTGCTTGTGTTTTGGGTAGCCAAGTTTCCGCGTATCTCTAATTATTTGGCCGGTCGGTCTATGTATAATTAAAGTAGTTGTAATCTGAATTTTAATTATCTTAGTTGTATTTTCTTCTATGTATCATTGCGTAAGTTGAAAGTGTGAAGCTAATGCACATCCTAAGAACTAGCTTCACATGAGTAAGAGTTTAGGATATTTGGAATGTCGTAGAACTTTAGCTGTTATGTCAAGTGTCCTGAATGTGTAACACATCTGGTCACCGCCTTCATGTGGTTTGACGGGCACATCTCAGATTGAAGTTGACTGGCAAGCTAAAGACCCGGCAATGTCCCCAATATCCTTTACTTGAGGCTTTGGATTCTATATTATGCTTGCTACTTGATTTGAATTGTTCACTTTAATTGACAAATATAATGTTAAGTTCGGATGTCTTTCACATCTGTATCTGTAAGTGTCAGGGTTATGGATACCACATACCCAATAGTAGTTGACTAAATCTCAGTAGGACCCACCACATACCATGTCTTATACGGAAACTGACCTCGGGTATGGAGGGAGTTCCGGATAAGGAAGGACAACTAGAGTTCTACATGGAAACGACAAAGGACTACTTGGATTGTATCCATATTGGTTTCCCTAGTTCTACTTGGACAAGGGGACACCTATGGGTATAAATACAAGACCCCCTAGGAGGAGAGGGGACACACCCACCTTGGACAGGACAACAGAAGCCACAACATACGCCAAGACAAGCTGCCGGATATCAACATCGGAGATATGCCTAGAAGGACCCTATCCGGTACCTATGGAAGCCGGCTGTAGGGATCTAGCGCTGTCTCTGATCTCGCCGGGCACGGATTCGAGGAGGAAGACTAACCTGTTGTCGACTACGAGTCAGCACTTTAGACCACCACATCGACAATAGTTAGATAGGCTACCCCAAATATTGTACTGGTGTGATTATGGTGAATAAGAGCAACGACCGGCTTCGGCCAACAGGATGTAGGGATATTACCTGACAATTCAGGGGCCCAAACGTGTATAAAAATCCTCAACACCATCTTTTACTACAATCTCGCATATATCCTAGTACCAACGATCCCCATACTATGCAAATACCGGAATCGCGACATCAAACATCGATAGTAAGTGGGCAATCAAACGGACAGAAACTAATTGAGATTAACAAAAAAATGTGTCGACATCTTTGTAGCAAATCCATATATAAATATGTAAGAAGTATTTGAGACATCCCTTCTTTCTATAAAACTAATACCCAATAAACAACTAAAACTCAATATGCAAGCATAGTATTTATTAGCACTCCTACTATACATGTATATATGCCACATCAACCCATTAAGCACACAAAACTCAACATGCAAACATATAGTAATTATATCTATAATTTATTTCATTCTAAAACTAAATGTACACATGCTAAATCATCATTCTCAAATCATTTTCATAATATTTTAATCCAAATCATTTTATTATTTCTCCAATATATAACATATATCCTACAGCAAAGCACGGGGCATCATCTAGTTTGAAGAATAAATCATTTAATAGACAACCAATAAAAGAAATCTATAAGACTCAAGAATCCACAAGGCCAATTCCACCGGCCTCTTTGCCTTCCTCCTCGGTAGACTTTGTCCATGTCACACCCAAATTACGGTTTGAGAGATAAATAAACTATTTCTAGAATTTATTATAAAGTGCAATAAATGTACCAAGTGAAGTAAATATGAAAAATAAAATTTTAATTCATACATTGTGTATTGGTGTTTTTTTTAAAAAAATTCTCTATGGTTAATCATACCCTCGAAAATTTTTTTCGGAGTTTTGAGAGCTTAATTGCTTCTTATCTTACTATAAAGTTGATGTCCACTAACTTCTAAAACTCAACATGCAACCATACCACATCATCATCCACTAGCAATAATTATGTATTTAACCTCATGCAAGCATACAACATCATCTATAATTTATTTAAATATACAAATCAACATGCAAGTATATCTAATCATCACCCCTCACATCATTTTCAATATTTTAACAAATATATCTATCATTTTTATAATATTTAACATATACTTATCAATACGTTCCACATTAAATCATTTGTTTTATGATAAGTACTGATAAACCCTCATGTTTCATTATTTTCTTCTTTTAACTACTATCTAAATTGTTGAAAATAGTATACTGAAAATTGCTTATTAATTCCTATAGCAAAGCGTGGGGAATCACCTAGTTTTAATAATAAGAAAGATCATTTCAGTGATTATTTAAATAAAAAGCAATTAAAATCCCTCCCACAACTTCAGGCCGAATCTGGCCCTCCTCCTCTCTTTCCTCCTCCTGATGGGCCGTTCTCTCTCTCTCTTGCCCTTAATCCCCAAAGCCATCTACTCTCGCAACCAGCTAGACGACCCAGCTAGCCACTCCCACTGACCCATCGGTCCCACGCATCAGGTGTGTCTCCCACCTCTAGCCGTTGTCGCGCCGCCGCAGCAGTCCCGCTAAATCCGGCCTCCCCTTTGCATACTTTTCCAAATTTGTTGAGGTCTTTTGATTCTTAATTGCTAGGTGATTCCCCGTGCTTTGCTGCGGGAATTACTAAGTAATTTCTAATATCTATATCTTTCAACAATCAAGCAAGGAGTAAGTACGATGTTAATTATTAACAACAAATAAAATTGATTTGTCAAGCCATATTTGAAGAGAAATAAATTTAATAGACTTTGTATAGGACTATAGATGAAATTTATGTTGTTGGCCAAGATTTGTATCGAAAGAAGCGAAAGATAGGGAAAAAAGAAATGAAAAGCTAGGATTTATTAGTAGTAAACATGAAACAAACTAAATAATATCTTCGCTTTGATACGGAATATATGGATGAATGCACGTTAAGTATGAAATATTATGGAAATGATGAGAGATGTGATGATTTGTAGAATTAAATAAATTATGGATGATATTAGATGTTTGCATGAGCTATTTAATAAGTAGTTATTGTTAGTTGATGATGAGTTGGCATGTTTGTATGTTGAGCTTTATACTTAGTGGGTTTTAACTTTATAGAAAGCATAGATTACTCCATCCGTCTCTAAATATTCGACACTGTTGACTTTTTAGCACTGTTGACTTTTTAGCACATGTTTAATCGTAAGTCTTATTAAAAACTTTTGTGAAATATGTAAAACTATATATATATACATAAAAGTATATTTAACGATGAATCAAATTATAGGAAAAAAAATAATTATTACTTAAATTTTTTAAATAAGACGAGCAATCAAACGTGTTTTAAAAGATCAACAGCGTCCAATATTTAGCGACTGAGGGAGTGTATCTTTCCTCTACCTTTTCCCTCAGGAATCGGAGCGAATTAATCCGCGTCGTCTGCCGCTCGAGCCCGCGAAGCTCGGGATAATCCTAGGGTTTCCGCCGCCTGTAGCTGACGTTCCCTCTCGTCGTGATCTTTGGCCTATAAATAGAGTCATCTCTGCTGATCGAGCGCCGAGGCAAACCCCGGCCGCCCATCGAGCCTGGACCTCGCCGCTGGCTGCCGTCCGTCGTCGTGTTTGTGCTGGTAAGGATCGATCGCCGTCACACGCTCGTCGCGTGGTGCCCTCCATTTCCGCCACTGCGCCGCTGTTCCCGGGCTCGCCGCGCCGGTCTCGTCGCTTAATTAATTACACTTTTTTATAATAAGTGCACAAATTAATTTAATTGCTTCCCGTTTGTTGTTAAGTTGGATCCGATCGGATCGCGCGTTTACATGCAGATCTTAGCAACCAAGCAAATTACAAGCCTTATTAGTTGTTCGTAAATAAATTACAAGCAAATTACCTCCTCACGTACTAATTAAGATCGACACGTACACATATATATGCAGCTAGCGGCCATGCAACGCCGCTGTCTATCCCTCTACGTTGCCGTTCTCATGCTCGTCTGGCTCTTCTTCGCGCCGCTCTCCGTCGTCGCCGGCAGCCTTATCGCCATCCCCAGCGCACTCGGTAAGTACACACGCCTTCAATAATTTAAATCTCAGCCATAATTAATTATAGTCTTTATTCTACTAAATCTTATTATTAGAATGAAATTTCGAGTGGTATTTAATGTTTGTTCATATATATGTTCTTATTTAATTCACCAGACGGTAGCCGCACCTCTCACCGTCGCCCTATTGAAAATCCACGGTTCAACGTGACGCTCTGGGAGAAAAACGAGATCAATACTAGACCTAAGGCGTCCCATGGATTTGACGATGGTGAGCACGAAGTCTCCTACACCGTGGCCATGCCCTTCATAGAGAAGCTTAGGCGGCGATGCGCCGTGGCCACCGGCGGTAGCCATCGTCGCTGCGATGCCACAGCGATCAGGCAGTTTGAGGAGGATGTGGCTCCCTGCCTGCTAGAGAGGTTGAAGGTGACCAGGGAGCTCAGACACACATTGTCTAATTTGGATTATAGTAGATGGCTGGGCCCCTATTATCTGGATTTGGCCCTGCAGCAAAGGTCCCAAATGATGAACTTGTTTTGCATGAACAAACCCAATGTTTTAGCGTGCTTATGCTAGCTTTAAAATGATCAATTAATGCTTTCCACATAAAATGCGCAATGGTATTTCTCATATCTATATATTTATTTTTGGTCCTTTACTACATTTGTTTCACTTAAGCTCCGATCGATTGATAAATTGATTGCTTCATGGATTATTTATATTAGTAATATGCTCATGCATGCTACCATTATGCGGTTGTCAGGGTTACGGATGAGGTATACCCTCTACCCTTGGATGTGCGTTGTATATTGATACGGTATACCCGCTCGTATACGGATAGTTCCCGTATACATTACGGAAATCTATCACATGATAGGGATGATATCTACGGATGGAAGGAGTTCTATTCGGACAAGACTGGGTCTTTACCATATCGTGAGGGGTCCGATATCTCCGAGTCCTACTTGGAGATCAATGGACCCGCGGTATATAAGGGACCCCCTGGGCAGGATCTAAGGCATCGAATTTCACCGCCAATACACCCACCACAGCCTACGGAGCCGGAGCCTGCAGGAGCTAAGTCGCCGGGAGATCTAGTCGAACCAACTCGACTACGGTCTCGTCAGTATCATCGAGTTCTGCTATTCCCTTTGTAATCTGTAGTTTTCATCGTATAGTCCCATATCAACTGGAGTAGGGCTATTACCTGTCAAGGAGCCTGAACCAGTATAATCCTTGTCTTTTGTTTCCTTGATGTTGTACTACGTAGATCCTCGTACCAACGGACCCTAATACCCTCTATATCCGGTCTACGGGTATCCACCGTCGACAGCGGTGATATCCAATAAATGTGGACATGGAATCCATGCATGTTGCTAAAAAGATATTTTATACAATTCATAATTGAAGGCCCACGTTCATTTTAAAATATTATGTGTATTTCAAACGTGAGCAGCTCTCAGTTGTGTAGTCAATATTACCATGTTTATCTAAATACTTTTAGATGGTTCTTATTTCGCTACTTGCATAAACAAATATTAATTAATGCTCTTTCCAGTGTTTTATCAATAAAATCAACATTTTGTATCAATTTATAAAATGTAGAAGAAGTATTTGACACATTTGAAGAAAAAAAAAATCATTTAATAGACAACCACTAAAAGAAATACACCCACCACAGCCTACGGAGCCGGAGCCTACAGGAGCTAAGTCGCCGGGAGATCTAGTCAAACCAACTCGACTACGGTCTCGTCGGTATCATTGAGTTCTACTATTCCCTTTGTAATCTGTGGTTTCTGTTGGCGGTATGTCATGGGACCCTTCGACCAGGCCTGCCGAAACCGTGCGACCAGTCAGGATTCAGGCTCAAGGTGTTAAGTTCATCGGGGCGAAGCCCCATGGCGAAGGCGACGAAGCCACATGGCGAAGACAGTGGAGCGAGGACGGCAAAAGATGGAGCCCCATGGCGAAGACTATACACCCTGGACGAAGGGTGCCTGCCGAAGGAGGGTGACTTCGCCATCTCGACCGCTCTGGCCGACCTTCGGGCCGGCATTCGCCCACCAGGCCCATTAGAGGCCCATGTATGCAAATGACACTATATACCCATGTAAATGTCCCTTTCATAAGGGCAACCATGTAAATTCCCCTATAAAACCTAAACTCTAATAGGGGGACCTGTAATAGGGTTATAAATAGACCCCTAGGGCCATGTAAAGGGGGATCCCCAAAAAAATTCTCAATTTAATACACTTTACCGTTTTCCAACCACTGTTGAGTAACTACGTCTTTCGACGTATGCGGTTGTCGTTTCGATAACAGCTGGCGCCGACCGTGGGGACCTCCGAGCGAAACCACTGAGAGCGAATGCCACCGAAGAGGGTCGTGAAGGAGAAGGTTGCAAAGCGCAAGGAGAGTGAAGCAAGAGAGGCGATGGCCGCCGAGGAGGGAGCAGAGCCTTCGGCGCCCATCGCCGAAGATGGGGGAGTACCATCGGCTTCGGCACCCGTGCTGCAACCGCCATCTTCGGCCCCAGCCACTCCGTCGGGGCAGGTGCCGAACACGGTCGACGCGGCGAAGGCAGCCGCGGCGGCAAGGGCGCTTCAAACCAAGGCGGAGATCCTTTCGACAAGCCAGCCCTTGGCGCCCCAAGCCGCTTTGTCACAGCCGGTAGCGACTTCGACCGCGCTCGCCGCTACGCAAGTCAACCCCAACCTCGAAGCACATGCCGAAGCCGACATGGAGGCCATGCGCCAGAACATGACTCGACTCGAAGACATGCTTCGCCAGATGCAAGAGCAGCATCAGGCGTATGAGGCAGGACGGCAGGCCAAGGTCGCTTCGGCCCCAATCCTCCAGTATTCGGCAGGCTACATTCCACCCTAAGTCTACTCGCAACCATCAATCCAGCCCCTTCCGCCACAAGTCATGGCAGCGCCAGTGTACTTCGCCGGGCAGCCTTCGGCCGCAACGGTACACCCAGCCCCTCATGTGCAGCCACAGGCTCGGCCGGTTGCTGCCCAAGTACACCCCTCACCACCTGGCCAAACATCACAAGCAATGGCGGAAGGGGCTTCGGCCTTGCAGGCGCAGCTTCAAGCTTTCCTTCAGCAACTCAGTCAACACCACAACATTTCAAACGCAGCCTCTTTGGCCCGACCGGAGGGGAACACAAGTGTCACACCCTAAAAATCCTAAATTTATAAATTATTGTTTAATTGGAATTATTAGAAATAATTTTAAAAGTCTAGAAGAGAAGATCTAATTTTTAAATAATAAATTCCAATATAAAATGGGGCTAGATAAAATTTTATTAAATACTTTACTTGATTCTATAGTTCCTAGATTTTTCTGGGATTTATTTGAGCCAAGGAAGTATTTTTAATAAATGGAATTGCATTTCATGAATAATTTTAATTGAAAAAGGTTTTAAAAAGTTCTCTTTTGGCTTTGGGCCGAAAGTCGGCCCAAAACCCTTTCTCTCTCTCCCTCTTCTCGGCCAGCCGGCCCAGTTGGCCCAGTCAGCCTGCCGCCGCCGCGCGCGCGCGCGTCCGCTCATTGACAGATGGGTCCTACCTGTCAGGGCCGTCGTCTTCCTCGCGCCGTCGCCCGGCCGAACCCTAGCCGAGCCGCGCCGCCGCCGCCCTTCCAAATTCGGCCGCTCCTTTCCCGATCCGGTGAAATCGATTGAGGGGAAATGCTTCCCAAGATCTCCTCTATCTTTTCCCTTTTGGAATCATCGGCTAAATCGGTTTGGAAACCGTCGGATTCGAGTTCGATTCGGATCGATCTCTCTCCTCCGAACTCTAAACTTTCCTTCACGTCGCCGGTCGCCGTGGGCCTTCGCCGCCGCCTCCTAGCCGCTATAAAAGGACCCCCGAGCTCTCCTCTACCCGCCGCCACCCTCGCCTTCGCCTCTCGTCGCCGGAAGAGCTCTAGCGCCGTGCCGCTTTGCGCCGCTGTCGCCGCCGTTCGTCCAGCCGTGCGCCGCCGCCGCTCCGGTCATCGTCGTCGCTCGGGAAGGCCACCGTCGTGATCGCCAAGTCGTCGCCGTCCTCGTCCGACCCTCCGTCGTCGCCGTAGACCGCCGGAACATCGTCGCCGTCGTCGACCCGATCTTCGCCGCCGCTTCGTCCTCGTCGCCGTCGCCGTCCGTTGATCTTCCGCCGTCGCTTTGGTCACCGGTGAGTTCGCCGCGTCGCCCGCATCATGCTGGTGTCCTCCGTTTGCGCCGCCGCGCCGTCGTTCGCCGGCGAGCACGCAAGCCCGAGCCGCCGCCGGTGATGACGTCATCGCCGACGTCACCGACGCCGTCCGCCGTGGACCGGTCGTGGACCGATGGATCTCGGCCGTTCGTTTCGGTTGGATCAATCTCGGTCGTCCGTTCCCGTGAACCGTCGCCGTGCACCCGGTTCACCGTGAACCCTAGCCGCTGACGCAATAATTCTCTTTTCCTTTTCAAAAATAATTCATTATTGCGTCATAATTCAATTAAAATCTATATAAGTGTTTTAATCCGATTTAATCTTTGAAAATTCATAACTAATTCATCTTAGCTCGGATTTAGTTGGTTCAAGTCTCTAAATTTTTCTAAAATTGAGATCTACATGTTAAAAATATCCACATGTACTGTTCATGCTTGTTTATGTGCTGTTTTGGTGTTTTTGCTCTTTTCTGTTTAGATTCCGACGTTCCCGGAGAGTCCGTTTTCGTCGGAGAAGAATTTGAAGAGTTCCAAGGCCAGCAAGGCAAGTCACACAGATTCCAAACAACCCTTTGAGCATGTTGATCCTATTTAAAGCTATTATTTCTATTCAACTATTGCATTTATTTTCGAATGTCATTGGGTGGAATTAACCTATTGTTTGCTATAGCCCTTTTGTTCTTGATTACTTTATTCCTTGATACCTTGGGTTATTATAACTTGACTAGTTGAGCTATATATATATATTAGTTCAGCTAGATATTAGATATGATTGCTTAGCCATGCATAGAAACACTAGATCATATAAATGGGATACTTATGACTCACTATTACTTAATTATGGATATTTAATTGTAGCTCACGATGTCTAATCGTGATTGGTTAATTAATTAATGTGCCAACTAAAACTTGATAATGGTGGGCTGTGAGCACATGGTTTTGATGGTCGTGCTCATGACAATTAAGGACCGGTTCACGAGTTTCGGTTGTGAAACATTAACCGTGCCAACCACAAGCCAGCATGGGCAACGGCTTTACCTTTTGTATAGCATAGTTCATTGTGGGGCACCAGACTGTGAAGTGGCGGAGATAAGCCCACGTGGGTCGCTGGGGAGTCCATGCCTTGTTTATAAGGGGGTGATTATGATCCAGGAATGGTGCGCTGTGGTGGATTGTGTTGTGCGAGGGGTACTGTCACAGCTCCTTTCCGAGGTACCGTGGTGGTATTAAGGCACATGGTGACATGTTGTGGGGCTGTGTCTTGTGGGTACAGTGGTACACCTCTGATCAGAGTGAAACTATTCGAATAGCCGTGCCCGCGGTTATGGGCGGGTCTAACAATGTCCTTCGTGATTAGTCTCACACTTTTCACCATAATAACAGATGCTTTAATTACTCTACTGTTTTAAAATTCTTAAATGTTTGCCAAATGCTGCTTCTGCAAATAAGCCCTATATTATGCCTACCTTTGTTATCCCGTGCACTTGCATATTTGCTGCGTGGCTTGCTGAGTATGTCATATACTCACCTTGCAATCATTCATCAGAGGAGGAGTTCTACAGTGATGCTGATGGAGTGGAGGATTAGGTGTAGCCCTGGTCAAGCTGCCTGTGGAGTGGAGTCGTCTGCGCCGTTTATCTTATTTTCCGCTGCCTAGATCTTTATTGATTGGGAGGAACTATCTACCTCTGTAATGACATTTTATTCGCTTATCAATTAGAATAATAATTGTACTCTATTGTCAATTTGTTATTGTGTGCCTCGGCTGATTCCTGGACGAGGGTTTACACACATGTAAGCGTTTGGAATTTTGGATAGAAATTCCGGGCGTTACAACAAGTCAAGGTGCACCCAGTTAGCTGCCGTCGAACCAGCCAGGTCCGGGGGCTTCGCCTTGGAGTCAAGGTCCGCAGTTCGACTTCAGCAACGCTGCTCAAGCACCAACCGTTCAACCACAGGCACCAACACCAGGCTTCGGAGCAAATCAGGCGCCGAACCAGGTCGCCATGGCTTGGACCCAGCCTCCATTCGACCTATCCATGGCGGCGCCCCAAGAGTCAGCATTCGAAGCCGGGCAGCCGAACACTGTGGCCCAACCTCACGCGCAAGCCATGACTTCGCCCTTCGCCACGGCATATCCGCAGCAAGGTGCCGCGAGCAAAGCAGGGGGCAAAAAGGGGCTACCGTTGAGTGGGGGAATCAAGATCCGTCCAATCCCACCCCAGTTCAAGTTCCCTCCCGTTCCGCGATACTCGGGCGAAACAGACCCAAAAGAGTTTCTGTCCATCAACGAGTCCGTGATCGAAGCCGCTCATGGCGACGAAAACACCAACGCAAAGGTAATACATCTCGCTCTAGATGGCATCGCCTGTTCTTGGTACTTCAACTTACCTGCCAATAGCATTTACTCATGGGAGCAATTGCGCGATGTCTTTGTTCTTAACTTTCGAGGCACCTATGAGGAGCCGAAGACACAGCAACACCTGCTCGGCATTCGCCAAAGGCCGGGCGAATCAATACGGGAGTACATGCGTCGTTTCTCTCAAGCCCGATGCCAAGTTCAAGACATAACCGAAGCGTCTGTCATCAACGCCGCTTCGGCCGGGCTGCTTGAAGGCGAACTCACAAGAAAAATCGCCAACAAGGAGCCGCAGACACTCGAGCACCTGCTTCGCATCGTTGATGGGTATGCAAGAGGCGAAGAGGATTCCAAGCGGCGGCAAGCAATCCAAGCCGAGTACGACAAAGCCTCCATCGCCGCTGCCCAAGCCCAAGTACAAGCGCAGGTCGCCGAACCTGCTCCTCTCAACATTCGCCTACCTCAGCCGGCGAACCAGGGACAGCCGCCAAGGCCAAGCCAAGCTCCCACGACTTGGAGGAAATTCAGAAATGACCGCACGGGCTAGGCTGTGATGGCTGTCGAAGAGGTCCAAGCCCTTCGCAAGGAGTTCGATGCTCAGCAAGCAGGCAGCCATCAACAGCTTTTTCGCAAGAAGGTCAGGAAGGACCTCTATTGCGCGTACCACGGGCGATCCTCGCACACCACCGAGCATTGCCGAAATATCCGGCAGCGTGGCAACAATCAAGACCCAAGGCCACAACAAGGGGCTACTGTCGAAGCACCTCGCGAAGCTGCTCAAGAACAAGCACCCCCGGTCGAACAGCCAAGACAACCAGCGCAGAGTAATCCAAGTGATTACAAGGGCCGATCCGCCAGTCCAACAGTCGAAGCGGAAAAAGAAGATGCAGCTGCGAGCGGTCCACAACATCACCGTGGCAGGCGAAGGGGCTCCGAGGTACCTGAACCAGCAAATCTCCCTCGGACCAGAAGACGCCGAAGGGGTCCTATTCCCACATCAAGACCCCTTGGTGATCTCGGCCGAGGTAGCTGGCTTCAAAGTCCGGCGAATCCTGGTTGACGGGGGAAGTTCGACCGACGTCATTTTCGCTGACGCATATGCCAAGATGGGGTTGCCAACCCTAGCCCTCACCCAATCACCAGCCTCGCTTCGTGGTTTCGGCGGCGAAGCAGTTCAAGTCTTGGGCCAAGTACAGCTGGCAGTAGTCTTCGGCACATATGAAAACAGGCGTAAAGAGCAAATACTGTTCGATGTCGTCGACATACCATACAACTACAATGCCATCTTCGGCCGCGCAACCCAGAACAAGTTCGAAGCCATCTCTCACTACAACTATCTCAAGCTCAAGATGCCGGGTCCAACAGGCGTGATCGTCGTCAAGGGGCTTCAACCTTCGGGTACATCAAAGGGCGATCTGGCTGAAATCAACAAGGCAGTGCACAATGTTGAGGCCGAATCACATGACCATGCTAAACGCATGCCGAAGCCCGCCCCTTAAGGCAAGGTGATCAAGAAGCAAATCGACGACGCCGATCCCACAAAGCTTGTTCTGCTCGGGGGTGATCTAGGCGAAGAGGAAGCCGAAAACATCCTTGAGGTGCTCAAGAATTACATTGACATCTTCGCTTGGAGCCCAGACGAAATGGGAGGTGTTTCGACGGACCTCATCATGCACCATCTGGCAGTCAAGCCGGATGCCAAGCCAAGGAAACAGAAGCTACGCAAGATGTCCGCCGATCGCCAAGAGGCAGCAAAGGCTGAAGTGCAGAAGCTGCTCAATGCGGGGGTGATCCAAGAGATCGACCACCCAGAGTGGTTGGCGAACCCGGTTCTGGTGAGGAAGTCGAACGTCAAGTGGTGCATGTGCGTCGATTTCACAGACCTCAACAAGGTGTGTCCAAAAGACGACTTTCACCTGCCGCGGATCGACCAACTTGTCGATTCGACAGCCGGTTGTGAGCTCATGAACTTTTTGGATGCATATTCCGGCTATCACCAGATCCACATGAATCCGGCAGACATCCCAAAGACAGCCTTCATCACGCCGTTCGGCACTTTCTGCCACCTCAGGATGCCTTTCGGCCTGAGGAACGCTGGAGCAACATTCGCCAGGTTGGTGTACAAGGTCCTTTACAAGCAATTAGGGCAAAATGTGGAGGCCTATATCGACGACATCGTCGTAAAAAGCCGCAAGGCTTTCGACCATGTGTCCGACTTACAAGAGACCTTCGACAACTTGCGCGCGGCTGGTATGAAACTAAACCCTGAGAAGTGTGTTTTTGGTGTTCGCGCGGGTAAGTTGTTGGGTTTTCTTGTTTCTGAAAGGGGCATCGAGGCGAACCCCGAGAAAATCCATGCCATTCAGCAAATGAAGCCTCCGTCGAGCGTACGCGAAGTACAAAAGCTCGCAGGCCGAATTGCGGCACTAAGTCGATTCCTCTCAAAAGCAGCTGAAAGAGGTTTACCCTTCTTCAAGACCCTCTGAGGCACGGGAAAGTTTAGCTGGATACCCAAATGCCAAGTAGTGTTCGACGAGGTAAAGCAGTATCTGCAAAGCCCACCCGCCTTGGTCAGCCCAACACCAGGAAGCGAACTGCTGCTCTATCTAGCAGCTTCGCTGGTGGCGGTCAGTGCAGCTCTTGTCCAAGAGACAGAGTCAGGCCAGAAACCAGTGTATTTCGTCTCCGAAGCTTTGTAAGGGGCGAAGACAAGATACATCGAAATGGAAAAGCTCGCTTATGCCCTAGTGATGGCTTCGCGCAAGCTTAAGCACTATTTTCAGGCCCACAAAGTCACTGTGCCATCGCAGTATCCTTTGGGCGAAGTGCGAGATCATTGGCCGACTCAGCAAGTGGGCAGCAGAGTTATCACCTTTCGACCTGCATTTTGTTGCCCGTACGGCCATCAAGTCCCAAGTCCTAGCCGACTTCGTGGCCGAATGGACGCCGGCGTTCGCCCCCGAACCCGAGCCCGTCGAACAACCTTGGGTAATGCACTCCGACGGCTCGTGGTCACACAAGGGGGTGGGCGCCGCGGCAGTACTCACTTCACCAGGGGGCGTGCCCATTTGGTATGCCGCAAGGTTGCAGTTCGACACGACCAACATTATGGCCGAATACGAAGCTGTACTTTTGGGCCTAAGAAAGGGGAAAGCTTTGGGGGTTCGGCGCTTGCTCATCCGAACAGTCTCCAAACTGGTGGCAAGTCATGTTGACAAATCCTTTGAGGCAAAAGAAGAAGGAATGAAAAGATATCTGGAGGCTGCTCGGTCTATGGAAAAGTGCTTCGCCGGCATTACGGTCGAACACTTACCTAGAGGCCAGATTGAAGAAGCAGATACCCTGGCGAAATCTGCTGCCTGTGGAGGCCCTCATTCGCCAGGCATCTTTTTTGAAGTCTTGTACGCACCAAGTGATCCTACAGAAAGCCTGGACATCATGGCTATCGACCTGGCAGAACTGGGCGAAGACCCAGAGGACTCGCGAACACCGTTCGTCAAGTACCTCAAGAACGGTTGGCTCCCAGAGGAGGAAGCAGAAGCGAAGCGATTACAGCTCAGAGGCGCAAAATACAAGCTTGTCTCCGGCCAGCTGTATCACTCCGGGGTGCTCCAACCCCTACTTCGCTGCATCTCTTTCACCGAAGGAGAAGAAATGGCGAAAGAAATACACCAGGGGCTGTGCGGTGCACATCAAGCCGCGAGAACAGTCGCCTCCAAAGTGTTTCTCCAGGGAGTCTATTGGCCCACCGTGCTGAAAGTTTGTGTCGAGCAAGCCAGGAAGTGCGAAAGCTGCCAGCGGCATAGCCGAAGCCAAACTGCACCTCAGTACGAGCTGCAACCTATCGCACTAGTATGGCCTTTTGCCAGATGGGGGCTAGACATCATCGGCCTATTCCCTGTGGCAAGAAATGGGTACAAGTTCGCGATTGTAGCCATCGAATACTTCTCCCGCTGGATCGAGGCCGAACCGCTCGGTGCAATCACTTCGGCAGCTGTACAGAAGTTCGTGTGGAAAAACATTGTTTGCCGTTTCGGAGTGCCGAAGGAGTTCATCACTGATAACGGCAAGCAATTTGACTCTGACAAATTCAGAGAAATGTGCGAGGGGCTGAACCTGGAAATCAGGTTCGCCTCGGTCGCGCACCCACAGTCAAATGGGGCGGCCGAACGCACAAATGGCAAAATCCTTGAGGCGCTCAAGAAAAGGCTTGAGAGGGCGGCGAAGGGTAAATGGCCAGACGAAATGCTATCCGTTCTTTGGGCCTTCGAACGACCCCCACAAGGCCAACCAAGTTTAGCCCGTTCATGCTCCTCTATGGTGACGAAGCAATGACCCCGACTGAGCTAGGGGCTAATTCGCCAAGGGTAATGTTCTCAGGAGGCGAAGATGGGCGCGAGGTGTCACTCGAACTTCTTGAAGGGGTAAGAGTCAAAGCACTGGAACACATGCGCAAATACGCCACAAGCACCTCGGCAACTTATAACAAAATAGTTCGACCGAAAGAGCTGTTGCCTGGCCATCTCGTTCTAAGGAAGAAGGCGAACCCGGTGGCGGTCGGGAAGCTTGAATCGAAGTGGGAAGGGCCGTACCTCATCAAGCACAGGTCCAGGACAGGCTCCTTTCGCCTAGCGACGCTGGAAGGCGAAGAGTTCGACCACTCCTGGAACGCTGCTTCCCTTAAGCGTTTCTATGTCTAGAATGGGTGGCACCCAAATCGCCAACTTGTAAAAATGTACATACTGTTATATAAGCCTTTCGGCACTATGTAAGCCCTTCGGCACAAAAATGCAAAAAAAAAAGAGGAAAATGAAAAAAAAAACTGGATGTAGGGTTATTATCCACCTTGGAGGCCCGAACCAGTATAAAATCTTTGTGTTTTTCGCCTCTTTACCTGTGTGAATGATAATTCGTGGAAAAACCCCAAGGCAAACGCCTAATCAGCGAAAACGCCAGGGGGCGAAACGAATCGGCCGAAGCATCGCTCGCCGAACGTTGAAACCGCGACAGCTTATTTCGGAAATAACTAACCGAACACTGTTATGCTCGATCAATGTGAAAACACAAGCGCTTCTTTCAACGCGGAATACCACAAATCGAAAACGGAAGTCGAAAGCTGAAAAGTCAGCATACCTATTTCGCTAGTGTATGCAAAGGGGCCGACATGTTTCGACCTAATGAAAGCACGAAAGGTGACAATGCGAAAATAACGAAAAGGAAATGAAACACATCTTTATTAGCTTCGGAAAAATAATCAAAGAATACAGCCATACAACATGGTACAAACACAGGAAGAAAAGGCTTCACAGCCTAACTTATAAATAAATTACATGTTCGCGCCCACAGCAATCCCCACCACCTAAGGAATGGTTCGACGAACATGGTTCGTCATCGCTACTAATGTCATACACAACCCTAAGAGGGAAAGGGGGCGAAACACAAACTAGACTATAACGATGCCGGGTGATTGCTTCCTGACGATCGGTCTTCTGATGGTTTCGCCAAAAGCGAACCATATCCTCACGGCGTTCGGTATGGACGCTATCGTAGTCCTCTAGGGTTCACCCGGGGTGCGCCCGCATCCAGCCGGCAACTTTCAAAACCTTGTAGCTGTTGCCGTTGATTATCATCTCGCGGTAAACTGGCCGAAACGGACACCGCACCTTCGGCAAACCCTTCACCGCTACGAACTTTTCGTTTTTACTTCGCCAATTGCCAAAGGGGGCCCGAATACACAATTTTCGGTGAACACCCTGCTAAAACAACACAGAAAAGGCAAATAGGAAAAACGCGGAGTCAAGACTTGAAAAAGTGGGCGAAAAGGGTGGATTTTCGTACGCCAAAATAATGCGAAGATAACGCGAAAAATGATACAGGCGTATGTGCCGAAGGTTTCAAGCACAAGGGTTGGCCAAACTTAAGTAATTCATTTCATATGTTAACAAAGCCGTTTTCGGTTACAGTAAGAAGGAAAGAGGGCCATCGGCCAAATATACATTGTTCGCCCTCCACGACGAACACAAAAAGAAAGCCAAAAAATCTAAAAAGCAGGTGGAGGGCCACACACCTCTGGGTGATCTTCGGCATCGCCTCCACCCGCACCGGTCGCCGGCTCTTCGCCCTGATCCGCCGCCTCCGCCTTCGCCAGTTGCTCGAGCAGGCGCGCCTTAGCTGTGGAGCGGCCGTCCTTCTGCCAGAACAGCTTATGCCAAGCTCGCAGAGCGGGCGAAACATCCTGCGCACTGACCTCCCAGTCCCCTTTCGCAAAGTTGGGGAACTCGGCGACGTGCTCGCAGCCGAACTGCTGCAGAAGACCCAGGGCGAAAGTCGCTGACATGCATGCACAGCTGTCGCCGTACGCAATGGCACCGTCCGAGACCGCACCGCCGGCCTGCTGAGTCCACTCGGAGAAGTCGAAGGCAGAAGCACCTTCGCTAGGGACTCCGCGCACTCTCGCCCCCATGTCAGAAAGGGCAAGGCGAAGCGTTTGGCAAGCGGTCTTCGCGGACTCGGTGGCCTTCACCATATCCCGCGCAAACCGCTACGCCTCCTTCTTGGCGTTCGTCTCTGCTTTGATGACCTCTTGGCGAAGAGCCTCTATCTTCGGCTCGGTAAGGTTGTAGTAGTCAGTTAGAGCGGCGGAATGGGCTTGCTCTTTTTTGAGCTCGGCCTTGAGGCGCTCAATCTTCGCCTTCGCCTCACTCCCCTCCTCCAATTCTGTCGCGTCCCAAAATGACCCTAAAATATATCCTTTAAATTACGCTTAGAATAATTAAAAAAATCCTTGTGAAAGCCTCCAAAAATTAAAATGCGCAAAGTTAAAAGTCGATTAAGGCTTGGAGGATTTTTGTATATTTCCTTAAAGCCTAAAATGTGTAAATAAATTTTAGTGGAATTTTCAGAGCACAAATAATAATTATTAAGAAATAAACAAAGTTAAAATGATTTTATAAAAAGAAAAACCCTAAAAATCATCCTCTCCCCTCTAATGGGCCGGCTCGGCCCATCTCCCTCCCCCTCTCTCCTCCCCCCCGCGGCCCACTCGGCCCTCCCCGCGCGCGCGCCGCTGACGGGCGGGCCCGCCCGCCACCCTCGCTGACGGGTGGGGCCCACCCGTCATCCCCTTCCTCCCGCCGCCCCCGCCACCTCGCCCGCGCCTAGCGCCGCCGCCGCCGCGAATCCCGCCGCCTCCCGCCGTCCCCGCGCGCAATAAAGTGGGGGGAATTACTCCCTGTGATTCCCTCCCCCTTTCCCCCCATTTTCCCCTCTCTCTCTCGCATTCAAACGGCCGGAGTCGCTCCCGCTAACCTCGCCGGCGCCATCAATGGCGGCCGGGTCTCCCGCGCCCATTTCCCCCTCCTCCGGCCGCCCTCTCTCACTCCCAACCCTATATAAACCCTCCCCGAGCTCCCCACCACCGTTTCCGCCACTCACCGCCCTCTCTCCTCGCCGGAATCGAGCTCGCGCCGTCGCTCTCTCCCTCCTCCGTCGCCGCCGAGCTCCGGTCCGCCGCCGTCGTCGCCCCGGACCACCTCCCACCTCGGCGCCGGCTCCTTCGGCTTCGCCGCATCCTCGCCGACCTCGTCCACCTCCCCGTTTCGGTCGCCGACCGCCGGAGCACCGTCGACCCCGTCCACCCGAGCCGCGCCGCCGCCTTCCTCCGCTCCGGTCGCCGTTTCCGTCGTCGTCGTCGACCCGGGGTGAGCCGTGGACCACCGCTTCGTTTCCCCCTTTCCCTCCCCTCTCTCGGCCGCCGCTCCGCCGTGCCTATGGCCGCCGCCGGCGACCATAGGGGCGCGGGCGCGCCGCCTCCCGCCGGCCGCGCCGACGTGGCCGCCTTCGGGCGCGCCTAGCGGCTGCCGCGTGGGGCTCGGCCGTCAGCCGCCCGCGCCCTCGGGTCCGGCTGACGCGTGGGGCCCACGGCGCCGGCCGGTGCGAGCCGGGTGCGCCCGGTCCACCGTGGACCGTGAGGCTGCCGCGTGGGCCCCACTCCCGTGGACCCGGTCCGCGCGCCCTCTCTCCCGGCTGACGCAATAAATATATTTTTTAAATTAAAATTTAAATGAAGAAATTCGTAAATATTCACATTAAGAGCATATAAACTTCAAATGGCCATAACTTGGCCATTTGAACTCGGAATTGGACCGTTCAAGTCTCTAATTTTTCCTTAAGAAGTCAAGAACCCATTTTTGTGCTTTGTTTCTGCTTGTTATATGGAGTTTATTAGAGTAAAAGCCCTTTTCTTTTCCGTTGGTCGTGTAGATGCTGCAGCTTCGGAAGATCCGCTCTTCGTGGAGGTCGAAGCCGACGTTTGGGAAAGCGAGCAAGGCAAGTCACACCATCCTTGAACATATTGAATCCCAGTTTATAAAATTATATTGATTTAAATTAATGCATTATCGCTTTATTTAAATTCCCGCGTTATCACTGTTTTATTTAGCCATGCCTATTTACCTTTGTTATGACCTTATTATTGTTGTTATTGTTATTATTACCTTGTTCACCCTAGAATAAACAAAACCCCAACTAGTGGGCACTCTATTCATGGTTCCACTAGTAAGAATTTAGGTAGATGCTTCACTGATTAATTAGGCAACATTAGGTGGTTTTATAACTCTAGACTTTGGGAATATTCATATCACCTGGACATATTGGAATGGTTAGATTATTGTGGAATTGGATGCACACCTCCCCCTCTATTCAAAATCCCCAAAATGGTTTAGGCTGGGCTCGGGGTGCATGGTTTTGATAGTAGCACCTCGGCCACATAAGGACCGGTCTTCGGGCCTCTGTTGCAAAGCACTACCGTACTTCCACATGTCTAATGGGTAAGGCTTAGTTTGCGGCTCAGCCTGGTTATAATTAAAAGTACACGGATGGAGATGGACGAAGTCGGGGGTCGATGGACATCTCTAGGGCAAATGAAAGCTACACGAGCTGCGGCCCGGTAGTCGAGATGTCATGGCACAGGGCCGGTGTCCTGCTGCTAGGGGCTCAATCCCGCCTGCCTGTCCCGGGGGTTCCGGCCGTAGGCGGGGCTGGGTCGGTACTCTTGTTTATGGCTAGGATGGGTTGGGAACTATGTCACGTCTTCCGTCTGTATACCGTGGTGGTATGTGGCACGTGGTTACACGTGAGGAAGATGTGTCTTGTGGGTAAAGATGTACACCTCTGATCAGAGTATAATCTATTCGAATAGCCGCGCCCTCGGTTATGGGCAAGCCTAGCAATGTACCCAAGTTAGTGTTTTAATTCTTAAAACCTGCTTAACAACTAAAATATGGAATGGTTGGCCTGGGTTGGCTTGGGACGAGCTGGGACCTAGGGTCGGGTTGCCAGTTCGGTCTGAATCATCGTAGGCCTTGGGTTAAGGCAGGTTCGTGTGGGTTCACGGCCTTGTTTAATAATATTAAATAGTTCTAGGATCGTGTTTGAAATTTAGCTTTGAGCAACTAAGGGTCTTTTAAATGCTGTTTATTGCAAAACCTAACCCCTATGTAACACCCTGAAAATTTGACCAATAAAAACAAAACCCTAAAAATACGGACCTTCAAAAACTTTTAAATTAATTGCATCATGCCGATCTTATTCGCCTATTTTATTTGGATTAATTTCGAAGTTCATTAATCGTGAGTAAAGAATAATTAATTAGGAATAAACACTAGAAGTAAATTGGTAAAATAAATATAATTTAAAATAAAGATTAGGTGTGGATAGAAATAAATAAAATATTATTGCGAACATATTTGTATCAATTAAATTTAAATGCGATGGAATAAGAATTAACACTAATTAAAAATTCAAATAAATTATATAAATAAAATATGAGTAAAATTAATCTAGGAGGAATTCATTAGTTGGAATAACACACATATTGAATAAAATTCATTTTTACAAGATTTAGAAATTGTGGAATCAAATTTAAATGGAAAATGGGCTAAAATCGGGATAATAGGAAAAGGGCATTGTTCATTGCACTCTAGGTGCTCGACGTGGAACCCTAACCCCGCCCCTCCTCTGCCTCGCGCCCCGCGCGCCGTGCGCCGCTCTGCCTCCCCTATGCCGCTGCGCCGACGTCGCCAACACCGCTGTCGCCGTCGCCATCTCATCGCCGCTGCCGTGCCGTCGCGCCATCGCCGTCGTCGCGCGCGTCGCCGTCGTCGCCCTGAGCCCTGCGCCCCTGCCCTCGCGCCCCGCGCCCCTGCCGCGTGCGCGCCGTCCCGTCGCCCCGCGCGCCACGCCGCTCTGCCTCCCCGCGCGCCGCGCCGCTCTGCCTCCCCGTTCCGTCGCCGCGCGCGTGTCGCCATCGCCGCCTCGCGCCCCGCACCCGCGCGTCACACGTCGTCACGTCGTCACGTCGCCCGCCCCGCACGTCGCTCTGCCTCCCCTATGCCGCCGCGCCGCGCGTCCGTCCCGTCGCGTCGCCCGTCTCGAACCCCGCGCGCCGCACGTCGCTCTGCCCCCCTATGCCGCCGCGCCGCGCGCCCGTCCCGCGCGCCGCACGTCGCTCTGCCTCCCCTACGCCGCCGCGCCGCACGCCCGTCCCCTCGTCGCCTCGCGCCCCGCGCAGCCACGCCGCCGTCACGTCGCCATTAAGCCGCCGCCCTCCCCTCGCCTTTCCCCCCCTCTTCCCCTATAAAAGCCCCGGCCCTCCCCTTCTCCACTCCACACCCATCCCCGTCCATCTGTTCCCCTCTCCTCCTTCTCCACGCGCCGCCGCGTCGCCGCCTTCAAGCCGCCACGCCACCGCCCCCGTGCTGTCGTGCCACCGCAGTCGTGCCGCCGCGCCATCGTCGTGCCGCCGCGTCGCCGCATTCGTGCCGCCGCGCCGCCGCCTCCGTGTGCCGCGCCTTGCGCCGTCGTCGCCGCCGCCGTCGTCGCCGTCGCCGCCGTCGGTGAGCCGCTGCCCTTCCCCCTTGCGCCCATCGCCGTCGCCTCGGGTAGGGAGAGAGAGAGAGAGAGCCGATTAAGAGAGAGGAAGGGAGAACGGGGCCGAGCCGGGAGAGAGAAGAGAGAAAAGAGAGAAGAGAAAGAAAGGAGCCGGGAGGAGAGAAGGAAAAAGAAAAAAAAAAAGAAGAAGGGGAAAAAGAAAAGAGGGAAAGAAAAAAGATAAGAAAAAAGAAAAGAAAATAGAAAAAGAGAAAGGAAGAGAAAATAGAAAAGAAAAAAAAATGGAAATAGAATAGGGAGGATTAATAGTTTAGAAATTTAAAATAATTAGAATTTAATTATAGATTAATTATAATCGTAGAATTGCAAAATGTAATATAAAATATAGATTATTCTTGGTAATTTCTATAAGAAATCAATTCGCGGTAGTAATTTAGATGTAATTAATAACTAAAAACAATTAGATGAATTCTTATAGATTCTTAAAGATTATTTGTGGGTAATCTCTCTAAGTAATCAATTCACGGTAGGAATTCGGATTTAATTAACTAGGAATTTTAGCCGTGTATTATATTTAATCGTTTAGTCATAGACTAAATTAAAATCGTATAATATTATAAGATAATTTTTGGATTCCATCCGATATTTAGCTCGCGATATAAATTTCTAACCTATTGTATGGATACAATGCTCGGGTAGATTAAATTAAAAAAAAAACCTATGATAACAAAACATTTACATTTACATCCGCAAAAATAATTAGGTTGTATGAAACGAAATTGGGTTTGCCCTAGTTCGCGAGTGGTAAAGTTAATATAAAAAGAATCGACTTTCGCATTCGACTTCTATTTGGATTTATTTGGATTTTTATTTGAATTCTAACCGAATTCAAATCAATTTTCGCACGTAACTATAGAGCCCGAGGGAGCTGCGGATCCAAGTGAAGGCCAAGACCCGCAAGACCTTGAGCAAGGCAAGTCATCACTATCCCTTGAACATGTTGATCCCAATTGCGAAATTGTTTTGTTTACAAATAAAATTGCATGCAATGATGAATATCCTACTTGTGATTATGCCATGCCTTGATTATTGTTTACCCTTAAATCTTTGTAACCATGATCACGTATGAGTCCCTAGTCAATTATGACAATTGCTTAGAAATGCTATTCTAGAATCATGCATACTCATATTTATCAAATGCTATATGCTTGGGCAATTACCTTTGGGGAGGTAATTGAGATACGGCATGTGGAGACATGAGCGCCACATTGCCATGATGTTGATGACATGATTTGTGAAAGGAGAAATAAAATTAAACAAATGTTTTCGACTGGGGCGGACGGAGGATTTGGGTGGTATCCGGAAAAGGCTAGTACCGTCCCCGGTCAATTAAGGACCGAGCCATGAAGTTAAGCATGAAACGACCACCGTACAACCACACTTCTCGTATGGGTATAGACCTAGCGGAATAGATAGCTGAGCGAAGGCAGTATCCATGCATAGTGGTTTCTTGATGTGTGAGGCAGGGGCTCTACGGTGGGGCAGCCATTGGTAGAACCGCGAGGCGGGTGTCTACAGTGGTGTCGCCATCAGTAGGACTGCCATGAGAGAATTTAAACATAATTATAACTTAATGCATGTGTGAGTCTTTCCTTCCCGGGTGCGCCAGAACTCCTCTCACTGCTAGAAACCGTGTACACCTAGAGTGCATGAGGATGTGAAGTTCCTGGAGCGGGTACTGCCAATGCGAGGTTATCGAAAAGCTTTGCCGTGACGCGTCTCATGTGTTGGGACGAGGCTCATGTGTTGGGCAGTCGCGGAGTGCGGGTAAAGTGTACATCCACTGCAGTGTGAGTAAACCAAAACTATTCGAATAGCCGTGCTCGCGGTTATTGAGCACCGGGACATGTATTACACTTGGCTAGACTCTAAATTCTTAACTTGAGTGGGATGGGATATTGCATGATGATTTCTATGCTGATGGAGCCACTTCCTGAGATGAGGGAATGTGGATGTCCTCAGAAAACCATGACGACTCAATGGCGGGAAGCCATCCTTGGGATCACAATGGATGGTGGACAGAACCGTCATTGTTTAATATGAACACTGGTATTAAAACTTGATCAGTCTATGCTAGGTCTTAGGGTTGTGAAAAGAGTTATAAAACTTGCTTTGCGCAAAAATAACCATAGCCAATCTTTGAATACCCCTGTCATATGCATTGTTGCTGTGGTGACTTGTTGAGTACGGTTGGTACTCACCCTTGCAATATACAAACTTAATCAGAGGCGGGAGATGAAGCGTCGGAAGATCCCTATGCCTATTACCAGGAGGGTGATGAAGACGACGGTGCTCAGTAGGTCTTAGATACGGTCGTTGCCTGTGGCGATGGCGTGCCGCTGCCTCCATTCCGCTGCCTTACCTATTCTGTTTTTTGGAATGTATTCCGGACCATTCGGTCCGATGATTTAAGACTATGCCTGCGGGCTTATGATGTAATAACTCGTACTAGACATTCGTGTATGCGTACTTGGTATTTCAGCTATGACTTCGTGTGTACCAGACTACTTGATCCAGGGAAATGGTACTGTTTACACGATTGATTCCTGTTATAAAAACGGGGGTCTACACCCTATTATTAACTCCCTTGTACTCCGTTGCATTTATTCTGCACTTGTGGGTGTGTCTTGTTGAGTACGGTGGTTGTACTCAGTCTTGCTCAATTTTTTTCCCAAACCCAGAAGAGGAGCCCCTGGATGATGAAGGCTTTGGTGTCTAGCTCGTGCCTGCCGTCAAGTGCCTGTGGTCGTCGCCCTAGTCTTCCGCTGTTTTTCGTTGTCTTTGAGTGTGCTGGGCCTTCGTCGCCCATGTAATAAAATATCTATTTACGCTTCCGCTTGTTAAACTCTGAATTGTATCAACTTTTTGTGTACCTTGCCTCCTGGGACAAGGAATAATGCACGCACGTAAGGAATACCTGTTGGGTTAATTCCGGTCGTGACACCGCCTACCTTCTCTAGCTCCCATAACCCCGTGGATGCTTTGGATTGGTTACATGCCGTGGGAAAGAAGCTAGACACCGTGCAATGCAATGATGAGGAGAAAGTCATCTTCGCCGCCCACCAACTGCAGGGACCCGCATCGCTATGGTGGGACCACTTTCAGGCTACGCAGCCAGAGGGACAGCCTATCACCTGGGCCCGTTTCACCGCCGCTTTCCGGAGGACCCATGTGCCTGCCGGGGTCATGGCCCTTAAGAAGAAGGAATTTCGGGAGTTGAAGCAGGGCAACCGCTCCGTGATGGAGTGTCACACCCTAAAAATCCTAAATTTATAAATTATTGTTTAATTGGAATTATTAGAAATGATTTTAAAAGTCTAGAAGAGAAGATCTAATTTTTTTAAATAATAAATTCCAATATAAAATGGGGCTAGACAAAATTTTATTAAATACTTTACTTGATTCTATAATTCCTAGATTTTTCTGGGATTTATTTTAGCCAAGGAAGTATTTTTAATAAATGGAATTGCATTTCATGAATAATTTAAATTGAAAAAGGTTTTAAAAAGTTCTCTTTTGGCTTTGGGCCGAAAGTCGGCCCAAGTCTCTTTCTCTCTCTCCCTCTTCTCGGCCAGTCGGCCCAAGTCGGCCCAAGTCGGCCCAGTCCGCCTGCCGCCGCCCCGCGCGCGCGCGTCCGCTCGTTGACAGGTGGGTCCCACCTGTTAGGGCCGTCGTCTTCCTCCAGCCGTCGCCCGGCCGAACCCTAGCCGAGCCGCGCCGCCGCCGCCCTTCCAAATTCGGTCGCGTCTTTCCATCTCCGGTGAAATTGATAGAGGGAAAATGTTCCCCGTGATCCACTCTATCTTTTCCCTTTTGGAATCATCGCTAAATCGGTTTGGAAAGTGTTGGATTCGAGTTCGAATCGGGTTCCTCTCTCTCTCCGAACCCTAGTTTTTTCCTTCGCGTCGCCGGTCGCCGTGGGCCTTCGCCGCCGCCTCCTAGCCGCTTTAAAAGGACCCCCGAGCTCTCCTCTACCCGCCGCAGCCCTCGCCTTCGCCTCTCGTCGTCGGAAGAGCTCTAGCGCCGTGCCGCTTTGCGCCGCCGTCGTCGCCGTTCGTCCAGCCGTGCGCCGCCGCCGCTCCGGTCGTCGTCGTCGCTCGGGAAGGCCACGGTCGTGATCGCCAAGTCGTCGCCGTCCTCGTCCCGTCCTCCGTTTTGGCCGTAGACCGCCGGAACATCGCCGCCGTCGTCGACCCGATCTTCGCCGCCGCTTCGTCCTCGTCGCCGTCGCCGTCCGTTGATCTTCCGCCGTCGCTTTGGTCACCGGTGAGTTCGCCGCGTCGCCCGCATCGTTTTGGTGCCCTCCGTTTGCGCCGCCGCGCCGTCGTTCGCCGGCGAGCACGCGAGCCCGATCTTCGCCGCCGGTGATGACGTCATCACCGACGTCACCGACGCTGTCCGCCGTGGACCGGTCGTGGACCGATGGATCTCGGCCGTTCGTTTCGGTTGGTTTAATCTCGGCCGTCCGCTCCCGTGAACCGTCGCCGTGCACCCGGTTCACCGTGAACCCTAGCCGCTGACGCAATAATCCCCTTTTCCTTTTCAAAAATAATTCATTATTGCGTCATAATTCAATTAAAATCTATATAAGTGTTTTAATCCGATTTAATCTTTGAAAATTCATAACTAATTCATCTTAGCTCGGATTTAGTTGGTTCAAGTCTCTAAATTTTTCTAAAATTGAGATCTACATGTTAAAAATATCCACATGTACTGTTCATGCTTGTTTATGTGCTGTTTTGGTGTTTTTGCTCTTTTCTGTTTAGATTCCGACGTTCCCGGAGAGTCCGTTTTCGTCGGAGAAGAATTTGAAGAGTTCCAAGGCCAGCAAGGCAAGTCACACAGATCCCAAACAACCCTTTGAGCATGTTGATCCTATTTAAAGCTATTATTTCTATTCAACTATTGCATTTATTTTCGAATGTCATTGGGTGGAATTAACCTATTGTTTGCTATAGCCCTTTTGTTCTTGATTAATTTATTCCTTGATACCTTGGGTTATAATTTGACTAGTTGGATTTATATATTGGTTCAACTAGATGTATTAGATATAATTGCTTAGCCATGCTTAGAAACATTAGCACACTATTGGGATAACTAATGTTTCACTATTAATTAATGATGGATATTTAATTGTAGCTCACGATGTCTAATCGTGATTGGTTAATTAATTAATGTGCCAACTAAAACTTGATAATGGTGGGTTGTGAGCACATGGTTTTGATGGTCGTGCTCATGACAATTAAGGACCGGTTCACGAGTTTCGGTTGTGAAACATTAACCGTGCCAACCACAAGCCAGCATGGGCAACGGCTTTACCTTTTGTATAGCATAGTTCATTGTGGGGCACCAGACTGTGAAGTGGCGGAGATAAGCCCACGTGGGTCGCTGGGGAGTCCATGCCTTGTTTAAAAGGGGGTGATTATGATCCAGGAATGGTGCGCTGTGGTGGATTGTGTTGTGCGAGGGGTACTGTCACAGCTCCTTTCCGAGGTACCGTGGTGGTATTAAGGCACATGGTGACATGTTGTGGGGCTGTGTCTTGTGGGTACAGTGGTACACCTCTGATCAGAGTGAAACTATTCGAATAGCCGTGCCCGCGGTTATGGGCGGGTCTAACAATGTCTTTCGTGATTAGTCTCACACCTCTCACCTTAATAAAAGATGCTATAATTGGTAATAGTTTGATCAGCTCCTGGTTTGGAATGGTATATTCCTGGTTTGGAGATAGATCTGTACAGCCGGGTATGGTTGTTCAGGATGGTTGGGCCTGTACAGCATGGGTATGTTGTACAGTGTTGATTAATATTGATGATTAATTACTCTACTGTTTTACAATTCTTAAATGTTTGCCAAATGCTGCTTCTGCAAATAAGCCCTATATTATGCCTTCCTTTGTTATCCCGTGCACTTGCATTTTTGCTGCGTGGCTTGCTGAGTATGTCATATACTCACCTTGCAATCATTCATCAGAGGAGGAGTTCTACAGTGATGCTGATGGAGTGGAGGATTAGGTGTAGCCTGGTCAAGCTGCCTGTGGAGTGGAGTCATCTGCGCCGTTTATCTTATTTTCCGCTGCTTAGATCTTTATTGATTGAGAGGAACTATCTACCTCTGTAATGACATTTTATTCGCTTATCAATTATAATAATAATTGTACTCTATTGTCAATTTGTTATTGTGTGCCTCGGCTGATTCCTGGACGAGGGTTTACACACATGTAAGCGTTTGGAATTTTGGATAGAAATTCTGGGCGTGACATGGAGTATTTGCACGAGTTCAATAACTTGGCCCGGTACGCCCCCGAGGATGTTCGTGAAGATGAGGAGAAGCAGGAGAAGTTCCTGGCAGGGATGGACCCTGAGTTGTCCGTGCGTCTGGTCTCCGGAGACTACCCCGATTTCCAGCGTCTGGTGGACAAGAGCATCCGCCTGGAAGCCAAGCACAAGGAATTGGAGTCGCACAAGCATCGCTTGGCGAATTTCCGCAACCAACAGGGGGCTAACCAAAGGATCCGCTACAGCAATCCCTATCCAGGGGGATCCTCCTCGCAGCAGCAGCAGCAGCAGCAACCTCGCTCCGCGCCCCGACCTCAATTCATGGTGCGCGTCCCACAGCCGCAACAACAGCAGAGTCAGCAAGGGACCCGTGCACCCCGTCCTCCTGCGCCAGCTGTGCAGCCTGGTCAAGGCCGCAGAGACGCTCAAGGACAGCAGCGTCTGTGCTTCAACTGCTTCGAGCCCGGGCACTTTGCGGATAAATGCCCGAAGCCGAGGCGCCAGCAAGGCCAAGCGCCTCCCCGCCCCAACAACGGTGGTAAGGATGTCACTCGGGGTCGTGTGAACCACGTGACTGCCGAGGATGTGCTGACAACTCCAGACGTCATCGTTGGTACGTTCCTCATTCATTCCATCCCTGCTACCATTTTGTTCGACTCTGGAGCTTCCCATTCATTTATATCTGTGTCATTCGTGGGGAGAAATCAGCTGGGGGTAGAAAGGCTTAGGAATCCTCTGCTCATCACCACCCCTGGAGGTGTTATGACCACAAAGTATTATAGCCCTGCCGTTCCTATAGAAATCTAGGGAATTCCTTTCTCCTCGGATCTGATTCTGCTAGACACCAAGAACTTGGATGTGATCCTTGGGATGAATTGGTTGGCTCAATTCCAAGGTGTAGTGGATTGCGCAAGGCGCACTGTCACTCTGTACCGAGGGCCGGAACAACCAGTTGTGTTCTTTGCACCCCCAACCTCTGTTGGCAGTTCAGAACTTCATCAGATAGGACTGTCAGAAATCCCCATCGCCAGTGAATTCGGTGACGTATTTCCTGAAGAATTACCCGGTATGCCGCCGAAGCGGGAGATCGAGTTTCGGATAGATCTTGCTCCAGGAACAACTCCACTGTATAAGCGGCCCTACCGTATGGCAGCAAATGAACTTGCCGAAGTCAAGAAGCAAGTGGAAGATCTGAAGGAAAAGGGGTATATACGGCCGAGCACTTCCCCCTGGGGGGCACCCGTGATTTTTGTGGAGAAGAAGGACAAGACAAAGAGGATGTGTGTTGACTACAGAGCTCTCAATGAAGTCACTATCAAAAATAAATACCCTCTTCCCCGGATTGATGATCTGTTCGATCAGCTTAAAGGTGCCACTATATTCTCCAAGATTGATCTTCGTTCTGGATATCACCAGTTGCGCATCCGTGAAGAAGACATCCCGAAGACCGCATTCACCACGCGATACGGACTGTATGAATTCACGGTGATGTCGTTCGGTCTGACCAATGCTCCTGCCTTCTTCATGAACTTAATGAACAAAGTGTTCATGGAATACCTGGATAAGTTTGTCGTGGTCTTTATTGACGACATACTGGTGTACTCCCAATCAGAGGAAGACCATCGGCAGCATCTCCGTTTAGTGTTGGGAAAGCTTCGGGAGCACCAATTGTATGCCAAGCTCAGCAAGTGTGAGTTCTGGTTGTCCGAAGTCAAGTTCTTAGGGCATGTGATATCTGCAAAAGGAGTTGCTGTGGATCCCGAAACGGTGACCGCCGTTACTGATTGGAAGCAACCCAAGACAGTCACTCAGGTTCGCAGCTTTTTGGGTTTGGCAGGATACTACCGAAGATTCATCGAGAATTTCTCCAAAATTGCCAGACCCATGACGCAGTTGCTGAAGAAGGAAGAGAAATTTGTATGGAGCCCGCAATGTGAGAAAGTATTCCAAACTCTCAAAGAAAAGCTAGTTTCCTCGCCAGTGTTAATCTTACCGGATACTCGCAAGGACTTCCTGGTGTATTGTGACGCTTCGCGCCAAGGATTGGGGTGCGTATTAATGCAGGAAGGTCATGTGGTAGCCTATGCCTCACGCCAGCTACGGCCTCATGAAGGCAACTACTACCCATGATTTGGAATTGGCCGCTATGGTTCATGCTCTAAAGATCTGGCGGCACTATCTCATTGGGAATCGTTGTGAAATATATATTGATCATAAGAGTTTGAAATACATCTTCACTCAGTCGGATCTGAACCTTCGGCAAAGGAGATGGTTAGAACTCATCAAGGATTATGATGTGGGAATTCACTATCATCCTAGCAAGGCCAACGTAGTCGCCGACGCTCTAAGTTGAAAAAGCCATTGCAACACTCTTGGCGTCCGTGGCATTCCACCGGAACTTAATCAACAGTTGGAAGCCCTGAACCTAAGCATAGTTGGTCGTGGATTCTTGGCTACGCTGGAAGCCAAGCCTACCTTACTCGATCAAATCTGCGAGGCTCAGAAGAATGATCCGGATATGCATGGGCTCCACAAGAATATGAAACAGGGTAAAGCCGCTGGTTTCACAGAGGATGAACACGGAACCCTATGGAATGGAAATCGGGTATGCGTTCCAGACGTCAGGGAACTTAAACAGTTGATACTTCAGGAAGCTCACGAAAGCCCCTATTCCATCCATCCTGGCAGCACGAAGATGTACTTGGACTTGAAAGAGAAATATTGGTGGGTTAGTATGAAACGGGAAATTGCAGAGTTCGTGGCCCTTTGTGATGTGTGCCAGCATGTCAAAGCCGAGCACCAACGACCGGCCGGACTCCTCCAACCTCTACAAGTGCCAGAGTGGAAATGGGATGAAATTGGGATGGATTTTATCACCGGACTTCCAAAAACCCAAGGCGGATATGATTCTATATGGGTAGTCGTGGATCGACTAACCAAGGTAGCCCGGTTCATTCCAGTAAAGACCACCTATGGAGGGAACAAACTAGCTGAACTCTACTTCGCTAGGATCGTAAGTCTGCATGGCATCCCCAAGAAAATTGTATCTGATCGGGGAAGCCAGTTCACCTCTCATTTCTGGAAGAAACTCCAAGAAGAGTTGGGAACCCGATTAAATTTCAGCACCGCGTATCACCCGCAGACAGATGGGCAGACCGAGCGTCTGAACCAGATCCTCGAAGATATGCTTCGCGCATGTGTCCTAGATTTTGGGAAGACATGGGATAAGAATCTCCCTTACGCCGAGTTCTCCTACAATAACAGCTACCAAGCCAGCATACAGATGGCACCATACGAAGCGTTGTATGGCCGCAAATGCAGGACACCACTATTGTGGGACCAAGTTGGGGAAAGCCAAGTATTCGGGACCGATATCTTGAGAGAAGCTGAAGCGAAGGTCAGGACCATTCGGGAAAACCTAAAGGTGGCATAGTCTCGGCAGAAGAGTTATGCAGACAACCGACGCCGTGACCTGGAATTCGCAGTGGATGACTTTGTGTATCTCCGGGTAACGCCGTTGCGGGGTGTACACAGGTTTCAAGCGAAAGGGAAGCTCGCCCCTCGGTTCGTGGGTCCTTTCCGCATCATGGCTCGACGCGGAGAAGTCGCTTACCAGTTGGAGCTGCCCGGCTCATTGGGCAATGTGCATGATGTGTTCCATGTGTCGCAACTCAAGAAATGTCTTCGAGTGCCGTCCGAGCAGGCCGATTCGGAGCAAATTGAAGTTCGCGAAGACTTGACCTACGTAGAGAAGCCAGTGAAGATTCTGGACACCATGGAGCGCAGGACCAGGAACCGGGTGATCCGTTTTTGCAAGGTCCAATGGAGTAACCACGCCGAGGAAGAAGCTACTTGGGAACGTGAAGACGAGCTGAAGGCAGCCCATCCCAATCTCTTCGCCAGTTCTTCCGAATCTCGGGGTCGAGATTCCGTTTAAGGGGGGTAGGTTTGTCGCGTCCCAAAATGATCCTAAAATATATCCTTTAAATTACGCTTAGAATAATTAAAAAAATCCTTGTGAAAGCCTCCAAAAATTAAAATGCGCAAAGTTAAAAGTCGATTAAGGCTTGGAGGATTTTTGTATATTTCCTTAAAGCCTAAAATGTGTAAATAAATTTTAGTGGAATTTTCAGAGCACAAATAATAATTATTAAGAAATAAACAAAGTTAAAATGAATTTATAAAAAGAAAAACCCTAAAAATCATCCTCTCCCCTCTAATGGGCCGGCTCGGCCCATCTCCCTCCCCCTCTCTCCTCCCCCCCGCGGCCCACTGGGCCCTCCCCGCGCGCGCGCCGCTGACGGGCGGGCCCGCCCGCCACCCTCGCTGACGGGTGGGGCCCACCCGTCATCCCCTTCCTCCCGCCGCCCCCGCCGCCTCGCCCGCGCCTAGCGCCGCCGCCGCCGCGAATCCCGCCGCCTCCCGCCGTCCCCGCGCGCAATAAAGTGGGGGGAATTACTCCCCGTGATTCCCTCCCCATTTCCCCCCATTTTCCTCTCTCTCTCTCTCGCATTCAAACGGCCGGAGTCGCTCCCGCTAACCTCGCCGGCGCCATCAATGGCGGCCGGGTCTCCCGCGCCCATTTCCCCCTCCTCCGGCCGCCCTCTCTCACTCCCAACCCTATATAAACCCTCCCCGAGCTCCCCACCACCGTTTCCGCCACTCACCGCCCTCTCTCCTCGCCGGAATCGAGCTCGCGCCGTCGCTCTCTCCCTCCTCCGTCGCCGTCGAGCTCCGGTCCGCCGCCGTCGTCGCCCCGGACCACCTCCCACCTCGGCGCCGGCTCCTTCGGCTTCGCCGCATCCTCGCCGACCTCGTCCACCTCCCCGTTTCGGTCGCCGACCGCCGGAGCACCGTCGACCCCGTCCACCCGAGCCGCGCCGCCGCCTTCCTCCGCTCCGGTCGCCGTTTCCGTCGTCGCCGTCGACCCGGGGTGAGCCGTGGACCGCCGCTTCGTTTCCCCCTTTCCCTCCCCTCTCTCGGCCGCCGCTCCGCCATGCCTATGGCCGCCGCCGGCGACCATAGGGGCGCGGGCGCGCCGCCTCCCGCCGGCCGCGCCGACGTGGCCGCCTTCGGGCGCGCCTAGCGACTAGTGCCTTCGCCCCCTCCACATCTTTTTGGCGGAGGGGGGAGCAGTTCGACTCCACCCTGGTCTTGACGAGCTCGGGGCTCGGGGTTGGGGTATAGCCGGGCGTCTCAGCGCGAGTGTCGGCAGCTTCGCCCGCAGCCTTTTCACTCGCAGCCTCTGTCTCCCCCACATCCTCCTCCTCTTTACCGTCATTTTCTTCGACGGTCTCCTCGTCATCGGCGTCGGAGTCGGGGGCCCTTCGCTTACGAGGGGCCTTTTTCACCTGCCCGTGCATTCGCTTGCGCGAAGGCCCCGCATCGTGTCACGTCCTGATAAATTCATCCCGAAATAAAAATCATTTTCTAAAAGGAATAATAGAATTAATTAAAATTCAAAAAGAAATTGGCAAACACTAAAATACGTAGAAGAAAAATTCGAATGTTGTCCAGAGAATTTTTGTTAAATTCTCCTTGGTCTAAAAAGAGCCCTCAAATTTTACTTGAATTTTCAGAGCACCAGAAATATTTATTAAGCAACAACAACTATGATCAAAGTTTATTAAAAAGAAAACCTAAAAATAATCCTCCTTTCTCCTTTGGGACAAGTCTGGCCCAAAGTCCTCTCTCTCTCTCTCTCGGCCCGCGGCCAAAGTCCTCTCTTCCTCCCTCTCTTTCTCTCCCTCTCCTTCTCTCCCTCCTTCTCTTGGGCCTCCCCTTCCCCCTCGGCCCAGCTCCCTTTTCCTCCCCTCCCGCCTGGGCCGCGTCCCGGCCCAAACCGCGCCACCCAGCCGCCCCCGGCCCAAGCTGAGCTGCTCCCCTCCCACGCACGCGCGTTGCACGCGCGCTGACCGCGTGGGGCCCACGCGCCGGTCGTCTTCCTCCTCCCGCACGGCCTCCTCTCTCTCCCGTGCAACCCTAGTTCGTTCCTCCCCAAAATCCACGCGATTCAAACCGGGAATTCCAAAATTGATTAGGGGGAATTAATTCCCATTCCTTCCTCTTCAATTCCCCTTAATTTCCCCCTTGATTCGTGCCCCCAATCGTCGGGAACGCCCGCGCCAACCCCGGCCACCTTCCATGGCCGCCGGCAGCCTTTTCCGCCGCCGTTCCGCCCTCTCCCGTGGCCGGCTCCCAACCCGCGCCTATAAAATGGAACCCGCTCCTTGCATTCTCTCGTTTTTGCCTCCTCCCGAGTCTTCCCGAGGTCCCTAGCCACCTCCCCGCCATCGTCCCCTCTCTCCCGTGCCGCCGGCCATCTTCAGCCGCCCCTGCTACCGCGTCAGCACGCCGGCCGGTCGTGCCATCGCCTCCTCCAGCGTCACAGCCGCCTCCTCTTCGCCGGCCTGCCCTCTGTTTCCCGCGGAGACCTCCGGAAGTGCATCCCCGCCGGCAACAGTGGCGTTGCCGCCACTGTTCCGCCTCAGGCCGCCTCTGTCGCGTCCCCTGTGCGCCGGCCAACGTCGCCACCACCTCTCCCGGCACCGGAACGCCGTCCTCTTTCCCGGCCAGGCCACGGCGTAGCCCGAATTTCGCTGGAACGCCGTCGCCCACGCCGGCCTGTCCTTCCTCCTCGTCGACGTCTCCTCCGGCAGCCCCTTCCGCCGTGCCCGTGCGTCAGCCGGCGCTGCCGTCCCCTCCCTCGGCACGGTGACGTAGCCCTCCACCTCGTCCACCCCTCGGTTTCGCCCGGAAGCCGCCGCACATCGCCGCGAACCTCTCCATCCGCCTCGCCGGAGTTGTTCGGCCGCCCGTCCCTCCTCGCCCGTGCACCAGTCGGCCGCACCTCCACCACCTTCGGCATCGCAGCGGCGACGTCGTCCTCGGCATCGCCTCCCCTTTGGCCGAACCCGCCGGCGTTCGTCGTCGCCTCCTCGCCGGCCCCGGTCGTCGTCGTCGTCGTCCTCCCGTCGTTCCCGGTCGTCGTGGCATTCGTCCCTCCGTCAAGCCGATCGCGTTCGCCGCCCGTGGTTCGTCAAGCGAGCCGCTGCAGCCCCGTCGTCGTCTTCGTCCTCGCCTCCGCGTCGCCAAGCGTTGCGCCGGCCGCGTCTCGCCTTCGTGCAAGGATCGCCGCCGAAGTTGTTCCCTCGCCGTTCACCTCCGTCGTCCCCAAGCCGTCTCCGCCGCACTCGTTCGTCATTGTCGTTCCCACGCCTCGTCGCGTGGTGGTAAGGGTGCCTCCTCTCGCTACCCCGTCCTCGTCCTTTCGGTGTCGCCCCGTGCCCGTTGTGCGGTTGTCGACCCCGGTACCCGTGTACCGGTGTCGGTAGTCGTTCGCTTGTGCGTGTGGTGACCCTGTTAGTGTGCCCGCTCGGTAGCCGCGTGGTTTCCACGTGTGCACCCCACGTGGTGTCTAGTAGAGTCCGTTTGTCGGCAACTCGCCTCGGTTGGCACACGGGGTCCGCTTCCGTCGACCCGTGGACCGTCTCTGTGTACTCGGTCTACTGTGGTCCCTTAGATTGACATCTGGGGTCCACATGTCAACGGCGCAGCCTTCCTGTCTTTTCCAGGCTAGCGCTTACACATGTTTTATAATTACAAAGCCTAATCACAATAATCCGTAAATCTCCATGTAACAGCATTAAACTTCGGATGATCATATCTTGGTCATACGAACCCCGAATCGACCCGTTCAAGTCTCCTAATGTTTGTTATAACATAAAGAACCGTGTGCTTTCTTTTTATGTATTGTTATTGCTTCTTTATAGGCTTGTAGCTTTGCTTGTGTGCTTCGCGTAGCTTCTGTCGTTCCGAAGGTTCTCGAAGCGTGGTTTGCGGTCGTCGCCGAAGGTTCGGAAGGCCGTTCTCTCTGAGCAAGGCAAGTCACATCACCCTTGAGCATATTGAATCCCAGTTTATAAAATTATTTTGATTTAAATTATTGCATTACCGCTTTATTTAAATTCCCGTGTTATCACTTTTTTTTAGCACTTCCTATTAATCCTTGTTATAGCCTTATCATTGCTATTGTTTATTATTACCTTGTTCACCCTAGGATAAACAAAACCCCAACTAGTGGGTACTCTATTAACGGTTCCACTAGTATGAATTTAAGTAGATGCTTCGCTGACTAATTAGGCAACATTAGGTGGTTTTATAACTTTAGACTTTGGGAATTCTCATATCATTTGGACATTGTGGAATGGTTGGCTTGTGATGGAATTGAACACACACCTCCCCCCTCTATTCAAAACTCCCAAAATGGTTTTAGGTTGGGCTCGAGGTGCAGGGTTTTGCTAGTAGCACCTCGGCCACTATAAGGACCGGTCTTCGGGCCTCTGTTGCAAAGCACTCCCGTACTAACCACATGTCTAATGGGTAAAGCTTAACTCGGTGCTCAGTCTAGTCCTGAACAAAAGGACACGGATAGAGATGGATGAAGTCGTTGCGACGATGGATATCTCTGAGGCAACTGAAGGCTACACGAGCTACGGCTCGGTAATCGAAATGTCTAGGCAAATGAAGAGTACACGGGTCAGTGCCCGTTAGTCGAGATGCCATGGCACTGGACTAGTACGCGGGTGGTCTCACCCCTATGCGTGTGGCGCACTCGGTCTAGATCCAGTTGCTAGGGGCTCAATCCTGACCTGCCAGTCCCTGGATACCGGCCGTAGGCAGGGTTGGGTCGGTACTTTTGTTCATGGCTAGGATGGGTGAAGGGTTATGTCACATGTTTACGACGGGTTCCAAGGCCATGGAATGCGGAGTAAAGATGTGTCTTATAGGTAAAGATGTACACCTCTGATCAGAGTAAATCTATTCGAATAGCCGTGCCCTCGGATATGGGCAAGCCTAGCAATGTACCCAAGTTAGTGGTTTAATTCTTAAAATTTGCTTAACAACTAAAATGGGGAAAGGTTGGCCTGGGTTGGCTTGGGACGAGCTGGGACCCAGGTCGGGTTGCCAGTTCGGTCTGAATCATTGTAGGCCTTGGGTTAAGGCAGGTTCGTGTGGCTCCACGGCCTTGATTAATAATACTGTATAGCTCTAGGATCGTATTTATAAAATAGCTTTGGGCAACCAAGTGACTTTTAAATGCTGTTTACTGCCAAACTTAACCCCTATATTATTACCCCTTGTACTCCCTTGCATTTATCATGCATCTCCCGGTGTGACTTGCTGAGTACAGTGGTTGTACTCATTCTTGCTCTATCTTTCCCCCCTTCAGTAAGAGAAGCTTTGGAGAAGAAGTCTTAGGTGGAGTCCTGGCTTATACCCCAGTTGAGCGCCTGTGAAGATGGAGCCGTAGGCCCGCTAGTCCGCTGCTGTTTATTTTTTATTGTCAGGCCTGAAGTGTCTTTGTAATAATGTAAATATTATCGATATAATAAAGATGTGCCTTTTGTATCATGTTTGTGTGGTGTACCCTGGCTTTTCCTGGGACGGGGATTAATACACTAGCGTTCGGGAAAAGGCAATTTTCTCGGTCGCAACACATCGTCATCGACCTTGTGAGTGTTCGCCCGGGGAGGCAGTTCGCCATCATAAATCCGGTTCACCCGACCGGCCGCCTGCCACGTGAGCAGCTGGCTGAACTCAGTGACTGACACGTCGCCGATCATCTTTCGGGCTTCAGTGTCGGCCTGCGCAAGAGTCAAAACTGTGAGGACGAAAGGTGTAACCATATCAGGCGTCGAACGGGGAAAAAGAGCGAAGCACAAAAAGTGTGGTTAAGTAGACTTACCATTCGCCCCCGCAGGCATGACGAGCTTCAGCAAGCCGTCGACCTCCTTGTCTTGGTTGATCTCGACTTGCCATTACTGGGAGAGGGGAAAGATGCGAAGCATGCAGAACCCCCAAAATGGTTTTAGGCTGGGCTCGGGGTGCATGGTTTTGATAGTAGCACCTCGGCCACATAAGGACCGGTCTTCGGGCCTCTGTTGCAAAGCACTACCGTACTTCCACATATCTAATGGGTAAGGCTTAGTTTGTGGCTCAGCCTGGTTATAAACAAAAGTACACGGATGGAGATGGACGAAGTCGGGGGTCGATGGACATCTCTAGGGCAAATGAAGGCTACACGAGCTGCGGCCCGGTAGTCGAGATGTCATGGCACAGGGCCGGTGTCCTGCTGCTAGGGGCTCAATCCCGCCTGCCTGTCCCGGGGGTTTCGGCCGTAGGCGGGGCTGGGTCAGTACTCTTGTTTATGGCTAGGATGGGTTGGGAACTATGTCACGTCTTCCGTCTGTATACCGTGGTGGTATGTGGCACGTGGGTACACGTGAGGAAGATGTGTCTTGTGGGTAAAGATGTACACCTCTGATCAGAGTATAATCTATTCGAATAGCCGCGCCCTCGGTTATGGGCAAGCCTAGCAATGTACCCAAGTTAGTGTTTTAATTCTTAAAACCTGCTTAACAACTAAAATATGGAATGGTTGGCCTGGGTTGGCTTGGGACGAGCTGGGACCCAGGGTCGGGTTGCCAGTTCGGTCTGAATCATCGTAGGCCTTGGGTTAAGGCAGGTTCGTGTGGGTTCACGGCCTTGTTTAATAATATTAAATAGTTCTAGGATCGTGTTTGAAATTTAGCTTTGAGCAACTAAGGGTCTTTTAAATGCTGTTTATTGCAAAACCTAACCCCTATTATTAACTCCCTTGTACTCCGTTGCATTTATTCTGCAGTTGTGGGTGTGTCTTGTTGAGTACGGTGGTTGTACTCAGTCTTGCTCAATTTTTTTCCCAAACCCAGAAGAGGAGCCCCTGGATGATGAAGGCTTTGGTGTCTAGCTCGTGCCTGCCGTCAAGTGCCTGTGGTCGTCGCCCTAGTCTTCCGCTGTTTTTCGTTGTCTTTAAGTGTGCTGGGCCTTCGTCGCCCATGTAATAAAATATCTATTTACGCTTCCGCTTGTTAAACTCTGAATTGTATCAACTTTTTGTGTACCTTGCCTCCTGGGACAAGGAATAATGCACGCACGTAAGGAATACCTGTTGGGTTAATTCCGGTCGTGACACCGCCTACCTTCTCTAGCTCCCATAACCCCGTGGATGCTTTGGATTGGTTACATGCCGTGGGAAAGAAGCTAGACACCGTGCAATGCAATGATGAGGAGAAAGTCATCTTCGCCGCCCACCAACTGCAGGGACCCGCATCGCTATGGTGGGACCACTTTCAGGCTACGCAGCCAGAGGGACAGCCTATCACCTGGGTGTAACACCCTGAAAATTCGACCAATAAAAACAAAACCCTAAAAATATGGATTTTCAAAAACCCTTTTAATTAAATGCATCATGCCGATCTTATTCGCCCTTTTAATTGGATTTGATTCCGAAGTTCGTTTATCGTGAGTAAAGAATAATCAATTAGGGATAAAACCTAGGAGAAAATTAGTAAGATAAATATAATGTAAAATAAAGATTAGGTGAGGATTGAAATAAAGGAAATATTAGCGCAAACATATTTGTATCAATTAAAATTTAAATGTGTGAGAATAAGAATTAACACTAATTAAAGATTAAAATAAATAATACAAATAAATTATGAGTGAAATTTATCTAGAGTGGATTCAATAGTTGGAACAACACACATAATAAATAAAAATCAATTTTACAACATTTAGAAAATTCAAAATTTAATTTAAATGGAAAATAGTCTAAAATCGGGAAAATCGGAAATGTCACTGTTCATTGCCCATAAGGTGCTCGACGTGGTCCTTAACTCAGCCCCCTCCTCTGCCGTCGCCCCGCACGCCCATCCCGCGCGCCGCGCGCCGAGTCCCGCGTCGCCCCGAGCCCACACCGCGCGCCATCGTCGCCGCCGCGCACGCGTCGTCGCCCCATGCCGCTCTGCCTCCCCTAGGCTGCCGCGCCGACGTCGCCATCACCGCTGTCGCCGTCGCCATCGCATCGCCGCCACCGTGCCGTCGCGCCATCGACGCCGCCGCGCGCGCGTCATGGTCCTCTGCCCCGCGCCCTGCCCTCGAGCCCCGCGCACGCGTCGTCGTCGCCCACGTCGCTCCGCCTCCCCGTCCCATCCCATCGCCATCATCACTGCCGTCGCATCGCCGTCATCTCAAGCCGCGCCGCGCGGGCTGCTGTCGCCTCGAGCCCGCGCCGCACGCGTCGTCGTCGTCCCGAGCTTCGCACCGCCGCCCGTCCCGCGCGCCGCGCTGCTCTGCCTCCCCTCGTGCCCCGCACCGCCCCGTCTCGTCGTCACATCGCCCGCCCGCACGTCGCCTTGTCCCCTCCTATTTGCCGACGCGCCGCACGCCGTCTCGCCCGCCCGCACGTCGCCCTGCCTCCTCATGCCGCCGCGCCGCACGCCCGTCCCCTCGTCGCCTCGCGCCCCGCGCAGCCGCGTCGCCATTAAAACCGCCGCCGCCCCTCTCCTTTTCTTCCCCCCCCTCTTCCCCTATAAAAGCCGAGCTCTCCCCCCCCCCCTTCTCCTCCACCCCACACCCATTTCCCCCACCTTTCCCCTCTCTTTCCCCTTCTCCACCGCGCCATCGTCGTGCCGCCGCGTCGCCGGATTCGTGTCGCCGTGCCGCCACCATCGAAGCCGCCGCGCCGTAGCCTCGAAGCCGCCGTGCCGTCGCCTCGAAGCCGCCCCGCCGTGCATCGCCGCCTTGCGCCGCCGTCGCCGCCGCTGCCGTCGGTAAGCCGCCGCCTTCCCCTCTTGCGCCCATCGCCGTCGCCGCGGTTAGGGGGAGAGGGAGAGCCGAGGGAGAAGGAGAAGAAAGAAAAGAGAAGAAGAGAGGCAGAGAGGAGGGAGCCGGGAAAAGAAGAGAGAGAGAGAGAAGGAAAAAAAAAAAAAGAAGAAAGAGAGAGAGAAACAGAGAGAGAGAGGGAAGAAAAATAAAAGAAAAAGGGAAAAAGGGAAATAGAAAAAAAAGGGGGAAAATAGAGAGAAAAATTAGGGAGAAATTCGGGGAGTTAGAGAAATTTAAAATAATTAGAATTTAATTATAGATTAATTATAATCATAGAATTGCAAAAGTGAATATAAAATATAGATTATTCTTGGTAGTTTCTATAAGAAATCGATTCGCGATAGTAAATTAGATGTAATTAATGACTAGAAACAATTAGATGAATTCTTACAAATTATTATAGATTATTTGTGGGTAATTTCTATAAGTAATTGAACTACGGTGGGAGTTCGGATTTAATTAATAGGGATTTTAGCCGTGTAATATATTTAATCGTTTAGACATAGACTAAATTAAATCGTATAATATTATAAGATAATTTTTATTCCATCCGATATTTAGCTCACGATATAAAATTTCTAATCTATTATTTGGATACGATACTCGGGTTGATTAAATTGAAAACTTATAACGACAAATATTTACACCGTAAAAATATTTTAGGAAATATATAAATCGAAATTGGGTTAGCCCTAGTTCGCAAATAGTAAAGTTAATAAAAAGAATCGATTCTCGCATTCAACTTCTATTTGGATTTATTTGGATTTTTATTTGAATTCTAACCGAATTCAAATCAATTTTCGCACGTAACTATAGAGCCCGAGGGAGTTGCAGATCCAAGTGAAGGCCAAGACCCGCAGGACCTTGAGCAAGGCAAGTCATCACTATCCCTTGAACATGTTGATCCCAATTGCGAAATTATTTTGTTTACAAATAAAATTGCATGCAATGAAGAAAACCCCACTTGTGATTATGCCATGCCTTGGTTATTGTTTACCCTCATTTCCTTCGTAACCATGTTTACGTATAAGTCCCTAGTCAATTATGACAATTGCTTAGCAATGCTATTCTAGAATTGTGCATACTCATATTTATCAAATGCTATATGCTTGGGCGATTACCTTTGGGAAGGTAATTGAGATACGGCATGTGGAGGCATGAGCGCCACAGTGCCATGATGTCGATGACATGATTTGTGAAAAGAGAAATAAAATCAAACAAATGTTTTCGACTGGGGCGGACGGAGGATTTGGGTGGTATCCGGAAAAGGCTAGTACCGTCCCCGGTCAATTAAGGACCGAGCCATGAAGTTAAGCATGAAACGACCCCCGTACAACCGCACATCTCGTATGGGTATAGACCTAGCGGAATAGATAGCTGAGCAGAGGCAGTATCCATGCATAGTGGTTTCTTGATGTGTGAGGCAGGGGCTCTACGGTGGGGCAGCCATTGGTAGAACCGCGAGGCGGGTGTCTACAGTGGTGTCGCCATCGGTAGGACTGCCATGTGAGAATTTAAACCTAATTAACTTAAAGCATGTGTGAGTCTTTCTTTCCCGGGTGCGCCAGAACTCCTCACACTGCTAGAAACCGCGTACGCCTAGAGTGTATGAGGATGTAAAGTTCATGGAGCGGGTACTGCCAATGCGAGGTTATCAAAAAGCTTTGCCGTGACGCGTCTCATGTGTTGGGACGAGGCTCATGTGTTGGGCAGTCGCGGAGTGCGGGTAAAGTGTACATCCACTGCAGTGTGAGTAAACCAAATCTATTCGAATAGCCGTGCTCGCGGTTATTGAGCACCGGGACATGTATTACACTTGGCTAGACTCTGAATTCTTAACTTGTGTGGGTTGGGATAATTGCATGATGATTTATATGCTGCTGGAGCCACTTCCTGAGAGTAGGGAAGGTGGACGTCCTCAGAAAACCATGACGACTCAATGGCGGGAAGCCATCCTTGGGATCACAATGGATGGTGGACAGAACCGTCATTGTCTAATATGAACACTGGTATTAAAACTTGATCAGTCTATGCTAGGTCTTAGGGTTGTGAAAAGAATTATAAATCTTGCTTTGCGCAAAAGAACCATAACCATCCTTCAAATTTCCCTGTCATGTGCATTGTTGCTGTGGTGACTTGTTGAGTACGGTTGGTACTCACCCTTGCTATACACAAACTTAATCAGAGGCTGGAGATGAAGCGTCGGAAGATCCCTATGCCTATTATCAGGAGGGTGATGAAGACGATGGGGTCCAATAGGTCTTAGATACGGTCGTTGCCTGTGGCAATGGCGTGCCGCTGCCTCCATTTCCGCTGCCTTACCTATTCTGTTTTGAATGTATTCCGGACCATTCGGTCCGATGATTTAAGACTATGCCTGCGGGCTTATGATGTAATAACTCGTCCTAAACATTCGTGTATGTGTACTCGGTATTTCAGTTATGAATTCGTGTGTACCAAACTACTTGATCCAGGGAAATGGTACGGTTTACACGATTGATTCCTGTTATAAAAACGGGGGTCCACACTGGGCCCGTTTCACCGCCGCTTTCCGGAGGACCCATGTGCCTGCCGGGGTCATGGCCCTTAAGAAGAAGGAATTTCGGGAGTTGAAGCAGGGCAACCGCTCCGTGATGGAGTATTTGCACGAGTTCAATAACCGCTCCGAGGCGCCAGCAAGGCCAAGCGCCTCCCCGCCCCAACAACGGTGGTAAGGATGTCACTCGGGGTCGTGTGAACCACGTGACTGCCGAGGATGTGCTGACAACTCCAGACGTCATCGTTGGTACGTTCCTCATTCATTCCATCCCTGCTACCATTTTGTTCGACTCTGGAGCTTCCCATTCATTTATATCTGTGTCATTCGTGGGGAGAAATCAGCTGGGGGTAGAAAGGCTTAGGAATCCTCTGCTCATCACCTGTCACGTCCCAAAATGACCCTAAAATACATTCTGTAAATTGCGCCTAGAATAATTAAAAACCTCTGTGAAAGCCTCCAACAATTTAAAATGTGCAAAGTAAAAGTCAATTGAGGCTTGGAGGATTTTTGTATATTTCCTTAAAGCCTAAAATGTGTAAATAAATTTTAGTGGAATTTTCAGAGCACAAATAATAATTAATAAGAAATCAACAAAGTTAATAAGGTTTTATAAAAAGAAAAACATTAAAAATCCTCCCTCCCTCTCTAATGGGCCGGCCCGGCCCATCTCCCTCTCTCTCTCTCCTCTCCCCGCGGCCCACTCGGCCTCCTCACCGCGCGCGCGCCGCTGACGGGCGGGCCCGCCCGCCACCCTCGCTGACGGGTGGGGCCCACCCGTCATCCCCTTCCTCCCGCTGCCCCGCTGCCGCGCCCGCGCCTGCCGCCGCCGCCGCCGCGAATCCCGCCGTCTCCCGTCGTCCCCGCGCGCAATAAAGAGGGGGAAATCACTCCCCGTGATTCCCTCCCCCGAATCCCCCACTTTCCCCTCTCCCTCTCGCATTCAATCGGCCGAGATCCGTTACCCTAATCCCGCCGGCGCCATCAATGGCGGCCGAGCCGTCCGCGGCCGTTTCCGCCTCCTCCGGTCGCCTTCCTTCCTTCCCGACCGCATATAAACCCTCCCCGAGCTCTTCTCCGTCGTTTCCGCCGCTCTTCGCCTTCTCTCGCCGTCGGATTCGAGCTCGCGCCGTCGAACCCTCTCTCCGCCGTCGCCGCCGAGCTCCGGTTCGCCGCCGTCGTCGTCCCGGACCATCTCCCCCCTCGGCGCCGCCCCCTTCGGCTTCGCCGCGTCGTCGCCGACCTCGTCCACCCCTCCGTTCCGCCCGCCGACCGCCGGAGCACCGTCGCCCCCGTCGACCCGAGCCGCGCCGCCGCCTTCCTCCGCTCCGGCCGCCTTTCCCGTCGTCGCCGTCGCCCTAGGGTGAGCCGAGGACCGCCGCATCCTTTCCCCCGTCCCTCTCCCTCTTTCGGCCGCCGTTCCGCCGCGCCTATGGTCGCCGCCGGCGACCATAGGGGTGCGGGCGCGCCGCCTCCCGCCGGCCGCGCCGGTGTGGCCGCCTTCGGGCGCGCCGCAGCGGCTGCCGTGTGGGGCCCGGCCGTCAGCCGCCCGCGCCTTTGGGAGCGGCTGACGCGTGGGGCCCACGGCGCCGGCCGGGGTGGATCGCGTGCACCCGGTCCACCGTGGACCGTGGGGCTGCCGCGTGGGCCCCACTCCCGTGGACCCGGTCCGCGCACCCCCTCCCTCGGCTGACGCAATAAATCCGGTTTTTATTTAAAATTTAAATGAAGAAATTCGCAAATATTCACATTAAGAGCATATAAACTTCAAATGGCTATAACTTGGCCATTTGAACTCGGAATTGGACCGTTCAAGTCTCTAAATTTTCCTTAAGAAGTCAAGAACCCATTTTTGTGCTTTGTTACTGCTTGTTATATGGAGTTTATTAGAGTAAAAGCCATTTTTCTTTTCCGTTGGTCGTGTAGACGCTGCAGCTTCGGAAGATCCGCTCTTCGTGGAAGTTGAAGAAGCTTGGGAAAGCGAGCAAGGCAAGTCACATCATTCTTTGAACATATTGTATCCCACTTTGTGAAATTAATTTGATTTAAATTATTGCATTATCGCTTTATTTAAATTCCCGCGTTATCACTGTTTTATTTAGCCATGCCTATTTACCTTTGTTATGACCTTATTATTATTGTTATTGTTACTATTACCTTGTTCACCTTAGAATAAACAAAACCCCCACTAGTGGGCACTCTATTAGTGATTCCACTAGTAAGAATTTAGGTAGATGCTTCGCTGGTTAATTAGGCAACCTTAGGTGGTTTTATAAATCTAGACTTTGGGAATATTCATATCACTTGGACTTTTTGGAATGGTTGAACAACTGTGGAATTGGGTGCACACCTCCCCCTCGTTTCAAAACCCCCAAAATGGTTTTAGGCTGGGCTCGGGGTGCATGGTTTTGATAGTAGCACCTCGGCCATATAAGGACCGGTCTTCGGGCCTCTGTTGCAAAGCACTACCGTACTTCCACATGTCTAATGGGTAAGGCTTAGTTTGTGGCTCAGTCTGGTTATAAACAAAAGTACACGGATAGAGATGGACGAAGTCGGGGATCGATGGACATCTCTAGGGCAAATGAAGGCTACACGAGCTGCGGCTCGGTAGTCGAGATGTCATGGCACAGGGCCGGTGTCCTGCTGCTAGGGGCTCAATCTTGCCTGCCTGTCCCGGTTGTTCCGGCCGTAGGTGAGTTGGGTCGGTACTCTTGTCTATGGCTAGGATGGGTTGGGAACTATGTCATGTCTTCCGTCTGTATACCGTGGTGGTATGTGGCACGTGGCGACGCGTGAGGAAGATGTGTCTTGTGGGTAAAGATGTACACCTCTGATCAGAGTATAATCTATTCGAATAGCCGCGCCCTCGGTTATGGGCAAGCCTAGCAATGTACCCAAGTTAGTGTTTTAATTCTTAAAACTTGCTTAACAACTAAAATATGGAATGGTTGGCCTGGGTTGGCTTGGGACGAGCTGGGACCCAGGGTCGGGTTGCCAGTTCGGTCTGAATCTTCGTAGGCCTTGGGTTAAGGCAGGTTCGTGTGGGTTCACGGCCTTGATTAATAACATTGTGTAGCTCTAGGATCGTGTTTACAAAATAGCTTTGGGCAACTAAGTGGCTTTTAAATGCTGTTTACTGCAAAACCTAACCCCTATACTACAACTCCATTGTACTCCTTTGCATTTATGCTGCACTTGAGGATGTGTCTTGTTGAGTACGCTGGTTGTACTCAGTCTTGCTCAATGTTTCCCAACCCCAGAAGAGGAGCCCCTGGAGGATGAAGGCTTCGGTGTCTAGCTCGTGCCTGCCGTCAAGCGCCTGTGGTCGTCGCCCTAGTCTTCCGCTGTTTCTCGTTGTTTTTGAGTGTGCTGGGCCGTCGTTGCCCATGTAATAATTAAATATTTTCGCTTCCGCTTGTTAAACTCTGAATTGTATCAACTATTGGTGTACCTTGCCTCCTGGGACAAGGAATAATGCACGCACGTAAGGAATACCTGTTGGGTTAATTCCGGTCGTGACATCACCACCCCTGGAGGTGTTATGACCACAAAGTATTATAGCCCTGCCGTTCCTATAGAAATCCAGGGAATTCTTTTCCCCTCGGATCTGATTCTGCTAGACACCAAGAACTTGGATGTGATCCTTGGGATGAATTGGTTGGCTCAATTCCAAGGTGTAGTGGATTGCGCAAGGCGCACTGTCACTCTGTACCGAGGGCCGGAACAACCAGTTGTGTTCTTTGCACCCCCAACCTCTGTTGGCAGTTCAGAACTTCATCAGATAGGACTGTCAGAAATCCCCATCGCCAGTGAATTCGGTGACGTATTTCCTGAAGAATTACCCGGTATGCCGCCCAAGCGGGAGATCGAGTTCCGGGTAGATCTTGCTCCAGGAACAACTCCACTGTATAAGCGGCCCTACCGTATGGCAGCAAATGAACTTGCCGAAGTCAAGAAGCAAGTGGAAGATCTGAAGGAAAAGGGGTATATACGGCCGAGCACTTCCCCCTGGGGGGCACCCGTGATTTTTGTGGAGAAGAAGGACAAGACAAAGAGGATGTGTGTTGACTACAGAGCTCTCAATGAAGTCACTATCAAAAATAAATACCCTCTTCCCCGGATTGATGATCTGTTCGATCAGCTTAAAGGTGCCACTATATTCTCCAAGATTGATCTTCGTTCTAGATATCACCAGTTGCACATCCGTGAAGAAGACATCCCGAAGACCGCATTCACCACGCGATACGGACTGTATGAATTCACGGTGATGTCGTTCGGTCTGACCAATGCTCCTGCCTTCTTCATGAACTTAATGAACAAAGTGTTCATGGAATACCTGGATAAGTTTGTCGTGGTCTTTATTGACGACATACTGGTGTACTCCCAATCAGAGGAAGACCATCGGCAGCATCTCCGTTTAGTGTTGGGAAAGCTTCGGGAGCACCAATTGTATGCTAAGCTCAGCAAGTGTGAGTTCTGGTTGTCCGAAGTCAAGTTCTTAGGGCATGTGATATCTGCAAAAGGAGTTGCTGTGGATCCCGAAATGGTGACCGCCGTTACTGATTGGAAGCAACCCAAGACAGTCACTCAGGTTCGCAGCTTTTTGGGTTTGGCAGGATACTACCGAAGATTCATCGAGAATTTCTCCAAAATTGCCAGACCCATGACGCAGTTGCTGAAGAAGGAAGAGAAATTTGTATGGAGCCCGCAATGTGAGAAAGTATTCCAAACTCTCAAAGAAAAGCTAGTTTCCTCGCCAGTGTTAATCTTACCGGATACTCGCAAGGACTTCCTGGTGTATTGTGACGCTTCGCGCCAAGGATTGGGGTGCGTATTAATGCAGGAAGGTCATGTGGTAGCCTATGCCTCACGCCAGCTGCGGCCTCATGAAGGCAACTACCCTACCCATGATTTGGAATTGGCCGCTATGGTTCATGCTCTAAAGATCTGGCGGCACTATCTCATTGGGAATCGTTGTGAAATATATACTGATCATAAGAGTTTGAAATACATCTTCACTCAGTCGGATCTAAACCTTCGGCAAAGGAGATGGTTAGAACTCATCAAGGATTATGATGTGGGAATTCACTATCATCCTGGCAAGGCCAACGTAGTCGCCGACGCTCTAAGTCGAAAAAGCCATTGCAACACTCTTGGCGTCCGTGGCATTCCACCGGAACTTAATCAACAGTTGGAAGCCCTGAACCTAAGCATAGTTGGTCGTGGATTCTTGGCTACGCTGGAAGCCAAGCCTACCTTGCTCGATCAAATCCGCGAGGCTCAGAAGAATGATCCGGATATGCATGGGCTCCTCAAGAATATGAAACAGGGTAAAGCCGCTGGTTTCACAGAGGATGAACACGGAACCCTATGGAATGGAAATCGGGTATGCGTTCCAGACGTCAGGGAACTTAAACAGTTGATACTTTAGGAAGCTCACGAAAGCCCCTATTCCATCCATCCTGGCAGCACGAAGATGTACTTGGACATGAAAGAGAAATATTGGTGGGTTAGTATGAAACGGGAAATTGCAGAATTCGTGGCCCTTTGTGATGTGTGCCAGCGTGTCAAAGCCGAGCACCAACGACCGGCCGGACTCCTCCAACCTCTACAAGTGCCAGAGTGGAAATGGGATGAAATTGGGATGGATTTTATCACCGGACTTCCAAAAACCCAAGGCAGATATGATTCTATATGGGTAGTCGTGGATCGACTAACCAAGATAGCCCGGTTCATTCCAGTAAAGACCACCTATGGAGGGAACAAACTAGCTGAACTCTACTTCGCTAGGATCGTAAGTCTGCATGGCGTCCCCAAGAAAATTGTATCTGATCGGGGAAGCCAGTTCACCTCTCATTTCTGGAAGAAACTCCAAGAAGAGTTGGGAACCCGATTAAATTTCAGCACCGCGTATCACCCGCAGACAGATGGGCAGACCGAGCGTCTGAACCAGATCCTCGAAGATATGCTTCGCGCATGTGTCCTAGATTTTGGGAAGACATGGGATAAGAGTCTCCCTTACGCCGAGTTCTCCTACAATAACAGCTACCAAGCCAGCATACAGATGGCACCATATGAAGCGTTGTATGGCCGCAAATGCAGGACACCACTATTGTGGGACCAAGTTGGGGAAAGCCAAGTATTCGGGACCGATATCTTGAGAGAAGTTGAAGCGAAGGTCAGGACCATTCGGGAAAACCTAAAGGTGGCACAGTCTCGGCAGAAGAGTTATGCAGACAACCGACGCCGTGACCTGGAATTCACAGTGGATGACTTTGTGTATCTCCGGGTAACGCTGTTGCGGGGTGTACACAGGTTTCAAGCGAAAGGGAAGCTCGCCCCTCGGTTCGTGGGTCCTTTCCGCATCATGGCTCGACGCGGAGAAGTCGCTTACCAGTTGGAGCTGCCCGCCTAATTGGGCAATGTACATGATGTGTTCCATGTGTCGCAACTCAAGAAATGTCTTCGAGTGCCGTCCGAGCAGGCCGATTCGGAGCAAATTGAAGTTCGCGAAGACTTGACCTATGTAGAGAAGCCAGTGAAGATTCTGGACACCATGGAGCGCAGGACCAGGAACCGGGTGATCCGTTTTTGCAAGGTCCAATGGAGCAACCACGCCGAGGAAGAAGCTACTTGGGAACGTGAAGACGAGCTGAAGGCAGCCCATCCCGATCTCTTCGCTAGTTCTTCCGAATCTCGGGGTCGAGATTCTGTTTAAGGGGGGTAGGTTTGTCGCGTCCCAAAATGACCCTAAAATATATCCTTTAAATTACGCTTAGAATAATTAAAAAAATCCTTGTGAAAGCCTCCAAAAATTAAAATGCGCAAAGTTAAAAGTCGATTAAGGCTTGGAGGATTTTTGTATATTTCCTTAAAGCCTAAAATGTGTAAATAAATTTTAGTGGAATTTTCAGAGCACAAATAATAATTATTAAGAAATAAACAAAGTTAAAATGATTTTATAAAAAGAAAAACCCTAAAAATCATCCTCTCCCCTCTAATGGGCCGGCTCGGCCCATCTCCCTCCCCCTCTCTCCTCCCCCCCGCGGCCCACTCGGCCCTCCCCGCGCGCGCGCCGCTGACGGGCGGGCCCGCCCGCCACCCTCGCTGACGGGTGGGGCCCACCCGTCATCCCCTTCCTCCCTGTGGACCCCCGTTTTTATAACAGGAATCAATCGTGTAGACAGTACCATTTCCCTGGATCAAGTAGTCTGGTACACACGAATTCATAGCTGAAATACCGAGTACACATACCCGAATGTCTTAGGTCAAATTATTACATCATAGCCCGCAGGCATTGTCTTAAATCATCGGACCGAAAGGTCCGGAATACATTCAAAAGCAGAAGAGGTAAGGCAGCGGAAAATGGAGGCAGCGGCACGCCATTGCCACAGGCAACGACCGTATCTAAGACCTATTGGACCCCATCGTCTTCATCTCCCTCCTGATAATAGGCATAGGGATCTTCTGACGCTTCATCTCCAGCTTCTGGTTAAGTTTATGTATGGCAAGGGTGAGTACCAACCGTACTCAACAAGTCATCACAGCAACAATGCACATGACAGGGAAATTTGAAGGATTGTTATGGTTCTTTTGCGTAAAGCAAGTTTTATAATTCTTTTCACAAACCTAAGACCTAGCACAGACTGATCAAGTTTTAATACCAGTATTCACATTAAACAATGACGGTTCTGTCCACCATCCATTGTGATCCCAAGGATGGCTTCCCGCCATTGAGTCGTCATGGTTTTCTGAGGACGTCCACCTTCCCTACTCTCAGGAAGTGGCTCCAACAGCATATAAATCATCATGCAATATCCCAACCCACACAGGTTTAAGAATTCAGAGTCTAGCCAAGTGTAATACACGTCCCGGTGCTCAATAACCGCGAGCACGGCTATTCGAATAGATTTGGTTTACTCACACTGCAGTGGATGTACACTTTACCCGCCCTCCGCGACTGCCCAACACATGAGCCTCGTCCCAACACATGAGACGCGTCACGGCAAAGCTTTTCGATAACCTCGCATTGGCAGTACCCGCTCCATGAACTTGACATCCTCATACACTCTAGGCGTCCGTTTCTAGCAGTGTGAGGAGTTCTGGCGCACCCGGGAAAGAAGAACTCACACATGCATTAAGTTAATTAGGTTTAAATTCTCACATGGCAGTCCTACCGATGGCGACACCACTGTAGACACCCGCCTCGCGGTTCTACCAATGGCTGTCCCACCGTAGAGCCCCTGCCTCACACATCAAGAAACCACTATGCATGGATACTGCCTCTGCTCAGCTATCTATTCCGCTAGGTCTATACCCATACGAGAAGTGCGGTTGTACGGGAGTCGTTTCATGCTTAACTTCATGGCTCGGTCCTTAATTGACCGGGGACGGTACTAGCCTTTTCCGGATACCACCCAAATCCTCCGTCCGCCCCAGTCGAAAACATTTGTTTGATTTTATTTCTCTTTTCACAAATCATGTTATCAACATCATGGCACTGTGGCGCTCATGCCTCCACATGCCGTTTCTCAATTACCTTCCCAAAGGTAATTGCCCAAGCATATAGCATTTGATAAATATGAGTATGCACAATTCTAGAATAGCATTGCTAAGCACTTGTCATAATTGACTAGGGACTCGTACGTAAACATGGTTACAAAGGAAATAATAGGCAAACAATCATCAAGGTATGGCATAATCACAAGTGGGATGTATATTATTGCATGCAATTTTATTTGTAAACAAAACAATTTCGCAATTGGGATCAATATGTTCAAAGGATAGTGATGACTTGCCTTGCTCAGGGTCTTGCGGGTCTTGGCCTTCACCTGGATATGCGACTCCCTCGGGTTCTATAGTTACGTGCGAAAATTTGATTTGAATTCGGTTAGAATTCAAATAAAGACTCCACATAAATCAAAATAGAAGTCGAACGCGAAAATCGATTCTTTTTATTTACTATTCGCGAATTAGGGCCAACCCAATTTCGATTCATATATATATCCTAAATTATTTTTACGGTGCAGATATTTGTTATTATAAGTTTTTAATTTAATTAACTCGAGTTTTGTATTCAAATAATAGATTCCAAATTTATATCGCGAGCTAAACATCGGATGGAATCCAAATATTTAACGATTTAATTTACTCTATGACTAAATGATTAAATATATTACGCGTCTAAAATCCCTATTAATTAAATTCGAACTTCCATCGTGAATCGATTATTTATAGAAATTATCTCTAATCAACCTATAAAAGTCTATAGGAATTCATCTAATTAATTTATATCTAAATTACCATCGCAAATTAATTTCTTATAGCAATTATCAAGAACAATCTATATTTTATTTTAAACCTTGAAATTCTTACGAGTATAATTAATCTTATAATTAAACTTTAATTTATTTTAATTTTTCTAAACCTATTAATTTCCCTCAAATTTTATTTTTCTTTTCTTTTTCTTTTTCTTCTCTCTCTCTCTCTCTCTTCCTTTTCCTTCTCTCTCTCTCTCTTTTTCTTTCTCTCTCTCTCTCTCTGTTCCTTTTCTTTCTCTCTCTCTCTTTTCTCTCTTTTCCCTTCTCTCTCTCTCTCTCTTCTCTCCCGGCTTCTTCCTTCCTTCCTCTTCTTCTTTCTCCTTCTCTCCTCTCCCTCGGCTCTCCCTCTCTCTCGGCTTCTCGCCCTCCCGATGCGGCGGCAGCGGACACGAGGGGGAAGGCGGCGGCTTACCACAGCGGCGGCGGCGACGGTGGCTCGCGGCGGCTTCGAGGCGACGGCGCGGCGGCTCCGAAGCTACGGCGCGGCGCACGGCAACACGAGGGCGGTTTCGATGGTGGCGGTGCGGCGGCACGGCGACGGCGCGGTGGAGAAGGAGGAGAGGGGAAGGAGATGGATGGGGATGGGTATGAGATGGAGGAGGAGGGGAGGGGGAGCTCGGCTTTTATAAGCGGAGAGGGGGGGGGGAGAGAAGAGGAGAGGGGCGGCGGCGATTCCAATGGCGACGTGCGGCGACGCGGGGCGCGAGGCGATGAAGGGGATGGGCGTGCGGCGCGGCGGCATGGGGAGGGAGCAGGGCGACGTGCAGCGAGGGGCGGGCGGCGGCGCGGGATTCGAGACGGGGACGACGTGCGCTGTGCGGTCGACGGGACGGCGAGACCGGGCGACGTGTGGGGGCGGCAGGGCAGCAGCGAGGCGCGCGGGGCTCGAGGACGGGGGCACGCGACATGCGGGCTGCGGCGGCAACAATGCGGGCGGCGCGGCAACGGGATGGGGAGGCAAAGCGGCGGCAAAGGGGGAGGGCGACGTGCGGGGTGGTGACGGCTCGGGGCTTGGGATGAGGACGACGACGCGTGCGGCGCGGCGACGGGACGCGCGGGCAGCGCGGGCTTGAGGCGATGGCGATGGCGACGGGACGATGACGACGCGTGTGCGGCGGCGTGATGATGGCGAGGCGGAGCGGCGCACGGCACGCGAGGCGAGGCGGCCGCGGGGTGACGACGACAGCGGCGTGATGATGGCGACGAGGGCGCGGCGGCTAAGGGCTCCGGGCGGCGCGGCATGTGGGGGGGGAAAGACCGAGCGGCGCGGGCTCGAGACGATGGCGGCGTGCGCGCGGACGCGAGGGCAGGGGCGCGGGGTTCGGGTCCCGCGTCGAACACCTTGTGCCCAATGAACAGTGACCTTTTTCAATTTTCCCGATTTTCAGCCCATTTTCCATTTAATTTAATTTAGCAATTTCTAAATGTTGTAAAATTGATTTTTATTCACTATGTGTGTTGTTCCAATTATTGTATTCATCCTAAATTAATTTTACTCACATTTCATTTATTTATTCGAATTTTTATTTAGTGTTTAATTCCTATTCCATTCGCGTTTAAATTAAATTGATGCAAATATGTTAATAATATTTATTTCTATCCACACTTAATCTTTATTTTAGATTATGTTTGTCTCACCAATTTATTTTCAGGATTATATGCGATTAATTATTCTTCCCACTCGATAAGCGAACTTCAACATCGAACCAATATAAAATATGCGAATAAAATCGGCATGATGCAATTCTTTTGAAAAGTTTTTGAAAGTCCGTATTTTTAGGGTTTTGTTTTTATTGGTCGGATTTTCAGGATGTTACACTCCCGCCGCCCCCGCCGCCTCGCCCGCGCCTAGCGCCGCCGCCGCCGCGAATCCCGCCGCCTCCCGCCGTCCCCGCGCGCAATAAAGTGGGGGGAATTACTCCCCGTGATTCCCTCCCCCTTTCCCCCCATTTTCCCCTCTCTCTCTCTTGCATTCAAACGGCCGGAGTCGCTCCCGCTAACCTCGCCAGCGCCATCAATGGCGGCCGGGTCTCCCGCGCCCATTTCCCCCTCCTCCGGCCGCCCTCTCTCACTCCCAACCCTATATAAACCCTCCCCGAGCTCCCCACCACCGTTTCCGCCACTCACCGCCCTCTCTCCTCGCCGGAATCGAGCTCGCGCCGTCGCTCTCTCCCTCCTCCGTCGCCGCCGAGCTCCGGTCCGCCGCCGTCATCGCCCCGGACCACCTCCCACCTCGGCGCCGGCTCCTTCGGCTTCGCCGCATCCTCGCCGACCTCGTCCACCTCCCCGTTTTGGTCGCCGACCGCCGGAGCACCGTCGACCCCGTCCACCCGAGCCGCGCCGCCGCCTTCCTCCGCTCCGGTCGCCGTTTCCGTCGTCGCCGTCGACCCGGGGTGAGCCGTGGACCGCCGCTTCGTTTCCCCCTTTCCCTCCCCTCTCTCGGCCGCCGCTCCGCCGTGCCTATGGCCGCCGCCGGCGACCATAGGGGCGCAGGCGCGCCGCCTCCCGCCGGCCGCGCCGACGTGGCCTCCTTCGGGCGCGCCTAGCGGCTGCCGCGTGGGGCCCAGCCGTCAGCCGCCCGCGCCCTCGGGTCCGGCTGACGCGTGGGGCCCACGGCGCCGGCCGGTGCGAGCCGGGTGCGCCCGGTCCACCGTGGACCGTGAGGCTGCCGCGTGGGCCCCACTCCCGTGGACCCGGTCCGCGCGCCCTCTCCCGGCTGACGCAATAAATATATTTTTTAAATTAAAATTTCAATGAAGAAATTCGTAAATATTCACATTAAGAGCATATAAACTTCAAATGGCCATAACTTGGCCATTTGAACTCGGAATTGGACCGTTCAAGTCTCTAATTTTTCCTTAAGAAGTCAAGAACCCATTTTTGTGCTTTGTTTCTGCTTGTTATATGGAGTTTATTAGAGTAAAAGCCCTTTTCTTTTCCGTTGGTCGTGTAGACGCTGCAGCTTCGGAAGATCCGCTCTTCGTGGAGGTCGAAGCCGACGTTTGGGAAAGCGAGCAAGGCAAGTCACACCATCCTTGAACATATTGAATCCCAGTTTATAAAATTATATTGATTTAAATTAATGCATTATCGCTTTATTTAAATTCCCGCGTTATCACTGTTTTATTTAGCCATGCCTATTTACCTTTGTTATGACCTTATTATTGTTGTTATTGTTATTATTACCTTGTTTACCCTAGAATAAATTAAACCCCAACTAGTGGGCACTCTATTCATGGTTCCACTAGTAAGAATTTAGGTAGATGCTTCGCTGATTAATTAGGCAACATTAGGTGGTTTTATGGCTAGGATGGGTTGGGAGTCGAGATGTCATGGCACAGGGCCGGTGTCCTGCTGCTACGGGCTCAATCCCGCCTGCCTGTCCCGGGGGTTCCGGCCGTAGGCAGGGCTGGGTCGGTACTCTTGTTTATGGCTAGGATGGGTTGGGAACTATGTCACATCTTCCGTCTGTATACCGTGGTGGTATGTGGCACGTGGGTATACGTGAGGAAGATGTGTCTTGTGGGTAAAGATGTACACCTCTGATCAGAGTATAATCTATTCGAATAGTCGCGCCCTCGGTTATGGGCAAGCCTAGCAATGTACCCAAGTTAGTGTTTTAATTCTTAAAACCTGCTTAACAACTAAAATATGGAATGGTTGGCCTGGGTTGGCTTGGGACGAGCTGGGACCCAGGGTCGGGTTGCCAGTTCGGTCTGAATCATCGTAGGCCTTGGGTTAAGGCAGGTTCGTGTGGGTTCACGGCCTTGTTTAATAATATTAAATAGTTCTAGGATCGTGTTTGAAATTTAGCTTTGAGCAACTAAGGGTCTTTTAAATGCTGTTTATTGCAAAACCTAACCCCTATTATTAACTCCCTTGTACTCCGTTGCATTTATTCTGCACTTGTGGGTGTGTCTTGTTGAGTACGGTGGTTGTACTTAGTCTTGCTCAATTTTTTTCCCAAACCCAGAAGAGGAGCCCCTGGATGATGAAGGCTTTGGTGTCTAGCTCGTGCCTGCCGTCAAGTGCCTGTGGTCGTCGCCCTAGTCTTCCGCTGTTTTTCGTTGTCTTTGAGTGTGCTGGGCCTTCGTCGCCCATGTAATAAAATATCTATTTACGCTTCCGCTTGTTAAACTCTGAATTGTATCAACTTTTTGTGTACCTTGCCTCCTGGGACAAGGAATAATGCACGCACGTAAGGAATACCTGTTGGGTTAATTCCGGTCGTGACAAACATGAAGATACTGGAGCTGTGTCAGGAGAATTTGCTGCTGAACCCTCGGCCGGTCGCTGCCCTCGGCCGGTCGCTGCCCAAGTACACCCCCCACCACCTGGCCAAATGTCACAAGTAATGGTGGAGGGGGCTTCGGCCTTGCAGGCGCAGCTTCAAGCTTTCCTCCAGCAACTCAACCAACCCCACAACATTTCAGGTACAACCCCTTCGGCCCAACCGGAGGGGAACAAAAGTCAGGGTGCACCCGGTTGGCTGTTGTCAAACCAGCCTGGTCCGGGGGCTTCGCCATAGAGTCAAGGACCGCAGCTCGACTTCAGCAACGCCACTCAAGCATCAACCATTCGACCACAGACACCGACACCAGGCTTCGGAACAAATCAGGCACCGAACCAGGTCGCCATGGCATGGACCCAGCCTTCGTTCGACCCATCCATGACGGCACACCAAGCGTCACCGTTTGGGGCCGGGCAGCCGAACACTATGGCCCAACCACACATGCAAGCCATGACTTCGCCCTTCGACACGCCATATCCACAGCCAAACGGGCCTTCGCAGCAAGGTGCCCACCCTAGTTCAAGTTCCCACCCGTTCCGCGATACTCGGGTGAAACGGACCCAAAAGAGTTTATGTCCATCTGTGAGTCCACGATCGAAGCCGCTCACGGCGATGAAAATACCAAGGCAAAAGTAATCCATCTCGCTCTAGATGGCATCGCCTGCTCTTGGTACTTAAATTTACCAGCTAATAGCATTTACTCATGGGAGCAATTGCGCGATGTCTTTGTCCTTAACTTTCGAGGCACCTATGAGGAGCCAAAGACGCAACAACATCTACTCGGCATTCGCTAGAGAACGGGAGAATCAATAAGAGAGTACATACGTCGTTTCTCACAAGCCCGATGCCAAGTTCAAGATATAACCGAAGCGTCTGTCATCAACGCCGCTTCGACTGGGCTGCTTGAAGGCCAACTCACAAGAAAAATCGCCAACAAGGAGCCGCAGACACTCGAGCACCTGCTTCGTATCATTGACGGGTACGCAAGAGGCGAAGAGGATTCCAAGCGACGGCAAGCAATCCAAGCCGAATACTATAAGGCCTCCATCGCCGCCGCTTGTAACATCCTGAAAATTTGACCAATAAAAACAAAACCCTAAAAATACGGATTTTCAAAAACTTGTCAAATAAATTGCATCATGCCGATCTTATTCGTCTTTTATTTGGATTTAATTTCGAAGTTCGTTAATCGTGGGTAAAGGATAATTAATTAGGAGTAAACCCTAGAAGTTAATTGTAAAATAAATATAATTTAAAATGAAGATTAGGTAGGGATTGAAATAAATAAAATATTAGCGCAAACATATTTGTATCAATTAAAATTTAAATGCGTGGGAATAAGAATTAACACTAATTAAGAATTCGAATAAATAATACAAATAAAATATGAGTAAAATTTATCTAGGGTGGATTCAATAGTTGGAATAACACACATAATGGATAAAAAAATCAATTTTACAACATTTAGAAATTGTGAAATTAAATTTAAATGGAAAATAGGCTAAAATCGGGAAAATAGGAAAATGGCACTGTTCATTGGTCGCAAGGTGTTCGACGGGGTCCCCTAACCCCGCGCCCCTGCCGCGTGCGCGCCGTGCGCCGCTCTGCCTCCTCTGCCCCGCGCGCCATCGCCGCCGCCGCGCGCGCGTCGTGGCCCCTAACCTCTCCTCTGCCCCGCGCCCTGCCCTCGAGCCCCGCGCACCGTTCCGTCGCCCCGCGCGCCGTGCCGCTCCGCCTCCCATCCCATCGCCGTCCCGACGCCTCGCCCCACGCGCCGCGCCGCTCTGTCTCCCCGCGCCGCCCGCGCGTCCCGCACGCCGCTCCTCTGCCCCGCGCGCCATCGCCGCCACCGCGCGCGCGTCGTGGTTCCCCTGCCCTCGAGCCCCACACCCCGTCACGTCGCCCCGCGCCGCACGCGTCGTTGCCGCCTCGAGCTCGCTCTGCCTCCCCGACCCGTCGCCGTGCCGCGCGCACGTCCCGTCGCCGCGCCGCGCATGTGGTGTCGGCTCAAACCCCGCACCGCCGCCCCGTCTCGTCGTCACGTCGCCGCGTCGTCACTTCGTCCGCCCGCACGTCGCCTTGTCCCCTCCTTTTTGCTGCCGCGCCGCGCGCCCGTCTCGCCCGCCCGCACGTCGCCCTGCCTCCCCATGCCGCCGCGCCGCACGCTCGTCGCCTCGCGCCCCGCGCAGCCACGCCGCCGTCGCGTCGCCTTTAAGCCGCCACCGCTCCTCTCCTTTTCTCCCTCTCCCGCGCCCTATAAAACCCGAACCCCCCCTCTCTTCTCCACCCCACACCCATTCCCCATCTTCCCCCCTCTTCTTCCCCTCTCCACGCGCCGTCGTCGTGCCACCGCGCCGCCACCATCGAAGCCGCCGCGCCGTAGCTTCGGAGCCGCCGCGCCGTCGCCTCGAAGCCGCCGCGCCGTGCGTCACCGCCTTGCACCGCCGTCGCCGCCGCCGCTGTTGGTAAGCCGCCGCCTTCCCCTCGCGTCCGCTGCCGCCGCCCGGGAGGGCGAGAGGCCGAGAGAGAGAGGAGAGCCGAGAGAGAGAGGGGAGCCGAGAAAGAAGAAGAAGAGAGGAAGGAGCCGGGAAAGAGAGAGAGAGAGAAGAGAAAAGAGAGAGAGAGAGAAAAGAAAAGAGAGAGAAGGAGAAAAAGAAAGAAAAAATAAAAAGAAGGAAAAAGAAAAAAAAAGAAAAGAAAAGGAAAAAGAAAAGAAAATAAAAAGAGAGAAAGGAAGAGGAAATGGAAAAGGAAAAAAATAGATAAATAGAAAATTGGGAGAAATTAGGGAGGATTAGAAAATTTAAAATAAATTAGAATTTAATTATAGATTAATTATAATCGTAGAATTGCAAAATTTAATGTAAAATATTCTTGGTAATTTCTATAAGAAATCAATTCGCGATAGTAATTTAGATGTAATTAATGACTAGAAACAATTAGATGAATTCTTATAGATTTTTATAGATTATTTGGAGGTAATCTTTATAAGTAATTGAATCACGGTGGGAGTTCGGATTTAATTAATAGGGATTTTAGCCGTGTAATATATTTAATCGTTTAGACATAGCCTAAATTAAATCGTAAAATATTATAAGATAATTTTGATTCCATCCGATATTTAGCTCGCGATATAAATAGTTAATCTATTATTTGGGTACAATACTCGGGTTGATTAAATTGAAAACTTATAACGACAAAATATTTACACCGTAAAAATAATTTAGGATATATATAAATCGAAATTGGGTTGGCCCTAGTTCGCAAATAGTAAAGTTAATAAAAAGAATCGATGTTCGCATTCGACTTCTATGTGGATTTATTTGGATTTTTATTTGAATTCTAACCGAATTCAAATCAATTTTCGCACGTAACTATAGAGCCCGAGGGAGCTGCCGATCCAAGTGAAGGCCAAGACCCGCAAGACCTTGAGCAAGGCAAGTCATCACTATCCCTTGAACATGTTGATCCCAATTGCGAAATTATTTTGTTTACAAATAAAATTGCATGCAATGAAGAAAATCCCACTTGCAATTATGCCATGCCTTGATTATTGTTTACCCTTATTTCCTTCGTAACCATGTTTACGTATAAGTCCCTAGTCAATTATGACAATTGCTTAGCAATGCTATTCTAAAATTGTGCATACTCATATTTATCAAATGCTATATGCTTGGGCAATTACCTTTGGGAAGGTAATTGAGAAACGGCATGTGGAGGCATGAGCGCCACAGTGCCATGATGTTGATGACATAATTTGTGAAAAGAGAAATAAAAACAAACAAATGTTTTCGACTGGGGCGGACGGAGGATTTGGGTGGTATCCGGAAAAGGCTAGTACCGTCCCCGGTCAATTAAGGACCGAGCCATGAAGTTAAGCATGAAACGACCCCCGTACAACCGCACTTCTCGTATGGGTATAGACCTAGCGGAATAGATAGCTGAGCAGAGGCAGTATCCATGCATAGTGGTTTCTTGATGTGTGAGGCAGGGGCTCTACGGTGGGGCAGCCATTGGTAGAACCGCGAGGTGGGTGTCTACATTGGTGTCGCCATCGGTAGGACTGCCATGTGAGAATTTAAACCTAATTAACTTAATGCATGTGTGAGTCTTTCTTTCCCGGGTGCGCCAGAACTCCTCACACTGCTAGAAACCGCGTACGCCTAGAGTGTATGAGGATGTAAAGTTCATGGAGCGGGTACTGCCAATGCGAGGTTATCGAAAAGCTTTGCCGTGACGCGTCTCATGTGTTGGGACGAGGCTCATGTGTTGGGCAGTCGCGGAGTGCGGGTAAAGTGTACATCCACTGCAGTGTGAGTAAACCAAAACTATTCGAATAGCCGTGCTCGCGGTTATTGAGCACCGGGACATGTATTACACTTGGCTAGACTCTGAATTCTTAACTTGTGTGGGTTGGGATATTGCATGATGATTTCTATGCTGCTGGAGCCACTTCCTGAGAGTAGGGAAGGTGGACGTCCTCAGAAAACCATGACGACTCAATGGCGGGAAGCCATCCTTGGGATCACAATGGATGGTGGACAAAACCGTCATTGTTTAATATGAACACTGGTATTAAAACTTGATCAGTCTATGCTAGGTCTTAGGGTTGTGAAAAGAATTATAAAACTTGCTTTGCGCAAAAGAACCATAACCATCCTTCAAATATCCCTGTCATGTGCATTGTTGCTGTGATGACTTGTTGAGTACGGTTGGTACTCACCCTTGCTATACACAAACTTAATCAGAGGCTGGAGATGAAGCGTCAGAAGATCCCTATGCCTATTATCAAGAGGGAGATGAAGACGATGGGGTCCAATAGGTCTTAGATACGGTCGTTGCCTGTGGCAATGGCGTGCCGCTGCCTCCATTTCCGCTGCCTTACCTATTCTGTTTTTGAATGTATTCCGGACCATTCGGTCCGATGATTTAAGACTATGCCTGCGGGCTTATGATGTAATAATTCGTCCCAGACATTCGTGTATGTGTACTCGGTATTTCAGCTATGAGTTCGTGTGTACCAGACTACTTGATCCAGGGAAATGGTACTGTTTACACGATTGATTCCTGTTATAAAAACGGGGGTCCACAGAGCTGGTATCAGAGCCATACGACTGTAGGAAAAGACCAAAAGGTGCCCCACCCCTTTTCTAAGTTGGCCAAGGGAGAAATTCCCACTTAGTAATACTTTCAAAAATAAAAACGCTATGTTTACAAAACTCGGTACGATTTTCATCTTACTCTTAACTACTTTCTTTACAAAATAAGTTTTACTCTTAGCTGACCTTGGGTTTTTCTTAAAATTAGATGGCAGATCAGGATTCACCCGCCGCTTGGGAGATGAGCGTACCCCGCTCGGAGGGTTACGTCATCGAGCTGCACCGGTTGATGAGGCGTCTGCGATACCCCAGCTCTCCGATCTACCGAGTGAGGCCGTGTGGATCTGTTTGGGAGGCTCGGGTCGAGGTTCACACGCGAGTTTCTTCGGAGTTAGACTACAGCTTCCCGACACGACACCGTCGCGACCTACCGGAGACTGCGATGCAGGATGCAGCACGGGAGGCCTTCCTCCGACTTAGCTCGATCCACCGAGCTGAGTTGACGAGTACTGAGTTTGCTCACCACCCATTTCGAGAGGAGAGCAACTCCGTCTGCACAGTTCAGGACACGCCGTGCTGCTACAACCCGATAGTGACCCGGCTGTCACGATGGGCTGAGGCAGCAGACGACTTTTACGAGGAGGCCCTGTTAGAGATCGACGACCAGCAGAGGCGTGTGGGAGAGTTAGAGACCGAGGTGACTGACCTCACAGCGCAGCAGCTTCAGCTGGAGGAGGAGCATCAGACTTGGGGTAGTGAGATAGACTCACTGAAGGCACAGCTCCAGGCCCACGGCGACCAGTTCCAGCAGTTATCCGACCAGTACAACGAACGCCGCGGAATGATGGATACGCTTGAGGAGCAGCTGAGGGAGAGTCAGGAGCACGTCAGTCAGCTGGAGGCGCAGATTCGAGCAGCCACGGTCAGCACCACAGGAGCTTCTACTTCCACAGCAGTAGGGCGTGACCGCTACTTTTTCCTCACTCCACCATACCCACCAGCATTCCACGCTCTTTTGGGAGAGGCTGGCATGTTGGCTACTGAGTCAGCACCTTACCTGGAGGACCCGACAGTGACACCGCCACCTGCCCCGGAGATTGTGCACACTCCACAGATCCCTGTACCTTCTCCGCAGCTGGGTTCCAGTTTGGAGACCCCGATCCAGGTCGACTCCGAGACAGAGGGAACCGACGTCGAGCCAGACACCACTGATTCTTCAGAGGATGAGATCCCTGTTCCCCGCATCACCTTCCTCGGAGGCCCTCGCACCCTCAGCACTGCTCGCAAGAGCACACGACCTCCGGGCAAGAAGCCCAAGCCTGATTCAGAGGCCACTACTTCCGAGCCGTGGGGACTCAGGTTTGCCCGTGCCAGCGACCACCCTCTACCTGCCCCAGGATCCTGTGGATGGTTGGACGACTAGACCGGAGGATGACTGCAGTTTCGCTCTCGCTTCAGATGGTTTCTTTTTGGATTGTATGCGAGACACACCCCCACACCCCCCCTTACCTAGATTGACGAGTAGCTTGATGTTTAGTTTGATGTATCTGTTGGATGAACCTTAATTGGACTGCGTATGTATGCAGTCGGTTGCATCATGATTTATGTACTATTTGTGGAACTTTATGATGTTATTGCTGTTGTATTGAAAATGAGTTTATTCCACCAAACTTGCAAAACAAAGTTCACACCAAAACAACTCCCTTAATGGGATAAAACCATAAGAACTAGTTAGAAAAATTAGGATACTTACTCCATCAACCTACGCAGATGGCAAGCCGACGACGAACGTCAACCAGCAATGAAGAACCTTCGACACCCGACCTAACCACACTGGCCGGAGTTATGGCCACTCAAACCCAGCTTCTACAAGCCATTGCAAACAACCAAGGCAACCGCGGAGGATCAAGCTTTGGAGAATTCATGAGGACCAAGCCACCCACGTTCGCAACAGCAGACGAGCCTATGGAGGCGGAAGATTGGCTGCGTATCATCGAGAAGAAACTGACCCTTGTCCGGGTACGCGAAGCCGACAAGGCGATCTTCGCAGTGAACCAACTGGAGGGACCCGCTGGTGATTGGTGGGATACCTACAAGGAAGCTCGGGAAGAGGATGCTGGAGAACCCACCTGGGAAGAGTTCACTGCAGCATTCCGCGAGAACTTCGTACCTGCTGCGGTAATGCGTATGAAGAAGAACGAGTTCAGAAGGCTACGGCAAGGGAACACAACGGTGCAGGAATATCTGAACCGATTTACTCAGTTGGCCCGCTATGCAGTTGGAGATCTTGTGGATGAAGAAGAAAAGATCGACAAGTTCATAGAAGGGTTGAATGATGAGTTGCGTGGACCCATGATTGGGCAAGACCATGTGAACTTCCAGAGCCTAATCAACAAAGTTGTTAGGTTGGAAAATGATCAGAGGACGGTAGAACACAATCGCAAGAGGAGGCTTGCTATGAATCGCCCACCTCAGGGAGTACCTCAGTGACTCAAGGGAGCCACTTCGTCTGGGTGGAAGCCCCCTATTGTGGCAACCAACCGCCCTGCTGCACCTAGCAACTTCAACAGGCCAGTTGCGATTCAGAACCGCACCCCTGCACCAACTCTGGCTGCCCCTGGGGCCAGGAGGCATGTGGACTGCTTCAATTGCGGGGAGTATGGGCACTACGCCAACAATTGCCCTCATCCACGCAAGACTCCTGTCCGTACTGGCGCCAATGCGATCACTGTTCGTGGGACCACTGCCCCTGCTGTCGGACGAGGCCTGTTCAGGACTCCACAAACGAACAGGACCGCTACAGGATTTGGGCGCGGACAAGTGAACCATGTCCGAGCTAAAGAGGCCCAGGAAGATCAGGGCGTACTAATGGGTATGTTCTCTATCAATTCTACCCCAGTTAAAGTCCTTTTCGATTCTGGCGCATCGCATTCATTCATATCTTTGAAGGCTAGTCAAAAGCACAACTTAACTCTAGTGAGACTTAGAAAACCTATGATAGTACACTCACCTGGGGGCGAGATAACTGTGAGTCATGCTTGCATAGATGTACCCGTCCGTCTTAGGGATGTGGTGTTTCCCTCCAACCTTATGGTTTTGATACCCCAGACCCTGGATGTCATATTGGGGATGGATTGGTTAACAAAGAACAGAGGGATAATCGACTGCAGACGTAGAGAAGTTACCCTGACCACACCTTGGGGGTCGGACATGAGAGCAACGATGGATCAGGATCTTAGACTAACCGAACGTGCCGGAGGCATATTCACCATGCTACCCCTGAAAGGAATGCCTATAGTGCAACGATTTGCCGATGTGTTTCCAGAAGATTTACCTGGGATGCCACCAGATCGCGATATAGAGTTCATTATTGATCTGATACCCGGAACTGCTCCCATATCCAAGAGACCTTATCGGATGCCAGTCAATGAGTTAGAGGAACTTAAAAACCAAATCAGAGAGTTGCAAGAAAAGGGATTTGTACGCCCCAGTTCGTCACCTTGGGGAGCCCCCGTGCTATTCGTCAAGAAGAAAGATGGTACCATGAGGATGTGTGTAGACTACCGTTCACTGAACGAAGTAACTATCAAGAACAAGTATCCACTACCACGGATCGATGATCTTTTTGATCAACTCAAAGGAGCAAAGGTGTTCTCTAAGATTGATCTTCGATCAGGATACCACCAATTGAAAATTAGGACTGGGGATATACCCAAAACAGCGTTCTCAACACGCTATGGGTTGTATGAGTTCACCGTAATGTCGTTTGGTTTAACCAACGCCCCAGCTTACTTTATGAATCTCATGAACAAGGTGTTCATGGATTACCTGGACAAATTCGTGGTAGTATTCATCGATGATATATTGATTTACTCCAAAGACGAAGAAGAACATGCTGAGCACTTGCGTTTGGTACTCGAGAAACTTCGGAAACACAAATTATATGCAAAATTTAGCAAGTGTGAGTTCTGGTTGAAGGAAGTCGCTTTTCTAGGCCACGTGATCTCAGCCGGCGGAGTAGCAGTGGACCCTGCTAAGGTGGAGGCCGTTACGGAATGGAAGGAACCCAAATCTGTGACTGAAATTCGGAGTTTTCTAGGCTTGGCCGGATACTACCGGAGGTTCATTGAAGGATTCTCTAAGATAGCCCGGCCAATGACACAACTACTCAAGAAGGAAAAGAAGTTTGCGTGGTCAGAACAGTGTCAGAAAAGCTTTGAGCAGCTCAAGGAAAAGCTGACCTCGGCACCTATTTTAGTTCTTCCTCACATCAGAAAAGACTTTGTCATATATTGTGATGCATCGAGGCAAGGGCTAGGAGGAGTACTAATGCAGGACGGAAAAGTTGTGGCCTATGCGTCGCGACAATTGCGACCACATGAAGAAAACTACCCTACCCATGACCTAGAACTTGCAGCTGTGGTTCATGCGCTGAAGATTTGGAGACATTATCTGATAGGAAACCACTGCGATATCTACACTGATCACAAGAGTCTAAAGTATATCTTTACCCAGTCAGACCTCAACTTGAGGCAAAGACGCTGGTTGGAATTAATCAAGGATTATGACTTGGAGGTTCACTATCACCCCGGCAAGGCAAACGTTGTGGCTGACGCGTTGAGTCGGAAGAGCCATTGCAATCATCTTGAGGCGGAAGGAATGGCTCCTGAGCTTAAGGAGGAAATGGCCCAGCTAAACCTATGTATAGTACCTCATGGACAGATAAACACCTTGGACATTCAGCCTCTTTTGAGGACCCAAATTGAAGAGGCCCAGAAGGACAACCAGGAAATCCGAGAAGTGAAGAAACGTCTAGCTGCGGGCTTTGCAAAGGAGTTTTCAACCGACGAGAAGGATGTCCTATGGTACAAAAAGAGGATTTATGTACCCGAGCAGGGTGGACTGAGAGGATTAATCCTAAAAGAAGCTCACGAATCAGCATACTCATTGCACCCCGGAAGTACCAAGATGTACCAGGATCTGAAGGAAGGATACTGGTGGCCCAACATGAAGAGAGATGTGGCAGAGTACGTAGCGCTCTGTGACGTTTGTCAGAAGGTGAAGGCTGAGCACCAGAGACCGGCAGGTTTGCTGCAACCCCTTAGGATTCCCGAATGGAAATGGGATGAGATAGGTATGGATTTTATTGTTGGATTGCCCAAGACTGCAACAGGGTATGATTCCATCTAGGTGATTGTGGATCGACTCACCAAGACGGCAAGATTCATCCCCGTTAAGACAAACTATACTAGTGCCAAGCTAGCCGAGTTATACATGACCCGGATAGTATGTCTTCATGGTGTACCTAAGAGGATTATATCTGATCGAGGCACCCAGTTTACCTCTCATTTCTGGGAGAAAGTACATGAAGCCCTAGGGAGTTACCTTGCGTTCAGCACAGCTTATCACCCACAAACAGATGGCCAGACAGAGAGAACCAACCAGGTTCTGGAGGACATGTTAAGAGCTTGTGCATTGGATTTTAGCAAAGACTGGGAGAGATGTTTACCCTACGCCGAATTCTCCTATAACAACAGCTTTCAAGCAAGCCTAAAAATGTCACCCAATGAGGCATTGTTTGGTCGACGATGTCGAACCCCTCTAATGTGGTCCGAGACAGGAGAACGGGCGGTATTTGGACCTGACATTATCAAGGAGGCCGAAGAAAAGGTTCGTCTGATTCGAGACCGTTTAAAAGTGGCACAATCACGGCAGAAGAGTTACGCGGACAACCGAAGAAGAAACCTAGAGTTTAAGGAAGGAGATTACGTTTATCTAAAGGTTTCACCAATGAGGGGAACGAAAAGGTTTAAGGTTAAAGGAAAACTAGCGCCAAGATATGTGGGACCTTTTCAAATCATCGCTAGACGAGGAGAGGTTGCCTACCAGCTACAGCTACCCGAAAATATCGCCGATGTACACCCAGTCTTCCATGTGTCGCAATTAAAGAAATGCTTACGAGTGCCGGAAGAACAAGCTCCGCTGGAGGAGATTCACATTAGCAATGATCTCACGTATCCAGAGCACCCGATCCGGATATTGGATGAAGCAGAAAAGAGGACTAGGACCAAATCGTGGCGTATGTACAAGGTACAATGGAGTAATCACACTGAGGATGAAGCCACTTGGGAAAGCGAAGAGTTCTTGAAGACGGAATACCCACATCTATTCGCAAACCGGTAAGAAATCTCGGGACGAGATTTATTTAAGGGGGGTAGGTTTGTAACATCCTGAAAATTTGACCAATAAAAACAAAACCCTAAAAATACGGATTTTCAAAAACTTGTCAAATAAATTGCATCATGCCGATCTTATTCGTCTTTTATTTGGATTTAATTTCGAAGTTCGTTAATCGTGGGTAAAGGATAATTAATTAGGAGTAAACCCTAGAAGTTAATTGTAAAATAAATATAATTTAAAATGAAGATTAGGTAGGGATTGAAATAAATAAAATATTAGCGCAAACATATTTGTATCAATTAAAATTTAAATGCGTGGGAATAAGAATTAACACTAATTAAGAATTCGAATAAATAATACAAATAAAATATGAGTAAAATTTATCTAGGGTGGATTCAATAGTTGGAATAACACACATAATGGATAAAAAAATCAATTTTACAACATTTAGAAATTGTGAAATTAAATTTAAATGGAAAATAGGCTAAAATCGGGAAAATAGGAAAATGGCACTGTTCATTGGTCGCAAGGTGTTCGACGGGGTCCCCTAACCCCGCGCCCCTGCCGCGTGCGCGCCGTGCGCCGCTCTGCCTCCTCTGCCCCGCGCGCCATCGCCGCCGCCGCGCGCGCGTCGTGGCCCCTAACCTCTCCTCTGCCCCGCGCCCTGCCCTCGAGCCCCGCGCACCGTTCCGTCGCCCCGCGCGCCGTGCCGCTCCGCCTCCCATCCCATCGCCGTCCCGACGCCTCGCCCCACGCGCCGCGCCGCTCTGTCTCCCCGCGCCGCCCGCGCGTCCCGCACGCCGCTCCTCTGCCCCGCGCGCCATCGCCGCCACCGCGCGCGCGTCGTGGTTCCCCTGCCCTCGAGCCCCACACCCCGTCACGTCGCCCCGCGCCGCACGCGTCGTTGCCGCCTCGAGCTCGCTCTGCCTCCCCGACCCGTCGCCGTGCCGCGCGCACGTCCCGTCGCCGCGCCGCGCATGTGGTGTCGGCTCAAACCCCGCACCGCCGCCCCGTCTCGTCGTCACGTCGCCGCGTCGTCACTTCGTCCGCCCGCACGTCGCCTTGTCCCCTCCTTTTTGCTGCCGCGCCGCGCGCCCGTCTCGCCCGCCCGCACGTCGCCCTGCCTCCCCATGCCGCCGCGCCGCACGCTCGTCGCCTCGCGCCCCGCGCAGCCACGCCGCCGTCGCGTCGCCTTTAAGCCGCCGCCGCTCCTCTCCTTTTCTCCCTCTCCCGCGCCCTATAAAACCCGAACCCCCCTCTCTTCTCCACCCCACACCCATTCCCCATCTTCCCCCCTCTTCTTCCCCTCTCCACGCGCCGTCGTCGTGCCACCGCGCCGCCACCATCGAAGCCGCCGCGCCGTAGCTTCGGAGCCGCCGCGCCGTCGCCTCGAAGCCGCCGCGCCGTGCGTCACCGCCTTGCACCGCCGTCGCCGCCGCCGCTGTTGGTAAGCCGCCGCCTTCCCCTCGCGTCCGCTGCCGCCGCCCGGGAGGGCGAGAGGCTGAGAGAGAGAGGAGAGCCGAGAGAGAGAGGGGAGCCGAGAAAGAAGAAGAAGAGAGGAAGGAGCCGGGAAAGAGAGAGAGAGAGAGAAGAGAAAAGAGAGAGAGAGAGAAAAGAAAAGAGAGAGAAGGAGAAAAAGAAAGAAAAAATAAAAAGAAGGAAAAAGAAAAAAAAAAAGAAAAGAAAAGGAAAAAGAAAAGAAAATAAAAAGAGAGAAAGGAAGAGGAAATGGAAAAGGAAAAAAATAGATAAATAGAAAATTGGGAGAAATTAGGGAGGATTAGAAAATTTAAAATAAATTAGAATTTAATTATAGATTAATTATAATCGTAGAATTGCAAAATTTAATGTAAAATATTCTTGGTAATTTCTATAAGAAATCAATTCGCGATAGTAATTTAGATGTAATTAATGACTAGAAACAATTAGATGAATTCTTATAGATTTTTATAGATTATTTGGAGGTAATCTCTATAAGTAATTGAATCACGGTGGGAGTTCGGATTTAATTAATAGGGATTTTAGCCGTGTAATATATTTAATCGTTTAGACATAGCCTAAATTAAATCGTAAAATATTATAAGATAATTTTGATTCCATCCGATATTTAGCTCGCGATATAAATAGTTAATCTATTATTTGGGTACAATACTCGGGTTGATTAAATTGAAAACTTATAACGACAAAATATTTACACCGTAAAAATAATTTAGGATATATATAAATCGAAATTGGGTTGGCCCTAGTTCGCAAATAGTAAAGTTAATAAAAAGAATCGATGTTCGCATTCGACTTCTATGTGGATTTATTTGGATTTTTATTTGAATTCTAACCGAATTCAAATCAATTTTCGCACGTAACTATAGAGCCCGAGGGAGCTGCCGATCCAAGTGAAGGCCAAGACCCGCAAGACCTTGAGCAAGGCAAGTCATCACTATCCCTTGAACATGTTGATCCCAATTGCGAAATTATTTTGTTTACAAATAAAATTGCATGCAATGAAGAAAATCCCACTTGCAATTATGCCATGCCTTGATTATTGTTTACCCTTATTTCCTTCGTAACCATGTTTACGTATAAGTCCCTAGTCAATTATGACAATTGCTTAGCAATGCTATTCTAGAATTGTGCATACTCATATTTATCAAATGCTATATGCTTGGGCAATTACCTTTGGGAAGGTAATTGAGAAACGGCATGTGGAGGCATGAGCGCCACAGTGCCATGATGTTGATGACATAATTTGTGAAAAGAGAAATAAAAACAAACAAATGTTTTCGACTGGGGCGGACGGAGGATTTGGGTGGTATCCGGAAAAGGCTAGTACCGTCCCCGGTCAATTAAGGACCGAGCCATGAAGTTAAGCATGAAACGACCCCCGTACAACCGCACTTCTCGTATGGGTATAGACCTAGCGGAATAGATAGCTGAGCAGAGGCAGTATCCATGCATAGTGGTTTCTTGATGTGTGAGGCAGGGGCTCTACGGTGGGGCAGCCATTGGTAGAACCGCGAGGTGGGTGTCTACATTGGTGTCGCCATCGGTAGGACTGCCATGTGAGAATTTAAACCTAATTAACTTAATGCATGTGTGAGTCTTTCTTTCCCGGGTGCGCCAGAACTCCTCACACTGCTAGAAACCGCGTACGCCTAGAGTGTATGAGGATGTAAAGTTCATGGAGCGGGTACTGCCAATGCGAGGTTATCGAAAAGCTTTGCCGTGACGCGTCTCATGTGTTGGGACGAGGCTCATGTGTTGGGCAGTCGCGGAGTGCGGGTAAAGTGTACATCCACTGCAGTGTGAGTAAACCAAAACTATTCGAATAGCCGTGCTCGCGGTTATTGAGCACCGGGACATGTATTACACTTGGCTAGACTCTGAATTCTTAACTTGTGTGGGTTGGGATATTGCATGATGATTTCTATGCTGCTGGAGCCACTTCCTGAGAGTAGGGAAGGTGGACGTCCTCAGAAAACCATGACGACTCAATGGCGGGAAGCCATCCTTGGGATCACAATGGATGGTGGACAAAACCGTCATTGTTTAATATGAACACTGGTATTAAAACTTGATCAGTCTATGCTAGGTCTTAGGGTTGTGAAAAGAATTATAAAACTTGCTTTGCGCAAAAGAACCATAACCATCCTTCAAATATCCCTGTCATGTGCATTGTTGCTGTGATGACTTGTTGAGTACGGTTGGTACTCACCCTTGCTATACACAAACTTAATCAGAGGCTGGAGATGAAGCGTCAGAAGATCCCTATGCCTATTATCAAGAGGGAGATGAAGACGATGGGGTCCAATAGGTCTTAGATACGGTCGTTGCCTGTGGCAATGGCGTGCCGCTGCCTCCATTTCCGCTGCCTTACCTATTCTGTTTTTGAATGTATTCCGGACCATTCGGTCCGATGATTTAAGACTATGCCTGCGGGCTTATGATGTAATAATTCGTCCCAGACATTCGTGTATGTGTACTCGGTATTTCAGCTATGAGTTCGTGTGTACCAGACTACTTGATCCAGGGAAATGGTACTGTTTACACGATTGATTCCTGTTATAAAAACGGGGGTCCACACCGCTCAACCCCAAGTACAAGCACAGGTAGCCGAACCGGCTTCCCTCACCATTCGCCAACCTCAGCCGGCGAACCAAGGACAACCGCCAAGGCCGAGTCAAGCTCCCATGACTTGGAGGAAATTCAGAACTCACCGCGCGGGCAGGCCGTGATGGCTGTCGAAGAAGTCCAAGCCCTCCGCAAGGAGTTCGACGCCCAGCAAGCAGGCAGCCATCAACAGCCCATTCGCAAGAAGGTCAGGAAAGACCTGTATTACGCCTACCACGGACGATCCTCACACACCACCGAGCAATGCCGAATCATTCGGCAGCGTGGCAATGCTCAAGATCCAAGGCCACAACAAGGGGCAGCTGTCGAAGCACCTCGCGAAGCTGCTCAAGAGCAACTACCCCTGGCCAAACAGCGTCAAGACATGTAGCGCAGAGTAATTCAAGTGATTACAAGGGCCGATCCGCCAGTTCAACTATCGAAACGGCAGAAGAAGATGCAGCTGCGAATGGTGCACAATATCACTTCAGCGGGCGAAGGGGCTCCGAGGTACTTGAATCAGCAAATCTCTTTCGGGCCAGAAGATGCCAAAGGAGTGCTATTCCCACATCAAGACCCCCTGGTGATCTCGGCCGAGGTAGCCAGCTTCGAAGTCTGGCGATCCTGGTCGACGGAGGAAGTTCGGCCAATGTCATCTTCGCCGAAACATATGCCAAGATGGGGTGGCCAACCCTAGCCCTCACCCAAGCACCAGCCTTGATTCGTGGTTTTGGCAGTGAAGCAGTTCAAGTCCTAGGCCAAGTACATATGGTGGTAGCTTTCGGCACAAATGAAAACAGGCCCGAAGAGCAAATACTGTTCGACGTCATCGACATCCCATACAACTACAATGCCATCTTCGGCCGCGCAACCTTGAACAAGTTTGAAGCCATCTCCCACCACAACTATCTCAAGCTCAAGATGCCTGGTCCGACAGGCGTCATCGTGGTCAAGGGGCTTCAACCTTCGGCTGCATCTGAGGATGATTTGGCTGCAATCAACAGGGCAATGCACAGTGTGGAGGCCGAACCGCATGACCATGCAAAACGCATGTCGAAGCCCACCCCTCATGGCAAGGTGGTCAAGATGCAGGTCGACGATGCCAATCCCACAAAATTTGTCCTGCTTGGGGGCGACTTGGGCGAAAAAGAAGCCGAGAACATCCTGGAGGTGCTCAAGAAGAACATTGACATCTTCACCTGGAGCCCCGACGAAGTGGGAGGTGTTTCGACAGACCTCATCATGCATCATCTAGCGGTCAAGCCGGATGCCAAACCAAGGAAACAGAAGTTGCGCAAGATGTCCGCTGATCGCCAAGAGGCAGCAAAAACCAAAGTGCAAAAGCTGCTCAAGGCTAGGGTGATCCAAGAGATCGACCACCCCGAGTTGTTGGCGAACCCAATTTTGGTGAGGAAGTCTAACGGGAAATGGTTTTAGTGTAAGTGCTCAAGTTTTATGCCCAATAATGCAAGTTGTCTATATACCACAATTAATAGCACCGTCCATCCCTATAGTTCTATTAGCACTAAGCATGGCTAAGCATTAATGAATAAGATATCCCAAGTAATCCCAACCAGTGGTAATAGGGTATAAGGACAGCAATATCACAAGAACTAAATGCATAAATAGGTTCTGCCCATACACCATAAACCAACAATATTAATATCTAGGCAATACATGCATATATATACGTATAGATTGCAACCAAATCATTTTTAGAGAAAGCATAGGTTCTATATGCTTAGGTGCTTGCCTTGCTGCTGTGTGGAAACACACTCAACCTCAGAGTCTTGCTCCACGTACTCCAAATTCTCCGAATCTACCGATAAGAGGCAAGTATGCAAATAAGATTCAAATAAACATACATGTGCAACATGCTCTATAAATCATGGCCTAATTACAGTAGGTAGAGAGTATGATAAACTAATTTTAGAAACAAGAATCATCTCATTTACATTTATGGTTTGAGAGGTATAACAATAACAAGCCATATACACTGAAAATGGCATTTCTGTAATTACATAAGAACTACCCTATGTCATATAAAAGCTGACATTTTCTAGCTAGTTTAAACAAGCTACCGTTTTCAAGTAACAGAGCATAACTCACTGGTTCTAACAAAAATTGGTTCACTACATTTGGAGTTACAATATTTAGTTGTGAATTTTACAACTTTAATAAAAAGAGGATTACTTAATCGTTTTAGACTTACTTTAGGAGGTAGTTTTGTCAAATTATTCCTGTTCAGATAAAAGATTACATCTTTATAAGGTAACCAAAAGTGGTTTCATAATTTTAGGATATAGCATAAAGTTCCTAGAGATTATACAACTCCTAGGTGCAAAAATAAGTGTTTTTATGAAACTCACAATTTTAGTGACTTTTTCAGTACCGAAGTTGTAATGTTTTAATTTACAAACATAAAGACTACAAATTTATGAATACATAGAAATTTGGTTCACTCGAAAATGAGTTAATATGAATTAGTTACGGATTTTTGAAGTTTTCCTAGTTCTCATATGTTTTCAATTATTCTTTTGGACTGTACTTTTGCATGCCGAACCCTGGGATTTCTAAAACTTGCAACCAGGTCCAGCTTCTTCTCCACTCGAGCAGGAAGCAGCGACAGCCATGGTTGAGCTCTATCTCAAGCTCGCCGGCGGCAAACGGCGGCACTAATGGGGGCGAGGTCAAAAGACAAAATGTAGAGCAAGACATTGCGATTCCATTCCTCAACTTTTCCGAAACGGTGGTGGCCGAACCGGCGCAGGCGGCGGCTGCAAGCTGCAGCAACTTCGTGACACCATGCATGCAGCGTTGCGACACTATGGATGGCTCGATCTATTGCATGCATATCAAGAACATCACATGCAAGAAAAACCATACATTAAGGACTTTATCCTACTGCTAAGAAACCACATTTTAGCTTGAGGTGAAGTGTTAAAACCTCACCAAAACAGGGAAGTAAAGAAGACACCGAGCTCTGTCAGTCAAGGAGAGAAAAACAGCTTTGCAACTTGCTCCTAGCCTTAAAATCTTCAACCGGTGACCTGTGCAGGAGGCTAGGCAAGCTCAGCATAATGGCACACACAAGAGGGACACTATGGATGGGAAGGAAACTCACCAAGTGAAGGAAAAACAGGGTTGTTTTGCTGCTGCAATCCGCAGGAAGCTCTACCTATCTTCTTCCCGATCTCCCTCACCAACCCATGCATGTGCAAGATGTTTGGATGGATGGAAAGCTTAGAATCATGGGGATCTAGTGGTGTGACATGCAGGGCTTGATTCTTTCATTTGGAGGAGATTAGGTGAGGGGAAAAAGAGGAGGGAGCTCAGCTTGCAAGAAGGAAAAGAAACAGACAAGGGAGAAAGAAAGGGGAAGAAGATGAAACTGTTTATGTGCTTTGCCTTATGGATCTGAGGGAGGAGCATGACTTGGAGGGTGGATAGGGCTTGGTGGAGAGCCTAAGTCAGTGATTGGTGGGACCAAGTTGAGCTGGGCCCACGGGACAGACAAAGGAAGGTTAGAAACATAGGTACACATCGAAAATAGTGAATTTTCTGGAATTTTCTTTCTCTCCTTCTTGGGTAACCAGTTTGACCTAGCTATAAGAGTGCCAAAAATGTGTGTTCTGGTGTGGAGATAGCCTGAGTTACCTAGTTTCCAGTTTTCAAAGTTTCACTATAAAATTCGAAATATTTTAATTCGGGAAAAAAGGTGAATAAGGGTATGCTGAGAAATAAATTGAATTTTAAGGAGGTCAAAACTAAGTGTAAAAATTCTAGAAAAATTATATTAACTTTTGATAAATAAACTAGTATTTGAATAAATTATAAAACATATATCCTTCTGTTCAACTTTAGGCACATTTAGAAGTTGCTTCATTTTGCCAATTAGGTTTCTAATTAATTTAATTTGACTACCTTGACTGCTTTACTTGAGGTAGTAAAAAGAAGAAAATTATGAAACCTTCATAGTGGTCATCTTAGGTTGTCTAAGTGACATGAGGATCTTCATGGATTTTATGTTGCTTAGATTTGTTATATAAAGTCTCTGGGTTTATTTAACATGTATCAACCAATTATGAATGACAAAAAATCATTACAAACAAGTACACAAGCACACAATCACTAGTTACTAATTCTACAAGCCAATTGCTAAGCATGGTCAGGTAGATTATCCAAAGAGTGAAAGATTAACAACTATACTACAACGCTTCTTAACTACCGCTTGATCATTTAATTTGGTTATATACATAGAGGCTTGGACAAAGCTTAGAAGCTAAAAAGTAGAAAATAACAGAGCTTCATGGGATTATCTAGTATTGAGTCAGCTTGGTCTCTTGAAACATGGTTCCCCTTGTGGAAGAGAAAACACAAATTAGTCGAGCTACTCCTTGAAAGTGTTGATAGATTTTATTAGCGCCAAAACACTCTCTGAACGTTGGAAGAGTCTTTAAAAAAAAGTTTCCGTTTATCTACCACATGATTAATTGTAGGGTCATTAGTCTACCCTATAATTATCACTAAAGTTTCTTAATAACTCAAACCAACAGTTTAGGAAAAAGGTTTCAATTTCTACCCATGTTTTTTATACACAAATTAACCGGATGAGGTTTTGAACCCAAATAGCTTTAAAACTTCCAACTTTTACTAAGGACATACCCCGATTTCCACTTAAGTTGATTAATTAAAACTTCAGGATGTTACAGGAAAGTTTAGCTGGACGCCCGAATGCCAAGCTGCGTTCGACGAGCTAAAACAATATCTGCAAAGCCCACCCGCCTTGGTCAGCCTAGCACTGGGAAGCGAACTGCTGCTCTATCTAGAAGCTTCACCGGTGGCAGTCAGTGCAGCTCTCGTCCAAGAAACAGAGTTAGGCCAGAAACCAGTGTATTTCGTCTCCGAAGCTTTGCAAGGGGCGAAGATAAGATACATTGAAATGGAAAAGCTTGCTAACGCCCTAGTGATGACTTCGCGCAAACTTAAGCACTACTTTCAGGCCCACAAAGTCACTGTGCCATCGCAGTATCCTTTGGGCGAAGTGCTCCGGGCCATGGAAATTACTAGCCGACTCAGCAAGTGGGCGGCGGAGTTATCTCCCTTCGACCTGCATTTTGTCACCCGCACTGCCATCAAGTCCCAAGTCCTAGCTGACTTCGTGGCCGAATGGACACCGCCATTTGCCCCTGAACCCCAGCCCGTCGAACAACCTTGGGTAATGCACTCCGACGGCTCATGGTCGCATAAGGGGGTGGGCGCCGCGGCAGTACTCACTTCGCCAGGGGGCGTGCCGATTCGGTATGCCGCAAGGCTGCAGTTCGACACGACCAACAACACGGCAGCGTACGAAGCTGTACCGATGGGTCTAAGAAAGGCGGAAGCATTGGGGGTTCGGCGCTTGCTCATCCGAACAAACTCCAAACTGGTGGCAAGTCATGTTGACAAATCCTTTGAGGCAAAAGAAGAAGGAATGAAGATGTATCTGGAGGCTGTTCGATCTATGGAAAAGTGCTTCACCGGCATAACGGTCGAACACTTACCTAGAGGGCAGAACGAGGAAGCAGATACCCTGGTGAAATCTACTGCCTGTGGAGGCCCGCATTCACCAGGCATCTTTTTTGAAGTCTTGTATGCACCAAGTGTGCCCATAGAAAGCCTGGATGTCATGGCAATCGACCAGGCAGAACTGGGCGAAGACCCAGAAGACTGGCGAACACCGTTCGTGAAGTACCTCAAGAACGGTTGGCTCCCAGAGGATGAAGAAGAAGCGAAACGCCTACAGCTCAGAGCCACAAAATACAAGCTGGTCTCGGGGCAGCTGTATCGCTCCTGGGTACTCCAACCCTTGCTTCGCTGCATCTCCTTTGCCGAAGGTGAGGAAATGGCGAAAGAAATACACCAGGGGCTGTGCGGTGCACATCAGGCCGCAAGAATGGTTGCCTCCAAAGTGTTTCGCCAGGGTGTGTATTGGCCCACCGTGCTGAAAGTTTGTGTTGAGCAAGCTAAGAAGGGCGGAAGCTGTCAGTGTCGCGACCGAGAAAAATACATTTTCCCGAACGCTAGTGTATTAATCCTCGTCCCAGGAAAAGCTGGGGTACACCAAACAAACATGATACAAAAGCCACATCTTTATTATATCGATAATATTTACATTATTACAAAGGCACTTCAGGCCTGACAAACAGAAATAAACAGCAGCGGACTAGCGGGCCTACGGCTCCATCTTCACAGGCGCTCAACTGGGGTATAAGCCAGGACTCCACCTAGGACTTCTTCTCCAAAGCTTCTCTTACTGAAGGGGGGGGAGATTGAGCAAGAATGAATACAACCACAGTACTCAGCAAGCCACACCGGCAGATGCATGATTAATGCAAGGGGGTACAAGGGGTAATAATATAGGGGATTAGGTTTTCCAGTAAACAGCATTTAAAAGACACTTAGTTGCCCAAAGCTATTTTGTAAACATGATCCTAGAGCTACACAATATTATTAATTAAGGCCGTGAACCCACACGAACATGCCTTAACCCAAGGCCTACGATGATTCAGACCGAACTGGCAACCCGACCCTGGGTCCCAGCTCGTCCCAAGCCAACCCAGGACAACCACTCCACATTTTAGTTGTTAAGCAGGTTTTAAGAATTAAAACGCTAACTTGGGTACATTGCTAGGCTTGCCCATAACCGAGGGCACGGCTATTCGAATAGATTATACTCTGATCAGAGGTGTACAACTTTACCCACAAGACACATCTTCCTCACGTGTAACCACGTGCCACATACCACCATGGCATACGGACGAAAGACGTGACATAGTTTCCAACCCATCCTAGCCATAGACAAGAGTACCGACCCAACCCCACCTATGGCCGGAACCTCTGGGACAGGTAGGCAGGACTGAGCCTCTAGCAGCAGGACACCAGGCCTGTGGCATGACATCTCGACTACCGGGCCGCAGCTCGTGTAGCCTTCATTTGTCCTAGAGATTGCCATCGACCCCCGACTTCGTCCATCTCCCTCCGTGTACTTTTGTCTATAACTAGACTGAGCCATAAACTAAGCCTTACCCACTAGACATGTGAAAGTACGGTAGTGCTTTGCAACAGAGGCCCGATCTTAATCCTTATATTAGCCGGGGTGCTACTTCCCACAACTGGCATGCACCCAAACCCCACCGAAAAACAGGTTTTAGGGGTTTTGAAAGAGAAAGAGAGGTGTATGTCCAATTCCACATAAGCCAACCATTCCGTAGTGTCCAGGTGATATGAGAATTCCCAAAGTCTAAGGTTATAAAACCACCTAATGTTGCCTAATTAATCAAAGAAGCATCTACCTAAGTTCATACTAGTGGAACGATGAATAGAGTACCCACTAGTTGGGGTTTTGTTTATCCTAGGGTGAACAAGGTAATGATAACAATAGCAATAATAATAAGGTCATAACAAACATAAATAGGCATGGCTAAATAAAACAGTGATAATGCGGGAATTTAAATAAAGCGATAATGCATTAATTTAAATCAAAATAATTTTATAAACTGGGATTAAATATGCTCAAGGATGATGTGACTTGCCTTGCTCAGAGAGAACGGCCTTCCGAACCTTCGGCGACGACCGCAAACCACGCTTCGGGAACCTCCAGAACGATAGAAGCTACGCGAAGCACACAAGCAAAGCTACAAGCCTATAAAGAAGCAATAACAATACATAAAAAGAAAGGCACAAGGTTCTTTAGGTTATAACAAACATTAGGAGACTTGAACAGGTCGATTCAGAGTTCGTATGACCAAGATATGGTCATCCGAAGTTTAATGCTATTATATGGAGATTTACGGATTATTATAATTAGGTTTTACAACTATAAAACATGTGTAAGCACTAGCCTGGAAAAGACAGGAAGACTGCGCTGTTGACATGCGGACCCCACATGTCAACCTAAGGGACCACGGTAGACCGAGTACACAGAGACAGTCCACGGGTCGACGGAAGCGGACCCCGTGTGTCAACCAAGGCAAATGGCCGATAAAGGAACTCCACTAGACACCACGAGGGCTGCACAGGTGGAAACCACGCGGCTACCGAGCGGGCACACCAACACGGTCACCACACGCACACACGAACGACTACCGACACCAGTACACGGGTACCGGGGTCGACAACCGCACAACGGGCACGGGCGACACCGAAAGGACTAGGACAGGGCAACGAGAGGACGGACCCTTACCACCAAGCGACGAGGCGTGGGAACGACGACGGCGAACGGGCGCGGCGGAGACGGACGGGAACGACGGAGACGAACGGCGAGGGGACGACTTAGGCGGCGATCCTTGGACGAAGGCGAGACGCGGCCAGCACAAGGCTTGACGACGTGAAGCCGAGGACGAAGACGATGACGGGGCTGCAGCAGCTCACTTGACGGACGCGGACAGGAACGGCTTGACGGAGGGACGAACGCCACAACGAGAGCGACCGGGGACGTCAAGAGGACGATGCTGCGACCGGGCAGGCGAGGAGGCTACGAGGGCAGCCGGCAGCAGCTGCACGGAGGCAAGGACGGCGTGGAACACGCCGCTGCGATGCCGACGACGGTGTCGGCGCAGCGAGACGACGAGCCGGCGAGGACGAACGATGACGACGACGACGAACACCGGCGGGGTTCGGTCGAAGGGGAGGCGAGGCCGAGGGTGACCTTGCCCCTGCGATGCCGGAGGTGGTGGTGGTGCGGCCGACGGCGCACGGGTGGAGGAAGGGCCTACCGGGGGAATTCTGGTGAGGTGGATGGAGAGGCCGGCGCGGCACGACGGTGTTCCGGCTAAATTCGGGCGATGCCGTGGCCTAGCCGGGGAAGAGGACGGCGTTCCGGTGCCGGGAGAGGTGGTGGCGACGTCGACCGGCGCACAGGAGACGCGGCAGAGGCGGCCGGAGGCGGAAAGTGGTGACAACACCACTGTTGCCGGCGGGGGCGCACCTCCGGGGGTCTCCACGCGAAACGGAGGGCAGGCCGGGGGAGAGGAGTGTCACGACCGGAATTAACCCAACAGGCATTCCTTACGTGCGTGTATTAATCCTTGTCCCAGGAGGCAAGGTACACCAAAAGTTGATACAATTCAGAGTTTAACAAGCGGAAGCGTAAATAGTTAATTATTACATGGGCAGCGACGGCCCAGCACACTCAAAGAAAACGGAAAACAGCGGAAGACTAAGGCGACGACCACAGGCGCTTGACGGCAGGCACGAGCCAGACACCGAAGCCTTCATCATCCAGGGGCTCATCTTCTGGGGTTGGGAAAAATCGAGCAAGACTGAGTACAACCACCGTACTCAACAAGACACATCCATAAGTGCAACATAAATGCAAAGGAGTACAACGGAGTTATAGTATAGGGGTTAGACTTTGCAATAAACCGCATTTTAAAAGACCCTTAGTTGCTCAAAGCTAAATTTCAAACACGATCCTAGAACTATTTAATGTTATTAAACAAGGCCGTGAACCCACACGAACCTGCCTTAACCCAAGGCCTACGATGATTCAGACCGAACTGGCAACCCGACCCTGGGTCCCAGCTCGTCCCAAGCCAACCCAGGCCAACCATTCCATATTTTAGTTGGTAAGCAGGTTTTAAGAATTAAAACACTAACTTGGGTACATTGCTAGGCTTGCCCATAACCGAGGGCGCGGCTATTCGAATAGATTATACTCTGATCAGAGGTGTACATCTTTACCCACAAGACACGTCTTCCTCACGCGTCACCACGTGCCACATACCACCACGGTATACAGACGGAAGACATGACATAGTTTCCAACCCATCCTAGCCATAGACAAGAGTACCGACCCAACTCACCTACGGCCGGAACCCCCGGGACAGGCAGGCAAGATTGAGCCCCTAGCAGCAGGACACCGGCCCTGTGCCATGACATCTCGACTACCGGGCCGCAGCTCGTGTAGCCTTCATTTGCCCTAGAGATGTCCATCGATCCCCGACTTCGTCCATCTCTATCCGTGTACTTTTGTTTATAACCAGACTGAGCCACAAACTAAGCCTTACCCATTAGACATGTGGAAGTACGGTAGTGCTTTGCAACAGAGGCCCGAAGACCGGTCCTTATATGGCCGAGGTGCTACTAACAAAACCATACACCCCGAGCCCAGCCTAAAACCATTTTGGGGGTTTTGAATAGAGGGGGAGGTGTGCATCCAATTCCACATTTGTCCAACCATTCCAATATGTCCAAGTGATATGAATATTCCCAAAGTCTAGAGTTGTAAAACCACCTAATGTTGCCTAATTAACCAGCGAAGCATCTACCTAAATTCTTACTAGTGGAACTATGAATAGAGTACCCACTAGTTGGGGTTTTATTTATTCTAGGGTGAACAAGGTGATAAAAACAATAACAATAATAATAAGGTCATAGCAAAGGTAAATAGGCATGGCTAAATAAAACAGTGATAACGCGGGAATTTAAATAAAGCGATAATGCATTAATTTAAATCAAAGTAATTTCACAAATTGGGATACAATATGTTCAAAGAATGATGTGACTTGCCTTGCTCGCTTTCCCAAGCGTCGGCTTCGACCTCCACGTAGAGCGGATCCTCCGAAGCTGCAGCGTCTACACGACCAACGAAAAAGAAAAGGGCTTTTACTCTAATAAACTCCATATAACGAGCAGTAACAAAGCACAAAAATGGGTTCTTGACTTCTTAAGGAAAAATTAGAGACTTGAACGGTCCAATTCCGAGTTCAAATGGCCAAGTTATAGCCATTTGAAGTTTATATGCTCTTTATGTGAATATTTGCGAATTTCTTCATTTAAATTTTAATTAAAAATCGGATTTATTGCGTCAGCCGAGGGAGGGAGTGCGCGGACCGGGTCCACGGGAGTGGGGCCCACGCGGCAGCCCCACGGTCCACGGTGGACCGGGTGCACCCGGCTCACACCGGCCGGCGCCGTGGGCCCCACGCGTCAGCCGCTCCCAAAGGCGCGGGCGGCTGACGGCCGGGCCCCACACGGCAGCCGCTAGGGCGCGCCCGAGGGCGGCCACACCGGCGCGACCGGCGGGAGGCGGCGCCCGCGCCCCTATGGTCGCCGGCGGCGGCCATAGGCACGGCGGAGCGGCGGCCGAGAGAGAGGGAGGGAAGGGGGAAAGGATGCGGCGGTCCTCGGCTCACCCCGGGTCGTCGGCGACGGCGGAAACGGCGACCGAAGCGGAGGGAAGCGGCGGCGCGGCTCGGGTCGACGGAGACGACGGGGCTACGGCGGTCGGCGAGCGGAACGGAGGGGTGGACGAGGTCGGCGAGGACGCGGCGAAGCCGAAGGAGGCGGCGCCGAGGTGGGAGATGGTCCGGGACGACGACGGCGGCGGACCGGAGCTCGGCGGCGACGGCGGAGAGAGGGATCGACGGCGCGAGCTCGATTCCGACGGGGAGAGTGAGCGGCGGGTGGCGGAAACGGCGGAGAAGAGCTCGGGGAGGGTTTATATGCGGTCGGGAAGGGGAGAAGGCGGCCGAGAGAGGAGGAAACGGCCGCGGGAGATCCGGCCGCCATTGATGTCGCCGGCGAGATTAGCGGGGCGGATTCGGCCGATTGAATGCGAGAGGGAGAGGGGAAAGTGGGGGAATCGGGGGAGGGAATCACGGGGAGTGATTTCCCCCTCTTGATTGCGCGTGGGGACGACGGGAGGCGGCGGGATTCGCGGCGGCGGCGGCGCTGGCGCGGGCGAGGCGGCGGGAGCGGCGGGAGGAAGGGGATGACGGGTGGGCCCCACCCGTCAGCGAGGGTGGCGGGCGGGCCCGCCCGTCAGCGGCGCGCGCGCGGTGAGGAGGCCGAGTGGGCCGCGGGGGAGAGGAGAGAGGGAAGGAGATGGGCCGGGCCGGCCCATTAGAGGAGGGAGAGAGATTTTTAAGGTTTTTCTTTTTATAAAACCTTTTCAACTTTGTTTATTTCTTAATAATTATTATTTGTGCTCTGAAAATTCCACTAAAATTTATTTACACATTTTAGGCTTTAAGGAAATATACAAAAATCCTCCAAGCCTCATTTGACTTTTAACTTTGCGCATTTTAATTTTTTTGGAGGCTTTCACAGAGATTTTTAATTATTCTAGGCGCAATTTAAAGGATGTATTTTAGGGTCATTTTGGGACGTGACAAACCTACCCCCCTTAAACGGAATCTCGACCCCGAGATTCGGAAGAACTGGCGAAGAGATCGGGATGGGCGGCCTTCAGCTCGTCTTCACGCTCCCAAGTAGCTTCTTCCTCGGTGTGGTTGCTCCATTGGACCTTGCAAAAACGGATCACCCGGTTCCTGGTTCTGCGCTCCATGGTGTCCAGAATCTTCACTGGCTTCTCTACGTAGGTCAAGTCTTCGCGAACTTCAATTTGCTCTGAATCGGCCTGCTCGGACGGCACTCGAAGACATTTCTTGAGTTGCGACACATGGAACACATCATGCACATTGCCCAACGAGGCGGGCAGCTCCAACTGGTAAGCAACTTCTCCGCGCCGAGCAATGATGCGGAAAGGACCCACGAACCGTGGTGCGAGCTTCCCTTTTGTCTGGAACCTGTGTACACCTCGCAACGGCGTTACTCGGAGATACACAAAATCATCCACTGCGAATTCCAGATCACGACGTCGGTTGTCTGCATAACTCTTCTGCCGAGACTGTGCCACCTTTAGGTTTTCCCGAATGGTCCTGACTTTAGCTTCCGCTTCTCTCAGGATATCGGTCCCAAATACTTGGCTTTCCCCAACTTGGTCCCACAATAGTGGTGTCCTGCACTTGCGGCCATACAACGCTTCGTATGGGGCCATCTGTATGCTGGCTTGGTAGCTGTTATTGTAGGAGAACTCGGCGTAAGGGAGACTCTTATCCCATGTCTTCCCAAAATCTAGGACACATGCGCGAAGCATATCTTCGAGGATCTGGTTCAGACGCTCGGTCTGCCCATCTGTCTGCGGGTGATACGCGGTGCTGAAATTTAATCGGGTTCCCAACTCTTCTTGGAGTTTCTTCCAGAAATGAGAGGTGAACTGGCTTCCCCGATCAGATACAATTTTCTTGGGGACGCCATGCAGACTTACGATCCTAGCGAAGTAGAGTTCGGCTAGTTTGTTCCCTCCATAGGTGGTCTTCACCGGAATGAACCGTGCTACCTTGGTTAGCCGATCCACAACTACCCATATAGAATCATATCCACCTTGGGTTTTTGGAAGTCCGGTGATGAAGTCCATCCCAATTTCATCCCATTTCCATTCTGGCACTTGTAGTGGTTGGAGAAGTCCGGCCGGTCGTTGGTGCTCTGCTTTGACACGCTGGCACACATCGCAAAGGGCCACGAACTCTGCAATTTCCCGTTTCATACTAACCCACCAATATTTCTCTTTCAAGTCCAAGTACATCTTCGTGCTGCCAGGATGGATGGAATAGGGGCTTTCATGAGCTTCCTGAAGTATCAACTATTTAAGTTCCCTGACGTCTGGAACGCATACCCGATTTCCATTCCATAGGGTTCCGTGTTCATCCTCGGTGAAACCAGCGGCTTTACCCTGTTTCATATTCTTGAGGAGCCCATGCATATCCGGATCATTCTTCTGAGCCTCGCGGATTTGATCGAGCAAGGTAGGTTTTTGGCTTCCAGCGTAGCCAAGAATCCACGACCAACTATGCTTAGGTTCAGGGCTTCCAACTGTTGAGTGAGTTCCGGTGGAATGCCGCGGACACCAAGAGTGTTGCAATGGCTTTTTCGACTTAGAGCGTCGGCGACTACATTGGCCTTGCCAGGATGATAGTGAATTCCCACATCATAATCCTTGATGAGTTCTAACCATCTCCTTTGCCGAAGATTCAGATCCGACTGAGTGAAGATGTATTTCAAACTCTTATGATCAGTATATATTTCACAACGATTCCCAATGAGATAGTGCCGCCAGATCTTTAGAGCATGAACCACAGCGGCCAGTTCCAAATCATGGGTAGGATAGTTGCCTTCATGGGGCCGTAGCTGACGTGAGGCATAGGCCACCACATGACCTTCCTGCATTAATACGCACCCCAATCCTTGGCGCGAAGCGTCACAATACACCAGGAAGTCCTTACGAGTATCCGGTAAGATTAACACTGGCGAGGAAACCAGTTTTTCTTTGAGAGTTTGGAATGCTTTCTCACACTGCGGACTCCACACAAATTTTTCTTCTTTCTTCAATAACTGTGTCATGGGTCGAGCGATTTTGGAGAAGTTCTCGATGAATCTTCGGTAATATCCTGCCAAACCCAAAAAACTACGGACTTGGGTGACCGTCTTGGGTTGCTTCCAATCGGTAACAGCGGTCACCGTTTCAGGATCCACAGCAACTCCTTTTGCAGATATCACGTGCCCTAAGAACTTGACTTCGGACAACCAGAACTCACACTTGCTAAGCTTGGCATACAATTGGTGTTCTCGAAGCTTTCCCAACACTAAACGGAGATGCTGCTGATGATCTTCCTCTGATTGCGAGTATACTAGGATGTCGTCAATGAAAACCACCACGAACTTGTCCAAATATTCCATGAACACTTTGTTCATTAAGTTCATGAAGAAGGCAGGGGCATTGGTCAAACCGAACGACATCACCGTGAATTCATACAATCCGTATCGCGTGGTGAACGCGGTCTTTGGGATATCTTCTTCACGAATACGCAATTGGTGATATCCAGAACGAAGATCAATCTTGGAGAATATAGTGGCACCTTTAAGCTGATCGAACAGATCATCGATCCGGGGAAGAGGGTACTTGTTTTTAATAGTGACTTCATTGAGGGCTCTATAGTCAACACACATCCTCTTTGTCTTGTCCTTCTTCTCCACAAAAATCACAGGTGCACCCCAGGGGGAAGTGCTCGGCCGAATATACCCCTTCTCCTTCAGCTCTTCCAACTGTTTCTTGACTTCGGCAAGTTCATTCGCTGCCATACGGTAGGGCCGTTTGTACAGAGGAGTTGTTCCTGGAACAAGATCTATCCTGAACTCGATCTCCCGCTTGGGCGGCATACCGGGCAGTTCTTCGGGAAATACGTCACCGAATTCACTGGCGATGGGGATTTCTGACAATCCTATCTGATGAAGTTCTGAACTGCCAACAGAGGTTGGGGGTGCGAAGAACACAACTGGTTGTTCCGGCCCTCGGTACAGAGTGACGGTGCGCCTTGCGCAATCCACTACGCCTTGGAATTGGGCCAACCAATTCATTCCAAGGATCACGTCCAAATTCTTGGTGTCTATCAGAATCAGATCCGAGGGGAAAGGAATTCCCTGGATTTCTATAGGAACGGCCGGGCTATAATATTTTGCGGTCATATCCCCTCCAGGGGTGGTGATGATCAGAGGGTTCCTAAGCCGTTCTACCCCCAGTTGGTTTCTTCCCACGAAAGCCACTGATATAAACGAGTGGGAAGCTCCAGAATTGAACAAAATGGTAGCAGGGATGGAATGAATGAGGAACGTACCAACGATGACGTCCGGAGTCGCCAGTACATCCTCGGCAGTCACGTGGTTCACACGACCCCGAGCGACGTCCTTACCACCGTTGTTGGGGCGGGGAGGCGCTTGGCCTTGCTGGCGCCGAGGCTTCGGGCATTTGTCCGCATAGTGGCCAGGCTCGAAGCAGTTGAAGCACAGACGCTGCTGTCCTTGAGCGTCTCTGCGACCTTGGCCAGGCTGCACGGCTGGCGCAGGAGGACGGGGTGCACGGGTCCCTTGCTGACTCTGCTGCTGTTGCGGCTGTGGGACGCGCACCACAAATTGAGGCCGGGGCGCGGGACGAGATTGCTGCTGCTGCTGCGAGGAGGATCCCCCTGGATAGGGATTGGTGTAGCGGATCCTTTGGTTAGCCCCCTGTTGGTTGCGGAAGTTCGCCAAGCGACGCTTGTGCGACTCCAATTCCTTGTGCTTGGCTTCCAAGCGGATGCTCTTGTCTACCAAACGCTGGAAATCCGGATAATCCCCGGAGACCAGTCGCACAGATAGCTCAGGGTCCATTCCCGCCAAGAACTTCTCCTGTTTTTCCTCGTCTTCCCGAACATCCTCCGGGGCGTACCTGGCCAGGTTGTTAAACTCATGCAAATACTCCATCACGGAGCGATTGCCTTGCTTCAACTCCCGGAATTCCCTTTTCTTAAGGGCCATGACTCCGGCAGGCACATGGGTCCTCCGGAAAGCGGCGGTGAAGCGGGCCCAGGTAATAGGCTGCCCCTCGGGCTGCGTAGCCTGGAAATGGTCCCACCAAAGGGATGCGGGACCCTGCAGTTGATGAGCGGCGAAGATGACTTTCTCCTCGTCGCTGCACTGCACAGTGTCTAACTTCTTACCCACGGCATGCAACCAATCCAAGGCATCCACGGGGTTATTAGAGCTGGAGAAGGTAGGCGGGCGGATGCGGAGGAATTCGGCAAGTTTAGAGTGTTGCGGGGGTGGTGGTGGAGGTGGAGCGTGATGCTGTGGTGGATTTTGGATATGGTGGAGGAAAGCAGCCATCATGTTGGCCTGCTGGGCGAGGATTTGGGTGAGGATGGGGTTGGTGTCAGGTGGCGGTGGTGGTGGCGGAGGAGGAGGTGGAGGTGGTCCGCCTTGGGTGTTGGGGTGGCTCCCTTCGGGTTGGCTGCCTTCACCGGTAGTAGCAGCTCTCCGGGTCGTCACCATCTGAAAACCCCACACAGAACCAGCAAACAGAGAGGACCGACTATTAAAACTAACCACCCACGACTACCAAAGTTATTGAACTTATTACTGATATAAAATGAGTTCATTAAGGTTCCAGTTGCTTAAGCAAATAAAATAAAGTCAGGCTCCAACACAGTTATACCACACACCGGTATAACCATGCCCCACACGACTCCAAGAAGACAAACGAAAAAGAACACACGCGCAAGCCTACTAACTGCTCGTCTACTTCTGCGACGGGCCAGGGCGGAAGGTGAGCAGCAGCGCATCCTCCGTGCTACCAACGCCGGAGGTTTCCCCCTCCTGAGGAACCACGGGCGCGGGCACGGCACGAGGAGTCTCCCCAAAGCTGGTCCACGCCAGGGACTGACGAACCAGCGCAGGCCTGGAGGTGCTCTTGCGGGCGGTGATCTTCTGGCTGCGGCAGACGCGGCGGAGCGTGGGACGGCTGATCTCTCCCTGGGCGACCTTGAGCTGACGAAGTTGCTCCTCCAGTGCGTCGAGGTCCTTCTTCAGCTGCAGGTTCTCCTGACGCAGCTCCAGGATCTTCAGGTTGCTCTCGACCATCCCACGGCGCACCATATGATGGAAGTCGATGCGGGCCGTGTCGTACGCCTCCACCATGCGCGCCAGGTGCGTGATGGTGGCGTCATCCTCCGAGCTAGCATCCCGGAAAGTGGCGTAGTTGCGGGCTCCTCCGCGACGAGGGTGGTAGCGGTAGGGCGAGTGCTGCAACTCGTCCGGGTAGCGCTGATGCAGAGTGCCGATGGCGAGGAGTGCAGCGTTCTGGCAGGCGGCGGGGAAAGAATCTCTTCCCGCGGTGACTGACAGTGAAGTCCTCTCAGGAGAGCCAGTGAGGATCACTGCAGTGACCTCCCAAGCCGCGTGGGGCTCTGCGTCGTCACCCTCCTGCTCCGGGAGCGGCTTGCCCTGGTAATCCACTCCATGCGGATATCCCAGGACAACGCACATGCCCCGTAACTCCAGAACAAAGCCAGTCAGATCCAGACCACGACGGGTGACGCTGCCGGCCATCTACAAGCAAGAACAAAAAGAGAGAAAATATTTTAGAGATCAGCTTTTGATGGTAAATGATGCAGCAAGACAGAGAGAGACTAAAGGATTTTCGCAAATAAGAGAGGATTTTTACTCCAAAAATATTGCTAAGGCTTGGGATCTAAGGCTCGTCCTAGGGTCAAGGAGGCTCTGATACCAACTTGTCACGACCGGAATTAACCCAACAGGCATTCCTTACGTGCGTGTATTAATCCTTGTCCCAGGAGGCAAGGTACACCAAAAGTTGATACAATTCAGAGTTTAACAAGCGGAAGCGTAAATAGTTAATTATTACATGGGCAGCGACGGCCCAGCACACTCAAAGAAAACGGAAAACAGCGGAAGACTAAGGCGACGACCACAGGCGCTTGACGGCAGGCACGAGCTAGACACCGAAGCCTTCATCATCCAGGGGCTCATCTTCTGGGGTTGGGAAAAATCGAGCAAGACTGAGTACAACCACCGTACTCAACAAGACACATCCATAAGTGCAACATAAATGCAAAGGAGTACAACGGAGTTATAGTATAGGGGTTAGACTTTGCAATAAACCGCATTTTAAAAGACCCTTAGTTGCTCAAAGCTAAATTTCAAACACGATCCTAGAACTATTTAATGTTATTAAACAAGGCCGTGGACCCACACGAACCTGCCTTAACCCAAGGCCTACGATGATTCAGACCGAACTGGCAACCCGACCCTGGGTCCCAGCTCGTCCCAAGCCAACCCAGGCCAACCATTCCATATTTTAGTTGGTAAGCAGGTTTTAAGAATTAAAACACTAACTTGGGTACATTGCTAGGCTTGCCCATAACCGAGGGCGCGGCTATTCGAATAGATTATACTCTGATCAGAGGTGTACATCTTTACCCACAAGACACGTCTTCCTCACGCGTCACCACGTGCCACATACCACCACGGTATACAGACGGAAGACATGACATAGTTTCCAACCCATCCTACCCATAGACAAGAGTACCGACCCAACTCACCTACGGCCGGAACCCCCGGGACAGGCAGGCAAGATTGAGCCCCTAGCAGCAGGACACCGGCCCTGTGCCATGACATCTCGACTACCGGGCCGCAGCTCGTGTAGCCTTCATTTGCCCTAGAGATGTCCATCGATCCCCGACATCGTCCATCTCTATCCGTGTACTTTTGTTTATAACCAGACTGAGCCACAAACTAAGCCTTACCCATTAGACATGTGGAAGTACGGTAGTGCTTTGCAACAGAGGCCCGAAGACCGGTCCTTATATGGCCGAGGTGCTACTAACAAAACCATGCACCCCGAGCCCAGCCTAAAACCATTTTGGGGGTTTTGAATAGAGGGGGAGGTGTGCATCCAATTCCACATTTGTCCAACCATTCCAATATGTCCAAGTGATATGAATATTCCCAAAGTCTAGAGTTGTAAAACCACCTAATGTTGCCTAATTAACCAGCGAAGCATCTACCTAAATTCTTACTAGTGGAACTATGAATAGAGTACCCACTAGTTGGGGTTTTATTTATTCTAGGGTGAACAAGGTGATAATAACAATAACAATAATAATAAGGTCATAGCAAAGGTAAATAGGCATGGCTAAATAAAACAGTGATAACGCGGGAATTTAAATAAAGCGATAATGCATTAATTTAAATCAAAGTAATTTCACAAATTGGGATACAATATGTTCAAAGAATGATGTGACTTGCCTTGCTCGCTTTCCCAAGCATCGGCTTCGACCTCCACGTAGAGCGGATCCTCCGAAGCTGCAGCGTCTACACGACCAACGAAAAAGAAAAGGGCTTTTACTCTAATAAACTCCATATAACGAGCAGTAACAAAGCACAAAAATGGGTTCTTGACTTCTTAAGGAAAAATTAGAGACTTGAACGGTCCAATTCCGAGTTCAAATGGCCAAGTTATAGCCATTTGAAGTTTATATGCTCTTTATGTGAATATTTGCGAATTTCTTCATTTAAATTTTAATTAAAAATCGGATTTATTGCGTCAGCCGAGGGAGGGAGTGCGCGGACCGGGTCCACGGGAGTGGGGCCCACGCGGCAGCCCCACGGTCCACGGTGGACCGGGTGCACCCGGCTCACACCGGCCGGCGCCGTGGGCCCCACGCGTCAGCCGCTCCCAAAGGCGCGGGCGGCTGACGGCCGGGCCCCACACGGCAGCCGCTAGGGCGCGCCCGAGGGCGGCCACACCGGCGCGACCGGCGGGAGGCGGCGCCCGCGCCCCTATGGTCGCCGGCGGTGGCCATAGGCACGGCGGAGCGGCGGCCGAGAGAGAGGGAGGGAAGGGGGAAAGGATGCGGCGGTCCTCGGCTCACCCCGGGTCGTCGGCGACGGCGGAAACGGCGACCGAAGCGGAGGGAAGCGGCGGCGCGGCTCGGGTCGACGGAGACGACGGGGCTACGGCGGTCGGCGAGCGGAACGGAGGGGTGGACGAGGTCGGCGAGGACGCGGCGAAGCCGAAGGAGGCGGCGCCGAGGTGGGAGATGGTCCGGGACGACGACGGCGGCGGACCGGAGCTCGGCGGCGACGGCGGAGAGAGGGATCGACGGCGCGAGCTCGATTCCGACGGGGAGAGTGAGCGGCGGGTGGCGGAAACGGCGGAGAAGAGCTCGGGGAGGGTTTATATGCGGTCGGGAAGGGGAGAAGGCGGCCGAGAGAGGAGGAAACGGCCGCGGGAGATCCGGCCGCCATTGATGTCGCCGGCGAGATTAGCGGGGCGGATTCGGCCGATTGAATGCGAGAGGGAGAGGGGAAAGTGGGGGAATCGGGGGAGGGAATCACGGGGAGTGATTTCCCCCTCTTGATTGCACGTGGGGACGACGGGAGGCGGCGGGATTCGCGGCGGCGGCGGCGCTGGCGCGGGCGAGGCGGCGGGAGCGGCGGGAGGAAGGGGATGACGGGTGGGCCCCACCCGTCAGCGAGGGTGGCGGGCGGGCCCGCCCGTCAGCGGCGCGCGCGCGGTGAGGAGGCCGAGTGGGCCGCGGGGGAGAGGAGAGAGGGAAGGAGATGGGCCGGGCCGGCCCATTAGAGGAGGGAGAGAGATTTTTAAGGTTTTTCTTTTTATAAAACCTTTTCAACTTTGTTTATTTCTTAATAATTATTATTTGTGCTCTGAAAATTCCACTAAAATTTATTTACACATTTTAGGCTTTAAGGAAATATACAAAAATCCTCCAAGCCTCATTTGACTTTTAACTTTGCGCATTTTAATTTTTTTGGAGGCTTTCACAGAGATTTTTAATTATTCTAGGCGCAATTTAAAGGATGTATTTTAGGGTCATTTTGGGACGTGACAAGGAGGCTGCTGCGACGCCGGGGAAGGCGACGGCACGGCCGGCCGGCGTGCTGACGCGGCGGCAGGGGCGGCTGGAGTTGCCCGGCGGCGCGGGAGAGAGAGGGAGGAGGCGGGGAGAGGTGGTGCAGCCACGGGGAGGGCGCGGGAAGGGGCTAAAACGAGAGAACGGAGCGAGAGGGTTCCATTTTATAGGCAAAGGGAAGGAGCCGGCCACGGGAGGAGCGGGGAACTGCGGCGGAAAAGCCGGCCGGCGGCCATGGAAAGCGGCCGGGATTGGCGCGGCCGTTCCGGGTGATTAAAAGCACGAATCAAGGGGGAATTAAGGGGGAAAGAGAGAGGAGGGAAAGGGGATTAATTCCCCCTAATCAATTTCGGAAACCCCGGTTTGATTCGCGTGGATTTTGGGAAGGATTGGCGCTAGGGTTTGCACGGGAGAGAAAGAGGAAGGAGGCCGAGCGGGAGGAGGAAGACGACCTAGGGGTGGGACACACGCGGGAGGCGTCAACGAGCGGCAACGACGCGCACGCGCGCGCACGTGCACGTGGGTGGGAGGCACGGCTCGGCTTGGGCCGGGCGAAGCCGAGGCGGCTCAGGAGGAGAAGAGGAGGGAGTGGGCCGGGAGGGGAAGGGGAGGCCCAAGAGAAGGAGGGAGAGAAGGAGAGGGAGAGAAAGAGAGGGAGGAAGAGAGGACTTTGGCCATGGGCCGAGGGAGAGAGAGAGGGAGGACTTTGGGCCAGAGTTGGCCCAAAGGAGGAAGGAGGATTTATTTTTAGTTTTTCTTTTTAATAAACTCCGATAATTGTTGTTGTTGCTTAATAATTATTTTCGGTGTTCTGAAAATTCAAGTAAAATTTGAGGGCTCCTTTTAGACCAAGGATAATTTAAGAAAAATTCTTCGGGCCACATTCGAATTTCTCTTGTACGTGTTTTAGTGTTTGCCAATTTCTTTTCGAATTATATTTAATTCTATTATTCCTTTTAGGGAATGATTTTTATTTCGGGATGAATTTATTAGGACGTGACAGTCAGCGGCATGGCCGAAGCCAAACTACACCCCAATATGAGCTACAACCTATAACACTAGTCTGGCCTTTCGCCAGATGGGGGCTAGACATCATTGGCCCTTTCTCTGTGGCGCGAAATGGGTACAAGTTCGCAATTGTAGCCATCGAGTACTTCTCCTGTTGCATCGAGGCCGAATCACTCGGCGCGATCACTTCGGCAGCAGTACAGAAGTTCGTGTGGAAGAACATTGTTTGCCATTTCAGAGTGCTAAAAGAATTCATCAGTGACAACGGCAAGCAATTCGACTCTGATAAGTTCAGAGAAATGTGCGAAGGGCTAAACTTGGAAATCATGTTCGCTTCTGTGATCCTTGAGGCGCTCAAGAAAAGGCTTGAGGGGGCGGTGAAGGGTAAATGGCCAGACGAAATGCTATCTGTTCTCTGGGCCCTTCGGACGACCCCCACAAGGCCAACCAAGTTTAGCCCATTCATGCTTCTCTATGGTGACGAAGCAATGACCCCAATAGAGCTAGGGGCTAATTCGCCAAGGGTGATATTCTCTGGAGGCAAAGATGGGCGCGAGGTGTCACTCGAACTCCTCGAGGGGGCGAGAGTCGAAGCACTAGAGCACATGCGCAAATACGCCACAAGCACTTCGGCAACTTACAACAAAAAAGTTCGACCGACAGAGCTATTGCCTGGCCATCTCGTCCTAAGGAAGAAGGCGAACCCGGTGGTGGTCAGGAAGCTTGAATCGAAGTCGGAGGGACCATACCTCATCAAGCCCGTTCATGCTCCTTTCGCCTGGCGACACTGGAAGGCAAAGAGTTCGACCACTCCTGGAACGCTACTTCCCTTAAGCGCTTCTATGTTTAGAAGGGGTGGCACCCCATTCGCCAACTTGTAAAAATGTACATACTATTGTATAGGCCTTTTGGCATCTCTCGTTATGTAAGCCTTTCGGCACAAAAATACAAAAAAAAAGAAGAAAGTGAAAAAAGAAAAAAACTGGATGTAGGGCTATTATCCACCCTAGAGGCCCGAACCAGTATAAAATCTTTGTGTCTTTTGCCTTTTTACTTGTGTGAATGATAATTCGTGGAAAAACCCCAAGGCAAACGTCTAATCAGCGAAAATGCCAAGGGAGCGAAACGAATCGGCCGAAGCATCGCTCGCCGAACGTTGAAACCGCGACAGCTTGTTTTGGGAAATAAATAATCGAACACCGTTACATTCGATTTATGTGAAAACACTCGCGCCTTTTTCAGCGCGGAATACCACAAATCGAAAACGGAAGTCGAAAGCTGAAAAGTCAGCAGACCTATTTCGCTAATATACGCAAAGGGGCCGACATGTTCCGACTTAACAAAAGCACGAAAGGTGATAATGCGAACAATAGAGAAAAGGAAGTAAAACACACCTTCATTAACTTCAAAAATAATCAAAGAGTACATGACATACAACCTGATACAGGCAAAAGAATGTAACGGGCTTTCCAGCCTAGCCTACAAAAAAATTACATCTTCACCCCCAAAACACCCGCCACTTCCTAAGGAATGATCCGGCGAACACAGTTCGTCATCACTACTAATGTTATACACTACCCTAAGAGGAGAAGGGGGCGAAATACATGCTAGACTATAAAGGCGCTGGGCGATCGCTTCTTGACGATCGGTGCTCCGGTGGTTTCGCCAAAAGCGAACCATGTCCTCTAGACGTTCCACGTGGACACGGTCGTAGTCCTCCAGGGTTCGCCCGGGGTGCACTCGCATCCAGCAAGCAACTTTCAAGACCTTTGTAACTATTGTCGTTTATTATCATCTCACGGTAGATAAGCCGGAATGGACACCGGACCTTCAGCAAAGCCTTCACCGCAACAAACTTCTTGTTTTTGCTTCGCCAATTCCCAAAGGGGGGCCAAACACACAATTTTCGGCGAAGACCCTGATAAGACAGCATAGAAAAGCAAATGGCAAAGCGCAAAGTTACAGCTAGGCAAAACACATAGAGTGGGCGAAGAGAGTAAACCCTCTTTCGTATGCGAAACGATGCAAGCATGTGTACCAAAGGCATCAAACATAATAGTTGGCTAAACTTGTCATCTATTTCATATATTAAAAAGACAGTTTTCGGGTACAATAAGAAAGGGAGAGGGCCATCAGCTAAATTTACATCGTTCGCCCTCCACGGCAAACGCCAAAAGAAAACTACCAAATCTAAAGAGCGGGTGGAGGGCCTCACACCTCTGGGTGATCTTGGGCATGGCCTCCACCCTCTTCGGCCGCCGGCTCTTCGTCCTAGTCCGCCACCTCCACCTTCGCCAAGTGTTCAAGTAGACGCGCCTTAGCAGTGGATCGGCCGTCCTTTTGCCAGAACTGTTTGCGCCAAGCACGAAGTGTAGGCGAAACCTCCTGAGAACTGACCTCCCAGTCCCCCTTCGCAAAGTTGGGGAACTCGTGTCACGTCCCAAAATGACCCTAAAATATATCCTTTAAATTACGCTTAGAATAATTAAAAAAATCCTTGTGAAAGCCTCCAAAAATTAAAATGCGCAAAGTTAAAAGTCGATTAAGGCTTGGAGGATTTTTGTATATTTCCTTAAAGCCTAAAATGTGTAAATAAATTTTAGTGGAATTTTCAGAGCACAAATAATAATTATTAAGAAATAAACAAAGTTAAAATGATTTTACAAAAAGAAAAACCCTAAAAATCATCCTCTCCCCTCTAATGGGCCGGCTCGGCCCATCTCCCTCCCCCTCTCTCCTCCCCCCCCCCCCCCCGCGGCCCACTCGGCCCTCCCCGCGCGCGCGCCGCTGACGGGCGGGCCGCCCGCCACCCTCGCTGACGGGTGGGGCCCACCCGTCATCCCCTTCCTCCCGCCGCCCCTGCCGCCTCGCCCGCGCCTAGCGCCGCCGCCGCCGCGAATCCCGCCGCCTCCCGCCGTCCCCGCGTGCAATAAAGTGGGGGGAATTACTCCCCGTGATTCCCTCCCCCTTTCCCCCCATTTTCCCCTCTCTCTCTCGCCTTCAAACGGCCGGAGTCGCTCCCGCTAACCTCGCCGGCGCCATCAATGGCGGCCGGGTCTCCCGCGCCCATTTCCCCCTCCTCCGGCCGCCCTCTCTCACTCCCAACCCTATATAAACCTTCCCCGACCTCCCCACCACCGTTTCCGCCACTCACCGCCCTCTCTCCTCGCGGGAATCGAGCTTGCGCCGTCGCTCTCTCCCTCCTCCGTCGCCGCCGAGCTCCGGTCCGCCGCCGTCGTCGCCCCGGACCACCTCCCACCTCGGCGCCGGCTCCTTCGGCTTCGCCGCATCCTCGCCGACCTCGTCCACCTCCCCGTTTCGGTCGCCGACCGCCGGAGCACCGTCGACCCCGTCCACCCGAGCCGCGCCGCCGCCTTCCTCCGCTCCGGTCGCCGTTTCCGTCGTCGCCGTCGACCCGGGGTGAGCCGTGGACCGCCGCTTCGTTTCCCCCTTTCCCTCCCCTCTCTCGGCCGCCGCTCCGCCGTGCCTATGGCCGCCGCCGGCGACCATAGGGGCGCGGGCGCGCCGCCTCCCGCCGGCCGCGCCGACGTGGCCGCCTTCGGGCGCGCCTAGCGGCTGCCGCGTGGGGCCCGGCCGTCAGCCGCCCGCGCTCTCGGGTCCGGCTGACGCGTGGGGCCCACGGCGCCGGCCGGTGCGAGCCGGGTGCGCCCGGTCCACCGTGGACCGTGAGGCTGCCGCGTGGGCCCCACTCCCGTGGACCCGGTCCGCGCGCCCTCTCTCCCGGCTGACGCAATAAATATATTTTTAAATCAAAATTTAAATGAAGAAATTCGTAAATATTCAGATTAAGAGCATATAAACTTCAAATGGCCATAACTTGGCCATTTGAACTCGGAATTGGACCGTTCAAGTCTCTAATTTTTCCTTAAGAAGTCAAGAACCCATTTTTGTGCTTTGTTTCTGCTTGTTATATGGAGTTTATTAGAGTAAAAGCCCTTTTCTTTTCCGTTGGTCATGTAGAAGCTGCAGCTTCGGAAGATCCGCTCTTCGTGGAGGTCGAAGCCGACGTTTGGGAAAGCGAGCAAGGCAAGTCACACCATCCTTGAACATATGGAATCTCAGTTTATAAAATTATATTGATTTAAATTAATGCATTATCGCTTTATTTAAATTCCCGCGTTATCACTGTTTTATTTAGCCATGCCTATTTACCTTTGTTATGACCTTATTATTGTTGTTACTGTTATTATTACCTTGTTCACCCGAGAATAAACAAAACCCCAACTAGTGGGCACTCTATTCATGGTTCCACTAGTAAGAATTTAGGTAGATGCTTCGCTGATTAATTAGGCAACATTAGGTGGTTTTATAACTCTAGACTTTGGGAATATTCATATCACCTGGACATATTGGAATGGTTGGATTATTGTGGAATTGGATGCACACCTCCCCCTCTATTCAAAACCCCCAAAATGGTTTTAGGCTGGGCTCGGGGTGCATGGTTTTGATAGTAGCACCTCGGCCACATAAGGACCGGTCTTCGGGCCTCTGTTGCAAAGCACTACCGTACTTCCACATGTCTAATGGGTAAGGCTTAGTTTGTGGCTCAGCCTGGTTATAATCAAAAGTACACGGATGGAGATGGACGAAGTCGGGGGTCGATGGACATCTCTAGGGCAAATGAAAGCTACACGAGCTGCGGCCCGGTAGTCGAGATGTCATGGCACAGGGCCGGTGTCCTGCTGCTAGGGGCTCAATCCCGCCTGCCTGTCCCGGGGGTTCCGGCCGTAGGCGGGGCTGGGTCGGTACTCTTGTTTATGGCTAGGATGGGTTGGGAACTATGTCACGTCTTCCGTCTGTATACCGTGGTGGTATTTGGCACGTGGGTACACGTGAGGAAGATGTGTCTTGTGGGTAAAGATGTACACCTCTGATCAGAGTATAATCTATTCGAATAGCCGCGCCCTCGGTTATGGGCAAGCCTAGCAATGTACCCAAGTTAGTGTTTTAATTCTTAAAACCTGCTTAACAACTAAAATATGGAATGGTTGGCCTGGGTTGGCTTGGGACGAGCTGGGACCCAGGGTCGGGTTGCCAGTTCGGTCTGAATCATCGTAGGCCTTGGGTTAAGGCAGGTTCGTGTGGGTTCACGGCCTTGTTTAATAATATTAAATAGTTCTAGGATCGTGTTTGAAATTTAGCTTTGAGCAACTAAGGGTCTTTTAAATGCTGTTTATTGCAAAACCTAACCCCTATTATTAACTCCCTTGTACTCCGTTGCATTTATTCTGCACTTGTGGGTGTGTCTTGTTGAGTACGGTGGTTGTACTCAGTCTTGCTCAATTTTTTTCCCAAACCCAGAAGAGGAGCCCCTGGATGATGAAGGCTTTGGTGTCTAGCTCGTGCCTGCCGTCAAGTGCCTGTGGTCGTCGCCCTAGTCTTCCGCTGTTTTTCGTTGTCTTTGAGTGTGCTGGGCCTTCGTCGCCCATGTAATAAAATATCTATTTACGCTTCCGCTTGTTAAACTCTGAATTGTATCAACTTTTTGTGTACCTTGCCTCCTGGGACAAGGAATAATGCACGCACGTAAGGAATACCTGTTGGGTTAATTCCGGTCGTGACAAGTTGGTATCAGAGCCTCCTTGACCCTAGGACGAGCCTTAGATCCCAAGCCTTAGCAATATTTTCGGAATATAAATCCTCTCTTATTTGTGAAAATCCTTTAGTCTCTCTCTGTCTTGCTGCTTCATTTATCATCTAAAGCTGATCTCTAAAATATTTTCTCTTTTTTTTGTCCTTGCTTGTAGATGGCCGGCAGCATCAACCGTCGTGGCCTGGACCTGACCGGCTTTGTTCTGTAGCTGCGGGGCATGTGCGTTGTCCTGGGATATCTGCATGGTGTGGATTACCAGGGCAAGCAGCTCCCGGAGCAGGAGGGTGACGATGCAGAGCCCCACGCTGCTTGGGAGGTCACTGCAGTGATCCTCACTGGCTCTCCCGAGAGGACTTCGTTGGCAGTCACCGCGGGTGGAGATTCTTTCCCCGCCGCTTGCCAGAACGTCGCACTCCTCGCCATCGGCACTCTTCACCAGCGCTACCCGGACGAGTTGCAGCACTCGCCCTACCGCTACCACCCTCGTCGTGGAGGAGCCCGCGACTACGCCACCTTCCGGGATGCTAGCTCGGAGGATGACGCTACCATCATGCACCTGGCGCGCATGGTAGAGGCGTACGACGCGGCTCGTATCGACTTCCATCAGATGGTGCGCCGTGGGATGGTCGAGAGCAACATGAAGATCCTGGAGCTGCGTCAGGAGAATCTGCAGCTGAAGAAGGACCTAGACGCGCTGGAGGCGCAGCTATGTCAGCTCAAGGTCGCCCAGGGAGAGGTCTGCCGTCCCAAGCGCCGCCGCGTCTGCCGCAGCCAGAAGATCACCGCCCGCAAGAGCACCTCCAGGCCTGAGCTGGTTCGTCAGTCCTTGGCGTGGACCTGCTTCGTGGAGACCCCTCGTGCCGAGCCCGCGCCCGTGGTTCCTCAGGAGGGGGAAGCCTCCGGCGTTGGTAGCACGGAGGATGCGCTGCTGCTCACCTTCCGCCCTGGCCCGTCGCAGAAGTAGACGAGCAGTTAGTAGGCTTGCACGTGTGTTCTTTCTCGTTTGTCTTCCTGTTGGAGTCGTGTGGGGCATGGTTGTACCGGTGTGTGGTATGACTGTGTCGGAGCTTGTCTTTATTTTATTTGCTTAAGCAACTTGAACCTTAATGAACCTATTTAATAGCAGAAATAAATTCAAGAATTATGGTAGTCGTGGGTGGTTAGTTTTAATAGTCAGCTCTCCCTGTTTGCTGGTTCTGTGTGGGGTTTTCAGATGGTGACAACCAGGAGAACTGCTGCTACCGGTGATGGCAACCAACCCGAAGGTAGCAACCCCAACATCCAAGGCGGCCCACCTCCACCTCCTCCTCCGCCACCACCACCGCCACCTGACACCAACCCCGTCCTCACCCAAATCCTCGCCCAGCAGGCCAACATGATGGCTGCTTTCCTTCACCACATCCAGAATCCACCGCAACACAACGCTCCACCCCCACCACCACATCCGCAGCACTCTAAGCTTGCCGAGTTCCTCCGCATCCGCCCGCCTACCTTCTCTAGCTCCCATAACCCCGTGGATGCTTTGGATTGGTTACATGCCGTGGGAAAGAAGCTAGACACCGTGCAATGCAATGATGAGGAGAAAGTCATCTTCGCCGCCCACCAACTGCAGGGACCCGCATCGCTATGGTGGGACCACTTTCAGGCTACGCAGCCAGAGGGACAGCTTATCACCTGGGCCCGTTTCACCGCCGCTTTCCGGAGGACCCATGTGCCTGCCGGGGTCATGGCCCTTAAGAAGAAGGAATTTCGGGAGTTGAAGCAGGGCAACCGCTCCGTGATGGAGTATTTGCACGAGTTCAATAACTTGGCCCGGTACGCCCCCGAGGATGTTTGTGAAGATGAGGAGAAGCAGGAGAAGTTCCTGGCAGGGATGGACCCTGAGTTGTCCGTGCGTCTGGTCTCCGGAGACTACCCCGATTTCCAGTGCCTGGTGGACAAGAGCATCCGCCTGGAAGCCAAGCACAAGGAATTGGAGTCGCACAAGCGTCGCTTGGCGAATTTCCGCAACCAACAGGGGGCTAACCAAAGGATCCGCTACACCAATCCCTATCCAGGGGGATCCTCCTCGCAGCAACAGCAGCAGCAGCAACCTCGCTCCGCGCCCCGACCTCAATTCATGGTGCGTGTCCCACAGCCGCAACAACAGTAGAGTCAGCAAGGGACCCGTGCACCCCGTCCTCCTGCGCCAGCTGTGCAGCCTGGTCAAGGCCGCAGAGACGCTCAAGGACAGCAGCGTCTGTGCTTCAACTGCTTCGAGCCCGGGCACTTTGCGGATAAATGCCCGAAGCCGAGGCGCCAGCAAGGCCAAGCGCCTCCCCGCCCCAACAACGGTGGTAAGGATGTCACTCGGGGTCGTGTGAACCACGTGACTGCCGAGGATGTGCTGACAACTCCAGACGTCATCGTTGGTACGTTCCTCATTCATTCCATCCCTGCTACCATTTTGTTCGACTCTGGATCTTCCCATTCATTTATATCTGTGTCATTCGTGGGGAGAAATCAGCTGGGGGTAGAAAGGCTTAGGAATCCTCTGCTCATCACCACCACTGGAGGTGTTATGACCACAAAGTATTATAGCCCTGCCGTTCCTATAGAAATCCAGGGAATTCCTTTCCCCTCGGATCTGATTCTGCTAGACACCAAGAACTTGGATGTGATCCTTGGGATGAATTGGTTGGCTCAATTCCAAGGTGTAGTGGATTGCGCAAGGCGCACTGTCACTCTGTACCGAGGGCCGGAACAACCAGTTGTGTTCTTTGCACCCCCAACCTCTGTTGGCAGTTCAGAACTTCATCAGATAGGACTGTCAGAAATCCCCATCGCCAGTGAATTCGGTGACGTATTTCCTGAAGAATTACCCGGTATGCCGCCCAAGCGGGAGATCGAGTTCCGGATAGATCTTGCTCCAGGAACAACTCCACCGTATAAGCGGCCCTACCGTATGGCAGCAAATGAACTTGCCGAAGTCAAGAAGCAAGTGGAAGATCTGAAGGAAAAGGGGTATATACGGCCGAGCACTTCCCCCTGGGGGGCACCCGTGATTTTTGTGGAGAAGAAGGACAAGACAAAGAGGATGTGTGTTGACTACAGAGCTCTCAATGAAGTCACTATCAAAAATAAATACCCTCTTCCCCGGATCGATGATCTGTTCGATAAGCTTAAAGGTGCCACTATATTCTCCAAGATTGATCTTCGTTCTGGATATCACCAGTTGCGCATCCGTGAAGAAGACATCCCGAAGACCGCATTCACCACGCGATACGGACTGTATGAATTCACGGTGATGTCGTTCGGTCTGACCAATGCTCCTGCCTTCTTCATGAACTTAATGAACAAAGTGTTCATGGAATACCTGGATAAGTTTGTCGTGGTCTTTATTGACGACATACTGGTGTACTCCCAATCAGAGGAAGACCATAGGCAGCATCTCCGTTTAGTGTTGGGAAAGCTTCGGGAGCACCAATTGTATGCCAAGCTCAGCAAGTGTGAGTTCTGGTTGTCCGAAGTCAAGTTCTTAGGGCATGTGATATCTGCAAAAGGAGTTGCTGTGGATCCCGAAACGGTGACCGCCGTCACTGATTGGAAGCAACCCAAGACAATCACTCAGGTTCGCAGCTTTTTGGGTTTGGCAGGATACTACCGAAGATTCATCGAGAATTTCTCCAAAATTGCCAGACCCATGACGCAGTTGCTGAAGAAGGAAGAGAAATTTGTATGGAGCCCGCAATGTGAGAAAGCATTTCAAACTCTCAAAGAAAAGCTAGTTTCCTCGCCAGTGTTAATCTTACCGGATACTCGCAAGGACTTCCTGGTGTATTGTGACGCTTCGCGCCAAGGATTGGGGTGCGTATTAATGCAGGAAGGTCATGTGGTAGCCTATGCCTCACGCCAGCTGCGGCCTCATGAAGGCAACTACCCTACCCATGATTTGGAATTGGCCGCTGTGGTTCATGCTCTAAAGATCTGGCGGCACTATCTCATTGGGAATCGTTGTGAAATATATACTGATCATAAGAGTTTGAAATACATCTTCACTCAGTCGGATCTGAACCTTCGGCAAAGGAGATGGTTAGAACTCATCAAGGATTATGATGTGGGAATTCACTATCATCCTGGCAAGGCCAACGTAGTCGCCGACGCTCTAAGTCGAAAAAGCCATTGCAACACTCTTGGCGTCCGTGGCATTCCACCGGAACTTAATCAACAGTTGGAAGCCCTGAACCTAAGCATAGTTGGTCGTGGATTCTTGGCTACGCTGGAAGCCAAGCCTACCTTGCTCGATCAAATCCGCGAGGCTCAGAAGAATGATCCGGATATGCATGGGCTCCTCAAGAATATGAAACAGGGTAAAGCCGCTGGTTTCACAGAGGATGAACACGGAACCCTATGGAATGGAAATCGGGTATGCGTTCCAGACGTCAGGGAACTTAAACAGTTGATACTTCAGGAAGCTCACGAAAGCCCCTATTCCATCCATCCTGGCAGCACGAAGATGTACTTGGACTTGAAAGAGAAATATTGGTGGGTTAGTATGAAACGGGAAATTGCAGAGTTCGTGGCCCTTTGTGATGTGTGCCAGCGTGTCAAAGCCGAGCACCAACGACCGGCCGGACTCCTCCAACCTCTACAAGTGCCAGAGTGGAAATGGGATGAAATTGGGATGGATTTTATCACCGGACTTCCAAAAACCCAAGGCGGATATGATTCTATATGGGTAGTCGTGGATCGACTAACCAAGGTAGCCCGGTTCATTCCAGTAAAGATCACCTATGGAGGGAACAAACTAGCTGAACTCTACTTCGCTAGGATCGTAAGTCTGCATGGCGTCCCCAAGAAAATTGTATCTGATCGGGGAAGCCAGTTCACCTCTCATTTCTGGAAGAAACTCCAAGAAGAGTTGGGAACCCGATTAAATTTCAGCACCGCGTATCACCCGCAGACAGATGGGCAGACCGAGCGTCTGAACCAGATCCTCGAAGATATGCTTCGCGCATGTGTCCTAGATTTTGGGAAGACATGGGATAAGAGTCTCCCTTACGCCGAGTTCTCCTACAATAACAGCTACCAAGCCAGCATACAGATGACACCATACGAAGCGTTGTATGGCCGCAAATGCAGGACACCACTATTGTGGGACCAAGTTGGGGAAAGCCAAGTATTCGGGACCGATATCTTGAGAGAAGCTGAAGCGAAGGTCAGGACCATTCGGGAAAACCTAAAGGTGGCACAGTCTCGGCAGAAGAGTTATGCAGACAACCGACGCCGTGACCTGGAATTCGCAGTGGATGACTTTGTGTATCTCCGGGTAACGCCATTGCGGGGTGTACATAGGTTTCAAGCGAAAGGGAAGCTCGCCCCTCGGTTCGCGGGTCCTTTCCGCATCATGGCTCGACGCGGAGAAATCGCTTACCAGTTGGAGCTGCCCGCCTCATTGGGCAATGTGCATGATGTGTTCCATGTGTCGCAACTCAAGAAATGTCTTCGAGTGCCGTCCGAGCAGGCCGATTCGGAGCAAATTGAAGTTCGCGAAGACTTGACCTACGTAGAGAAGCCAGTGAAGATTCTGGACACCATGGAGCGCAGGACCAGGAACCGGGTGATCCGTTTTTGCAAGGTCCAATGGAGCAACCACGCCGAGGAAGAAGCTACTTGGGAACGTGAAGACGAGCTGACGGCAGCCCATCCCGATCTCTTCGCCAGTTCTTCCGAATCTCGGGGTCGAGATTCCGTTTAAGGGGGGTAGGTTTGTCGCGTCCCAAAATGACCCTAAAATATATCCTTTAAATTACGCTTAGAATAATTTAAAAAATCCTTGTGAAAGCCTCCAAAAATTAAAATGCGCAAAGTTAAAAGTCGATTAAGGCTTGGAGGATTTTTGTATATTTCTTTAAAGCCTAAAATGTGTAAATAAATTTTAGTGGAATTTTCAGAGCACAAATAATAATTATTAAGAAATAAACAAAGTTAAAATGATTTTGTAAAAAGAAAAACCCTAAAAATCATCCTCTCCCCTCTAATGGGCCGGCTCGGCCCATCTCCCTTCCCCTCTCTCCTCCCCCCCGCGGCCCACTCGGCCCTCCCCGCGCGCGCGCCGCTGACGGGCGGGCCCGCCCGCCACCCTCGCTGACGGGTGGGGCCCACCCGTCATCCCCTTCCTCCCGCCGCCCCCGCCGCCTCGCCCGCGCCTAGCGCCGCCGCCGCCGCGAATCCCGCCGCCTCCCGCCGTCCCCGCGTGCAATAAAGTGGGGGGAATTACTCCCCGTGATTCCCTCCCCCTTTCCCCCCCATTTTCCCCTCTCTCTCTCGCATTCAAACGGCCGGAGTCACTCCCGCTAACCTCGCCGGCGCCATCAATGGCGGCCGGGTCTCCCGCGCCCATTTCCCCCTCCTCCGGCCGCCCTCTCTCACTCCCAACCCTATATAAACCCTCCCCGAGCTCCCCACCACCGTTTCCGCCACTCACCGCCCTCTCTCCTCGCCGGAATCGAGCTCGCGCCGTCGCTCTCTCCCTCCTCCGTCGCCGCCGAGCTCCGGTCCGCCGCCGTCGTCGCCCCGGACCACCTCCCACCTCGGCGCCGGCTCCTTCGGCTTCGCCGCATCCTCGCCGACCTCGTCCACCTCCCCGTTTCGGTCGCCGACCGCCGGAGCACCGTCGACCCCGTCCACCCGAGCCGCGCCGCCGCCTTCCTCCGCTCCGGTCGCCGTTTCCGTCGTCGCCGTCGACCCGGGGTGAGCCGTGGACCGCCGCTTCGTTTCCCCCTTTCCCTCCCCTCTCTCGGCCGCCGCTCCGCCGTGCCTATGGCCGCCGCCGGCGACCATAGGGGCGCGGGCGCGCCGCCTCCCGCCGGCCGCGCCGACGTGGCCGCCTTCGGGCGCGCCTAGCGGCAGCCGCGTGGGGCCCGGCCGTCAGCCGCCCGCGCCCTCGGGTCCGGCTGACGCGTGGGGCCCACGGCGCCGGCCGGTGCGAGCCGGGTGCGCCCGGTCCACCGTGGACCGTGAGGCTGCCGCGTGGGCCCCACTCCCGTGGACCCGGTCCGCGCGCCCTCTCTCCCGGCTGACGCAATAAATATATTTTTAAATTAAAATTTAAATGAAGAAATTCGTAAATATTCACATTAAGAGCATATAAACTTCAAATGGCCATAACTTGGCCATTTGAACTCGGAATTGGACCGTTCTAGTCTCTAATTTTTCCTTAAGAAGTCAAGAACCCATTTTTGTGCTTTGTTTCTGCTTGTTATATATAGTTTATTAGAGTAAAAGCCCTTTTCTTTTCCGTTGGTCGTGTAGACGCTGCAGCTTCGGAAGATCCGCTCTTCGTGGAGGTCGAAGCCGACGTTTGGGAAAGCGAGCAAGGCAAGTCACACCATCCTTGAACATATTGAATCCCAGTTTATAAAATTATATTGATTTAAATTAATGCATTATCGCTTTATTTAAATTCCCGCGTTATCACTGTTTTATTTAGCCATGCCTATTTACCTTTGTTATGACCTTATTATTGTTGTTATTGTTATTATTACCTTGTTCACCCGAGAATAAACAAAACCCCAACTAGTGGGCACTCTATTCATGGTTCCACTAGTAAGAATTTAGGTAGATGCTTCGCTGATTAATTAGGCAACATTAGGTGGTTTTATAACTCTAGACTTTGGGAATATTCATATCACCTGGACATATTGGAATGGTTGGATTATTGTGGAATTGGATGCACACCTCCCCCTCTATTCAAAACCCCCAAAATGGTTTTAGGCTGGGCTCGGGGTGCATGGTTTTGATAGTAGCACCTCGGCCACATAAGGACCGGTCTTCGGGCCTCTGTTGCAAAGCACTACCGTACTTCCACATGTCTAATGGGTAAGGCTTAGTTTGTGGCTCAGCCTGGTTATAAACAAAAGTACACGGATGGAGATGGACGAAGTCGGGGGTCGATGGACATCTCTAGGGCAAATGAAGGCTACACGAGCTGCGGCCCGGTAGTCGAGATGTCATGGCACAGGGCCGGTGTCCTGCTGCTAGGGGCTCAATCCCGCCTGCCTGTCCCGGGGGTTCCGGCCGTAGGCGGGGCTGGGTCGGTACTCTTGTTTATGGCTAGGATGGGTTGGGAACTATGTCACGTCTTCTGTCTGTATACCGTGGTGGTATTTGGCACGTGGGTACACGTGAGGAAGATGTGTCTTGTGGGTAAAGATGTACACCTCTGATCAGAGTATAATCTATTCGAATAGCCGCGCCCTCGGTTATGGGCAAGCCTAGCAATGTACCCAAGTTAGTGTTTTAATTCTTAAAACCTGCTTAACAGCTAAAATATGGAATGGTTGGCCTGGGTTGGCTTGGGACGAGTTGGGACCTAGGGTCGGGTTGCCAGTTCGGTCTGAATCATCGTAGGCCTTGGGTTAAGGCAGGTTCGTGTGGGTTCACGGCCTTGTTTAATAATATTAAATAGTTCTAGGATCGTGTTTGAAATTTAGCTTTGAGCAACTAAGGGTCTTTTAAATGCTGTTTATTGCAAAACCTAACCCCTATTATTAACTCCCTTGTACTCCGTTGCATTTATTCTGCACTTGTGGGTGTGTCTTGTTGAGTACGGTGGTTGTACTCAGTCTTGCTCAATTTTTTTCCCAAACCCAGAAGAGGAGCCCCTGGATGATGAAGGCTTTGGTGTCTAGCTCGTGCCTGCCGTCAAGTGCCTGTGGTCGTCGCCCTAGTCTTCCGCTGTTTTTCGTTGTCTTTGAGTGTGCTGGGCCTTCGTCGCCCATGTAATAAAATATCTATTTACGCTTCCGCTTGTTAAACTCTGAATTGTATCAACTTTTTGTGTACCTTGCCTCCTGGGACAAGGAATAATGCACGCACGTAAGGAATACCTGTTGGGTTAATTCCGGTCGTGACAACTCGGCAATGTGCTCGCACCCAAACTGCTGCAGCAGGCCCATGGTGAAGGCTGCCGACACACACGCACAGCAATCGCCGTACATAGTGGCACAATCCGGGACCGCACCGCCGGCATGCTGAGTCCACTCCGAGAACTCGAAGGTGGAAGCGTCTTCGCCTGGGACACCTCGTATGCTCGCCCCCATGTCAGTAAGGGCAAGGCGAAGTTTACGGCACGCGGTCTTGGCGGATTCGGTGGCTTTCGCCATCTCCCGCGCGAACCGTTCCGCCTCCTTCTCGGCATTCGCCTCTGCCTTGAGGGCCTCTTGTCGAAGAGCCTCCATCTTCGGCTCAGTAAGGTTGTAATACTTGGTCAAGGCGGCGGAATGATCTCACTCCTTTTTGAGCTCGGCCTTGAGACGCTCAATCTCAGCCTTTGCCTCACTTCCCTTCTCCAGCTCAGCTTGGAGCCGCTTGTTCTCAGCCTTCGCCTCTTTGAGGGTGTCACGCCCGGAATTTCTATCCAAAATTCCAAACGCTTACATGTGTGTAAATCCTCGTCCAGGAATCAGCCGAGGCACACAATAACAAATTGACAATAGAGTACAATTATTATTCTAATTAATAAGCGAATAAAATGTTATTACAGAGGTAGATAGTTCCTCTCAATCAATAAAGATCTAAGCAGCGGAAAATAAGATAAACGGCGCAGACGACTCCACTCCACAGGCAGCTTGACCAGGGCTACACCTAATCCTCCACTCCATCAGCATCACTGTAGAACTCCTCCTCTGATGAATGATTGCAAGGTGAGTATATGACATACTCAGCAAGCCACGCAGCAAATATGCAAGTGCACGGGATGACAAAGGAAGGCATAATATAGGGCTCATTTGCAAAAGCAGCATTTGGCAAACATTTGAGAATTGTAAAACAGTAGAGTAATTAATCATCAATATTAATCAACACTGTACAACATACCCATGCTGTACAGGCCCAACCATCCTGAACAACCATACCCGGCTGTACAGATCTATCTCCAAACCAGGAATATTCCATTCCAAACCAGGAGCTAATTTACCAATTAAAACATCTTTTATTATGGTGAGAAGTGTGAGACTAATCACGAAAGACATTGTTAGACCCGCCCAATAACCGCGGGCACGGCTATTCGAATAGTTTTACTCTGATCAGAGGTGTACCACTGTACCCACAAGACACAGCCCCACATCATGTCACCATGTGCCTTAATACCACCACGGTACCTCGGAAAGGAGCTGTGACAGTACCCCTCGCACAACACAATCCACCACAGTGCACCGTTCCTGGATCATAATCACCCCCTTATAAACAAGGCATGGACTCCCCAGCGACCCACGTGGGCTTATCTCCGCCACTTCACAGTCTGGTGCCCCACAATGAACTATGCTATACAAAAGGTAAAGCCGTTGCCCACGCTGGCTTGTGGTTGGCACGGTTAATGTTTCACAACCGAAACTCGTGAACCGGTCCTTAATTGTCATGAGCACGACCATCAAAACCATGTGCTCACAACCCACCATTATCAAGTTTTAATTGGCAAATTAATTAATTAACCAACCACGATTAGCCATCGTGAACTACAATTAAATATCCAGGATTAAATAATAGTGGAACATTAGTTATCCCAATTGTGTGCTAATGTTTCTAAGCATGGCTAAGCAATTATATCTAATACATCTAGTTGAACCAATATATAAATTCAACTAGTCAAATTATAACCCCAAGGTATCAAGGAATAAAGTAATCAAGAACAAAAGGGCTATAACAAACAATAGGTTAATTCCACCCAATGACATTCGAAAATAAATGCAGTAGTTGAATAAAAACAATACCTTTAAATAGGATCAACATGCTCAAAGGGTTGTTTGGGATCTGTGTGACTTGCCTTGCTGGCCTTGGAACTCTTCAAACTCTTCTTCGACGAAAACGGACTCTCCGGGAACGTCGGAATCTAAACAGAAAAGAAAAAAACACCAAAACAGCACATAAACAAGCATGAACAGTACATGTGGATATTTTTAACATGTAGATCTCAATTTTAGAAAAATTTAGAGACTTGAACCAACTAAATCCGAGCTAAGATGAATTAGTTATGAATTTTCAAAGATTAAATCGGATTAAAACACTTATATGAATTTTAATTGAATTATGACGCAATAATGAATTATTTTTGAAAAGGAAAAGGGGAATTATTGCGTCAGCGGCTAGGGTTTGCGGTAGACCGGGAGCACGGCGACGGATCACGGGAACGGACGGCCGAGATCGATCTAACCGAAACGAACGGCCGAGATCGAACGGTCCACGACCGGCTCACAGCGGACGGCGCCGATGACGTCAGCGATGACGTCATCGCCGGCGGCGACCAAACCCCGCACGGGCTCGCGGGCTTGCCGGCGAACGACGGCACGAAGGCGAACGCGGAGGGCACCTACGGGTTGCGGGCGGCACGGCGAACTTACCGACGACCAAAACGACGGCGGAAGAGGACCGGACGGCGGCGGCGACGAGGACGAAGCGGCGGAGACCTTCGGGTCGACGACGGCGGCGGTACTCCGGTGGTCTACGGCGACGACGGAGGGTCGGACGAGGACGGCGACGACTTGGCGACCACGATGGCGACCTCCCCGAGCGACGGCGACGACTGGAACGACGGCGGCGCACGGCTGGAGCGACGGCGGCGACGGCGGCGCAAGCTTGCACGGCGCTAGGGCACTTCCGACGACGAGAGGCGAAGGCAAAGGCTGCGGCGGGTAGAGAGGAGCTCGGGGGTCCTTATAAAGGGGCTAAGAGGCGGCGGCGAAGGCCCACGGCACCCGGCGACGGCGAAGGAAAGCTAGAGTTCAACCGATCCGATTCGAACTCGAATCCAACGCTTTCCAAACCGATTTAGCGAAACTTCCAAAAGGGAAAAGGTAGAGGAGATCACGGAGAGCGTTTCCCCTCTATCAATTTCATCGGAAACGGAAAGGGGCGGCCGAATTGGAATGGCGGCGGCGGCGCGGCTTCGGCTAGGGTTTCGGCCCGAGGAAGACGACGACCTGACAGGCGGGCCCCACCTGTCAGCGACACCGGGAGAGAGAGGAGGAAGGGCGCGGCGGACTGGGCCGACTTGGGCCGAGAGAGAGAAAAGGAAAGAGTTTTGGGCCGACTTTCGGCCCAAGACCAAAAGAAGACTTTTTAAAACTTTTTCAATTTAAATTATTCATGAAATGCAATTCCATTTATTAAAAATACTTCCTTGGCCCAAATAAATCCCAGAAAAATCTAGGAATTATAGAATCAAGTAAAGTATTTAATAAAATTTTATCTTGCCCCATTTTATATTGGAATTTATTATTTAAAATTAAATCTTTTCTTTCAAACTTTTTAAAATCATTTCTAAAAATTCCAATTAAACAACAATTTATATATTTGCGATTTTTAGGGTGTGACAGAGGGTTTTGGCGAGGCCCTCCATCTCCAGGCTCTTGCGACCCTGTTCATCATCCTTGGCTCGAAGACGGTTCTTGAAGCTGTCAATATGAGCCCGCATGGTTCGCTCGGTCGAACAGTGGGCCGCGAAAATCTAGATCAAAAAGAATTGAGAGCGAAGAGGACGATCGTTAATATAGGTTGTCGAAAAATGACAATTAAAAAGAAAGAAAAACGAATAACATACCCGGACTGCCAAGCTCTTGATGGCAGAACAGCCTTTGTCGAACTCATTCAGCTCGGTGAACAGGCTCGGACTGCCGGCCGGAGAGACAAGATTACTTTCCCCCTCGACAAAGGGGATAAGATCCGCCCAAGTCTCGAAATTGGAAGGGACGAAGTGGGGCCCCACCAGAGAATACTCTAAAGCAGACGTTTCGGTGGTCATTTTCTTCCCCTTCCCGATGGCGAGCGGTGAAGCCACCGGTTTGTGCACATGGTTGCCGAAGAGCCTGGCCGTGGCCTTGACAACCCGGTCAGCAGAAGCTGAAGTCCCGGCAGCAACGCTCCCACCCGCTCTGCCCACCTCGACCACAGCACCGGGAGCGGTCGAGAGACCCAGGCTCCGACTAGCAGGCGAAGTAGGGGTCTCGTCCGAAGACTCGTCGTCGCTGAAAACACGAGCGACATCGACAAGCACTTTCTTCTTGGACACCTTGGCCGCTGCGATCGAAACAAGCGCCTTCACCCCCTCTAGATCCTTTCAGCGGAGAGGGGAGCTGTTTGACTCTACCTCGGTTTCGACATGGTCAGGGCTTGGAGTTGGGATGTAGCCGCGCATCTCGGTGTGGGTGTCGGTGGCCTCGTCCACAGCCTTTTCGGCCGTAGCTTCCGTCTCCCCCTCATCCTCCCCCTCCTCCTCGCCGTCATTGTCTTCGACGGTGTCTTCGTCATCGGCGTCAGAGTCGGTGGAGGCAGGGGCCCTTCGCTTCCGAGGGGCCAACTTCGCTTGCCCGCGCATCCGCTTCATCGCCATCGGCCTTGAAAGGCTTCGCCTAGGGAGGAAGTTTGCCATCTTGCACCCGATTCGCCCGGTCGGCCGCCTGCCGCGTAAGCAGCTGGCTGAACTCAGCGATCGACACGTCGCCAATCATCTTCTGGGCTTTGGTGTCGGCCTGAGCAAGAGTCAACACTGCGAAAACGAAAGGTTTCACCACATCAGGCGTCGAATAGGGAAAAAGAGCGAAACACAGATACATATAGGAAAAACAGAGACTCATTGTTCGCCATTGCGGAGCAGGGTGAACCGGGCTTCCATAGCGCCATCGACGGCGCCTTGGGCTTCTGGTTCGGCACGATCGGCCTGCGCCGCCATCGAAGGGCTTTCGCCGCGTCGGACCCAACCTCGAAGGGGATGGCGTGGTAGAACCACTTCGACATCCAATGGTGATCCCACTTCTACATAGCGGCGTTCACCGGCCAGAGATCAGAGCGCCCGGGGCGAACATTAAAGTTCACGCTCACGAACACCGTCTTCTTTGTCCCGGCCGGAGTGACCACCATCTTCGAATTTACGGTGGCACAAAATACGACGCTGAAAAGCTCGGCGCTCGGCTCGAACCCGGCGGTCCGGCACGCCCAGTCGAAGATGGCGATCCGGACGAGAGCCGATGGCCTTAGTTGGGGGAGCTCCACCTGAAAAAGGCGAAGGATCTCCGGCAACAACACGTTGCACGGAAACTGAAGGCCCGCCTCGGAGAACACAGCGAGCTCCACCGTCCGGTTGTCGCCGGGTTTCGGCACCATGGCCTTTCCCGGGGCGAAGGCCTGCCCATCCACCAGCACGCCAGAAGTGACCAGCTTTGCAAACTCGTCTTCGTCCACGAGCGAATCCGCTAAATAGGCGGTGGTATCGTCATCAATCCTACCGGGATCAGGGCCCGTCACGGAGGCTGGGTTCGGCTTGCGAGGGGCCATAGCGAAAAGTGTGTGCGGTGGCGAAAGGAGGAACGGGCAAAAGGTCTAGAACTCAAGAGCGCAGTGAATTGAGAAAGCGGAGAAAGAGAGAGCTCGCGCTGAAAATGACGGGGGTGCGGCGGTGAAAAAGGGGGAGGGACATATAACCCACCCAGGCGTCGATTCGCCTTCCCACCTAATCGTAAGGGGGGTGGATTTGTCACGTCCTGATAAATTCATCCCGAAAAAAAAATCATTTTCTAAAAGGAATAATAGAATTAATTAAAATTCGAAAAGAAATTGGCAAACACTAAAATACGTACAAGAAAAATTCGAATGTGGCCCGGAGAATTTTTGTTAAATTCCCCTTGGTCTAAAAGGAGCCCTCAAATTTTACTTGAATTTTCAGAGCAACGGAAATAATTATTAAGCAACAACAACGATTATCAAAGTTTACTAAAAAGAAAAACTAAAAATAATCATCCTCCCTCCTTTGGGCTGAGTCCAGCCCAAAGCCCTTCTCTCCTCCCTCTCTTTTCCCTTTCTCTCCCGGGCCGCCCCTCTCCTTCTCTCCCTCCTTTTCTTGGGCCTCCTCTCCTTCCCCTCGGCCCAGCTCCCTCCTCCTCCCTCTCTCCCCCAGGCCGCCTCTCCCTCCTCTCCTCCTGGGCCGGCCGCCCGGCCCAAGCCGCGCCACCCAGCCGCCCCCGGCCCAAGCTGAGCCGCTCCCCTCCCGCGCACGCGCGTTGCACGTGCACTGATCGCGCGACCGCGTGGGGCCCACTGTGCGGTTGTCGACCCGGCACCCGTGTACTGGTGTCGGTAGTCGTTCGTGTGTGCGTGTGGTGACCGTGTTGGTGTGCCCGCTCGGTAGCCGCGTGGTTTCCATGTGTGCAGCCCTCGTAGTGTCTAGTGGAGTCCGTTTGTCGGCCACTTACCTCGGTTGACACACGGGGTCCGCTTCCGTCGACCCGTGGACTGTCGCTGTGTACTTGGTCTACCGTGACCCTTAGGTTGACATGTGGGGTCCGCATGTCAATAGCGCAGTCTTCCTGTCTTTTCCAGGCTAGCGCTTACACATGTTTTATAGTTGCAAAGCTTAATTATAATAATCCGCAAATCTCCATATAACAGCATTAAACTTCGGATGACCATATCTTGGTCATACGAACTCTGAATCGACCTGTTCAAGTCTCCTAATGTTTGTTATAACCTAAAGAACCTTGTGCCTTTCTTTTTATGTATTGTTATTGCTTCTTTATAGGCTTGTAGCTTTGCTTGTGTGCTTCGCGTAGCTTCTGTCGTTCTGGAGGTTCCCGAAGCGTGGTTTGCGATCGTCGCCGAAGGTTCGGAAGGCCGTTCTCTCTGAGCAAGGCAAGTCACATCATCCTTGAGCATATTGAATCCCAGTTTATAAAATTATTTCAATTTAAATTAATGCATTATCAATTTATTTAAATTCCCGCGTTATCACTGTTTTATTTAGCCATGCCTATTTATGTTTGTTATGACCTTATTATTATTGCTATTGTTATTATTACCTTGTTCACCCTAGGATAAACAAAACCCCAACTGGGGGGTACTCTATTCATGGTTCCACTAATATGAACTTAGGTAGATGCTTCGCTGATTAATTAGGCAACATTAGGTGGTTTTATAACTTTAGACTTTGGGAATTCTCATATCACTTGGACACTATGGAATGGTTGGCTTATGTTGGAATTGGACACACACCCCCCCCTCTTTTCAAAACCCCCAAAACGGTTTTAGGCTGGGCTCGAGGTGCGTGGTTGGGTTTTGTTAGTCGTACCTCGGGTACTATAAGGATTAAGCTTGGGCCTCTGTTGCAAAGCACTACCGTACTTCCACATGTCTAGTGGGTAAGGCTTAGTTTGTGGCTCAGTCTAGTCATAAACAAAGGTACACGGATGGAGATGGACGAAGTCGGGGGTCGATGGACATCTCTAGGACAAATGAAGGCTACATGAGCTGCGGCCCGGTAGTCGAGATGTCATAGCACAGGGCTGGTGTCCTGCTGCTAGGGGCTCAGTCCTGCCTACTTGTCCCGGAGGTTCCCGCCGTAGGCGGGATTGGGTTGGTACTCTTGTTTATGGCTAGGATGGGTTGGGAACTATGTCACGTCTTTTGTCCGTATGCGGTGGTGGTATGTGGCACGTGGTTACACGTGAGGAAGATGTGTCTTGTGGGTAAAGATGTACACCTCTGATCAGAGTATAATCTATTCGAATAGCCGTGCCCTCGGTTATGGGCAAGCCTAGCAATGTACTCAAGTTAGTGTTTTAATTCTTAAAACCTGCTTAACAACTAAAATGTGGAATGGTTGGCCTGGGTTGGCTTGGGACGAGCTGGGACCCAGGGTCGGGTTGCCAGTTCAGTCTGAATCATCGTAGGCCTTGGGTTAAGGCAGGTTCGTGTGGGTTCACGGCCTTAATAAATAATATTGTGTAGCTCTAAGATCGTGTTTACAAAATAGCTTTGAGCAACTAAGTGTCTTTTAAATGATGTTTACTGCAAAACCTAATCCCCATATTATTACCCCCTTGTACTCCCTTGCATTAATCATGCATCTCCCTGTGTGACTTGCTGAGTACTATGGTTGTACTCATTCTTGCTCTATCTTCTCCCCCCCTTCAGTAAGAGAAGCTTTGGAGAAGAAGTCCTAGGTGGAGTCCTGGCTTATACCCCAGTTGAGCGCCTGTGAAGATGGAGCGGTAGGCCCGCTAGTCCGCTGCTGTTTATTTTTGATTGTCAGGCCTGAAGTGCCTTTGTAATAGTGTAAATATTATCGATATAATAAAGATGTGTCTTTTATATCATGTTTGTGTGGTGTACCCCGGCTTTTCCTGGGACGGGAATTAATACTCTAGCGTTCGGGAAAATGTATTTTTCTCGGTCGCGACATCGGTCGAAAGGGGGCACCTCATACCATACCACATGGCTTGCACGGTCTCGGCCGAAGCTCCTATCTCACCCTTGCCCGTGAGGGGCTTGTTGGCGGTATGTCATGAGACCCTTCGACCAGACCTGCCGAAACCATGCAACCAATGAGGATTCGAGCTCAAGGCGTCAAGCTCATCTGAGCGAAGCCCCCATGGCGAAGACTGAAGCAAAGGCGGCGAAGGGCAAAGGATCGCGCTGGTATCCTGCAAGGCTAGAGGCATCTTGGGCGAAGACTAAATGGCGAAGGGTGTATGCCGAAGGAGGGAGACTTCGCCATAATGGGTCCAGCTACAAGGAGGCCCAAGGGTCGTCCCAGCCGCTCAAACCCGTTGGCCATTGGGCCAACGTTCGCCAATTGGCCCATTAGAGGCCCATGTATCTCAATTACACTGTATACCCATGTAAATGTCTCTTTCATAAGGGCAACCATGTAAATTCCCCTGTAAAACCTAAACCCTAATGGGGGAACCTGTAATAGGGTTATAAATAACCCCTAGGGCCATGTAAAAGGGGGGATCCAAAAGAAAAATTCTAAAATTACTACACTTTATTGTTTCCAACCGCTGTTGAGTAACCACGTCCTTCGACGTACGCAGTTGTCGCTTCGACAACAATCTTATTCATTCATCACTGCTGATCGATTCCATCATGACATCGGCTCGAGGTATGACGATATGTCATCGGCTCCTAGCCGATCGGCTATCGTTTTAGGATTTAACTTCGGTTTCTTTGTCTTTATTTCTTATTGATTGCAGGATCAAATCAACTAGCACGCTCACGAATCTAAAGGCAAGATTTTGGACCTGCTAAGGAGTTAAGCAGATCTCCCAGGCCAGTGTGTGTTTTTTACATCAACACGCTTTTGGCACGCCCAGTGGGACCGAGTTACGACAACTTTTCTCAATGGCGGATAACCAATCACTGGGAACGGGAACTAAAACCCCCCTTACCAAACCACCGCCTGGTCAGCCATTTGAAATTGATGCTGGGAACATCGTCCCGATTACTCTAGACAAATTGTCACCTGAGCAAAGGCAGGAATTTGAACAGATAATGAGCAACGTGAAGAACATGTACTTGGAATCATTCAAACAGACCCGTTTAGGAGCTGTTCAGAAGTACAAGCTCAATGTAGTTGCTGCCAATGAGCAGAGACAAGCGCATCGCATGATGGCAATGATAAGGAAGATAAAGGTGATAAAGATAAAAGTGGTCAAATTCAAGGAGAAGAAACTGGAGAACAAGAGACCTTGGTGTTCAATAACTTCTAGGATCAAGTTGACTATGCCGTTTACCATGCTCTAATCAACCAATCAGGAGTGCTTGTTAATACATTGACAAATATGATCAAGTCTGTGGTTGATGGTATAGTGGCTGAAGAACAAGCTAAGGGACCTGTTTTCCTGCCAGAAGGAGGGTTTCCTCCATACAGAAATCTAGTGATCGGCAATCAACAGGTTGTTTCTAATGTACCTCCGGGACAGCCGATGGCGTCGGCTTCAGCTTCAAGACCAGGTGCAACGACGTCAGCACAAAGACCGGTTAATCCTTACTTATTGACCAGGGAACAACCTCAACATGCTGGACAAAACATGAATCGGCTATCTCAGGACCACATTGCGGCAATGTTTAGGTCACCTCAACCGGCTGTTGAGCCGATTCAGCCAACACAAACTAGGCAGCAAGTTGTGCAGCCGATTGGACAACAAGTCATTCAACCAGTACCAATGGGGTCGAGAACACCTATCAATCGACAACATCAACCCGTTGGAGCTCAATTTATTCCTAAGCAGCAGGTGCATAATGTGCAACAGCCTCCTCAGAATTATCTTGGTGGAAACTTGAATTTCCAATATCAGCCGCATTCACCTCAAGTCCAGTATCAGCCAGGGGGATCACCTCAACCTCAGTTTCTGCCTCAATACAATCAGTTTGATCCTACCTAGCAGCAGATGCAAGGAGTACCTCAGCAGAAGCCCTGGGCTAATATGTATGCAGATGTGATGAAGGAGCAGCTTGGGCTTAAACCAAGGGATACAGGAAACTTGTATCGGCACCTCTACCCTAAGTGGTTTGAGAGAGTTTCACTACCTAGCCGATAGAAGGTCCCAGATTTTTCAAAGTTTTCAGGGTAGGACAATGTATCAATTTATGAGCACGTCAGCAGATTCTTGGCTCAATGTGGTGAGGCATCGGCTATTGATGCTTTGAGGATCAGATTGTTTCCTTTGTCTTTGTCTGGATTGACATTTACTTGGTTTTCATCTTTGCCTTACAATTCTGTTCATGGCTAGGCCGATCTGGAAAAACAGTTTCATAGTTATTTCTACAGTGGAAATCTTGAGATGAAGCTTTCTGATTTGACAGCAGTTAGGCAGAGGCATGATGAAACTGTGCAAGACTATATTCAGAGATTCAGGGATATGAGGAACAGGTGTTACAGCTTGGCTCTAACCGATTCTCAGTTAGCCGATCTTGCTTTCCAAGGTTTAATAGCTCCGATCAAGGAGAAGTTTTTGGCTCAAGATTTTGAAAGTCTATCTCACCTTGTAGAGAAGGTGACCCTACATGAGCAGAGGTTTGCAGAGGCCAAGAGGAATTTCAAGAAGGTCAATCATGTCTATCCTTATATGTATGATTCTGAAGAAGATGATGATTCTGAAGTAGCAGCAGCCGAGTGGGCAAGGAGTAAGAAAGTTGTACCTTGTCAGTGGGTGAGGAATTCTGGAAAAGAGGAGAAATATGATTTTGATATCACCAAGGCTAACAAGATTTTTGATTTGCTACTTCGGGAGAAACAAATTCAACTTCCTGCTGGTCATGTGATTCCATTGGCTGAAGAGCTAGGAAAAAGGAAATACTGCAAGTGGCATAATACCTGGTCTCACACAACTAATGATTGCAAAGTTTTCAGGCAGTAGATCCAGTTGGCTATTGAGGGAGGAAAAATAAAATTTGACGACTCAAAGAATCCAATGAAGGTGGATGGCCATCCTTTTACTGTCAGCATGGTGCATACATCCGGAAGGGAAGACGATGGAGGAAAACATCGGAATTCACAGCTAAACTCAGCCAGGATTATCAACAAATATCAGACAAGGCATGACAAGCACCAGGAGAGGTATTTTGAAGAAGATGATGGTGGTTTTGATCCACATTGGGATTGTGAGTTTTTCAGATTCTGTTGGAATGAAGGGATGAGGCTGCCATCAATTGAGGATTGCCCTGGATGCAGTGATGGTGCAGGGAGTTCAAGCCGATCCTACAACAGAGGAAATCGGCCAAGTCAGAAGAGATTACCTATTCATCAGAGGTTGGGCCCAGTAAATCAAGGTCGCTCTCAGGATGAAGACGAGGGCAGAAACTCACAATGGAGTCCTAGAGGCATTTTTACTAAGAATCAGAAGAGAATGGTCCAAAGGTTGAGAAACATGGAACGTTTTCAGGAAGTGCAGCAAGAAATCAACCATCGGCTGAAGAAGAACAAGTAGGTGTGACGTGTTAAGAGTAAAGTTACAACAGCCGATGAAGTTGAAGCCGACAAAGCGAAGAGGTTTCTTAAGGGGAAAGCTACTGCATCTTCATCGGTTAACATGGTTTTCATGTTGCCTCTAGAGTTTGAAGCTAAACAAGCCAATGTTGATGATGTAGAGGAGGCCTCTGCTAGGTTGATTTTGCCACCAGAACAAACAAATTTTGAGAAACCAGAAGGGATAGAAAATCGGCATCTCAAGCCATTGTATGTTAATGGATTTGTCAATGGGAAGCCGATGTCCAAGATGATGGTTCATGGTGGGGCTGCTGTGAATCTAGTGCAATATACTTCGTTCAGGAAGTTGGGCAGGAATGAAGATGATCTCATCAAGACCAATATGATAATTAAAGATTTTGGTGGCAATCCATCGGAGACCAAAGGAGTTTTGAATGTGGAGTTGACAATCGGCAGCAAGACTGTGCCTACTACATTTTTTGTCATTGATGGGAAGGGTTCCTACAGCCTGTTGCTTGGAAGGGATTGGATTCATGCGAATTGTTGTATTCCTTCAACCATGCATCAGTGTTTGATTCAATGGCAAGGTGACAAGATTGAAATCGTGCCAGCCGATAGGTCAGTTAATGTTGTTAGTGATGATTTAGCTCTTTGGGAGATGGATGGAATTGATTGCTTGTCTGGAAAAAATTGGGAAGGAGATTTTCTAAAGGTGTCCGATTGTGATATACAGCCAATTGAAGATGGAGAGCCCAAATTATTACTTTGAGGGTGTCGTGGATGGTTGTCACATCCTGATTTTCGTTTTAGGATTTATAAATTATTTAATAAATTATTATTAGAATTTATATTAAATGTTCATTAATTTACAAGTGAAGTTAAATGTGGGAAATAAAATTTCCTAAATATAAAGCATGGATGAATTTAATTTTTATTAAATTCTCCATGGTTAATTATACTCTCTGGAATTTTCTCGGATTTTTCAGAGCTCAATTCCCAATTTTAATCATACAAAGAACATTTCAGTAATTACCCACATATTAAATTAATCATTAAATGGTCTGATTATAATCTTGTTAAGTACTTTGAGTGTCCAAGTATTTTCAGGATTTTTCTTGAAATCATTTGAGAATTGGAAGTATTTTTAACAATTCAAAGATCATTTCAGTCATTATTTTAATTGGAAAAAAGTTTTTAAATCCTCCCCTAAGCCGTTGGGCTGATTTCAGCCCAACATCTCTCTCCCTCGCGCGCGTGCTGTGCAGCCCAAGCCAGCCCAAGTCGAGCTGCCCTTTTCTTTCCCTGTTCTGTTCTCAGCCAGCAGAAAGTGTAATATGCCTCCCTGAGCACTGTTCATCTTCACCCTCTGGCAGCCGAACTGAGACCGAGTGGGCTCGGTTTTTCGCCTCCAAATCCGGCCTTTTCTCTTGTGTTTTCCTAAAATTAGTTGAGGGGAAATCATCTCCACCTTATCCTCTCCCTTTCCCCTAAAGTCTCGGAGATTAATTTTGCCCGGATAAACCAAATCGAATTCGTTTTCGAGTTTATCTCTCCAAACTAACCCTCGGATTTTCCGGCTCAAATCCTCTCGTTTGGAGTCCGATCTCTTTAGTCCAAGCCTATATAAAGCATCCCCTTTACGTCCTCTTCCGTTTGCCCCAAGTCCCAAGCCGAGCCGTCGCCCGTAGAGCCGCCGCCGCCTTGCTCTAGCTGCCGTCGTCGCCGGCGATCCTCCGGTCGCGTCGCGCCGCCGCTAGCATCGTCGCCGCTGCCGTCCGTCGCCGCCGTCAGGTGCGCACGGAGGAGAGGAACCCCGTCCACCCCTTCGCAGCCGCCGAAGACCATCGGAGAGCCATCGCCGTCGGGGACCCGAGCCGAGCCGCCGTCGAACCTCGTCGCCGGCCGTCGTTCGTCGTCGTCCGTCGTTGTTCTTTGCACCGGTGAGTTCGCGTCGTCGTCCTCTACGCGTAGCCATGCCATGCCATGGCCGGTGATGATGTCAGTGATGATGTCATTAATCCTTTTTTCTTAGTTTTCTCTATTAGTTGAAAATCGATTAAACTTCGGAAATTCATAACTAAATCATCGTAACTCGGATTCGAGTGGTTCAAGTTGCTAAATTCATCTAAAATCGAGATCTACAGTTAAAAATATCCACATGTACTTTTTATGCTTGTTTTTGTACTGTTTTGTTGATTTTGTTCTTTTGCTTTAGTTTCCGACGTTCCGGAGGAGAGCGTTTTCGTTGAGGAAGGCTCGGAAGCGTTTGCGGAAGCTCAAGGCAAGTCACACAGATCCCAAACAATCCTTTGAGCATGTTGAACCCGTTTAAAGCTAATGTTTTATTTTAACTTATGCATTATTGTCACGACCGGAATTAGCCCAACAGGCATTCCTTACGTGCGTGCATTATTCCTTGTCCCAGGAGGCAAGGTACACCAAATGTTGATACAATTCAGAGTTTAACAAGCGGAAGCGTAAATAGTTAATTATTACATGGGCAGCGACGGCCCAGCACACTCAAAGACAACGAAAAACAGCGGAAGACTAAGGCGACGACCACAGGCGCTTGACGGCAGGCACGAGCTAGACACCAAAGCCTTCATCATCCAGGGGCTCCTCTTCTGGGGTTGGGAAAAATTGAGCAAGACTGAGTACAACCACCGTACTCAACAAGACACACCCACAAGTGCAGCGTAAATGCAAAGGAGTACAACGGAGTTATAGTATAGGGGTTAGGCTTTGCAATAAACCGCATTTTAAAAGACCCTTAGTTGCTCAAAGCTAAATTTCAAACACGATCCTAGAACTATTTAATATTATTAAACAAGGCCGTGAACCCACACGAACCTGCCTTAACCCAAGGCCTACGATGATTCAGACCGAACTGGCAACCCGACCCTGGGTCCCAGCTCGTCCTAAGCCAACCCAGGCCAACCATTCCACATTTTAGTTATTAAGCAGGTTTTAAGAATAAAACACTAACTTGGGTACATTGCTAGGCTTGCCCATAACCGAGGGCGCTGCTATTCGAATAAATTATACTCTGATCAGAGGTGTACATCTTTACCCACAAGACACATCTTCCTCACGTGCAACCACGTGCCACATACCACCACGGTATACAGACGGAAGACGTGACATAGTTTCCAACCCATCTTAGCCATAAACAATAGTACCGACCCAGCCCCGCCTACGGCCGGAACCCCCGGGACAGGCAGGCGGGATTGAGCCCCTAGCAGCAGGACACCGGCCCTGTGCCATGACATCTCGACTACCGGGCCGCAGCTCGTGTAGCCTTCATTTGCCCTAGAGATGTCCATCGACCCCCGACTTCGTCCATCTCCACCCGTGTACTTTTGTTTATAACCAGGCTGAGCCACAAACTAAGCCTTACCCATTAGACATGTGGAAGTACGGTAGTGCTTTGCAATAGAGGCCCGAAGACCGGTCCTTATATGGCCGAGGTGCTACTATCAAAACCATGCACCCCAAGCCCAGCCTAAAACCATTTTAAGAGTTTTGAATGGAGGGGGAGGTGTGCATCCAATTCCACAATAGTCCAACCATTCCAATATGTCCAGGTGATATGAATATTTCCCAAAGTCTAGAGTTATAAAACCACCTAATGTTGCCTAATTAATCAGCGAAGCATCTACCTAAATTCATACTAGTGGAACCATGAATAGAGTGCCCACTAGTTGGGGTTTTGTTTATTCTAGGGTGAACAAGGTAATAATAGCAATAACAACAATAATAAGGTCATAACAAAGGTAAATAGGCATGGCTAAATAAAACAGTGATAACGCGGGAACTTTAAATAAAGCGATAATGCATTAATTTAAATCAATATAATTTTATAAACTGGGATTCAATATGTTCAAGGATGATGTGACTTGCCTTGCTCGCTTTCCCAAACGTCGGCTTCAACCTCCACGTAGAGCGGATCTTCCGAAGCTGCAGCGTCTACACGACCAACGGAAACAAAAAAGGCTTTTACTCTAATAAACTCCATATAACAAGCAGAAACAAAGCACAAAAATGGGTTCTTGACTTCTTAAGGAAAAATTAGAGACTTGAACGGTCCAATTCCGAGTTCAAATGGCCAAGTTATGGCCATTTGAAGTTTATATGCTCTTAATGTGAATATTTACGAATTTCTTCATTTAAATTTTAATTTAAAAAATGTATTTATTGCGTCAGCCGGGAGAGAGGGCGCGCGGACCGGGTCCACGGGAGTGGGACCCACGCGGCAGCCTCACGGTCCACGGTGGACCGGGTGCACCCGGCTCACACCGGCCGGCGCCGTGGGCCCCACGCGTCAGCCGCACCCGAGGGCGCGGGCGGCTGACGGCCGGGCCCCACACGGCAGCCGCTAGGCGCTCCCGAAGACGGCCTCGTCGGCGCGGCCGGCGGGAGGCGGCGCGCCCGCGCCCCTATGGTCGCCGGTGGCGGCCATAGGCGCGGCGGAGCGGCAGCTGAGAGAGGGGAGGGAAAGGGGGAAACGAAGCGGCGGTCCACGGCTCACCCCGGGTCGACGGCGACGACGGAAACGGCGACCGGAGAGGAGGAAGGTGGCGGCGCGGCTCGGGTGGACGGGGTCGACGGCGCTCCGGCGGTCGGCGAGCGAAACGGAGGGGTGGACGAGGTCGGCGAGGATGCGGCGAAGCCGAAGGAGGCGGCGCCGAGGTGGGAGGTGGTCCGGGGCGACGGCGGCGGCGGACCGGAGCTCGGCGGCGACGGAGGAGAGAGAGAGCGACGGCGCGAGCTCGATTCCGGCGGAGAGAGAGGACGGTGAGTGGCGGAAACGGTGGTGGGGAGCTCGGGGAGGGTTTATATAGGGTTGGGAGTGAGAGAGGGCGGCCGGAGGAGGGGGAAACGGGCGCGGGAGACCCGGCCGCCATTGATGGCGCCGGCGAGGTTAGGGGGAGCGAATACGGCCGTTTGGATGCGGGAGAGAGAGGGGAAAATGGGGGGAAAGGGGGAGGGAATCACGGGGAGTAATTCCCCCCACTTTATTGCGCGCGGGGACGGCGGGAGGCGGCGGGATTCGCGGCGGCGGCGGCGCTAGGCGCGGGCGAGGCGGCGGGGGCGGCGGGAAGAAGGGGATGACGGGTGGGCCCCACCCGTCAGCGAGGGTGGCGGGCGGGCCCGCCCGTCAGCGGCGCGCGTGCGGGGAGAGGCCGGATGGGCCGCGGGGAGAGGAGAAAGGGAGGAAGGGAGATGGGCCGAATTCGGCCCATCCGAGGGGAGAGAGAGATTTAGGATTTTTCTTTTTATAAAACCTTTTCAACTTTGTTTATTTCTTAATAATTATTATTTGTGCTCTGAAAATTCCACTAAAATTTATTTACACATTTTAGGCTTTAAGGAAATATGCAAAAATCCTCCAAGCCTTATTTGACTTTTACTTTGCACATTTTAATTTTTGAAGGCTTTCACAAGCATTTTAATTATTCTAGGCGTAATTTAAAGGATATATTTCAGGGTCATTTTGGGACGTGACAAACCTACCCCCCTTAAACGGAATCTCGACCCCGAGATTCGAAAGAACTGGCGAAGAGATCGGGATGGGCTGCCTTCAGCTCGTCTTCACGTTCCCAAGTAGCTTCTTCCTCGGCGTGGTTGCTCCATTGGACCTTGCAAAAATGGATTACCCGGTTCCTGGTCCTGCGCTCCATGGTGTCCAGAATCTTCACTGGCTTCTCTACGTAGGTCAAGTCTTCGCGAACTTCGATTTGCTCCGAATCGGCCTGCTCGAACGGCACTCGAAGACATTTCTTGAGTTGCGACACATGGAACACATCATGAACGTTGCCCAAGGATGCGGGCAGCTCCAACTGGTAAGCGACTTCTCCGCGTCGAGCGATGATGTGGAAAGGTCCCACGAACCTTGGTGCGAGTTTCCCTTTTGTCTGGAACCTGTGTACACCCCGCAACGGCGTTACCCGGAGATACACAAAGTCATCCACTGCGAATTCCAGGTCACGGCGTCGGTTGTCTGCATAACTCTTCTGCCGAGACTGTGCCACCTTTAGGTTTTCCCGAATGGTCCTGACCTTCGCTTCAGCTTCTCTCAAGATATCGGTCCCGAATACTTGGCTTTCCCCAACTTGGTCCCACATTAGTGGTGTTCGGCATTTGCGGCCATACAACGCTTCATAGGGTGCCATTTTTATGCTGGCTTGGTAGCTGTTATTGTAGGAGAACTCGGCATAGGGGAGACTCTTATCCCAGGTCTTCCCAAAATCTAGAACTGTCACACCCTAAAAATCTTAAAATTATAAATTGTTGTTTAATTGGAATTATTAGAAATGATTTTAAAAGTCTAGAAGAAAAGATTTAATTTTAAATAATAAATTCCAATGTAAAATGGGGCTAGATAAAATTTTATTAAATACTTTACTTGATTCTATAATTCCTAGATTTTTCTGGGATTTATTTGAGCCAAGGAAGTATTTTTAATAAATGGAAGTGCATTTCATGAATAATTTAAATTGAAAAAGTTTTAAAAAGTCTTCTTTTTGGCCTTGGGCCGAAAGTCGGCCCAAGTCTCTCTCTCTCTTTCTTTCCTCGGCCTGCCGGCCCGGTCGGCCCAGTCCGCCGCGCCCTCCCTCCTCTCTCTCCCGGTGTCGCTGACAGGTGGGGCCCGCTTGTCGGAGTCGTCGTCTTCCTCGGGCCGAAACCCTAGCCGAAGCCGCGCCGCCGCCGCCCTTCCAATTCGATCGCGTCTTTCCTTCTCCGGTGAAATTGATAGAGGGAAAACGTTCGCCGTGATCTCCTCTACCTTTTCTCTTTTGGAATCTTCGCTAAATCGTTTGGAAAGCGTCGGGATTCGAGTTCGAATCGGATCGGTTGAACCCTAACTTTCCTTCGCCGTCGCCGGGTGCCGTGGGCCTTCGCCGCCGCCTCCTCGCCCCTATAAATTGACCCCCGAGCTCTCCTCTACCCGCCGCAGTCGTCGCCTTCGCCTCTCGTCGCCGGAAACGTCCTAGCGCCGTGCAAGCTTGAGCCGCCGTCGCCGCCGCCGCTCCAGCCGTGCGTCGCCGTCGCTCCGGTCGTCGTCGCTGCTCGGGAAGGTTGCCAGCGTGGTCGTCAAGTCGTCGCCGTCCTCGTCCCGCTCTCCGTCATCGCCGAAGACCGCCGGAGCACCGCCGCCGTCGTCGACCCGATCTTCGCCGCCGCTTCGTCCTCGTCGTCGCCGCCGTCCGGTCCTCTTCCGCCGTTGTTTTGGTCACCGGTGAGTTCGCCGCGTCGGCCGCATCCTTTTGGTGCCCTCCGCGTTCGCCGTCGTGCCGTCGTTCGCCGGCGAGCCCGCGAGCCCGAGCCGCCGCCGGTGATGACGTCATCGCTGACGTCATCGGCGCCGTCCGCCGTGGACCGGTCGTGGACCGCTCGATCTCGGCCGTCCGTTTTGGATAGGATCGATCTCGGCCGTCCGTTCTCGTGAACCGCCGCCGTGCACCCGGTCCACCGCAAACCCTAGCCGCTGACGCAATAATTCCTTTTTCCTTTTCAAAAATAATTCATTATTGTGTCATAATTCAATTAAAATCCAAATAAGTGTTTTAATCCGATTTAATCTTTGAAAATTCATAACTAATTCATCTTAGCTCGGATTTAGTTGGTTCAAGTCTCTAAATTTTTCTAAAATTGAGATCTACATGTTAAAAATATCCACATGTACTGTTCATGCTTGTTTATGTGCTGTTTTGGTGTTTTTGCTCTTTTCTGTTTAGATTCCGACGTTCTCGGAGAGTCCGTTTTCGTCGAAGAAGAGTTTGAAGAGTTCCAGGGCCAGCAAGGCAAGTCACACAGATCCCAAACAACCCTTTGAGCATGTTGATCCTATTTAAAGCTATTATTTCTATTCAACTACTGCATTTATTTTCGAATGTCATTGGGTGGAATTAACCTATTGTTTGTTATAGCCCTTTTGTTCTTGATTACTTTATTCCTTGATACCTTGGGGTTATAATTTGACTAGTTGAATTTATTTATTGGTTCAACTAGATGTATTAGATATAATTGCTTAGCCATGCTTAGAAACATTAGCACACTTTTGGGATAATTAATGTTTCACTATTAATTAATGATGGTTATTTAATGATAGTTCACGATGGCTAATCGTGATTGGTTAATTAATTAATGTGCCAACTAAAACTTGTTAATGGTGGGTTGTGAGCACATGGTTTTGATGGTCGTGCTCATGACAATTAAGGACCGGTTCACGAGTTTCGGTTGTGAAACATTAACCGTGCCAACCACAAGCCAGCATGGGCAACGGCTTTACCTTTTGTATAGCATAGTTCATTGTGGGGCACCAGACTGTGAAGTGGCGGAGATAAGCCCACGTGGGTCGCTGGGGAGTCCATGCCTTGTTTATAAGGGGGTGATTATGATCCAGGAACGGTGCGCTGTGGTGGATTGTGTTGTGCGAGGGGTACTGTCACAGCTCCTTTCCGAGGTACCGTGGTGGTATTAAGGCACATGGTGACATGATGTGGGGCTGTGTCTTGTGGGTACAGTGGTACATCTCTGATCAGAGTAAAACTATTCGAATAGCCGTGCCCGCGGTTATGGGCGGGTCGAACAATGTCTTTCGTGATTAGTTCCACACTACTCTTCAATAATATTGTGATAATTGGTTTAGCTCCTGGTTTGGAATGGTATATTCCTGGTTTGGAGATAATTTGTTTAGCTCCTGGTTTGGAATGGTATATTCCTGGTTTGGAGATAGATCTGTACAGCCGGGTATGGTTGTTCAGGATGGTTGGGCCTGTACAGCATGGGTATGTTGTACAGTGTGGTTTAATATTGATGATTAATTACTCTACTGTTTTATAATTCTCAAATGTTTGCTAAATGCTGCTTTTGCAAATGAGCCTGTATTATGCCATTCTTTGGTATCCTTGTGCACTTGCATATTTGCTGCGTGGCTTGCTGAGTATGTCATATACTCACCTTGCAATCATTCATCAGAGGAGGAGTTCTACAGTGATGCTGATGGAGTGGAGGATTAGGTGTAGCCCTGGTCAAGCTGCCTGTGGAGTGGAGTCGTCTGCGCCGTTTATCTTATTTTCCGCTGCTTAGATATTTATTGTTTGAGAGGAACTATCCACCTCTGTAATGACATTTTGTTCGCTTATTAATTAGAATAATAATTGTACTCTATTGTCAATTTGTTATTGTGTGCCTCGGCTGATTCCTGGACGAGGGTTTACACACATGTAAGCGTTTGGAATTTTGGATAGAAATTCCGGGCGTGACAAGTTGGTATCAGAGCCTCCTTGACCTTAGGTTATGCCAAATGGTTACCCATAGAAGCCTTCTAAAAATATTGGAAAAGTAGAACTGTTCTTCTCCCTTTCTCTTTTAATTAAACCAAACTAATGGCACATGCAGTTTATAATTTCTTTAATTGTTTTTATTCAAAATTTATTTATTATTCCTGTGTTATTGGTACCGTACATCTATTACTGTACTAATGGCCCATTTATCAGCAAAGGTTTTTCAACATTGTTTTATTTAATCTTGCTGCAATAAAATAAATTTAGCATGTTGATTTTATAGCTCTCTTTTATTTCTTTTAAACCCATTTGTTCAAAAGTGCAAAATAATCCAAAAACTTGTGCTATTAATTGGATAAATGTCTTAACTCCCTCCTTTCACTTGTCATTAGATGCCGAGCTACAAGCCTGAGTACTTGTTTGGTGCTGAAGGATTTCTCCGGGAGTTGCGTACGATGTCCTTTGCCATAGGATTTGGGACTGCCCCTTTGTATGCCCAGATTCCTCATGATCGTCATGAAGAGAAGTGCCGTGTCAAAGTCACCTTGAACAGTAATTGTGAAGATATCCCATCAGTGATGTTCGAGGCTGGAGGGGGAAATTATATTCATGCATGTCAAGAGGTTGCAAGGATCGCCATAGGAGAGCTTCGTGATCGCTACAGTGATCAGTTGGCCGACACTGAGTATCGCTACCATCCTCGCCAACCCCAGGGAAGTGACCGTGGCAGTTACCTTGAGCCTGAGGGGATTGAGAATGATGCTACCACAGAGCATTTGGTTGAGATGCTGTGGGCTATGGATGAGACCCGCGCAGAGATTGTGTTAGCAGCTCAAGATCGTGAAGACTGGAATCGTGGCAAGATTTGCAAGCTAGAGGACAAGGTGGATCGTTTGGAAAAGGAGCTAGCCGCATGGAAGGGAGAAGCACCACCGCAGAAGGCCAGGGTTCGTCTTACCGCAAGGAAGAGAGCTCTATTTGTTCCTCGTTATCAGTTGGCGCCAAAGGTTCGTGTGGTGGAGAAAGAAGTGGAGAAAGAAGCTACCCCAGTCCCAGAGGATCCCCCGGTCATCATTATAAGTGATGATGATGAAGAAGAATCCAAGCGCACTCATTCCAAGATCGAGTGGGGGCCAACTCAGGATGATGGAGATGTGCCAAATGAGCCTTCAGTCAACTCCGATGCCCGCAAGGCCTAGAACGCTTTGTCAACCCGTAGCCTTAAATCGTTGTGTTAGTTGGTTTGTTTAAGTTTGGTTGTGTGTGTGGGTCTTGCATGTGTTTTACATCGTGGGTGGGATGTAAAGGCATGCGTTTGTTTGCTTTCGAGTGTTAGGAAGTTGGTGAGTTTAGTTGGTGTGAGAGTCTTCAGTTTTGTAATAATGAAACTCAGTTAAGATCAATAAAAGTTAAGTTAATTAAGTTCCTGTCCTAAGTAGTTTCTCTCTGGTTTCTCTTCTTGTGCTCCTGTTCATGCCAGATGGTGCTCACTCGCAGCGTTGGGAATGGTTCCAACAACAACAGTAACAATAATGCAGAGAATCCTACGCTTGCCCAAGTCTTGGCTCAACAGACACAGCTTATGAACATGATGATGCAGCAACTTCAGAATCAGCAAAACCAGGGAAACAACCATGCACCTCCCCAGAACAAGTTAGCAGAATTTCTTCGTGTGAGGCCGCCTATTTTCTCTAGCACCACTAATCCTGTGGAAGCTGGTGATTGGCTGCACACCATAGAGAAGAAGTTGGACTTGCTTCAATGCACTGATCAGGAGAAGGTCTCATTTGCATCACACCAGCTGCAAGGCCCTGCGTCTGAGTGGTGGGATCATTTCCGTCTCAACAGGACCACGGCTGAACCTATCTCTTGGTTTGAATTCACCGCTGCATTCCGGAAAACGCATATACCATCGGGAGTGGTGTCTCTCAAGAAGAAGGAATTCAGTGGTGTCTCTCAAGAAGAAGGAATTCAGGTCGCTTACTCAGGGATCCCGCACTGTCACTGAGTATCTGCATGAGTTTAATCGTCTAGCTCGCTATGCTCCGGAAGATGTGCGTACTGATGAAGAGCGTCAAGAGAAGTTCCTTGTAACGACCCGCCTTCCCCAGGCCGGGCCCACTTACATCTGATAGCTTTCATAGGTCATAGACTACCCTCACAGACCAACACATGTCTTTTCTGCACACTTTGTCCTCACTCGTGTGCACCCGGGAAGAATTTTCCCGGTCGGTCACCCATCCCAAATTGCTCCAGGCCAAGCACGCTTAACCCTGGAGTTTTTTGGAGATTGGCTTCCGGAAAAGAAGTTGCAACTTGTTGATATGAGTATTCTATTAATCCTATTAAGCCCTAGGCCGGGATGTTACACCCTCACCCCCTTAAGAGAGATCGACGCCCCCGTCGATCAACCCCAGGCCAGGAACGTCCTCTCTTGGCCACGTCCATGTGCCCAGTGCCAGCGCATGTGCCATGCTGTGTAACCACTCCCGGTCTACACCAGCCATGCGCACCATGCCTGCGCAACTGCGACACACGCGCCCGTGAAACCGCGAGAGTCGGCTCTGATACCATTTTGTAACGGCCCGGCCTGGGGACCGCGAGAGTCGGCTCTGATACCATTTTGTAACGACCCGCCTTCCCCAGGCCGGGCCCACTTACATCTGATAGCTTTCATAGGTCATAGACTACCCTCACAGACCAACACATGTCTTTTCTGCACACTTTGTCCTCACTCGTGTGCACCCGGGAAGAATTTTCCCGGTCGGTCACCCATCCCAAATTGCTCCAGGCCAAGCACGCTTAACCCTGGAGTTTTTTGGAGATTGGCTTCCGGAAAAGAAGTTGCAACTTGTTGATATGAGTATTCTATTAATCCTATTAAGCCCTAGGCCGGGATGTTACACCCTCACCCCCTTAAGAGAGATCGACGCCCCCGTCGATCAACCCCAGGCCAGGAACGTCCTCTCTTGGCCACGTCCATGTGCCCAGTGCCAGCGCATGTGCCATGCTGTGTAACCACTCCCGGTCTACACCAGCCATGCGCACCATGCCTGCGCAACTGCGACACACGCGCCCGTGAAACCGCGAGAGTCGGCTCTGATACCATTTTGTAACGACCCGCCTTCCCCAGGCCGGGCCCACTTACATCTGATAGCTTTCATAGGTCATAGACTACCCTCACAGACCAACACATGTCTTTTCTGCACACTTTGTCCTTACTCGTGTGCACCCGGGAAGAATTTTCCCGGTCGGTCACCCATCCCAAATTGCTCCAGGCCAAGCACGCTTAACCCTGGAGTTTTTTGGAGATTGGCTTCCGGAAAAGAAGTTGCAACTTGTTGATATGAGTATTCTATTAATCCTATTAAGCCCTAGGCCGGGATGTTACATTCCTGGAAGGACTTAATGATGAGCTTTCTTATACACTAATGAGTGGGGATTATCAGGATTTTCAGAAGTTAGTGGATAAGGCTATTCGTCAAGAGGACAAGTACAACCGCATGGAGCAGAAGAAACGCCGGATTGCTCACTTCAAGGCACAGCAGGGGAATAGTCAGAAGCCGCGTTTTACTTTGGGACCTCAGTCAATGTCGCAGGGAGGTTCTTCGTCTGTTGTTCGTCCGCAGCGTCAGTTCTTCAACAACAATGCTGGCAACAACAACCGCAATCAAGTTCTACGTCCTGTTGCAGCTCCGACACAGCAACAGCCTGTAAAGAGAGAGCAAGGTAGTAAGCCCGGAGTATGTTTCAACTGTGGAGACCCAGGTCATTATTCTGACAAGTGTCCGAAGCCCCGTCGTGCGAGGGTTGTCCCTGCTCAGAACAACTCCTCCGCACCAGCAGCCAAGGCTCGTGTCAATCATGTTGCTGCTGCAAAAGCCCAAGGTGCTCCAGATGTGATTGTGGGTACGTTCCCTGTTAACTCAGTTCCTGCAACAGTACTTTTTGATTCTGGTGCTACGCATTCATTTTTATCTATGAGTTTTGCGGAAAATCATGGGATGGAAGTAGAAGATCTTAGACGTCCTTTGATGGTTAGTACTCCGAGTAATCAAGCACTCTCATCACAACGTAGTCCCTCTGTCAGAATAGAGATCCGAGGTGTACCTTTTCTGGCCAACCTTATTCTGTTAGAATCCAAAGACCTTGATGTTATCCTAGGGATGGACTGGTTAGCTCGATATAACGGTGTTATAGATTGTGCCAATAGAAAAGTAACTCTCACCAGCATTGACGGTCAAATCGTAACTGTTCATGCATTGCCCTCTGAGACTTTAGAGTCAAGTCTGAACCAAATAACTTTGGAGGAGATTCCTATAGTACGAGAGTATACCGATGTGTTCCCTGATGATTTACCTGGTATGCCGCCTAAAAGGGATATAGAATTCAGAATAGATCTGGTACCAGGAACAACGCCGATCCATAAACGACCCTATAGAATGGCAGCCAATGAATTAGCAGAAGTTAAGAGGCAAGTAGATGATTTACTTCAGAAAGGATATATCAGACCAAGTTCGTCTCCATGGGGAGCTCCAGTTATTTTTGTGGAAAAGAAAGATCATACCCAGAGGATGTGTGTGGATTATCGTGCACTAAATGATGTGACTATCAAGAATAAGTATCCGCTACCTAGAATTGATGATTTGTTTGATCAGCTTAAAGGTGCTACCATTTTCTCCAAGATAGATCTTCGATCAGGATATCACCAGTTGAGGATTAAAGAAGAAGATATACCCAAGACGGCTTTTACCACTAGGTATGGGTTGTTTGAGTGTACTGTTATGTCTTTTGGACTTACCAATGCCCCCGCTTTCTTCATGAACTTGATGAATAAGGTGTTTATGGAATACCTAGACAAGTTCGTGGTTGTTTTTATCGATGACATTCTCATCTACTCCCGAACTAAAGAAGAGCATGAAGAACATCTTCGCCTTGCACTAGAGAAGCTGCGAGAACATCAGTTGTATGCCAAGTTTAGCAAATGTGAATTCTGGTTGTCTGAAGTGAAGTTCCTTGGTCATGTCATCTCAGCAGGAGGAGTTGCCGTTGATCCTAGTAATGTGGAATCCGTAACCAATTGGAAACAACCGAAGACCGTTTCGGAGATTCGCAGTTTCCTAGGTCTTGCAGGTTATTACCGGAGGTTTATAGAGAATTTCTCCAAGATTGCTAAGCCCATGACACGATTGCTTCAGAAAGATGTGAAGTACAAGTGGTCAGAAGAATGTGAGCAGAGTTTTCAAGAGTTGAAAAGACGCTTAATATCAGCTCCCATTTTGATTTTGCCTGATCCAAAGAAGGGTTTCCAAGTGTATTGCGATGCATCCAAGTTTGGGTTAGGTTGTGTTCTGATGCAAGATGGGAAGGTGGTTGCCTATGCATCTCGTCAGTTACGTCCGCATGAGAAGAACTACCCTACTCATGATCTCGAGTTAGCTGCAGTGGTTCATGCGTTGAAAATTTGGCGTCACTATCTTTTCGGTACTCGTACAGAGGTGTATACGGATCACAAAAGTTTAAAGTATATCTTTACCCAGCCGGATTTGAATATGAGACAAAGGAGATGGTTGGAACTAATTAAGGATTATGACATGGGAATTCATTATCACCCGGGAAAGGCTAATGTTGTAGCAGATGCTCTTAGCAGGAAAGGTTATTGCAATGCTACGAAAGGACGGCAGTTGCCACTGGAGTTATGCAAGGAGTTTGAAAGATTAAATTTGGGAATTGTCAGTAGAGGATTCGTTGCAGCTCTAGAAGCCAAGCCCACTCTAATTGATCAAGTTCGAGAAGCTCAAATTAATGATCCTGATATTCATGAGATCAAGAAGAATATGCGAAGAGGAAAAGCTATCGGTTTCTTGGAAGATGAGCAAGGAACTGTATGGTTAGGTGAAAGGATCTGTGTCCCAGACAACAAAGATTTGAAAGATGCAATTCTGAAAGAAGCACATGATACTTTATACTCCATTCATCCTGGTAGTACTAAGATGTACCAAGATCTCAAGGAAAGATTTTGGTGGGCAAGTATGAAGCGCGAGATAGCGGAATATGTAGCCGTATGTGATGTATGTCAGCGAGTCAAGGCAGAACATCAGAAACCCGCCGGTTTGCTACAGCCTTTGAAGATACCAGAATGGAAGTGGGAGGAAATCGGTATGGATTTCATCACTGGTTTACCAAGAACGTCATCAGGTCATGACTCTATTTGGGTGATAGTCGATAGACTTACCAAAGTGGCTCATTTCATTCCGGTAAGGACCACCTATTCCGGAAGCCGTTTGGCGGAATTATATATGGCACGGATTGTGTGTTTGCATGGTGTTCCTAAGAAAATAGTGTCTGATCGAGGTAGTCAGTTCACCTCAAATTTTTGGAAGAAACTTCAGGAAGAGATGGGTTCCAAACTAAACTTCAGTACTGCTTATCATCCGCAGACAGACGGACAAACCGAAAGGGTAAATCAGATTTTGGAAGACATGTTGAGAGCTTGTGCTTTAGATTTCGGTGGAAGTTGGGATAAGAATTTACCTTACGCGGAATTCTCGTACAACAACAGTTATCAAGCTAGTCTTCAAATGGCTCCTTACGAAGCACTGTATGGTCGGAAATGCCGTACTCCGCTTTTATGGGATCAAACGGGAGAACGTCAGGTTTTCGGGACTGATATCTTAAGGGAAGCAGAAGAGAAGGTAAAGATCATTCAGGAAAGATTGCGTGTGGCTCAGTCTCGCCATAAGAGTTATGCCGACAATCGCCGTAGAGATTTGAGTTTTGAAGAAGGAGATCATGTGTATCTTCGTGTCACGCCTCTTCGAGGGGTTCATCGTTTTCACACCAAAGGAAAATTGGCACCGCGTTTTGTGGGACCTTATAAGATTGTTAGTCGAAGAGGTGAGGTTGCTTATCAGTTGGAATTACCTCAATCGTTGGCAGGAGTCCATAACGTGTTCCATGTGTCACAGTTGAAAAAGTGTTTAAGGGTACCCACTGAAGAAGCTAATCTTGATCAAATAGAAGTTCAAGAGGATCTAACCTATGTTGAGAAGCCAATTCGTATTTTGGAAACAGACGAGAGAAGAACCAGGAATAGAGTTATCCGTTTTTGCAAAGTCCAATGGAGTAATCACTCGGAAGAAGAATCAACTTGGGAACGAGAAGATGAATTAAAGTCAGCTCATCCACATCTGTTCGCCAGTTCTTCCGAATCTCGAGGACGAGATTCTGTTTAAGGGGGGTAGGTTTGTCACACCCTAAAAATCTTAAAATTATAAATTGTTGTTTAATTGGAATTATTAGAAATGATTTTAAAAGTCTAGAAGAAAAGATTTAATTTTAAATAATAAATTCCAATGTAAAATGGGGCTAGATAAAATTTTATTAAATACTTTACTTGATTCTATAATTTCTAGATTTTTCTGGGATTTATTTGAGCCAAGGAAGTATTTTTAATAAATGGAAGTGCATTTCATGAATAATTTAAATTGAAAAAGTTTTAAAAAGTCTTCTTTTTGGCCTTGGGCCGAAAGTTGGCCCAAGTCTCTCTCTCTCTTTCTTTCCTCGGCCTGCCGGCCCGGTCGGCCCAGTCCGCCGCGCCCTCCCTCCTCTCTCTCCCGGTGTCGCTGACAGGTGGGGCCCGCTTGTCGGAGTCGTCGTCTTCCTCGGGCCGAAACCCTAGCCGAAGCCGCGCCGCCGCCGCCCTTCCAATTCGATCGCGTCTTTCCTTCTCCGGTGAAATTGATAGAGGGAAAACGTTCGCCGTGATCTCCTCTACCTTTTCTCTTTTGGAATCTTCGCTAAATCGTTTGGAAAGCGTCGGGATTCGAGTTCGAATCGGATCGGTTGAACCCTAACTTTCCTTCGCCGTCGCCGGGTGCCGTGGGCCTTCGCCGCCGCCTCCTCGCCCCTATAAATTGACCCCCGAGCTCTCCTCTACCCGCCGCAGTCGTCGCCTTCGCCTCTCGTCGCCGGAAACGTCCTAGCGCCGTGCAAGCTTGAGCCGCCGTCGCCGCCGCCGCTCCAGCCGTGCGTCGCCGTCGCTCCGGTCGTCGTCGCTGCTCGGGAAGGTTGCCAGCGTGGTCGTCAAGTCGTCGCCGTCCTCGTCCCGCTCTCCGTCATCGCCGAAGACCGCCGGAGCACCGCCGCCGTCGTCGACCCGATCTTCGCCGCCGCTTCGTCCTCGTCGTCGCCGCCGTCCGGTCCTCTTCCGCCGTTGTTTTGGTCACCGGTGAGTTCGCCGCGTCGGCCGCATCCTTTTGGTGCCCTCCGCGTTCGCCGTCGTGCCGTCGTTCGCCGGCGAGCCCGCGAGCCCGAGCCGCCGCCGGTGATGACGTCATCGCTGACGTCATCGGCGCCGTCCGCCGTGGACCGGTCGTGGACCGCTCGATCTCGGCCGTCCGTTTTGGATAGGATCGATCTCGGCCGTCCGTTCTCGTGAACCGCCGCCGTGCACCCGGTCCACCGCAAACCCTAGCCGCTGACGCAATAATTCCTTTTTCCTTTTCAAAAATAATTCATTATTGCGTCATAATTCAATTAAAATCCAAATAAGTGTTTTAATCCGATTTAATCTTTGAAAATTCATAACTAATTCATCTTAGCTCGGATTTAGTTGGTTCAAGTCTCTAAATTTTTCTAAAATTGAGATCTACATGTTAAAAATATCCACATGTACTGTTCATGCTTGTTTATGTGCTGTTTTGGTGTTTTTGCTCTTTTCTGTTTAGATTCCGACGTTCTCGGAGAGTCCGTTTTCGTCGAAGAAGAGTTTGAAGAGTTCCAGGGCCAGCAAGGCAAGTCACACAGATCCCAAACAACCCTTTGAGCATGTTGATCCTATTTAAAGCTATTATTTCTATTCAACTACTGCATTTATTTTTGAATGTCATTGGGTGGAATTAACCTATTGTTTGTTATAGCCCTTTTGTTCTTGATTACTTTATTCCTTGATACCTTGGGGTTATAATTTGACTAGTTGAATTTATTTATTGGTTCAACTAGATGTATTAGATATAATTGCTTAGCCATGCTTAGAAACATTAGCACACTTTTGGGATAATTAATGTTTCACTATTAATTAATGATGGTTATTTAATGATAGTTCACGATGGCTAATCGTGATTGGTTAATTAATTAATGTGCCAACTAAAACTTGTTAATGGTGGGTTGTGAGCACATGGTTTTGATGGTCGTGCTCATGACAATTAAGGACCGGTTCACGAGTTTCGGTTGTGAAACATTAACCGTGCCAACCACAAGCCAGCATGGGCAACGGCTTTACCTTTTGTATAGCATAGTTCATTGTGGGGCACCAGACTGTGAAGTGGCGGAGATAAGCCCACGTGGGTCGCTGGGGAGTCCATGCCTTGTTTATAAGGGGGTGATTATGATCCAGGAACGGTGCGCTGTGGTGGATTGTGTTGTGCGAGGGGTACTGTCACAGCTCCTTTCCGAGGTACCGTGGTGGTATTAAGGCACATGGTGACATGATGTGGGGCTGTGTCTTGTGGGTACAGTGGTACATCTCTGATCAGAGTAAAACTATTCGAATAGCCGTGCCCGCGGTTATGGGCGGGTCGAACAATGTCTTTCGTGATTAGTTCCACACTACTCTTCAATAATATTGTGATAATTGGTTTAGCTCCTGGTTTGGAATGGTATATTCCTGGTTTGGAGATAATTTGTTTAGCTCCTGGTTTGGAATGGTATATTCCTGGTTTGGAGATAGATCTGTACAGTCGGGTATGGTTGTTCAGGATGGTTGGGCCTGTACAGCATGGGTATGTTGTACAGTGTGGTTTAATATTGATGATTAATTACTCTACTGTTTTATAATTCTCAAATGTTTGCTAAATGCTGCTTTTGCAAATGAGCCTGTATTATGCCATTCTTTGGTATCCTTGTGCACTTGCATATTTGCTGCGTGGCTTGCTGAGTATGTCATATACTCACCTTGCAATCATTCATCAGAGGAGGAGTTCTACAGTGATGCTGATGGAGTGGAGGATTAGGTGTAGCCCTGGTCAAGCTGCCTGTGGAGTGGAGTCGTCTGCGCCGTTTATCTTATTTTCCGCTGCTTAGATATTTATTGTTTGAGAGGAACTATCCACCTCTGTAATGACATTTTGTTCGCTTATTAATTAGAATAATAATTGTACTCTATTGTCAATTTGTTATTGTGTGCCTCGGCTGATTCCTGGACGAGGGTTTACACACATGTAAGCGTTTGGAATTTTGGATAGAAATTCCGGGCGTGACAAGAACACAGGCGCGGAGCATGTCTTCTAGGATCTGATTCAGGCGCTCGGTCTGTCCATCGGTTTGCGGGTGATACGCGGTGCTGAAATTTAGTCGGGTACCCAACTCTTCTTGGAGCTTCTTCCAGAAGTGAGAGGTGAATTGGCTTCCCCTATCAGATACAATTTTCTTAGGAACGCCATGGAGACTCACGATCCTAGCGAAATAGAGTTCAGCTAATTTGTTCCCTCCATAGGTGGTCTTCACGGGAATGAACCGTGCTACCTTGGTTAGTCGATCCACAACTACCCATATAGAATCATATCCGCCTTGGGTTTTTGGAAGTCCGGTGATGAAATCCATCCCAATTTCATCCCATTTCCATTCTGGTACTTGTAATGGTTGGAGGAGTCCGGCCGGTCGTTGGTGCTCTGCTTTGACACGCTGGCACACATCGCAAAGGGCCACGAACTCTGCAATTTCCCGTTTCATACTAACCCACCAATATTTCTCTTTCAAGTCCAAGTACATCTTCGTGCTGCCAGGATGGATGGAATAGGGGCTTTCGTGAGCTTCCTGAAGTATCAACTGTTTAAGTTCCCTGACGTCTGGAACGCATACCCGATTTCCATTCCATAGGGTTCCGTGTTCATCCTCTGTGAAACCAGCGGCTTTACCCTGTTTCATATTCTTAAGGAGCCCATGCATATCCGGATCATTCTTCTGAGCCTCGCGGATTTGATCGAGCAAGGTAGGCTTGGCTTCCAGCGTAGCCAAGAATCCACGACCAACTATGCTTAGGTTCAGGGCTTCCAACTGTTGATTAAGTTCCGGTGGAATGCCACGGACGCCAAGGGTGGTGCAATGGCTTTTTCGACTTAGAGCGTCGGCGACTACGTTGGCCTTGCCAGGATGATAGTGAATTCCCACATCATAATCCTTGATGAGTTCTAACCATCTCCTTTCCCGAAGATTCAGATCCGACTGAGTGAAGATGTATTTCAAACTCTTATGATCAGTATATATTTCACAACGATTCCCAATGAGATAGTGCCGCCAGATCTTTAGAGCATGAACCACAGCGGCCAACTCCAAATCATGGGTAGGGTAGTTGCCTTCATGGGGCCGTAGCTGGCGTGAGGCATAGGCTACCACATGACCTTCCTGCATTAATACGCACCCCAATCCTTGGCGCGAAGCGTCACAATACACCAGGAAGTCCTTGCGAGTATCCGGTAAGATTAACACTGGCGAGGAAACCAGCTTTTCTTTGAGAGTTTGGAATGCTTTCTCACACTGCGGACTCCACACAAATTTTTCTTCTTTCTTCAACAACTGTGTCATGGGTCGAGCGATTTTGGAGAAGTTCTCGATGAACCTCCGATAGTATCCTGCCAAACCCAAAAAGCTACGGACTTGAGTGACCGTCTTGGGTTGCTTCCAATCGGTGACGGCGGTCACCGTTTCGGGATCCACAGCAACTCCTTTTGCAGATATCACGTGCCCTAAGAACTTGACTTCGGACAACCAGAACTCACACTTGCTAAGCTTGGCATACAATTGGTGCTCCCGAAGCTTTCCCAACACTAAACGGAGATGCTGCTGATGGTCTTCCTCTGATTGCGAGTACACCAGGATGTCGTCAATGAAGACCACAACGAACTTATCCAAGTATTCCATGAATACTTTGTTCATTAAGTTCATGAAGAAGGCAGGAGCATTGGTCAGACCGAACGACATCACCGTGAATTCATACAGTCCATAACGCGTGGTGAACGCGGTCTTCGGGATATCTTCTTCACGAATACGCAATTGGTGATATCCGGAGCGAAGATCGATTTTAGAAAAGACGGTGGCGCCTTTGAGCTGATCGAACAGATCATCGATCCGGGGAAGAGGGTACTTGTTTTTGATAGTGACTTCATTGAGAGCTCTGTAGTCGACACACATCCTCTTTGTCTTGTCCTTCTTTTCCACAAAAATCACGGGAGCACCCCAGGGGGAAGTGCTCGGCCGAATATACCCCTTTTCCTTCAGCTCTTCCAATTGTTTCTTGACTTCGGCAAGTTCATTCGCCGCCATACGGTAGGGCCGTTTGTACAGAGGAGTTGTTCCTGGAGCTAGATCTATCCGGAACTCGATCTCCCGCTTGGGCGGCATACCGGGTAGTTCTTCAGGAAATACGTCACCGAATTCACTGGCGATGGGGATTTCTGACAGTCCTATCTGATGAAGTTTTGAACTGCCAACAGAGGTTGGGGGTGCAAAGAACACAACTGGTTGTTCCGGCCCTCGGTACAGAGTGACAGTGCGCCTTGCGCAATCCACTACTCCTTGGAATTGGGCCAACCAATTCATCCCAAGGATCACGTCCAAGTTCTTGGTGTCTAGCAGAATCAGATCCGAGGGGAAAGGAATTCCCTGGATTTCTATAGGAACGGCCAGGCTATAATACTTTGCTGTCATATCCCCTCCAGGGGTGGTGATGATCAGAGGGTTCCTAAGCCGCTCTACCCCCAGTTGATTTCTTCCCACAAAAGACACAGATATAAACGAGTAGGAAGCTCCAGAGTCGAACAAAATGGTAGCAGGAATGGAATGAATGAGGAACGTACCAACGATGACGTCCGGAGTCGTCAGCACATCCTCGGCAGTCACGTGGTTCACACGACCCCGAGCGACGTCCTTACCACTGTTGTTGGGGCGGGGAGGCGATTGGCCTTGCTGGCGCCGCGGCTTCGGGCATTTGTCCGCAAAGTGGCCGGGCTCGAAGCAGTTGAAGCACAGACGCTGCTGTCCTTGAGCGTCTCTGCGGCCTTGACCAGGCTGCACAGCTGGCGCAGGAGGACGGGGTGCACGGGTCCCTTGCTGACTCTGCTGTTGCTGCGGCTGTGGGACGCGCACCACGAATTGGGGTCGGGGCGCGGAGCGAGGTTGCTGCTGCTGCTGCGAGGAGGATCCCCCTGGATAGGGATTGGTGTAGCGGACCCTTTGGTTAGCCCCCTGTTGATTGCGAAAATTCGCCAAGCGACGCTTGTGTGACTCCAGTTCCTTGTGCTTGGCTTCCAAGCGGATGCTCTTGTCCACCAGACGCTGGAAATCCGGATAATCCCCGGAGACCAGACGCACAGATAGCTCAGGGTCCATTCCTGCCAAGAACTTCTCCTGCTTTTCCTCATCTTCCCGAACATCCTCCGGGGCGTACCGGGCCAGGTTGTTAAACTCATGCAAATACTCCATCACAGAGCGGTTGCCTTGCTTCAACTCCCGGAATTCCCTTTTCTTAAGGGCCATGACTCCGGCAGGCACATGGGTCCTCCGGAAAGCGGCAGTGAAGCGGGCCCAAGTAATAGGCTGCCCCTCGGGCTGCGTAGCCTGGAAGTGGTCCCACCATAGAGATGCGGGCCCCTGCAGCTGGTGGGTGGCAAAGATGACTTTCTCCTCATCGTTGCATTGCACGGTGTCTAACTTCTTCCCCACGGCATGCAACCAATCCAAGGCATCCACGGGGTTATTGGAGCTAGAGAAGGTAGGCGGGCGGATGCGAAGGAACTCGGCGAGCTTAGAATGTTGCGGGGGTGGTGGTGGAGGTGGAGCGTTATGCGGTGGTGGATTTTGGATGTGGTGGAGGAAAGCAGCCATCATGTTGGCCTGCTGAGCGAGGATTTGGGTGAGGATGGGGTTGGTGTCAAGTGGCGGTGGTGGTGGCGGAGGAGGAGGTGGAGGTGGGCCGCCTTGGATGTTGGGGTTGCTACCTTCGGGTTGGTTGCCATCACCGGTAGCAGCAGTTCTCCTGGTTGTCACCATCTGAAAACCCCACAAAGAACCAGCAAACAGGGAGAGCTGACTATTAAAACTAACCACCCACGACTACCATAATTCTTGAATTTATTTCTGCTATTAAATTGGTTCATTAAGGTTCAGGTTGCTCATGTAAATAAAATGAAGACAGGCTCCGACACAGTTATACCACACACCGGTACAACCATGCCCCGCACAACTCCAACAGGAAGACAAACGAGAAAGAACACACGCGCAAGCCTACTAACTGCTCGTCTACTTCTGTGACGGGCCAGGGCGGAAGGTGAGCAGCAGCGCATCCTCCGTGCTACCAACGCCGGAGGTTTCCCCTTCCTGAGGAACCACGGGTGCGGGCTCGGCACGAGGGGTCTCCACGAAGCAGGTCCACGCCAAGGACTGACGAACCAGCTCAGGCCTGGAGGTGCTCTTGCGGGCGGTGATCTTCTGGCTACGGCAGACGCGGCGGCGCTTGGGACGGCAGACCTCTCCCTGGGCGACCTTGAGCTGACACAGCTGCGCCTCCAGCGCGTCTAGATCCTTCTTCAGCTGCAGATTCTCCTGACGCAGCTCCAGGATCTTCATGTTGTTCTCGACCATCCCACGGCGCACCATATGATGGAAGTCGATACGAGCCGCGTCGTACGCCTCCACCATGCGCGCCAGGTGCGTGATGGTAGCGTCATCCTCCGAGCTAGCATCCCGGAAGGTGGCGTAGTCGCGGGCTCCTCCGCGACGAGGGTGGTAGCGGTAGGGCGAGTGCTGCAACTCGTCCGGGTAGCGCTGGTGAAGAGTGCCGATGGCGAGGAGTGCGGCGTTCTGGCAAGCGGCGGGGAAAGAATCTCCACCCGCGGTGACTGCCAACGAAGTCCTCTCGGGAGAGCCAGTGAGGATCACTGCAGTGACCTCCCAAGCAGCGTGGGGCTCTGCATCGTCACCCTCCTGCTCCGGGAGCTGCTTGCCCTGGTAATCCACTCCATGCGGATATCCCAGGACAACGCACATGCCCCGCAGCTCCAGAACAAAGCCGGTCAGGTCCAGGCCACGACGGTTGATGCTGCCGACCATCTACAAGCAAGGACAAAAGAGAGCAAATATTTTAGAGATCAGCTTTTGATGGTAAATGATGCAGCAAGACAGAGAGAGACTAAAGGATTTTCGCAAATAAGAGAGGATTTTTATTTCGAAAATACTGCTAAGGCTTGGGATCTAAGGCTCGTCCTAGGGTCAAGGAGGCTCTGATACCAACTTGTCACGTCCCGCCTTCCCCAGGCCGGGCCCGCTTACATCTGATAGCTTTCATAGGTCATAGACTGCCCTCACAGACCAACACATGTCTTTTCTGCACACTTTGTCCTCACTCGTGTGCACCCGGGAAGAATTTCCCGGTCGGTTACCCATCCCAAATTGCTCCAGGTCAAGCACGCTTAACCCTGGAGTTTTTTTGGAGATTGGCTTCCGGAAAAGAAGTTGCAACTTGTTGATATGAGTATTCTATTAATCCTATTAAGCCCTAGGCCGGGATGTTACACCCTCACCCCCTTAAGAGAGATCGACGCCCCCGTCGATCAACCCCAGGCCAGGAACGTCCTCTCTTGGCCACGTCCATGTGTCCAGTGCCAGCGCATGTGCCATGCTGTGTAACCACTCCCGGTCTACACCAGCCATGCGCACCATGCCTGCGCAACTGCGACACACGCGCCCGTGAAACCGCGAGAGTCGGCTCTGATACCAACTTGTCACGACCGGAATTAGCCCAACAGGCATTCCTTACGTGCGTGCATTATTCCTTGTCCCAGGAGGCAAGGTACACCAAATGTTGATACAATTCAGAGTTTAACAAGCGGAAGCGTAAATAGTTAATTATTACAACCACCACCGTACTCAACAAGACACACCCTGAGGAGAGAGAGCGACGGCGCGAGCTCGATTCCGGCGGAGAGAGAGGACGGTGAGTGGCGGAAACGGTGGTGGAGAGCTCGGGGAGGGTTTATATAGGGTTGGGAGTGAGAGAGGGCGGCCGGAGGAGGGGGAAACGGGCGCGGGAGACCCGGCCGCCATTGATGGCGTCGGCGAGGTTACGGGGAGCGAATACGGCCGTTTGGATGCGGGAGAGAGAGGGGAAAATGGGGGGAAAGGGGGAGGGAATCACGGGGAGTAATTCCCCCCACTTTATTGCGCGCGGGGACGGCGGGAGGCGGCGGGATTCGCGGCGGCGGCGGCGCTAGGCGCGGGCGAGGCGGCGGGGGCGGCGGGAGGAAGGGGATGATGGGTGGGCCCCACCCGTCAGCGAGGGTGGCGGGCGGGCCCGCCCGTCAGCGGCGCGCGCGCGGGTAGAGGCCGGATGGGCCGCGGTGAGAGGAGAGAGGGAGGAAGGGAGATGGGCCGAATTCGGCCCATCCGAGGGGAGAGAGAGATTTAGGATTTTTCTTTTTATAAAACCTTTTCAACTTTGTTTATTTCTTAATAATTATTATTTGTGCTCTGAAAATTCCACTAAAATTTATTTACACATTTTAGGCTTTAAGGAAATATGCAAAAATCCTCCAAGCCTTATTTGACTTTTACTTTGCACATTTTAATTTTTGAAGGCTTTCACAAGCATTTTAATTATTCTAGGCGTAATTTAAAGGATATATTTCAGGGTCATTTTGGGACGTGACAATTATTTTCGAATATCATCGGGTGGTGAGCCTTTCCCAATTAATTAATGGCCGAAGATGACTTTATTTTCCTATGGGTTATAATTTTATTATCTAGAACCTTATATATTGGTTTGGTTCAGCTAAATGCTATATATATATATAATTGCTTAGCCATGCTTAGAAACATTAGCTCACTAATGGGATGAATCATACTACATTATTATTTATGGTTATATTTAATGGTAGCTCACGATGGTTAATCGTGTTATGATAATTAATTGACAATTAAAACTTGACAATGGCGGGTTGTGAGCACATGGTTTTGAAGGTCGTGCTCATGATAATTAAGGACCGGTTCGCGAGCTACTGTTGTGAAACATTTACCGTGCCAACCACAAACCAGCATGGGCAACGGCTTTACCTTTTGTATAGCATGATTCATTGCGGGATGCCAGACTGAGAAACGGCGAGAAGTCCGTGGGGGTCGCTGGGGAGTCCATACCTCTGGTTTTTGAGGGGGTGATTATGATCCAGGAATGGTGCACTGTGGTGAGTTGTGTTGTGCGAAGGGTATTGTCACGATTTCCCCCTTTGCAGTGCCGTGGTTTTACTTTGGGGCATGGCAACATGTGTGGAATCGTGTCTTTTGGGTACAGTGGTACATCTCTGGCTAGAGTAAAACTATTCGAATAGCCATGCCCGCGGTCATGGGCGGGTTGAGCAATGTTTTTCGTGATTAGTCTCACACCTCACAAATAATTATTGATGCAATAACTGGTAATAATTTGTTTAGCTCCTGGTTTGGAGTTAGATCTGTACAGCCGGGTATGGTTGTTCAGGATGGTTGGGCCTGAGCAGCATGGGTGTGCTGTTCAGTGTTGATTAAAATTTCTGATTAATTACTCTACTGTTTTATTCTTAAATCTTTGCTAAATGCTACTTTTGCAAATGAGCCTATATTATGCCATCCTTTGGTATCCTTGTGCACTTGCATATTTGCTATGTGACTTGTTGAGTATGTCATATGCTCACCTTGCAATAATCAATCAACCTCAGTTAAAGAGAAAGGATCCAGAAGGAGAAGACGTTTGGCTTATACCCCAGTTGAGCTGCCTGTGGGAGTGGAGCTGAAGCCATCGCTAGACCGTTAATTCCGCTGCTTCATCGCTAGATCGTTAATTCCGCTGCTGTTTTTCTTTTCTTTTGTAAGTATGTAATGTTATTATTATGATGGATTTGTATATTAAATTGTCAGTTTGTGTACCTCGGCTGATTCCTGGACGAGGATTTTATGCACAAATTAGTTCGGAAATTACTAGTGAATTTCCGGGCGTGACAATGGTTCAAATTTCTACACCAAGGACACGGTGGAGGATCTCGATGGCAAACTAGGACATGGTTTTATGTCGGCGGATGGTTTGGAAGAAATTGACATAGGTCTAGGAGATGAGCCAAGGCCGACATTTATCAGCAATAATTTATCTCCAGAATTCAGAACCAGGTTAGTAGAGCTTTTGAAAGAATATAGAGATTGCTTCGCTTGGGAGTATTATGAGATACCAGGACTCAGCCGCTCGATTGTTGAACATCAGCTTCCTATTAAACCAGGGTATAAACCATATCAACAACCATCTAGAAGGTACAAAGCCGATATGTATGATGCTATCAAGGCTGAGATTACTCGTTTATATGATGCTGGTTTTATTCGACCATGCCGATATGCTGAGTGGATTTCCAATATAGTCCCGGTTATCAAGAAAAATGGCAAGCTTAGGGTGTGCATTGATTTTCGGAATTTGAATAAGGCTACCCCTAAAGATGAGTACCCAATGCCGATTGCCGATCAGTTGGTTGATGCAACGTCAGGTCATAAGATTATAAGTTTTATGGATGGTAATGTAGGTTATAATCAAAATTTTATGGCTGAAGAAGATATTCATAAGACTGCCTTCAGATGTCCTGGTGCAATCGGTTTATACGAGTGGGTTGTGATGACTTTTGGATTGAAAAGTGCTGGGGCTACATATCAGAGAGCCATGAACTATATAGTCCATGATCTGATCGGCTTGTTGGTTGAAATCTATATCGATGATGTAGTTGTCAAATCAAAGGAGGTGGATGACCACATAGTGATTTGAGAAGAGTTTTTGAGAGAACGAGGAAATATGGTTTAAAGATGAATCCCACAAAGTGTCCTTTTGGTGTATCGGCTAGGTAGTTCTTGGGTTTTCTTGTCCATGAAAGGGGGATTGAGATAACTCAGAGGAGTATTAATGCAATCAAGAAAATTCAACCTCCAGAAGACAAGAAACAGTTACAGTCGTTGATCGGCAAGGTTAACTTTGTTAGAAGGTTTATTTCTAATCTATCTGGAAGATTCGAACCTTTTACACCTTTACTAAGATTGAAAGCCGATCAAGAATTCACCTGGGGGGCAGAGTGGCAGAAAACCTCGGATAATATTAAGGAATATTTAAGTTCCCCTCCAGTTTTGATTCCTCCACAAAAAGGGATACCTTTTAGGTTGTATTTATCCGCCGACGAGAAGTCAATCGGTTCAGTTTTAATCCAAGAGTTGGAGGGCAAGAAGAGAGTTATTGTTTATTTAAGTCGCAGGCTTTTGGATGCAGAAACAAGGTATTCTCCGGTGGAGAAGTTGTGCTTGTGTTTGTATTTCTCTTGCACAAAGTTAAGGCATTATTTGTTGTCCAACGAATGCACTATGGTATGCAAAGCCGATGTTGTCAAATACATGCTATCGGCTCCAGTTTTAAAAGAAAGAGTTGGGAAGTGGTTATACGCTTTAACAGAATTTGATCTTAGATATGAGTCACCCAAGGCAGTCAAGGGGCAAGCCATAGCCGATTTTATTGTTGAACATCGTGATGATTCGATCGGCTCAAATGAGATTGCGCCTTGGACCCAATTCTTCGATGGATCGGTTTGCACTCATGGTTGTGGTATTGGCTTAGTCATAATTTCACCTCGGGGGGCAAGTTTTGAATTTTCTTATACTATTAAACCTTATGCAACTAACAATCATGCTGAGTATGAAGCTGTCTTGAAAGGTTTACAGTTGTTGAAGGAGGTTGAAGCCGATGCTGCTGAAATTATGGGTATTCCTTATTGGTGATCAGTCAATTGGTAGGAGATTATGAATGCAAAAATGATGTGCTCATGATCTACAATGAGAAGTGCCAAGAATTAATGGAAGTATGATGTTTATCAATGTTTACAGAATCCATCTCAATCGGTTTCACGAAAGTTGCGCTATAAGGCCTTAAAATATACCTTGTTGGATGATGAATTGTATTATCGGACGATTGATTGGGTATTGCTTAAGTGTTTGAGTACCGATCAAGCCAAGGTTGTGATGGGTGAGATGCATGAAGGTATTTGTGGTACTCACCAGTCGGCTCATAAGATGAAGTGGTTACTTCGGCGCACAGGGTATTTTTGGCCGACAATGTTGGAGGATTGCTTCCGATATTATAAAGGGTGTCAAGATTGTCAAAAGTTTGGAGCAATTCAAAGAGCGCCAGCATCGGCTATGAATCCTATTATCAAGCCATGGGCATTCAGAGGATGGGGTATTGACATGATCGGTCAGATCAATCCACCTTCAAGTAAGGGGCACAAGTTTATATTAGTGGCAACCGATTATTTTACCAAGTGGGTGGAAGCAGTTCGTTTGAAGAAAGTTGATTCTGGAGATGCAATACAATTTGTCAAGGAATATATTATCTACTGATTTGGTGTTCCTCAAACTATCACGACCGATCAAGGATTAATCTTTGTGTCCGATGAGTTTGTTCAGTTTGCCGATAGCATGGGTATCAAGTTGATGAATTCTTCGCCATATTACGCACAAGCTAATGGACAAGCCGAGGCATCTAACAAAAGTTTGATTAAGTTGATTAAAAGAAAGATTTCTGATTTTCCTCCGCAATGGCATACAAGGTTGGCCGAAGCACTATGGTGTTATCGGATGGCTTGTCATGGTTCGATTCAAGTCCCTCCTTATAAACTCGTTTATGGACATGAAACGGTTTTACCTTGGTAAACTATAATCGGCTCAAGGAGAATAGATTTACAAGATAAATTGACAGCCGATGAGTATTACAATCTTATGGTAGATGAAATAGAAGATTTGGTGCAGTCTAGATTGCGTGCTTTGGAGAAGGTGACTAAGGATAAGGAGCGGGTTGCTCGTCATTATAGCAAAAAAGTGGTGCCCAAGTCTTTTTCTTAAGGAGAGCTAGTTTGGAAGTCGATCTTGCCGATAGGAACTCGTGATAATAAATTCGGCAAGTGGTCACTGAATTGGGAAGGACCGTTTCAGATATACAAAGTTGTATCCAAAGGGCCTTATATGTTACAAGGACTTGATGGTGATGTTTTTGGACGGGCACTTAATGGAAAGTACTTGAAGAAATATTTCCCAAGTGTTCGGATCAATTCATGATCGGCTAAGTGTTGCCGATGTGTGATAGCCGATGTGTTGACATCGCCTTGAGATGACCGATATAAGTTATATCGCCCTTAGCATTTTTATCATAATCGATTGAGTTCTGCCGATATATGATAGCCGATATAGATTATATCATCCTTAGTATTGTTCATTCTTATCATAATCGGTTGTGTCTTGCCGATGTATAATGGCCGATATTTGGTATATCGCCCTTAGATAAATTATAATTTTATCAATGTATTCAGCATTGCAAAATTAGGGGGGGTACACATATATAAAGTATGGGTTTCAAAAGTAAAATTCACAGGCAAATCAAACTTGGAATTCATTTACAGCCCAAAAGTTTGCAAGTCTTGTTACAAGTTTAGCTTATCCAGATACATCTTTTTGGATAGCCGATATAGCCCTTTGCCTAATTTGGTTTACTTCGTCTATGGCTTGGGCATCGGCTGCATCAGAACCGTGGATTACTTTTAAAGATCTTGTTAGTTCAGCCAAGTGCTTGACAGATATTTTCAACTTTGATTTCTGGTTTTCAATGGCTTTGGGCAGATCGGCAAGCTTTTGTTCTTCGAGAGCAATTTGTGCATTGCATTGCTCTAATTCGGCTAAAAGCTCTATCTTTCGGGCATTCAACCGATAGATATTGGCTTGAGTAGAGCTTGGACCAGCTTCCAATTCATCGAGTTTGGCTTTCTCTTCATTGATTGAAGTCCTGTTAGCTTGAATAGTTGCCTCAAAATCTCTTCTCTCACGACGTCGGCAATTCTTTGTTTGGCCTTCTCAAGTTTGAGCCGATGTTGCTCGAGGTATGCCGCTGGGGTAATTGCATCGGCCAGCTCATCAGGGATCTTGTCATGGACTTCGAGAAATCTATCCCTGATGGATCCACAGCTAACCACTGGAGTTTCCAAGGAGCCTTCAAGCCGTCTTGAGATATCCAACAAGGTTGCTTTCACATCATCGGCTAGGGGCCCCAAGGCTGTGCTTGTGGTTTCTTCTTCTTCATCCATAAACTGCTTTATGTCAAAAGAAAACATATCGGCTAAGACCTGAAAAAGGGGGATATATATATAGAGTGATATGACAGCCGATATGGTTTACAGTTTTAAAACAGGAACTTACATGGATAGCTGGGGCTGGTGCTACTTCTTCTTCCACGTGATGGCTAGCTCAGCCGATGGAGTATGTTCACTGGATTCAGGCACATGAGTTGGAGAATGAGGAGGCTGAAAAAACAAATTTGGATCAACATTGGTTAATCAATATAAGCAAAACTTGAAGGTTATAAGGATGTTACTGATGGAGTTGGTGCTTTTGGTTTCTTGGAGGCTAATTTCTTCTATAAAGAATACAAGGTTAGGAATCGGCATGAGACAAATTTGAGCATTGAATTGAAAGTGGATACATACCCTCGGTTTATAAGTGGGGCGTGCTGGAGGTGATGGAGTTTTTTGAAGAGCAGGTGCATCAGCTGGAGGTGTCCTTCCTCCTACATCACTAATGTTTGCAGCTGCTTCGTCTATATCTTCTTCCATCTCTTCTCCTTCCAAAAATTGTTCTACATCTGGATCAATGGAGGGTAAATCATCGGCAGCAGCAGTCTTCCGTTTCTTAGACTTTTTCTGTGCAGCCGATGGAGTAGCAGCAGGTTTTGTCCTTTTCTTCTTTCCAGTAGCAGGAGCAATCGGAACTCGAGGTAAGCCATGTAGCAGTGATGAGGTCTTGGGGGCATGGTAGCCGATAACTAGAGGAGTTAGACCACCACCATTGGATAGAGTCCCTGGAGCATATTGGATTTCCAAGCCACTTTTACTGTAATGAGCGAGAGAAGATTCTGTTGTCTGCAGTAAAGAAAAGAAATAATCAAGATCAATTAATCGGCTTATGGTCAATGAAGTTGAAAGGAATAAGAGATACTTACTTGAGGGTGTTGATGCGAAAAACACACACTGGCCTGGGAGATCTGCTTAACTCCTGAGCAGGTCCAAAATCTCGCCTCTAGGTTCGTTGAGCGTGCCAGTTGATTTGACCCTGCAATCAACAAGAAATAAAGACAAAGAAATCGAAGTTAAATCCATAAACAATAGCCGATCGGCTGGAAGCCGATGACTTATCGTTATACAACAAGCCAATATCACGTGGGCATCAATCGGCTATGATGAATGAGATAAATAAAACTAAATCCACTCGATCGGCTGTAGATATTAACAACATATAATATTTCCTTCGATATATATTTAAACTAAGTGATTGGGATAGATCGGTCGCCATGCCGAGACAGTATAAATCACTTAAATCAAAATATACATTAAAATAAAGATTATAAAGGTATTTATAGCATAGCCGATCAGATAGATCTAGCGCGTAAAATAGGTCAAATATATCAAAACAGGTAAAATATATCAAACAAAAGGCATAATATATTTCAATGCAATGAGATCTAAATATGAAGGGTAGATTTAGCATGATGATTAGGAAAATAAGGCAAAAAGTAGCTAAACCAGGTAAGATCGGCTGAAATCCCGATTCTATCTACTTTGGTGATCATAAAACAAGCTAGATATTACAATTATAGATATTACTTAATAGATCGAACTCAGCCGATGCAGCATTAAACATAAAGATAAGTATAAGATCTAAGCAAGACGATGAAAACCTTAGAAAGATGGTAGATACACGGTACAATCTAGAGCGATAACGAGATTTAACCCTAATCGACTATTCTCTAACAATAAAGCTAGCTGATTGCAAGCTAAATAGCGCAATTGATAAAGATTATGATGTGTATATGATAACTCGACAGATTGCATAAACAAGATTAGACTATCATGAAGATGGAAGCACTAATCCCGAGAACACAAGCCATCATAACAAGTTTACCTCTAGTTTGAAGATCGAAACTACATTGCCTTTAGATGGCCGATATGACTCATATCGCCCTTAGACTTCTTATTTTATCATAATCGGTTGTACTTTGCCGATGTATGATGGCCGATATGTGTTATATCGCCCTTAGTGTTTTTTCTCTTATCATTATCGGTTGTGCTTTGCCGATGTATGATGGCCGATGTTTGTTGAATCGTCCTTAGTTGGTATTTTAATTTTATCAATGTTTGTCAACATGGTAAAATTAAGGGGCCATACATATACAAAAAATATGGACTTCAAAAACAAAAGTTATATTAATCGGCATCAAGTTCATGAGAGCAAACTACAGAAGCACAAGAGTTTTAAAGCCAGTTACAAAAATATTTCTAAGTCCTATTACATATCATTAGTTCAATCGGCAAGGTATCTTTGAATAGCCGATATTGCCCTCTGCCTAATTTGCTCCACTTCATCGATTATATGGGCATCTTGGGCGTCGGTTCCAGGAACAAACTTCAAGGACTTGGTCAGATCGGCAACATTTCTGATGGTAGCCTTCAACTTCAACTTCTGTTCTTCAACAACCTTGGGCAGATCGGCTAACTTTTGCCTCTTTAAGGCTAACTCGATGTTGCACTCTTCAAGCTGAGCCAAGAGCTCAATCCTTCGAGATTCTAGCCGATCTATATTGGATTGAATAGGCACCGGCCCAATGGATAGCTGATCTAACCTTGCCTTCTCCTTGTTCACGGACAGCCGATTGGCTTGGATAGTTGCTTCAATGTCTTTTCTTTCTCGCCGATCGGCTATCCTTTGCCTTGCTTTCTCTAATTTAAATTGATGTTGCTCAAGGAAGGCAGCCGGAGTCAGCGCAGCAACCAAGTCTTATGGGATCAAGTCTTGGATTTCATTGAACCTAGTTCTTATTGATCCACAGTAGGCGACCAATACATCTAGAGAGGCCTCCAACCGAGTTGATATATCTTGGAGATTCCTTTTCACATCATCAGTTAGAGGGGCAAGAGCCTTGCTAGTGGTGTCTTCCTCTTCTTCATCGAAGTATTGCCGAATATCAAAGGAGAACATATCGGCCAAGACCTAAAAAAGAAACAAATGAAGATGTTAAGTACATGAAAATTTTGTATACAGCCGATATGAGACTTCTTGAAGAAAGAAACTTACAGTGATAGTAGGAGGGGCTTCGACTTCTTCTTCTACATTGTGACTGCTTGAAGCCGATGGAGTATGTTCACTAGATGCTGGCTGGGCAGGAGGTGAAGGAGGAGAAGGCTGAAAGAAGATACAATTACTAGTTAACATCGGCTGAGTTTAACATAAGATTTCAGAGAAATAAAGTTACCGATGGAGCTGGAGATGGTGCTGGTGCTGGCTTTTTCCTTCCAGATGATTTCTTTTGCTGCAAAAATCAAGTATTAATAAGAGAAATCAGCACATGAAAATTTTACTTGCATCAAGTTTGAACAGAAGTGCTTACCCTTGTTTGCCGAGCTAGGGCAATTGGTGTTGGAGGCGTTCTTTGAGGAGCCGGGATATCGGCTGGTGGTGTTTGTTCTCTTGCCTCGCTCATCTCAGCAGCTGCTTCATCGACAGCTTCTTCAATCTCTTCCTCAGCCAAGACTTCTTCCATGTCTGGATCAATAGCAGGCAGATCATCGGCTGGCTTTATCTTTTGCTTCCTGGACTTCTTTTTTTGCAGCTGATGGATCAGCAACCGATGCTTTGGTTTTCCTTTTCTTTCCAGCATCAGCTGGGATTGGCTCTCTCATCTCCCCTTGGAGAAGGCTTGCTGTCTTGGGGGCATGGAAGCCGATGATAGGAGAAGCTAATCTGCCACTGTTTGGAAGGAGGCTTGCTGCATAATCGATCTCCTGACCACTCTCACTTTGATGAGGGGGAGAAGTCTCTGTGGTCTGCAAACAGAAGAAAAAAATGGTTACGTACAAATCGGCTTGCAGGTATCAAACAGAATTGACAAAGGTAAAAGAACTTACTTGAGGGATCAGATCAGAGAATAGATCAGTCATATACATCGAAGTTGTCTGATGAAAAAGGTGTTTCTTCCATTCGACCCACCATTGGTCAAAAGATTTGCTCCCGAACAAGGCTTGTTCGATGTTCTCTATACTGCCAAGTGAAGGTCCTTGAATGTTTAGTAGCCGATCCATCATCAGAGCCGATGTAATTTCTCCCCTACTTTGGATCCTGTCGGCAAAGTACAATCCAATCGACAGTTGTCCCAATCCAAGTTGCTTTGCAGCACTCATTGGGTGATAAAACTCATAAGATATCTGGATGTTTTTGCCCTGATGGATGCCGACTGGAAGTATGCAGGGGGTGATGGCTATAGTAAAGACTTCTCTGGATTTCTCAAACTTCTCAGAGTTGATCTCATCAAATCTAAAATCCGAAGGAAGTTCAAAGCTAGCTGAATCAGCATATCCGAACCAGACTCTAGCGTTCTTCGGGAAACCATCATAAAAGTTGCAGAACCAGTCCTTGAGCAGTTCAGCCGATAGCTTGGCCCCGGTGTTCCTTGATGCTGCCTCTCCAAAGGACATGCATCGGCGGTGGGTGACTTCTTCACCATCCTCATCCGTGATCGGCTCAAACCTTGGGAAGTCTTCTTCTATTAAAGATGGTCGATCGACAACTTCCGTGGTAATCAAGTTGAGCCAGATCTGAAGTAGCCACCATGGACCACATGTGCCGATTACTGTCCCATAAGCAATCTTAGCTGATGCATTCCTTAGGGTTTGGTAAAGATAGCCGAGGAGATATTTCCCTAAGGGGAATTGCTTTTTCTCAACCAGTTTTTCGGCTAGATGTTGCTAGTTTGCAGTAGGGCTGCACCTTGCACCACAGAATAGAAATTTTTCTAACCACATAAGAAGGAAAGCTGTGTGTTCCCTCAGGCTTACAGACCCATCACCCATGTTCATTGAAACAAATCCAGACCAGCCACCTATGCTCTTGGTTTTGAAGTCGAATTTGTTCTTGGTGTTCAAGCTGACTGGATTAGCCGATGAGGTTATATCAAGGCCAGTTATCATAGTGATATCCAAGAGTGTGGGGATCATCGGCTCTTGGTTGAAAAGGAAGGTGTTTAAGGTATTGGACCATAAGTAGCTACCAGCCGACATCAAGGGTTCGTCCTTAGCCATATCTGTAGCATTCAAGGCTAAAGCTTGTGCTATCCCAATTTCTTCCCATTGGCCTTGCTTGCTAGCCGATACCCTTTTATACCAAGCCGTCCAACTTTTCACAGTTGATGGCCATGAATTGATGGTGTTTTTCCAGATTTCTAGAATGGGGTTGGCTAGCCTAAAAGGGATTCTATTGGTTTCGGCATTGATGAAGTATGTTGGATCTAGATTGCCGATTGGACCGAGGAAGTACTGATTGGGGTAAGTTAAACTCGGGATTGCGATTTGATGAGAGGATTGCTACAGAAGAAAAGAAAAGGAAGGCGAATTGAGCAAGGAAAGAACCAATCTACTGCAAAAGAAAGGGATCTAGACAACAGAAACTTACCTCAGGGAACTCAGCCGATGGGGCGCTTGATGGACCAGCAGAGGTCGACATCGACGGAACGGAGGTTGTCGCTGTGACGAGATCGCCTATGGAATCGCCAAGCGCGTCGAGGGGATCGCCTGAGAGAGAAGAGACAGATGTGGCTTGAGCGGAGAAAACGGAAGTAACGGTGTGAATTTTCTCGGGGGTGACGGTTAATATTTAAAGTGGTGTGGTAACGGTCAAAAAAGGCAAGCCTAGATTTTTCTAGAGATAAGATTTGGAAAATCCGCAACATTACCAAATATTCCGGACTTGGGGGGCATGTGTTAACAACCAAATTTGGTAAATCAAACATCGGAGATAAAGATAAAACCGAAGTGGAATAAAAGGGATTAGCGGTTTCGGAAACAGAGTGCGCATCGGCTGAAGTCTGAATCGGCTGCGACCTAAATCGGCAGAGTTCGAGTCAGTCAAGGTAACCGATGGAGCCGATTCCGGCAATATGGCATTGGAAACATTGTCGGATCGGGTTGATATGCTTCATATGGATTGCCACGCACAAATTGAGTCCTGAGAAGGCAATTGTATCTATTAATTAGGATATTTTATGTAATTTCCTTATACTTTGAAGTCATTAAGAGTCTGCCTTAGGGACTTGTTCGTATCCTAAGTTGTAATAGAGTTAGGAGTTGTGTCCGACAAGGATATATCATGTACTTTGGGTATAAAAGTAAGCCTAAACCCATGTAATCAATGAACGATCAGTTCAATAACAATCTCGGCGCATTGCCACTCTTTCGTTTTCGTTTACTTTCGATGAGTTTTTGCTTTCGAGTTGGGTTGCATCGGTTCGATCTCTGACAACGAGGTAAAACTTGTTATGGCAGCTTGTGTTTTCGGGATTAGTGCTTCCATCTTTATGACATTCTAATATTGTCTATGTAAGCTGCTGATTTATCATATATTCTATATAATCTAGAGCAATATTGCTATCTAACCTTCAATCGGCTAACGTTTATTGTTAGAAGGCAGCCGATAGGGTTAGATATCAACGTTAACTTAGATTATATATGTAAAATCAAGGAGTTGATTTAGCTTCTGTGTGATGAAAATATTGGTGGTTTGCGACATTTCATGTGTGAAATATTGGTTTCTTATGATGGGATTTCGAAGATTAATAGATGTTTGATTTTGTCAAGTAATGGCACGGTTGACCCCTGGCGGTCAGACCGGCTGAGTGCCACCGGTTAGACCGCAGGTCATGCGGCGGTCAGACCGGCCAGGCCGCGGTCTGACTGGCAGGTTCCAGATTTGCTTTGGTTTCGGGTTGGTTTGTCGGATTTGGATAGTTCCTTACTAATGTGAGTCAAGTTGGGACGAACATGTGCTCGGAATATGGTTTCTTTGTTGTTGCATGTGCAGGTGTTGCTTAAGGCCTCAGGAGAGTGTTGCTGGTGATAGATCGGAGTCGACTTGGGAGAAGTAGATGTCCAGGGATCAAGAGATCACGCAGATACTAAAGGCTAGAGGACAATGCACGTGGTGATGAAGATTTCAAAGGGTATACAAGTGGATTGTGAACGTATGGAAAGAGGAGTCGAATTTGGAAGAGAGTCCGAATTCGGGAAGATTGAAAGAGATAAGGAAAGGGATGAGTTGGATACTTTCAAGAGAGGATTTCCTATGTGGATAGGAGTCCTAAGTTGTGTTAGATTCGTGGGCTTTGCACAGCCTACCTCATGTATAAATAGAAAGGGAGGGTGTGGTCTCTCGGTATCCGTTTTAGAGAGACACATGTTGAGAGAAAGTTAGGGTTTCGAGGTTAATTCGAGATCTAGGTGAGGAGTGTTGTAGTTGCACTTTGTAAAGACTAGTTGATGCAATAAAGTCGAAAAGTTCTAATCTACATCTTCGAGTTTGTTATCTACTGGTGTTTCTGGGTCCCGACGGTCTAATCGCAGGCAGGGCGGCGACCTGACCGGTGGGAGTGCAGCGGTCTGACAGCAGGTGTGCGCATGGTCTGACCGGCAAGAATACGGCGGTCTGCCCGGTAGTAATTGAGCGGTTTGACCGGCGATGCTCAACTTCGTTCGAGGTAATCTTTTATTCCGCAAAAGATTTTGGGTTTTTGGTTTTCCCTACCATTCACCCCCCCTCTGGTAGGTTTGTCTGGTCTTGTTCGATCCTACAAGTGGTATCAGAGCCACGTTTTTCTATTTGATCTTTATCGATCTTTAGATTTGTTGCCATGGCTGAAAAGTTTTCAAGCAAACCTCACATCTTCAATGGAGTTGATTTTGACTATTGGAAGAAAAAGATCGAATCTTATATCACTTCTCAAGGTTATGATATTTGGTTGAAAGTTGCTTCTGTTTATGAGATTCCTGATCGCATTGAAACTATTGCTCAAAAAGCTGATTTTGAAAATAATTGCAAAGCACGCAACATTATTCTTAATGCCATTTCTCGCTCCGATTTTGATCGTGTTTCACATCTTGCAACTGCTAATGAGATTTGGAAAGCTTTCAACGATTTTCACACTGGATCTTCAAACATTAAGGAGTTGCGAAAAGATGTTTTCAAAAAGGAATACATCAAGTTTGAGATGAATTCTGGTGAATCATTGGATGATTATTTGGGGCGTTTCAATAAAATCTTGAGTGATCTTAGATCTGTTGATGCTTCTTATAATGTCAACTATTCTCAATCTATGGTTGCTCGTTACTTTATGAATGGTCTTGACATGAAAATCTGGGATGTTAAAGTGACTTCTATTCAGGAATCTGTTGGCATGAACACCCTGACTTTGGATATTCTCTACACCAAATTGAAAACCTATGAGATGAATATTCTTTCTAAAAGAACTGATTCTAAATCTACTGCTTTGGTGTCTTCATCTGGTTCTTCTATTGATTCCACTCCCATGTCTATTTTTTCCGCTTTTAATGCCTTGTCCAAGGATCAACTAGAGGGAGTTAGTGAGGAGGACTTGGTTTTGATTGCTAACAGAGCTTCTAGAGCTTTGAGTAATACTAGATCCAGGAGAAGAGGAGGACCACAACGTTGCTTTGAATGTGGACAACTTGGCCATATTCGTTCTCAATGTCCCAAGCTCGGAAGAGGAACAAAGGCGGTAGATCAAGATGAAGTCAAGAATGCCAAGAACACCAAGGACGACAAACAAAGCAAGAAGCAATTCAAGAACATGAAGATGAAGAAGTTCTATCAAAAGGCGATAGATGAAGCATATGTGGCGATTCAAGAATCAAGTGATGTTGATTTTGATAGTGATGGAGATGATGACAAGGGGAAGAACATCGTTGGAGTTTGTCTCATGGCTAGAAGCATTGATGAGGATTCAGGAGATGACAATGAGGTAATTCCTCCTTCTAGTGTTGAATATTATCAAGATATAATTGCTAGACTTGATTTTAAAATTTCTAAGTTTGAGAAAAGATTAGTCAATATGAAGCTACCATTGAATCTCTTAAGGCTGAAAATAGTAGTATAAAATCTCTTGTTCCTGATAATGATGAATGTCAATCTTGTGAGGTTTTATGTGCTGAAATTAACTCTAATAGAGATGTTTGTATCAAGAAGCTTGATGTTGAATCTAAGAAAACTAAGAAATTTGAATCTTGTGTTGCTCTTAGCTTTGCCATGAACACTAGATTGGTTGATGAATTGTTTTTAACTAAGAGAGCTTTGAATAAATGTCAAGTTGCTTTGTTTGCTAGCTCGATGTTTAACTTGATTAGCTCTAAGAGGATTAAGCAATCTAGTACCAAACTTTGTTTGACATGTGTTGCTAATGAGATGAAACTAAAATATGCTTTGGGTCGTGTTAAGCACATGGAGGAAATTGTTAAACAAGATGAAGTGATGTCTTGCTCAACTTGTAGAAAATAAAAGAGTGTTTTGGATGCTTGCAAAAATTGTGCTACTCTTTCTCAAGAGGTTTTTTACTTGAAAAGTTCTTTGCAAAGATTTTCTAGAGGAAAAAAGAAACTCAACATGATTCTTGATCAATCTAAGGTTAACACAAACAATCGTGGTTTAGGTTTTGATTTTTTTTTTTGACAGGAAACAGCAGGAGAGGCTCCTACTGTGGTTTAGGTTTTGATCCTTATGCTCATCATACTAGACATCCTCCTGTTGTTTTAGGTGTTGGTGCTAGGAGTGGTGAAATTTTGATTAAACCTGAAACTAAAAACACTGTGTTTAAATTTGCTGGCATCATGACTTCTTTAAATGCATCATCTTCTAAATCTGATGTTGTGATTGCAAAACCGCCCGTTGCTACTCCTATTGCAAAAACAGCAGGCTGATCTTCAAGCATACTTTCGCTTCCAAGGGTTCAATCCCTACCAGGGACCTAAGTGAAGGGTTCAATTCCTTTCCAATTGCATATTTGGATTTCCACATTGCATCCTATAAACTAAAAATGACATAAAAAAATTTGCAAAATAGAAAATACCAAAAATATAGGTTAGAGTTTATTATGCTAGGTAAGACAACTAGTTCTCTTGTTGAGATGATGAATAGTTTCTCTGTTTTATATCTCTTATATATGGGTTCACGGTTAAGTACGCTCTCAAAGATTGAATAAATAGTAGCCACATATTATCCGGGAACCTGAGGTAAGTGGGCTGCACTTGCCGAACCAAGTCTAGGTTGTCGCGAGATGATATAGTGATAAGAGTTGCTATGATCCTGTTCTAAGTTTGACTTAAATTCCGGATATTTTATTTTCCAAAATGATAAACTTAAAAGTTCCTCATTTGATAAAAATTCCTACCAGAGCCAAAAATTTTCATATTTGATAAACCATATATATTTTGGGAGCTTGTACTTCCATTGAACTTTGTCAAAATCTTGAGACTTGTGTAGATACTTTTCATACTCTATGATCAAGATCATACACCCACATATATGCACATGCAAACTTCTGCACTAGAAGTTAGCATTCATTCATTCCATCTATATCCATCATGCTATCACCCAAAATCAAGCTCTCCAATTATATGCTTTCTCCTTCCAATATAATATCCTTTCCAAAAAGAGATAAAAAGAGGGAAAGGCATGGTTATGAAAATAAAGTCTTGCTCCTCAAAATATTGAGCATGATAAAAAAAATGAGTAGCCATGCCCCCTCCAAAAAAAGAAATGAATGATCTTGGGAGAAGAAAGAAAGCACAAAGGAGAAGTATTTCCTTTTTTTTTCCACATTCTATTTCCACCATATAGCACACACACTTTATGCACGATCTTGATCTTGAGTATGTCTAGTCATCTGCTCTAGTCTAAGTTTTTGACTTAGTAATAAATGTGAATGCAAGTATGCCATGTTTGATACCTACCAAGCTCCACATACTAAACCTTAGAGTAGGAATCAACTAGGCTACTTTGGTGAGGAATTCATTTATATACACTCTGAGTGATCGAGAGGGTCATTTGAGGAACTTGGATTTCTTTTGAAAAATCATTTGAAAACTTCCAGAATAAAAAGTTGAATAAATAATGGGTGACTAGTGCTTGATTGCTGTTCTATCTTCCAACCGCACAAGACAAGGTAAAGCAGTGTCTCGCGGGAATCAGTTGTAAGGGTAAGACACGTGTCAAAATTATTTGATTTGAGAGAGAGTATATCTACATTTGAGAATATACAGCATAGTAGCAACTCCTGATCAACAATCAAGTTTTGTTTCCTTTTGTCCTTTACTCAGGACGAGCAAAGGTTCAAGCTTGGGGGGTTTTGTTGACGGTCGTTATCGATCAGTTACGTCCGTCAATATTACTAGAATAAAAGAAGAACTAGTTATGCTTGCAATGCATATAGTGTAATAATAAAATAAAAACTACTAGTACTTGGTTCACTGACCCTTTGCAGAGAATGGGCCATAAATGGAGAAAAATCGGCATCAAAACCGTACCTCCGGTGTCTTAGCTTTATGAGGCGCCCAGTTTCAAAGGTACAGGAACAGGTGTCTTCTCTTTAACCTGCCATACCTCCTTTGTTTTTGGTGCGGTCAATGGCTTCTTCGAAACTGGGAACGCAGGTTGACTGACCTGTGGTCCTGGCTTCTTGGGTGCCAGCCTAAGGTATCGACGAATCCTCGTTTCTTCTTGATCTTTAGGAAATTCATCATGAAATTGCTGAAACTGTCCGTCTTTCGGGGTAGACCTTGACCTCCTTGTGGGTTTGGTCCGTACTTGATCTTCCCCATGGAGCAATGCTCCATCCTTGATCTCCTTATGGACGATACCCGTTGTTGCTCTCGTGAGCATGAGTCCTTACGGGTTTTCGGACGATCCATCCCAGTGTGACTAGCATTGCCACGGACCTCACATGTCATGTGAGAGTCCAGGGCCTTAACAGCACCCTGCTTGGCGTCCTTCTCATTGTTGTCCAATCTCTTAATAAGAAGATCCAACTGAGCGGCCAGCATTTCCGTCCTCTTGACGGTGTGCATACCGTATTGACAGATTTGGAGTCGTTCCTCGCTCTAACCCATATTTGAGACCATCTTCTCAATCAGGTCGGTGGTACCTCTGACCGTCTTTGAGAAGAATGTCTTTCCAATAGCAGTGTCCAGGTGATCCCAAGATGAGGGGGTCAATCCATTGAAAAAACTCTACAGGATGAGCCACTCGTCCATCCCATGATGAGGATGGGCGGTGACGTATTCCTGCAGCCTTTCCCAAGCTTCAGGAGTTGTTTCGTCCTTCAGCTGCTGAAAGCTGGATATTCTTCCATGAAGAGCGTTGGTATTACCCATCGGGAAGAATTTTGAGAGGAATGCCGTTGAGCAATTATTCCGGATATTCACAATTGCACAGTTGGCGTAGAACCACTGTTTCGCTTTCCCGAGGAGGGAGAACGGGAACAGTCGGAGCCTGATAGTATCTGGAGTGACTCCATGCTACAGATTTTCAGCAATTCCTGCATATGAGCACTTGCATCCTCGTTAGGATTGCCACAGAACCGGCAAGCCTATGCCATCGTGATTAGGCTGGTCTTCAAAGTTACCATCTCCCATGCTGACTTAGGGTCCAACGGGCACATTGTCGGCGGAGGGAGCTGCGAACTTGCGGAGGATCTTCCCAGCCATATCGTTAAACTCTAGTGGCACGAAAATGGATGGTCTGGTTGCTGATAGAGTAACTTGAGGAGGGACAACACAGGGTCGGGGCTCGCTCCACAAGTGACTCAAGATTGAAATTGGTCGGCAGATCAGAACTAGTCTTGTACTACCCTGTTTTCACATAAAAGAGAAAACATAGAAGGTTTGCCTACATAGGATAGTGATTATACAGAGGTAAATATAAAATTATTAGCAAGTAATAAACTCTGAATGATTTATCTTCCCCGGCAACGGCGCTAGAAATGCTTGTTGGTATTTCTTAGCGACACTACTGGAAATATAATTCTCAACAATAGCACTAGAAATAATCCCGGTATACTATGGTACAGATATGATCCGCAAGCGCACGAATGTACCATTGTAGCATTTCACCCGGAAGTATTCCAAAGTATCGTATTTAATCCCAATGGAAGATATGATAAGAGAGAATTATACTAATAATTTATATATTAGTTGTGTACATCAAGGTCTATGTAGGGGTTAAAATAATCCAAGAGTAGAGTAACACACAGCAAAAGACCTAGCATTCTTAATAATCATCAATTATCACATTATTCACATTAGTGAGTAGTGTGGGACTAATCACGAAAAACATTGCTCAACCCGCCCATAACCGCGGGCACGGCTATTCGAATAATTTTACTCTGGACGGAGATGTACCACCGTACCCACCATGCACGTCAATACCACCATGGTACCAACTCACCACAGCGCACCGTTCCTGGATCGTAGTCACCCCTTTATAAAATAAGGCATGGACTCCCCAGTGACCCCCGTGGGCTTATCTCCACCACTTCTCAATCTCTTGCCCAGTAATAAACTATGCTATACAAAAGGTAAAGCCGTTGCCCACGCTGGCTTGTGGTTGACATGGTTAATGTTTCACAACAGTAGCTCGTGAACCGGTCCTTAATTGTCATGAGTACGACCACCAAAACCATGTGCTCACAGCCCACCATTAATCAAGTTTTAATTGGCAATTAATTAATTAACCAAACATGATTGACCACCGTGTGCAACCATTAAATAGCAATCATTAAGTAATAATGAAGCATTAGTTATCCCCAATAGTGTGCTAATGCTTCTAAGCATGGCTAAGCAATTATATCTAATATCTAGCTGAACCAATATATAAGGCCCAAGCTAGTCAAATTATAACACATAGGAAAATAAATCTTCGGCCATAATATAGGGAAAAGGCTCACCACCCAATGACATTCGAAAATAAATGCATATTTGACATAAAAAGATAATTTAATTATATGTTCAACATGCTCAAAGGATTGTGTTTAGGATCTATGTGACTTGCCTTGCAATAATCGGTCTTCAATTAGTCTTCTGGATCACTTCCGATGCACTCACGATCCTTCCAAACGACGAAAATGACAAACTAATACGCAAAACGAGGAAAAAGACTAAAGAACTCCAAATAAACAGTACGTAAAAAGTAAATAAACATGTAGACCATGATTTTAGATGAATTATGAGACTTGAACGGCCTCATTCTGACATCCAATGGATTAATTATGAATTTTACAAGATTTAATACAATTAAAACCTATTTAAAAGGATTAAACAGATTAACAACACAATTTATAAGTAATTTTAATATAGGTCTTTATTTTATACAAATTTAGCAACTTAAACCACATTAATCCGAGTTATAATGAATTAGATATGATTTTTCTAAGTTTAATATGATTTTTGCCTAATACAGAAAAGACTTTACTAATTTATTAATGTATTAAATAAAAGGAAAAGGAGGATGAAGGACGGTGGCTCGGGAAACGAAGTTCGCCAGCGATCTAGGGCATAAGGGCGCGAACGGAGGGCACTAATGCGAAGAGTACAACGCGGCGAACTCACCGGTGGCTTGAACGGCCGAGATTGACGACGAACGGCGACGGCGGCGAGGTTTTGGCGGCGGCGGCCTTCGGGTCGTCGGCGGCGATGGTGCTCCGGCGGGTTGCGGCACAAACGGAGGGCGGGACGATGTCGGCGACGGTCACGCGAAACCGTGGACGTGAACCCCGTGCGACTGCGGCGACCGAGGCTACGGCGGCGCTCAGCTGAAGCAGCTCCGGCGGCGGCGGCGCAAAAGACGACGCGGGGACGGCGCTAGAGGGGGCGGCGGGCGAAGGTGGAGGTGATGAGGGGTAGAGGAGTCCCAGGGGGTCCTATTATAGGGGTCAAGAGGCACCGGGGAGGGCTATGGCAAGCCGGCGGCGACATGGAAGGATTAGCGTTTGATTAGGAAAGAGAAATTCGAATCCGATTTGATTTGATTAATCCATGCAAAATCGGACTCCAAATCTTGGGGAATGGAAGGAGGAGGATATGGGGAATATTTCCCCTCAACCAATTTTGGAAACAAAGCACGGGAGAGATCGGATTTGGCGAGGGGGCGGCGGCTGCTCGAGCTCGGCTAGGCGGCTGGAGGTTGAAGAAGGCACTGTAGCGATAGGGAATCAAACTAGACTTTTTCTGCGGTTTCCTTCACTAGGCCCGATTGAAGAAGGGACGCGAATCAGACTACGACAGAGAGAGGGAGAGGGCTGCTGGATCGGCAGGGCTGAAGGAGAGAGATCGGCCAGATTCAGCCCAAGGCATAGAAGAGGATTTTGATTATTTTTTTTCAATTTAAATAAATGCTGAAATGATCTTTCATTTATTAACTATACTTCCAACGCTCACATAATTCCAAGAAAAATCCTGAAAATAATTAAATTTGAGTATTCAACAAAATTATAATCAGACCATTTAATGATTAAAATTAGGATTTAGTATTTATATAATTGCTAAAATGCTCTTTGTATTATTAAAATTAGGATTTGAGCTCCGAAAAATACGAGAAAATTTCAGAGAGTATAATTAATCATAGAGAATTTAATAAAAATTAAATTAGCCATTCTTAACATTTAGGAAATTTTATTTCCCACATTTAACTTTACTTGTAAATTAATGAATATTTAATATAAATTGTAGAAATAATTTATTAAATAATTTATAAATCCTGAAATGAAAATCAGGGTGTGTGTTGATGCGAAAAACACACACTGGCCTGAGATATGCTTAACTCTAGTGCAGGTCCAAATCTTGGTTTCGAGTTCGAGGGCGTGCCAGTTGGTTTGATCCTGCAACCAACAAGAAATAAAGAAACACATTTAAATCCATAAACGATAGCCGATCGGGCAGTCACCGATGACATATCGTTTGTAACTTAGCCGATGTAACGTGAATTAGATCAGCAATGAAATATAAGGTAAAAGGAAGGTTAGACCTACTCGATCGGCTATAGATATCAACAGTATATAATATATACCTCAAGATATATTTAAACTAAGTGATTGGGATAGATCGGACAGCTTGCCGAGATAGTATAAATCACTTATGTTTAAAAGTAACTTGAATCAGATATTATATATGTTCATAGCATAGCCGGTGTTTTAGATCTAACATGTATCGGCTAATACTCCGATACCACTTTATACTAAGATATCAATATAAACAAAATATATTAAACAGAGATCAATCAAGTGTTAAGATGACTTAACAGATCAATAACAAGCTTAATATATTTAATTACAGTGATATCTTAATATAAAGGGCATATTTAGCATATCAAGTAAACATAAAATAAGGTAAGATCGGCTGAAACCCCGATACTACCCTAATCAGCAACCAATTAACAGGCTAGAAATTATAATTCTAAACACGACTTAAACACGACTTAATAGATCAAACTTAACTGATGCAGCATTAAGTATGAAAAAAAGAACAATATCTAGACAATCAAGTCATTGGATGATTCATAGAGTGGTGGATATGCTATATAATCTAAGTCAACATTGAGATCTAACTTAATCGGCCGCCTTCCAGTGATAGATGTTAGCCGATTTGAGGTTAGATAGCAATATTGATCTAGATTATATAGAATGCATGATAACTCGACGATTCACATAAACAAGATTTGTGGACATCCCGAGTATTATACCATCCAGTGTCCAACGCGACCACCACATACTATTGGAGAAGTGGGATCCATACACGCATAAATAGCCACTCATCCTCAATGTGTCCATGATCACAGTTGACACCTTCTGCTATAATAACCGGAATGCCGAGTAGTGACCGCGAGAGATAACCATAAGATAGCTTGTCAGTCCACTCCGTCATATGCTCGTCAAACCACACGAAGGCGGCGACCAAAAACACACCCCAGTAACTCGATCCAAAAGCGCTATCCCCAAGTATCTCAAGCGATCAAAACCCGTTACTCATGCTTAGCTAGTCCCCAGGAATGCGACTAGCCTCACACTTTCATCGCAAGCCATTAGTAAATATAGCAAGTACCATAATAGGGTTTAAGTGCAGCGAGATACATGACACATAATAGGGTCCGAGGTCCCAACATACAACACATAAATATAGCAGCGGAAGTCTCAAATAGAGTTCATAAGCAAAAGATAAAACCGGTGGTGCCACAACGCCACTAGGGCAAACCAACCGGGCAAGAGCCAAGCTGCAAGAGATCACTCATCGCCCTCGCCGCCCTCGGCAGAGCAATGACCACACAAGAAGCATAACTCATAACCGGTATCCTCACCTGAAACAGCGGCGCCGGGTTAAGTACAAGATTGTACTCGCAAATCTTACCCAAAATTATATATACATAAGGGAGAGAGAAGTATGCAAGCTTTCTAGCCAACAGTGGGTCTCTAGGTTCAACATTTGCATAAAGCTAATTTTATTGAGCAATTAATGAGTAAAATAAGCAAGGACAAGTAAATCTAGCATCATTTTAATTTATGGACAGCAAGTATATAATTCTGAGTTGTATAAGCAAATGAGCCCAAACGGCGCTCTCATCATCAACCATGGACTACCAAAGTCCATACCAACATGGCACAACATGGCAACACCACCATCAAATATAATCCCATCCATAATAATCCACATTTGGTGCTAACATAACTGACTAACACATCAAGCATTGTCCATAACCGAGGACGCGGCTATTCGAATAGATTATACTCTGATCAGAGGTGTACAACTGGACCCACATGAAATGAAAAAAGATCAAATGCTACACACCCCGTCGAGTGTGGTACACAAGTGATTCAAGCTCATTACATGCCCTTTCTTAGCCCCACCCCAACCACCAATAACACGCTGGGGTTCCCGACGACTCAGTCACGTGCGTGCGTGATGTGACCAAGGCGGGCGCGCCACGCGAGAGGCACCCCCGGCCAAACCTAGGCACCCGAGGCCCTCCAAAGGCTACCTGCCTCACGACTCTCCAACGTGGTATAAATGATCACAGTAGAACTAGTAAGAACAAGCTGGTCCCAAATAAGGCATGTGGTAAGTACGTAGGGTGCTTGATTAGATGTCAAAATGTTCGGTCCTTAACGACCTAGACGGGGCTACTTGCATCAGGGGAAACCAACCTCCCATCATCACCCTATTACCCGTCCAAGTCCAACTTATTTCATCAACCATTATTTAGTGTAAGTGCTCAAGTTTTATGCCCAATAATACAAGTTGTCTATATACCACAATTAATAGCAATGTCCATCCCTATAGTTCTATTAGCATTAAGCATGGCTAAGCATTAATGAATAAGACATCCCAAGTAATCCCAACCAGTGGTAATAGGGCCAACCAGTGGTAGTAGGGTATAAGGACAGCAATATCACAAGAACTAGATGCATAAATAGGTTCTACCCATACACCATAAACCGATAATATTAATATCTAGGCAATGCATGCATATATATACGTATAGATTGCAACCAAATCATTTTTAGAGAAAGCATAGGTTCTATATGCTTAGGTGCTTGCCTTACTGCTGAGGATAGTCACTATCATCCTCTGGATATGGCTCGATACTCTCCGGAATCTCCGAATCTATCGAAAAGAAGCAATATACGAATAAGAGCCAAGTAAACATGCACATGCAAAATGATCAATAAATTATGAAATAAATACAGTGGGTAGATCATATTTTAACTTGAATTTAGGTGAAAGAATCACCAGATTATCACTTATGATTTGGGAGATATGAAAATGATAAGCTCTCAGTACTGAAAATGGCAGTTCTGTAAATAATAATATTTCCTTTAGTACTCCCTCCGTTTCGAAATGTTTGACACCGTTGACTTTTTAGCACATGTTTGACCGTTAGTCTTATTAAAAAAATTTAAGTAATTATTAATTCTTTTCCTATCATTTGATTCATTGTTAAATATATTTTTATGTAGGCATATCATTTTACATATTTCACAAAAGTTTTTAATAAGACGAACGGTCAAACATATACTTAAAAAGTCAACGGTGTCAAACATTTCGAAACGGAGAGGGTACATTACAAGTAACATGCATTTCAAACCAAGATTTCATAATAATGATTATTTTTAGAGTAAAGTACATCACTCATAGGTCCTAAGAAAAATTATTTCACAACCATAAGTGTTGTCATTATTTATTTATGGATTTTACAAGTTAAATCATAGGAATGCTAAATAAACTTCTAAGCATGATTTAAGAGGTAGTTTTGTCAAAATATTTTTCCACAGAAGTGAAGAGTACCATTTTACAAGTTCAACAAAATTAGTTTATATTTTTATGATATTCCAATATTTACTTATGCATTGTCCAAGATCTAGACTACTAAAAGGATACCTAGATCTATTCACAATTTTAGAGGAAAAACCAGTACATAAGTTAGCCATTTTTATTTTACAACATTGTAGATCACGTTTTCATTAATCCATAGAAATTTGGTTCAGCTCAAACGGAGTTCAGATGAATTTTCTACACATTTTTGAAGTTAGTACAATTTCAGCACATGTTGAAAACATTTTTCCATTAAGAGTCCTCGAACTTCCTGGATATTACAGAGTGGTCAAGGCTACAGTGTTATGTGTCTTGGTCTGTTTTTTGGGAAAAAACCCTCAAGTTTATCTAATTCACCGATGAGGTCCCTGGCTCGAGCTCACGGGGAGACAGCCATGGCTGGGCTCAGTCTAGAGCTTGCCGACGGCGAACGGAGGCTCGGATGGGGTCGAGTTCAACATAGAAACTGTAGAGGAGGACCACGCGAACACGTAGGTGTCCGCGCTGATGAACAAGCTACAGCTACAGCGGTGGTCTGTAGCTCGCGAAAAACAAGCTACAGCGGCGGTGGTTCTTGGTATGTGCATGCTTGTCGAGCTACAGCTCTGAATGGGCTATATGGGTGCATGCATGGGGTGTTCAGGGGTATGCAGTGTCTCACCGTGCAGCTGAAAGGGGTCGGAGAGGTCCAGGAAGCATCGACGGCGTTGGAGATGCCCGGCAACACAACGAACACGATGACGACCCGAGAACGACTAGATCTGGCCATAAAAACCCCAAATAAACGCTTGAATGAGCTAGAACATTGCATGCAGAGTCTTTTTGGCCAAGGTAAAGGATCTGGAGCTCACCGGACAGGGAGGAACAAAGCCAACGTGTCTAGATCGGGGCTGAGGAAAGAAGGCGAGCGTTCTCCACGCCTGGAGCTCGGCTTGGGCTGATTCTTGACGGTGTTACATCTGGGAGGAAGATGAACTAGAATGAGCAGCACCACCCTGTATCTCGGCCTGGAACGTCGGGAACACTGGAAGCTTGGGTGACGCGACGACACCGGCCGCGCTCCGGGGCTCCAAAAAGAGATGTGCGTTCCCGGAGATTCACTGCATGAAAATCGATGAAATTTTGAGGGGAGTTAGGGCATGCATAGGAGAGCAGGGAACGAGGGTTGGACGGCGAAGAAGACGACCAGAAACACGGCGGCGACGACGAAGTTCTCTCGGCCAGCAAGGAGGAAGAAGGAAGATGGGGGCGAAATGAGGTGCTCTCACTTTGCGTTTATTTCTCTGGAAGGGAGTGGGAGGAGTGGAGAAAGTGGCCAGAAGCTTAGAGGAGAAGGGAGAGTAAAGAGAGAGGTGTCACACTTGTATCTCTCCCTTGCATGGCCAAAACGTGGCATGGCTATTCTTCTGCTTGTCCCCTGAGTATGAGAGGGTTGGGCCACTGCCATGTGGGCCAGGGACTGCTGGTGGGATCCACATGTCAAAGAGAGAGGGGTTGGAGAGGAAGAGACAAGAAGAAAAGACAAAACTAAGATTTATTCCCTCTCTCACTCATGACCTGCTAATTCGAATTGGTTAGGAGGGGATTCAAATTTTGGCCTCTGGTCCAGAGATGGGTCTTGGAACATGCTTTCTAATCCAATTGGTTTCACTCAAAAATGTTGAGATAAATAATTCTAGTGAAAAAGTGAATTCGGTTAATCTGAAAGTTAGTTTGAATTTTTAGGAGGTCTAAAAAGAGAGGAAAAATTCCACAAAATTTATATTTGTTGGTGATAAATAAACTAGTATTTGAATAAATTATTAAACATGTACACTTCTGTTCAAGTTATTGTTCAAATAGAAGTGGTTTCAATTTTACCGATTAGAGTTAATTTTGTTATCGCATATGATCAAATTGCAATATAGTAAATATGCAATCTAAAAGACAACAAATGCACTTCTAAATACCTGGTTATGAGCTAGGGCTATTACAAGATTAGAGTATCATGAAGATAGAACCACTAATTCCGAGAACACAAACCGCCATAACAAGTTTTACCTTGTCGTCGGAGATCAAACTGATGCAGCCCAACTCGAAAGTAAGAACTCATCGAAAGTAAACGAAAGTGAAAGGTTGGCGATGCGTCAAAAGTGTTATTGAACTGATTGTTACTTTGTTACACTGGTTTTGGGCTACTTTTATACCCAAAATACATGATATGCCCTTGTCGGACACGACTCCTAACTCTATTACAACTTAGGAAACAAACAAGTCCTTAAGGTGGACTCTTACCGACTCAAAGTACAAGAAAATTATATAAAATATCCTAATTAATAGATACAAATTACCTTCTTAGGACTCAATCGGTGCGTGGCAATTGATATGAAGCATATCAACCCGATCCGACAATGTTTCTATCGCTATATTGTCGGAATCGGCTTCATCGGCTACCCTGTCCGACTTAAACTCTACCGATGTAGATTGTAGCCGATTCGGACCCCAGCCGATGCGTACTCTGTTTCCGAAACTGTTAATTCCCTTTGATTCTGCTTCGGTTTTATCTCCAATTCCTATACTTGATTTACCAAATTTGGTCGTTAACAGTGTGACATGAGTTGCCTTGGGAGAGTGGATATGCTCCAAGCATCCAAGGAGCATATTCTCCTTAGCTTCATCTCTTTGTGACATGTGTCCAGTGACGGTTTCTTCAGTTTAACTGGTCATAACCGCCTTGGGACAAGGATAACTACCAGCTGATGAAGAATTGGGCTAATTGGGCTAGCTACTGGTTCGGCCGAACCAGGCCAAACCCTGGCCAGGCCCAATCAGCCCACAACTTTGTAGGTGGACTTCTTGTTGATTCCTCAATCCACTGATGTGAATTATTGGGCTTGTTTACTCGTGTGAATTCTGTATTATTAGCCCATCTGTCCACAAGTTTGCTTCTCGATGGCTTCCGATTGATCGTTCGTTTGCTTTCCGTCGATTCTCCTCCATTTATATGTGCTTCTCCTGCATACATGTTAGTAGCATAGTACATAGTGGAAATAGACATTTTAATTGGAATTTATGCGGACGGTCGAAATTGCTCGATAACGACTGTCAACAGTGCCTAGTCCTCACTGTAGCCGATATGAATAGAGATGAGCCTGTGCTATCGGCTGCAGCTTATTTCTAGTCCATTACGTTGAATGCTTTTTTATTCAACCAAGGACCAATAACACCAACTCTCCTGGATATAGTCATGATCATGGACTTAGACATCACATCATCGGCTAACCCAGTTAGTATGAATACCAAGGGCAAATTCTCTTACAAAACAAGGAGCATCAGAGGTTGGACTGGCTTCATCACCCAGAACATGGGAACTGGTTCTGTAACCCCTAAGGAACACACAGCCTTTCTAATGATGTGGCTGGAAAAGTTCTTGTTCTGTGGTCCAAGTTGTGGCCCTACTACCAACTGGCAGCACATAGCCAAAGCCCTTGTAGACAAGAAGCAATTCCCCTTGGGCAAATATCTGCTAGGCTCATTGTATCAAACTCTAAATTCTGCATCAGCTAAGATTGCTGTAGATTCTGTCATTGGCACTGGTGGCCCTTGGTGGCTTTTGCAAGTATGGCTCAACCTTCATACCATCAACGTGGCTAAAAGACCAACTTTATCTGAAGCCGATTTCCCATCTATCAATGAGCCAACTGTAGTTGGCGAGGGTAATGAGATCACAAGCCGTCGATGCATGTCTTTTGGAGAAGCAACATCTACCTACACTGGATCAGAGCTGTCGGCTGAACTCTTCTTAAATTGGTATGGCAACTTTTATGATGGATTTCCAAAGGATTCCAAAATTTGGTTTGCTTATGAACATGCTGAAAATTTTGAACTCCCAGCCAATTTCAGATTTGATGAGATTAGCCATGAAAGATTTGAAAAATCCAGAGAAGTATTTACAGCTGCCATATCCCCTTTCATACTTCCTGTCGGCATCCACCAAGGCAGAAATATTCAAGATTCATATGAGTTTTATCATCCGATGAGCACGGCTAGACAACTTGGAATAGGTCAGCTATCAATCGGCTTATATTTCGTGGACAAGATCCAGACCAGGGGAGAAATCACATCGGCCCTCATGATGGTCAGCTATCAAACTAGGCAGTATGGATAATATTGTGCTAGCCTTGATGAGGAGTGCAACTTTTGACCGATGGTGGGCAGAGTGGAAAAAACATTTTTTTCACCAATCAGCTTCAATATACCTGACTAACATGTTCTGAGAGATGGTTCCGCAAGTAAGTATTCTTCCTTTTGTCAAATTCTTTATTGCTAACCAATATCTCTTGATATTTGGCCACTTCTCTTGTTTGCAGACCACGGAATCTTCACCTCCTCATACTAGCCAAAGTGGAGAAACCATCTGCTATATCGTTATTCCAATTTTAAGCTCATTCAACCTAAGTCATTTTGTGATTTAGAAGTATCTTCTTTAAAATTCAACGAAGAATACAATTCTTAGTAATTAAATCCGATTATCTACCGCGAATTAATTACTTATAGAGATTACCCAAAATAATCTATAATTATATAAAATTTTGCAATTCTACAACTAAAAGAAATCTACAACTAACCCCAATTATTTTAATTTTCTAAACCTCCTTAATCTCTCCCTAATTTCTATTTACCTTTCCTTTTTCTTTTTTCTCTCTTCTTTTCTTTCTTTTTCTCTCTTTTTCTCTCTCTCCCCGGCTTCTTCTTCCCTCTCGGCCCTCTGCCTACCCGGGCGGCGACGACGACCGAACAAGGGGAGGGGGCGGCGGCTTACCGACGACGGCGGCGGCGACGGCGGCACAAGGCAGGGTGACACACGGCGCGGCGGCACCAAGGGCGGCGGCGCGGCGGCACCAAGGCGGCGGCGCGGTGGAGAGGAAGAGAGGACAAACGAGGGGAAAAGGGGGGTGGGGTGGTGTGGGATGGAAGGGCGACCGGGGGGGGGGGTTATAGCGCGTGGGGAGGGGCGGCCGGCTTAATGGCGACGCGACGGCGCGGCACGTGGGGCTCGAGGCGACGGCGACGGGCGGGCGGTGCGTGGCGTGACAGGCGGGGCGACTCGACGCGCGCGGCGGCAAGGGGCTCAGCGCGATGGGACGGGCGGCGCGGCAGCGGCGCAGGGCGACAGCGACGAGACGGCCGCGCGGCGGGGCGCAGGCGTGAAGGCGATGGGCGGCGATGCGACGGCGCACGGCGCGCAGGGCGCGAAGTGGCGGGCGCGCGGCGCGAGGCGTGACGGCGACGGGCTCGCGGCGATGGGACGTCGACGGCGATGGACGGCGATGGCGGCTCAGGGCGCGAGGCCGGCTAGGGTGGCGCAGCAACGATGGCGACGGCGCGCGGCGCGGTAGCGGCGATGGGACACGGCGGCGATGGCGTGCGGCGTAGCAACGGCGACGGGACGCGACGGCGACGGGGGCGCAGGGCTCGGGGCGGCTAGGCGCACACGGCAGAGGAGGGGGCAGGGCTAGGGAACCTCATCAAGCACCTACTGCGCAATGAACAGTACTAGTCCTATTTATCCCTAATTTAGCCTATTTCCTATATAAATTTCATTCTATAAATCCTAATTTTTGCACAAATGGAGTTTACTCAATATTTGTGCTATTTTAACCAAAAGATTCACCTTAGATTAATATTACCCATATTTTATTTTTATATAATTTATTTGAATTTTTAATTAGGGCCAATTCTTATTCCATCGCACTTAAATTTAATTGTTACCAATATGGTTGCGATAATATTTTATTTATTTCTATCCTCACCTAATCTTTATTTTAAATTATATTTCAATTATTTATTTTGACAATTTATTTTTAGGGTTTATTCCTAATTAATTATTCCTTACTCACGATTAATGAACTCCGAAATCAAATCCAAATAAAATTGGCGAATAAAACCGGCATGATGCAATATATTTAAAAAGTTTTTGAAGGTCCGTATTTTTAGGGTTTTGATTTTGTTAGTCGAATTTTCAGCGTGTTACAATACCGGGGATATATAAAGAAGAATATTTCATTAATTCAGAAAGTACTACAGAAGAGATTACAAAAGCTGCTAGAGCCATACCGAAAATCTTCCAAAGACTCCGAGGGACTCCAAATACTATTCTATTTCTACTCCACTTAGCACTAAACTATTAATACTAAAGTATGAAGAGGAAATTGCTTGCTTGAGTGTGTGTTGAAGTGAAATGAGCTCCTCTATTTATAGGGCCGGTATGACGGTTATTGAAAGGTGAATTGTCGGTTTTGCCCCTGTAACCGTCATTGGGGATTCATCCTGGATGTCCTTGTGGAGGGCCGAGCTGCGCCACTGCAGCCAGAGTTCGGTTCGGCCGAACCTTGGCCAGCCCAGCAGGCCTCCAACCTTGGCCAGGGCACTGACAGGTGGGACCTTATGACGGTTAAGCAGTTAAAACCGTTTCCCGACGGTTACACCTGACAAGTGGGCCCCCATCTTATCCATGGCTTGCTTGGGAGTGAGTTTTCCTCATTTCTTTTATTGTATTTGGCAATTCCTGCAAAATGTTATTTTCCAAGTACAAGTGGAAATAGATATTATTTAGAAATAAAATGCATTGTAAGCATAGCTAATTCTCCATTATTTTAGTTAAATTGATGGTCGAACTTTGTCGGTAACGACCATCAACAGAGAGGATTAGGTGCTAACATTTCCTTGGATCAAGGCAAGTTCTCTCCTCCCAACCTTTGAACACATTGAATCCCATGAATTGAGGAATGAAAATATTTGTTTGCAAAAGTTGCATCTGAACCTAGACTATATCGGTATTTAAAAATTTGAATATGGTAGCTATGGCCAAGTTGATGCATTCCCTCCTTTGAATAATTGTGTTCCATGCTGTTTGTACCCTTAGAAATGGTTAGAGTACATCCCTTGTGCTCAAATGAGTTTATATATGCTCTATATGCAACTACTTGCTTAGCCATGCTTAGAAATAAGCAAATGCTTATTCCATCTACACTTAAAATGTGATTTTAAATATGTGGATACTTGCTGGAATAAAATGAATGTGATGAGTATTTGTGAACTAAAATGTGTAAAAATGTGATTTTGACTTGGGTAGCAAGTGTTGCTCATATTGTGTTAGTTGCATACCGATAGGGGGAGTGTTTGCCCAAGTCCGTAAGGACCGAACTTGTGTCACCAACTTAAAGTAACCCGTACATCCACATGTGCTAGTATGGGATGGCCTAAGCTAATTAATCTACTTAGCATCAAGCCTTGCATTCTGGTAGGCTGGTGTGTATGGGTTCGAATAACTCAGAGGAGCTTCCTATTTGCCCCGACGTGGTAGTTTAGGTGACTAAGCCTGTTCAATACAATGGTATTATGCCACGTGGTGGGTTCCCATCGTGTCCGCCACCACGGTGTTAAGTTTAAGGTGTGGGCCCACCATTTAACGGTTCTAGGTATTATTTCCAATATGCCTAGGATGGAGGAACACGTATCGTGCTGGTGCAAAGCTAGATATTAAGTAGTGTAAAGGCTTCGTTGTGTCCTCTAGACTGTACTCAATGTGTAGAGTATAGTGGTGCCGACGGGTACCGGACAAACTAGAGTGATTCACATCATGTGGATAAAGCTGTACAAACTTTGCAGAGTCTAAAATTAATCGATTAGCCGTGCTCACGGTCAAGAGCGATTTGGTGAAGTGTCATGAGTATAGACTCTATGTTTTAAATTGTGAACATGTGACATGGTTTGGAAATGATGAAATGTGTTGAGTTGTGTGAGTGTGGTGATATAATGTGACTTGTTGTCATGGATGACAAGAAGACTTCGATTATGATGGAATTTCGATGAACTAAATGATGAAAATTAAAACTTGTTTTTGTTAGTTGAACTGTCAACTCTTTTACAAAAGATTTGTGAAACAAAACTTGCTTTATGCTGAAAATGAACTACAAATTGCCCTCCTTTGAATATATGCCTTACATGTAGTATGTTAGGATTGATTTGTACTTGTCAGTACATTAACTTGTTTAATGTACTGACTCTTGCTGTTGATATAATCTTTGCTTGCAGGTTTAGACTTAGCCTTTAAGTGATGCGGGACCCGATTGATTCTTCTAGGAGTTGAACTTAATAGGGTATACCCCTAGTCGGTGTGCTTGTGGATTGGATAGACAAGCTTCCGCTATTCTTATATTTATTTGGCCGGTCAGCCATTGTTTCTAATCATAGATGTAGATGTAATTGCTTTCATCTCTTATTTGTGTTTGCTATGTATATCTATGCTTGAGATGAAAGTGTGAATCTAGTGCACATCCTGGGGATTCACATGAGTATGAGTTAAGATTATTTAAGTTGTTGTAGATCTTTAGTCATATTGTCAAGTCTCCTGAATGTGTAACACATCTGGTCGCCGCCTTCGAGTGGTTTGACGAGAATATCTCAGGCTGAAGTTGACTGGCAAGCTAAAGGCCCAGCAATGTTTCGAATAATGTTCTCTCGAGGTTTTAAGACGTTTCATTATGTTCATTGATGATTTGAAATATAATCACTTCATCTTTCGAATATAATGGAAGGTCAGGACAGCCTACGACAGCATTGGTATCAGAGCAAGTACCGACTATAGGAACCCCTTAAGTTGGTCGTTTAGAATGGATTCTTAAAATTATTTTGTGGGCTTTGCTCTCAGTTACAAATTATTTGCGAAAACCATATTCAACCTTATATCTCACCCTTCTCCAGAGATTACTTTCCCTTATGTTTCTACTTTGAAATTTTGAAAATTCTTATCTTGTCTTTAGGATCGAAACCTTTTAAAAGTTTGCATCTCTATAAAATTGAGTTTGAAATCACCTGTTAATCTCAACTAATCAGTCAAAATGTTTCGAAAAGCTTTGAAATCTATTTGCAAACTACTCCTATGTACTAGCGCGGATTTGCAAAAAAAATTCTGGAATTTGTCTACAGTTGCATTCAACATTTTGTGTAGCCCAAACCTTAATTGATAAAATGTGCATCTTTTCACAGTAGATTGCATATCATGGCATAAAAATTCATATAGTAATGCGCAGTCCCAATATGAAAACAGTCGGTAACCCGGTTGAAAAATTTGTGTAGCCCAAATTATAAGTGATAAAATCTTGGTTTCTTTAAGGTAACTTACAATCTTGCATACCTATCACCCCGATTTTTACCCAAAGTTTTGAGCCTTCAGAACCTTACTCAAATATTAGATGAAGACAGTAGGCCGACACATTACAGCACTGCATCATTCATCCAAAACACTGCCCCTAAGATAAACCACCTCACCAAAAATCACCATTTCTTCTTGAACCATAGACAAATTTGTTAGGATGTCAAAGGTAAAATTTTTCATAGCTTGTCAACACTAAAACGTAGCCTTTAGCTTCAGCTTGCAACACTAATCTATGAAGGACTGCATCTAGCACAAAAGTTGGTTTACCTCCCATCTATATGTTTTGTTAATAAGACCTAGAACAAACCTTTATTCTATTTTAAGGGGGATAGTATACCTTGTTCATGTAAACCTAGAAATTAACATGAAACCATTTAAAAGTAATAATAGGCCAGGAGATAAAATATTGAAATTGGTAAAATGGGAATTTAATTCTGACTAGCTAGCCTTAAAGAAATGGCAAAGTATGTAAACACCTAGGTTCTTTCACTAATCCTCGTTCTTTATTTGTTCTTGTAGATGCCTACCATGTATACGCCATTCTACTACTGCCGCGGGTTCACCTGGAACTCAACTTAGCACATGCTCTGGCTTATGCTGCAATATGCCCGTTTCACCTATCCACTTGAGTACCACATAGTACTCAACAAGTCCATTGGTACCTCCCAAACTGCAGTCATGGCTCGCGTAAGCATTCGGGGTAGAACACCTTTAGAAAGGGATCGCCAATACACTGGTTATGGTTGGGATAGTAAGTCTGCTATGCAAAACTGTGCTTATGTTGCTATTACCCGCCTTCGCTGTGAATTACCTGAGTGGGAGGAATGAAGTCTTGTGATTTTTTCTCTGGAAGCTTCACTTTCTCTATTGCCATTCTCACTTACATATACATGGGATGGGCCCTCTTCAATAGATGGGCCAGCACACAAGACACACACACATAACTAGTCTATTTACAGCCCAACACTCCCCCTCAAGATGGGTGATAGATATCTATCATACCCATCTTGTCACATGAACAATTACACTCTTTAACACCTAAGCCCTTTGTTAAACAATCAGCAACTTGTCCACCAGACGTTACAAATCCTAATTCCAACACTCCCTCGTCCAGTTTTTCCTTGATAAAGAAACGATCTATCTCCACATGCTTTGTTCTATCATGTTGGACTGGATTATTAGCAATGTTAATAGCTGACTTATTATCACACAATAGCTTCATGGGAGTGTTCTCCAAAATTTTCAGCTCAACTAGAAGATTTCTTAACCACAACAACTCACTTAAACTCGCTGCCATTGCCCTGTATTCTGCTTCAGCAGTTGAGCGAGACACTACGGATTGTTTCTTGCTTCTCCAAGATACCAAGTTGCCACCAACATAAACACAATAGCCTGAAGTTGACCTTCTATCATCAAGACAGCTAGCCCAATCTGCATCACAATACCCTTCTATCTTAAGATGTCCATTTTTCTTGAACCATAAGCCTTTGCCTGGACTTCCCTTCAGATATCTCAAGATTCTATACACCGCCTCCATATGACCACTTCTTGGATCATGCATATATCGACTCACCGTACTGACAGCATATGTTATATCAGGTCGTGTATGACATAGATATATCAGTCTTCCCACCAATCTTTGGTATCTTTCCCTATTCACTGGATCTCCAGACTCGCACATAACTTATGATTTTGATCAATTGGTGTAGAGACTGGGCAACATCCAAGCATACCTATTTCACTAAGCAAGTCCAATACATATTTTCGCTGTGAAATAACTATCCCTCTAGGAGATCTTGCAATTTCAATACCCAGAAAATATCTCAACTGGCCTAGGTCCTTGACCTCAAATTCTTTGCTTAGATTCCGTTTCAACCTAGTTATCTCCAAGCAATCATTTCCAGTGATAATCATATCATCAACATAGACAGCAAGAATGGTTATATGATCTCCACTATGATGATAGAAAACTGTATGATCTCCATTACATTGCTTATAGTCCATAGCACACATTGCATGCCTAAACCGATCAAACCATGCTCTTGGTGACTGTTTAAGACCATACAAAGATTTCTTCAATCTCAACACCTTTCCTTTAGTTTGTGAAGTGGCAAATCCAGGTGGGACATCCATATACACCTCTTCTTGAAGATCTCCATGTAAGAATGCATTCTTGACATCTAACTAATGCAATGGCCAATCAAAATTAGCTGCACAAGATATAAGAGTTCTTACCGTGCTCATCTTTGCTACTGGTGCAAAAGTTTCATCATAATCAATTCCATATGTTTGACTATATCCCTTAGCCACCAACCTTGCTTTGTATCTTTCCACCTTTCCATCAGGATTTTGCTTTACTGTATAAACCCACTTATAGTTGACAATTTTCTTCCCTTCAGGAAATGGTACAAGATCCCATGTTTTGTTCTTTTCAAGAGCCTCTAGTTCATCTAGCATAGCTTGATGCCACCTTGGATCTTGCTTTGCTTCTCTCCAATCCTTTGGGATTTGCACTGAATCTAGTGATGCTACAAAGGCCTTATATGTGGATGACAAGGAGTCATAGGAAACATAGTTGGATATATTATTTTCATCATCACCCTCATCTTGAGCTTCAAAACCATACCTTAGTGGAGGTTTACCTGCATTGCTTCTCACACTCTTTCTAATGGCAATTGGTAAGTCAGATTCTTCTCTAACTTCCTCTTCTTCTCCCCCTGACTCCAAAGATCCTTGCTCACGGCTTACATCTTCCTCTACCTGATTATCCTCTTCAACTTGTTGGATTACTGGACACCTTGTTCTCCTTGTGTATACTTGAAGATTTTTCTCTTCATGTGGCTTCCTCCATTCTTGCTCATGTGCGACAGGACCACCCATGGGACATGGAATTGAACCAACCACAAGCTTTTCCTTCTTTGGTTGTTCATCTCCCTTTGGACCCAATATTTCATCTTTCATTTGGTGACCATCATGACCACTAGTTGAATCATCAAGATCAATGAATAAAGAACTTAAATCTGTCTTCTCACCATAGAATGGGACAGATTCTCTAAAAGTAACATCCATACTTACAAAGGTTCGTCGTTCTGATGGACTCCAACACTTATACCCCTTCTGGCCAGATGAATAGCCTACAAAGATGCATTTGATAGCCCGAGGATCAAGTTTTCCAATGGAAGGTCTATGATCTCTAACAAAACAAGTGCAACCAAACACTTTTGGTGGAACAACAAATTCATTCTTTCCAAATATCATCTCACATGGTGTCTTCATTCCAAGTATTCTTGATGGTGTGCGGTTGATAAGATAAGTTGCTGTCATTACTGCCTCACTCCACAAGAATTTAGGTACATTCATAGTATACATCAATGAGCGGGCTGTCTCTAAGAGATGACGGTTTTTCCTCTCAGCCACCCCATTTTGTGGAGGAGTATCAGGACAAGAAGTTTGATTCAATATTCCTTCTGATGAAAGAAAGCTACTAAATTCATTGTTTATATACTCCCCTCCATTATCAGTTCTAATAAACTGGACCCGAGCATTAAAATGATTTTTAATGTATGCATAGAAATTTAGAAAACATTTAAGCACCTCATCCTTATGTCTCATAAGATATAACCATGTCATGCGAGAGTAGCAATCAATAAAGGTAACAAAATACTTCATTCCACTCATAGAGACCACAGGTGAAGTCCAAACATCTGAGTGAATTAGCATAAATGGTAACATACTCCGAAGTCCTCTACTCACATATGATGTTCTTGTATGTTTTCCATACTCACATGCATCACATACTAACTTATGTTTATCCACTCTACTTAGTTCTGCTGGGAACATCTTACTCATAGTTTCAAAAGATATGTGCCCCAGTCGACAATGCAAAAGTAATACCTTAGCCTCTTCTTCACTTGTAGAAGCCATCAATGCAAGACATACATCTTCACTTGTCTCCTTTCGATCCAAATACCAAAGTCCATCACGCCTGACGCCAATCCCAAGTTTCTTCCCTGTTTCCCTCTCCTGAATTAAACAATTCTCACGATCAAGGGAGACCCAACAATTCATATGATCAACAAGAGAACTTATCGAAACCAAATTCACTGGAAAAGAAGGGACATATAACACTGATGATAAAGTGATTGAAGGAGTACACTGTACTGTAACCTCTCCCTTAACTGGGCATGATGTCCCATCAGCAGTTTGAATTGTTTCTTTTCGTGTAAATGGGTATGGTTTATATGATGCAAATTCTCCACACATACCCGTGACATGTCTAGATGCACCCGAGTCAAGTATCCAATTTGAATGAGAACTATTGATAAACATAAATGCTTGGTTTGAGTTACCTGAGGAAGAATGAACAAGATTGGCAACATCAACATTTGTAGATCCAGAACAACCCTCTTCAAGAGTGACCACATTAGCTCTGTGATCACTTCTATACTCATAGCCTCTACCTCTGTTACCTCTACCTGCATAACCTCTTCCACCTCTTGCTCCACCCCTATCACCAAATCTTCCTCTCCCATAACTAGGCTTGCGAGGAGCGCGGCAATCACGTATAAGGTGCCCCATTTCACCACAATTGAAGCACTCCCTGGTCTCTTTACTTTGTGCAACTACATAGGTGGGGCTTGGTGAAGATGGTGTGGCACTAGGCAATACTTTCTTCTTAAGCTCCTCCTGTGCCATAGCTGCAATAGCCTCATCCAAGGTAGGAAGGGTGGTTTGATGAAACATTGCATCCCTTCTTCCTTCAAACTCCGAATTTAAGCCCTTCAAGAACTCAATGACCCTTCTACGCTCAATCCATTTTCTCATTTTTGCTATACAATCAGGGTGCTCTAACCCAAGAGGATCATAATGATCCAAATCAGACCACAAATGCTTCAATTCAGCAACATATTCTGCAACAGAACGCTCCCCCTGTCTCAAAACACTTATCTTCTCCTGTGCCTCCACCATTAACATCACATTTCCTTCTCCTGAGTAGAGATTAGTAAGAGTTTTCCACATCTCACTTGCACTAGAGATGGTCTCAATAGTTGTAGCAATAGCAGGGATAAGTGAGGTTAACAACCATGCTACTACTAACGAGTTGGTAGTACTCCAAGTCTTCCATTCAACACTTGATATGTTCTCAGGCTCCTTTACCTCCCCGGTAACATATCCTTCTAACCCCTTTGTCTTCAAAATCAATAAAGCTCTTCTTGACCAACTCAAATAATTTTTTACACCCTCCAACTTAATGTCATTTTGCATCAACTCATTTTTTTGCACCGATTCAGTATGAGGAACCACTGCACTACTCGTAGTTGGAGCCTCATTAAACTTCTTTGCAAGCATCTCTACCAATTTACCCATTACTTGTTCTAGTCCCTGATTTTCCCCCATTTTAATCAAGCAATACTTGCAGTAGAAAGTTCCTTATTCTCACCTTCTATAAGTTGTAGCTACTCCAACCAGCAGCAGCTACACAGGCACCAAATCCTCCCTTTTCCTTTCAACAGCAACAGCACAAGCACCTCACCTCCTCTCTGTCTCCTCCCTTTTTTTCCTTTCAACAGCACAAGCACCTCCGTCGCACAGCTCTTCTCTGTCTCCTCTCACAGCACAAGTACCAAATCCAAGCAGCAGCAACAGCGCCAAGCACACTACCAACGCACAGCTCTTCTCTGTCTCCTCTCACAGAACAAGTACCAAATCCAAACAGCAGCAACAGCACAAGTACACTACCAAGTCCAAGCAGCAGCAACAGCACAAGCACACTTACTCACTCCTTCCTTCACAAGCACAAGCACAGCTAGCACTGCAGCCCTGCTCCCTCCTTCACACCGGCCGCGCTGCAGCAGCCGTCGCCGTCTCCGGCGTCGACGTGGCCTCTCCGCCTCAACCGTCGACGCCGCCGCTCCGCCTCAGCAGTCGACGGGTGCAGCACTCCTCCGCTCACAGCGCCGCCGCCACACGTCCTCCCCAACACCAGCGTCTCCCTCCTCGACGAGCTCCGGCGAGGCTAGGGTTTAGCCGTCGCCAGCCACTAGCCGGTTGGCTCTGATACCATGAAGTCTTGTGATTTTTTCTCTGGAAGCTTCACTTTCTCTATTGCCATTCTCACTTACATATACATGGGATGGGCCCTCTTCAATAGATGGGCCAGCACACAAGACACACACACATAACTAGTCTATTTACAGCCCAACAAGGAATTCTATACCTACCTTCCATCTTTAGCTGAGGGGGCTGAACACACTACCTACCCAGGGCTGAATGAGATAGGCATAGGTCTGCACACCCCACACCTCCAGCTAGCAGGCTTTGTTGGTGCGCTAGATATGCTTTATCGCTCCACCTTTGCTGAGCTGCAACGCGTCCGCACAAGGGTAGCAACTTTAGAAAGGAGTATCTTGCCTAGGTTTTGCCAGGATACTATACTCCGGAGTTCATGTATGGAGAAGATGCTATGCTTGCACCAGCGAGGACATACCTCCACCCGTCGGGAATTACTTCGAGAGAACTCTACCCCCCCCCCCCCCCCCCCACCGTTGACGTTGTTGTTATTTCTTACGATCACAGATAAATCCGCAAGCGCACGGAATATACCGATGTAGCACTTCACCCGGGAGTATTCTCAGGTATCGATTTCCACAGGGAACGTGTGTGCTATCTCCGGTTCAGGTTCAACCAAGGACACGAAGCTATAAATAGGCAAAGGATAGAGAGGTTTCTCCAATGAAGAACAATGTCCAAGGAAATGTTAGCTTTAATTATAATGCGGTACTTCGAGCACTGGCCAGCTCGCTGCTCCCAGATATCGCTCTACTGCGCACCCGGACAGGGAGGACTTCAGTGATCTTGAAATGTTAGCTTTAATCATAATGCGGTACTTCGGGCACTGGCCAGCTCGCTGCTCCCAGATATCGCTCTACTGCGCACCCGGACAGGGAGGACTTCAGTGATCTTGAGGGCTGTCATCACCTCTACACACCTCACACCTACTGTGGGATGCGGAGAAAACACCCCGCGTCTAAGCAGATTAATTACTTACTTTAATGCTAGCTACACACTAAAGCAAATCACTATATTTTAATTGACTTTAGTGAACGATGATCCGTACTCTAATTAGGAAATAACAAGAAATAATTCTCATCGAACAAAACTATATTACTCAAAAGATATTTCTATTATAGCCAGAGTAATAAGCAGAGCAAAAAAAGTAAAGGGAGAGGATTACCGACAACTCCGAAATTCCTCCAACTTTTTTTACTCTACTCTCTTCCTATTCTAAGTATACAATATAGTATAATAGAGCCTCTTATAATTCAGCTCAAGCTTAGAGTATGTGAGTGAAGTGAAGAGCAGTTTACAATTTCACATACCAAATCGAAGAGCAGTTTAGTTTCGTCACAACCAGTTTTGGGCTTATGTACATCACCAAACTGACAACAGCGCATCATAGCCAACTTGAAAATCTACGTAAGCTTGTAGCATATATTACAAATAAAACATGAAATGGGTTTTAAAACTTCACATGAACCACACGTTTTGTTCTTTTTATTTACGGCAAAGTGTTGCCTGAAATTCTGAAATCACAAGCGATGCCAGCATAGCACGGTAAAAAACCCTAACCACTAAGTATTGCACAAGCTTTAAAATGTAACATCACCTTCTGCAAGCAGAAAACCTGAAAAGGCTGAATCTTGCTTAGAGATTCATGAGAAACAATCAATTGTTTTGCTTTTTGCAAGGCTTGTATCTGAACAATTCATATCAACACTGCAACATACAACCAAAAATTGATGTCCTTCTCACAGTGAGGATTTCAACCAGCAGCAGCACTAGCCCAGCAGCAGGAGGCCAGAACGGTAGCAGCAGCAGCAAAACGGCAGAACAAAAAGTCCAGAAATCCCAGGCTCAACTGAATTTCCAATACATCATACTATTTTCAGCAGGCTCTGGACATGCACAAAAATGACAACGGCTAGTGCATCTAAACGAACTAAGTTACTGAAATAAAAACTACAGGGAACAAAACTAGTGGTAGCAGCATTCGCAGCTGCTGAAGGCCATCTCATCCCTACAGAAGAAAATCAGGCGATCAATAATTCAAAATCGGTTAGTTGATCAATTCGTTTGTATATAATCATCACTTGAACCTAGCCCTCATAGTTTTAATGAAGCAAATAAGTAATTTAATAATTAATTCACTTGCCTTGCAGTTAGAATATAACATTCCAGAAAGGAAAATTTCATTGAGTTTTGCCCCCACCACCAGAGCATGCTCCTGCATTACTTCCTGTGTATTAAGAAGCAAATGTTGAATAAATTGTAAATTATTATTAGATCATCATAGTACCCATATTCAATTAGACATACAGAAATATAAAATCAAGTAATTTGAATACCTAATAGTTGCATATTAACATCATCGTCCTCAACCGTATCAGTTAGAATTGAATAGGGATCACCAAAACCTAAAACATCAGAATTCCAAAGTTCAACATAAATAAGTTTATGGCCCATAATATAAGTAGCAATGCACAAGGTAGGCTCCATACCATCTGCTCGCATCTAATCTTGAAGGCAAACCAATGCCTCCACAGTTCCATTAGCCAGCCTACTCCTATAGTCACTAATGATTCTAGATCCAGTAGAAAATGCAGAATCTGATGCAACTGAAGATGCAGGGACAGCAAGCAAATCAAGCGCCATGCGTGATAATATTGGATATTTGCATGAGTTTACCCTCCACCACTGGAGTATGTCAAAATCATCATCAGGGAAATCATTTTCTTGAGGAATATCTTCGAGATAGCTAGTTAACTCAGTCTTACTTTACTCTTGCTTTGATCATGAAGATATTGCCTCCAGTCAGCAAATTGGCTGCCACCAACATTCACTCCACTAGTTGATGCTTCTTGAGAATTGATTGCGCTTGGACCACCAATTTGTGAAGAATATTCAGCAAACCAACTGCGGACTATCCTCTTAATTCTAGACAGATATCCATTTGGACCAGTTCTCCAAAACCTGCCTTATCTCCAAAACCTGCTTTCAGCCTAAACTCAAGGAATTTCAACTTAAATCTGGGATAAAAAATAACAGGAACACAAATCTGCAGGAACTGCAGATCCCAATATTTCTGAAATTTTGTATCCATTTTAGAAACCATGCTAGCGACAAGAACATCCTCACTGTTGGACTCATTTAGAAGCATCACCTTCACTTTCCAAAATTCATGAAAGTAGCGAGAAACAGTGGGATATGATGTCCCGGAAACCACAACAGTTGCATCATAGAAGATCTTGAGATGTTTGCAAAGAACTTCTGCATTGTCCCAATCAAAAAATAGTGGAGCATCTTGAAAGTTTGGATCAAACCGATCCAATGAATCAAAAGCCCTCCTGAATAATAAGGATGAGGAAAGCATCAAATAGGTGGAATTCCAACGAGTGGACACATCAAGTGAAGGACGCTTCTCTTCAACAATTCCGACTTGTGCAATGATTTCTTCAAATTTTTGCTCACATGCTTCTGATGCTTTTATATACTTTACACTTTCCCTTATCCTAGATATGGCACCACTGATAGTACTCAATCCATCTTGAACAATAAGATTAAGGATGTGAGCTGCGCACCGGAAATGAAATAGCTCCCCTTTGCAAGGCATGGCAAGCTTACCCAAGAGATTTCCTTTCAATTCCACAACCATAGAATCATTAACAGATGCATTGTCTACTGTAATACTGAACAACTTACTTTCTATCTGCCAATCCTGAATACACTTTAGAATTTCATTGAAGAGAGCTATACTATCATGTGGGTACGCACTTGAGTGAATCTTATGATACTCTTTTGAATATTCCATTCATTGTCAATGAAGTGACAAGTTATGCACATGTAACCTAGGTTTTGATTAGATGACCACATGTCAGCCGCCAGTGAAACCCGAGAATTTGTTTTCCTCAGTACCTCAAACAAAGCTAACTTTTGTTCTTGATAGGCAGCCAAGCAATCACCCTTTATAGTAATTCTGGAAAGCACCCTAAAGTACGGGTTCAAGCTTGCACAAAATCTTCTAAAACCAGGGTGTTCAACAAAACTGAAAGGAAGTTCTTGCAAAACAAGCATCCTTAAAAGTTCTGCACGTGCTACATCAGGATCAAATTTCCAGTCCTTTAGAACAGATGCATTAGGAGATAGACTGGAATGCAAACTTTCAACCAATTGTTGCACTCTAATTCTCAGTGGACACTTAAGTAAATGTCTATGGCATTGACTTGTCCCCGAACCACGGTTAGCTTTAATTACCTTACTGCAATGAATGCATTTCCCATAGAGCACCTTTCCAGTAGAAGAATAAAATGGTTTAAATTCTTTCCAGATTAAAGATTTGAGTGTTCTTTTCCCTGAATCATTAAATCATATCTAAAATTAATCTATTGAGCACAAACAAGAACAGGATTTGTGCTGGGACTGAACTAAAATTTTCTGCTAAAATTATACTAAAAATTTGAGCTGAAACTGAACTAAGAGTTGTACTGAAACTGAACTAGAAACTTATGCTGAAACCTTAACTGAACTAAAATGTGTTCTGAAACTGAGCTAAAAATTTCTGCTGAAACTGAGATGAAAATTTTCTTATGAAACTGAACCCTAATTTTCTGTTGAAACTGAACTAAAAATCTCTACAGAAACTGAACTAAACTTCTACTAGTAAAGATTCCTGATGAAAGTGAACTAAAAACTTCTGCTGAAACTGAATTATCTTAGCTACATGAATAAACAGGGGCTAAATGACCAAATCTCCAAATTCAGAATTAGAATTGCAGGTGCACAAACCTACTAAAACTAACCACAGAATGTAAGTTTAATTTGTTTGGGTGGAAGATAAACTACAGAATTATATATGCAATACATCAAGAGTAAAGAACTAACCAGAACGATGAGTCACAACATGAGGTGTTGATTGAGTTGACTCCCTTGGCTGAGTTTCAACATCCAGCTCAATTGGGATAGCAGACGGACTTGATACGAACCTTGCCACTGGAGACATAGATCTAGCTCTTGGAGACTCTGCACTTGGGGACATCTGACCAGCAACTTGTGATCTCTCCATGATGACTTCATTTTGGGAAATAATTTGTCGCACTCCTGGAGACCTGACTATTGGCAATGCAATAGGTGATCGTCTTCGCTTTGCTGTTGGAGGATTCGATGCTGCTAACTTTCGTTTTGTAGCCAATAACTGTGTTGACGATGATAGGCCTCCCGAAGAGCCCTCTGCAATGACCTCTTTGATATGTCCTCCTTGCGGAACTTCAGCTAATGATGTCGACATGGGAGAAAACCAAAGTACTGCATGTAGAACAAGATGGACAAAATTTTAAATAATAAATTACCAAAATACTTGCATAATATATGAACCTCAGCCCATCCACTCGGAAATCAAAAACTTCATGACAAACTAGAATGTGCCAAACTGAAGACCGATTACAAACTAAAAGATATGCCAAACTGTGCGCTAGTACTCTCTCCGTCCCAAATTATAAGGCCTATATTTTTTTACACGGTCTTCAATGACATACTTTGACCATTAATTTATTTTATGTTATGTTCCCAACAAATATGAAATTAGCTTCACATAAAAATACTTTAAAAGATGAATCTAGTAATATAACATGCATAATACTTAACATATATATGGTTAGTACGATTATTAGTCAAAAGTTACCGAGTTTGATTTTCCTTAAAAAGATGGCGCCCTATAATTTGGGACGGAGGGAGTAATATTTAGGACTTCACAAAACTGAACCGTGCAAGCATATATGACTACAAAACTGAATTAATTCTTCACAGACTAATGCAATGAGTAAGAACCAAAAATTAACATAACCAACAGTCTCAACTCCTCAAGATAAAATCATGTAACATTTGCAGCCAAAACACTAATCAAAACACAAGAAAAGGCAAAGACTGATACGCTCTGTTAAAGCTAGCAGCTTGAAATGAGATACAGATACACGACAGCTTCAGTAGCAATCAACTTGGATTGCTCATATATTCTTTTTTTTTTTGAATATATATATTCTATATATGCCTGCGGTGTCAAAAAGCCATGTAGCAGTGAAATCCAAGCTTTATTTCTCCCAGTTGCAAATATTGCAATCCTAAACTTCAGGGTACGAAGAACAGGATTAAGGATCTTTTAGTTTGTAAACTGTGTGCTATATATCTACCAATCATGGGGACAGAGATACACATCTGTGCATGTTCTTGACCAGGCACCAAACCAAGCGGATCGGATAATATCCATGAGAAATCAAACCAAAAACAAACAAGTGGATTGGATTGTTGCCACGAGAGAATCACACCTAAAAGTTGGAGATACAAATCTCAACTATACAAATCACACCTAAAATGAAGAGGCAAGAACTCACCTGAGCCGAGAGAGGGGATAGACGAGGCGTGCCGGCGCATTTCTTCATTTCACGCCACTCCGTCCATCCGAAGCAGCACCGTCTATCCATCAGTTGCCGCGTCCTCCGTCCCTCGCCATTGCTCGTCGTCACCTCCAGCTCCGGTCAGCCAACCTCGTCGCACACCCGTGGTCCTGCCACATAAGAGGGGACGGTTCCTGGTGCACATGTCGGAGGAGCTCAGCTATCGCCGCGCAGGATCGCCGCCACCGTGTGGACCACGCGACTAGTGCGCTATGTCGGACGAGCTCTCAGTGAGGCTGAGCTTGTGGATGACCAATAGAATTGCTTCACTAATAGAGCTTGTGGCAGTTGGGGATGACGGCCGAGCATGGGGATGGGCGGACGGCACCAATGGCGATGGCGGTGGACGAACTCGGGTACGATCTAGTGACGACGGCGGACGAGCTGTCAGATCCCGGGGTCAAATGTCACCAAAAATCTGCAGATTCGAGCAAATTTGGGCTAAGTAGCTACCTAATAGGATTCCTAAGACAGAAATTAAGCTAAGAAAATTAAAGGACGCCGCAAGATAAGCAAGTAGGAACTAGAGTTTATATTTCTTGATCCCCTTTTCATCCACCCATATCGCCTTTTATGGAGTACGGCATCTGAGTGAGGAGGCTGGACAACTCAGTAGGCTGTGATTACATTAAGTTTCAGAGTTTTAGGACAAAGCAGTACAGACACAGTAATTACTGAAATGAACCAGCTCCCTCGGATTTACATCATTGAACTGGTATCTTAGCATCTGGGCCGCCCATTCCCGCAACTCCTGTTTCTCTTTCTGATAAACAACTTCTTCAGATAAGCAGGGCCTGACAATGCCCCCCCCTCCCCTAAGACCCAGGTCCTCATGGGTTAAACTAGGGAAAAGTCTTGGATATAAAGGATGCATCCTCCCAGGTAGCAGCTTCTGTTGGTAGATTCTCCCAAAGTATCTTCCACTGCACAACTGGAGCATTGTGTCGAGGGATCAGTCGCCGCTCCAAAACAGCAAGAGGGGCTGTTAATATGTTGCCATCAGAATCAATCAGAGGAAGCCCAGGTTCTGGAACTGCCTTAGGACCAATGTGGTGTTTAAGTTGACTGACATGAAACATAGGATGTATTTGAGAATTTGGAGGGAGCAATAATTTATAAGCCACGGAGCCAATTTTGTTCAGCACTCGAAATGGACCATAATAGCAAGAGTAAAGGTTGAGAGAACTATGCAATCCAAGAGCATTGTGGCGATAGGGTTGCATCTTTAAGTAAGCCATATCACCAACTTGAAGTGTCCTTTCAGAACGTTTAGTATCAGCATATTGTTTCATACGAGATTGAGCTTTGTCCAAGCTTGCCTTAACAGAGTCCAGCAAAGCTGCTTTTGCTTGCTCCCTGTTTCTGCATCCAGTTAACAGTGACGCAAGTAAAAGAGCTTCACCAACCATAGGTGGTTGCTGTCCATAAAGTGCTTGATAAGGAGTCATATTCAGAGATGTATGGAAATTAGTATTGTACCACCATTCAGCTTGATCTAGCAGAGAATGCCACTTCTTTGGTCGAGAGAAAGTGAGACAGCGCAAGTATGTTTCCAGGCATTGGTTCACTCGCTCAGACTGACCATCTGACTGAGGATGATGGGTTGTGCTCAAGTGCAACTTTACTCCAGCATCCTCAAAGAGCTTCTTCCAAACATGTGAAGTGAAGATTCTATCACGATCACTAACTATCACAGAGGGTAATCCATGGAATCGATAAAAATGAGTCTTAAACAGGTCGACCATATGCTCGGAAGTGAAGGGGTGGCTCAAAGCAACAAAGTGAGCGTATTTAGTAAATCTGTCAACGATCACCCATATGGCGTCCTTGTTGTAAGATTTAGGGGGACCCTCAATGAAATCCATGGTAATGTGTGTCCAGGCCGTTTCAGGCAATGGAAGTGGTTGCAACAAACCAGGAGGTAATTTGTTTTCAAACTTATTCTTTTAGCAGGTAGGGCATTCTTTAACAAGGGTGGCAATGTCTGATTTCATTCCAGGCCAGTAAAAAAGGAGCTTGAGGCACTGATAAGTAGCTCGTTCTCCAGAATGTCCACCCAAAGGAGAAGAATGAAATGACTCTTTCAATTGTTGCTGAAGATTGGTATCCTTGCCCACATATATCCTGTCCTTATACCGCAAGATTCCACTGTGCAGTGTAAAGGGAGGTCGTGCAGTAGGATGAATGCTTAACTTGGTTATCAATGATTTACATTTAGGGTCAGCTGGATAAGTGGCCAAAACTTGAGTGATCCATTCCGGAACAATCACTGTTATAGCTTGGAGAGTCTCTTGCTGTGGGGCTCGAGAGAGGGCATCAGCTGCCTTGTTTTCTTTCCCTTTTTTGTACTCTATCTTGTAATCAAAACTCATCAATTTGATCAATAATTTGTGTTGGATGCCATCTGTAATTTTCTGTTCATTAATGTATTTGAGACTGGCTTGATCAGTTTTGATCAGTAAAGAGGAAGCCAAGAAGTAATGCTTCCACTTCTTGAGTGCTTCTAATATTGCAATGGCCTCTTTATCATAAGTGGAAAATCCAGCCGCTTTTGGGCCCAAAGATTTGCTTAAGTAAGCGAGAGGACGGCCTTGCTGCATAAGGACTGCCCCAATCCCATAGCCACTAGCATCCGTCTCCAAAATGAAATGAAGGGAAAAGTTAGGTAGTGCCAACACAGGTGCTTGAGACAATTTATCCTTAATTGTCTGAAAGGTAAGTTGCTGATCAGTCTCCCATTGGAACTCATTTTTCTTAAGAGCATTGAAAAGGGGTCTGCAGATAATTCCAAAATCCTTGATAAATCTCCTATAATATCCAGCCAACCCAAGAAAGCCACGTAGTTGAGTGACATTAAGGGGTGAAGGCCACTACTGAACTGCAACTATCTTGGCAGGATCAGTTGCTACTCCTTGTTCATAAATTATATAACCCAAATATTCCACATGTTGTTGGCCAAATGTGCACTTAGAGGGCTTAGCAAAGAGGTTGTGTTTTCTGAGTAACTGAAGGACGAGGTGGACATGATGAGCATGGTCCTCAATAGACTGACTGAAAATCAGGATATCATCAAAGAAGACCAAGACGAATTTCCTGAGATAAGGACTCAATATCCGGTTCATAAGAGCTTGGAATGTGGCTGGAGCATTGGTCAAACCAAATGGCATAACAATGTACTCAAAGTGGCCCATGTGTGTGCTAAAAGCAGTCTTAAATATGTCAGCAGGATGCATGCAGATTTGGTGATACCCTGACCGCAAGTCAATCTTTGAAAAATAGCGTGCTCCATGCAATTCATCCAAGAGGTCTTCTATGACAGGAATGGGAAACTTGTTTTTAACAGTTTGGGCAATGAGCTGTCTATAATCGATGCATAAGCGCCAAGACCCATCTTTCTTTTTGACTAAAATGGCAGGAGAAGAGAAAGGACTCACACTTGGTTGAATGACATTTGAATCCAGCAGCTGTTTAATGAGCTCCTCAAAGGCATTTTTCTTGTGATGTGGAAGTCGGTATGGCCGCACATTAACTGGTTTGGAATCAGGTAACAAAGGAATGGTATGATCACAGTCTCGTTCAGGTGGTATGTGTTGTGGCTCAGCAAAAACATCTGAAAACTGAAGTAAGACTGAAGAAACAAGAGGGTGTGTGACAGAGGATGTCTGAAGGGAATGACATTGGGTTGGTGCAACCAGAAGTACTGCCCCAACTGCATTATGGGATAACAATTTATCCATATGAGCAGAGTTAACCAAAGTCTGTCCTCTGGGAATAGAAACATCAGATAATATGACTTCCAATTGCCCATTAATATGCAGAGTTAACTCCCTGGAATGAAAGTTCAGGGTAACAGGGCTGTGTTGAAGAATCCAATCACAACCAAAAATAATGTCATAGCCTTTGACATCAAGAACTCTGAAGGTAGTAGCAAAGGAATGACCCTGAATTTCATAAGGTTGATCAATGCACATTGTTGTTGTAGTCAAAACTTCACCATTTGCCACTGTGACTGAAATAGGATCATTGTTGGTAATATCCAGTCTTGCTTTGAGGACTACTCTGGGAGACATGAAGGTAGTTGTACTACAGGAGAGCAGTGAGATGAAGAGAACCCATCTTGACATGCAAGGTGAAGGTCGTTAATCCAGCATGCGGACCATGAAGAGCATGCATCGAAACTTCATCTGTGGAGGTGTTAGGGGTAGGGCTATCTGGTGGGGTACTAAAAGGTGCTTCCACCTGTTCTTCTTGTGAGACCTCCTCATCCTCCACTGTGACTAAATACAACTGTTTGTTGCCTTTACAGACTCTGCCATGTCCAGGAACCCAAGGCTCTTGGCATCGAAAACACTTACCAGCTGCTCTTGGTTGTGTCCCTGTAGTAGGTTTGTGCTCTAGGGCAGGCAATTCTCTCCTGGCAGGAACAAATGGTGCTTTGGTATTCGGTTGAGTGGAACTGTTGTACTGTCTTGGATGAGCACTAGGGCTATCATAATTGCGAGCATGTTCATAAGCTTGAACCAATGAGTATATGGTGAGAGACTTCAGAGGTCGTTTGATATGGTCCTTGAGGCCAAAGATGAAATAATCCAAAAAAAAATACTCATTTAGATGTGGTTTGTTTCGTTTGACAAGAGGCATAAGTTCTTCAAATTTGTCAATATACGAACCGATTGAGCCATATTGTTTCAAATTGCGAAAACTCTCAGTGATATCTATACTGGACTTAACAGCAAAACGCTGACATATCATAGTGCAGAAGTCAGGCCAGGACAAATTGTCAGTAGGAACATCGGCACTAGAGATCCACTGATCAGCTCTGCCTATGATATAAACCTCTGCCAAGGGAACTTTGTCTTCTTTAGGAGTTCTATTCAGGGAAAAGTACTTGTTGGCTTTTCTAATCCAAGATTCAGGGTGTTCACCATCAAAGATGGGAAAATCAACATGCTTGTTGTTTCTGTTGTTAGGATCGATGTAGTATTGACGATTTCTGAAGTCATATGGATCCTGGGGTGGCCATTCAGGGCGTTGCCAATAGGGAATGCCTCTATCCCAAGGACTATTAGGGTCAAGATTTTGGTATTGGATAGGTGTTGGGCTGGGTTGAAGACCCCATGGAGGAAGGTAATGTGGGTAGGTAGGGTTTTGTGGTGGATATGGTGGTGGTGGTGGTGGTGGTGGGAAAAAGAAGTGGTTTTGATTTCCAAATTGATTAGGTCTCTGGTTTATTGGTGGTGGTATTGGAGGTGTACCAAAATATACAGACGCATTCCAATCTGGGTTTGGTGGTATGGTGGGTGGGACTAATGAAGTGGTGGGTGGGGCTTGGAATAGAGGTGGAACTTGCTGCCCAAAATTTCTAGCAGTAGAACTCCCCAAATTCAAGGTTTTGCATTCCCCCTAAGACTCCCTTAGAATTTGGGGGTGTTTGGCCCATGGTCCCTGGAGCAGCCAAACCCTCAGATTTATGAGTTACCTGAGACGCAGAAGGTGCAGAAGGCGTGGCTCCCTTCTCAACCACTCCTTTCCCTTGTTTGCTATTGGAATCAACCAGCAGATCTTGGATTGCCTTCAGATGCTTGGTAACCTCCTCCTTGTGAGCTTGAGCCAAAATCGCTTGACTCTGGATTTCCTCATGAATTAGCTTGTTGTCTCCTTCTACCTCTTTCTGAAACTCCTCAAAGTTTAACCGCAGTTCTTCTACCGCAGCCTCCCATGCCGGCATCAAGACTTCTTCCTCCAATCCAGCAGCATGTCCCTTCCCCATGGTGAGAAATACAGATCTGGAGATTTCACAGGAAAGAACCTTGGCCTCTCCCAACCCTCTCTGCACTTCTCAATTCTGCATCTTCTCCACCAAATTCCAGAGCCTGGCTACGGAATTTTACAGAGGAACTTGTCCTCAAACCCTCACCAGCTTAGGACTCTTCGAATTGGAGAAAACTTGGCCGATTTTCGACTGATGCTCTGATACCTTTGTCAGATCCCGGGGTCAAATGTCACCAAAAATCTGCAGATTCGAGCAAATTTGGGCTAAGTAGCTACCTAATAGGATTCCTAAGGCAGAAATTAAGCTAAGAAAATTAAAGGACGCCGCAAGACAAGCAAGTAGGAACTAGGGTTTATATTTCTCGATCCCCTTTTCATCCACCCAGATCGCCTTATATGGAGTACGGCATCTGAGTGAGGAGGCTGGATAGCTCAGCAGGCTGTGATTACATTAAGTTTCAGAGTTTTAGGACAAAGCAGTACAGACACAGTAATTACTGAAATGAACCAGCTCCCTCGGATTTACATCATTGAACCGGTATCTTAGCATCTGCGCCGCCCATTCCCGCAACTCTTGTTTCTCTTTCTGATAAACAACTTCTTCAGATAAGCAAGGCCTGACACGAGCTTGCGGACAGCATGAATGGCGACGGTGGTGGACGAGCTCGGGTACGGTCGTACGGCGAATTGGATGGTAAATCCTGATAGGGCTGCGAATTGGGTGGCATATACTGAAAATTCTGCGGACGCGTAGTGGGCTCCCAGCGGACACGCGGACACGGGTTCATCCAATCCATCTAGCTATGCGGCCTTCTCGCGGGGCGGCCTTGCGAGACTTTTTGCGGGGCGGCCTTGCGGGCAAGCGGGCTGGCCCGCTTGCCACCTGCACCCCTAAGCGAGAGGCGAATGCGGAGGCTGTCGTGACGCGTTCAACGTCTCGCGCAAGCGCAGGTGGGGTCGGCGGAATACACGGTGTTAGCAGGGCAGAGGGAAGGCTGGTGCGGCGTTGGCTTTACAAGCTTTGCAGAGGGAGGTGCAAGGGTAGGCAGAGGGATCCAGGGCCGGTCGGTATCGCCTTGTTGCGTCGAGCATCGGCTTTAGCAGGGGGCGGCGATTCCGGGTTGGCGAGGCTCGCGACGAGGCCGACTTTGCCAAGCGCGGCATCGAGGTAGGGCATCGGGCAGAGGCGCCCTCGGCTTTGTGCAGCCTTGCAGCGGGATTTGCGGGCAGGGTGGCGTGGTCGGCTTGGAAGCGACGACCTCGGTCTCGCATGCTAGGTACTTGTTGAAAAGTCCAGAAGGGAGAGAGAGGAAGAGGAGAGAAAACTGAGATTTTGAGGGAAAATTTTGGAATAATTACATTGCTCCAAAGCTTGTGCAAATTTTACTGGAGCTTAATGTGGTCATTTACTTTATTTGGTGATTTTCTGGGATTTTTCTCATGTGTAGATTATTTTTTGAAAATTGAAAGAAGTTTTACGATTTTTATTTCAATTTGAACAAATTTTGATGTTTTCTCCTTTTTATTTGAGATGCAGATAACTGATTGGTTTTTTTTGTTCTATTAATATATATATATATATATACACACACACACACACACACACACACACATATACACATATGTTTTTTTTCTCAATTTTAATTTAAATATGCAAAAATGCAATGATGCGTAGAAAATCCAAAAAAAACAACCAAAATAAATTTTCACCACAATAAATATAAATGAAAAATCTCATTATATTGACTTTCTAAGGTTTTTGTTTTCACAATTTGGGTTTGTTACAGCTTGGCTGATCAGCGAGCTATCTAACGCTAACGCCTTCTCTCCTATTCTCCCTTACCCTCGTCTCCAGCCTTGCTCCCTGCTGGTGCTGTGGGCATCGCGTTGCTACTATCGTGACCAGCGTAGGACCTCCTTGCATCCCAACCACCGGTGCCACCATCTCCTACTAGCACTGTTGCCTCTCTTCGCATCGGCTGGTGTGGCTCTGCTCAAGGTACGGAGCACGTGTGTGTCGTGAGGAGGAAGCGCACACCTACATAATCGTCAATGAACACCGCATGAGTTAACTTCTGTGGCAACCTTTATTTTTTTTATAGTAGTATATAATAAGATAAGATAAATCCTACTTCCTCCATTTCATATTACAAGACGTTTTAACTTTGGTTAAAGTTAAACTACTTCAAATTTGACTAAACTTATAGATAAATATAATAATATTTATAATATCAAATTAGTTTTATTAAATCAATGATTAAATATATTTTTATAATAAATTTATCTTGTGTTGAAAATGTTATTCACTCTGTTTCGAAATGTTTGACACCGTTAATTTTTTTAGCACATGTTTGACTGTTCGTCTTATTCAAAAAATTTTGTGAAATATGTAAAACTATATGTATACATGAAAATATATTTAACAATAAATCAAATGATAGAAAAATAATTAATAATTACTTAATTTTTTTTGAATAAGATGAATGGTTAAACATATACTAAAAAGTCAATGGTGTCAAACATTTCGAAATGGAAGGAGTACTATTTTTTTCTACAAACTTAGATAAATTTAAAGCAGTCAAAACGCCTTAAAACGGAGGGAGTATTCTACCCCCCCCCCCCTATCTTGTACATGAGTTACCTACATCTCCCGTGCCCCGCATCAATTGTCTCGTCTACGAGCGGCACCCGGACGACAAGCAGGCGGTCCAGTGGCCTCCTCTCGCCGCCGCCGTCAACGACTCCTTCCCAATCCCGGCCTTCTCTCTCCCTGGTATGCACAGGGCACAGCAGCAGTGCCGGCCCGGCTCTCAATTCTAATTTTGCCCCTGTCTCCTCTTTCCTGCCTCCCTCAAGGTTGCTAGCTAATCGAGATTGATCCAGGAACGGCCCGGGGCGGAGAATTTTGGAGCCATGGGTTTTCCTTCCAGTTTCACGGCGGTGGTGTTCGCCCTACTGCTTACCTTCCTACAGTTTTCTAAGGCTGCAAACAGCCACTATCTTTTCAACAAAACCAGTGCTTTGGAGGCGGCCGACGTCAATGGCAACAATAGTGCGGAAATCTTGGCTGCTCCACTGTACCCGGTGAGTCATAGTTACCTATTGGAGATTGCTGTTGGGTCTCTGGGATAAACTAGACTTGTCAGCTTCGACACAGCCGTCAACATGGTATGGCTGCAGTGTTCAGATTATTGTAGGGATTGCAATCCCTCCCAAGTTGGTACTAGTACTACGTATTACAATGCTAGCATGTCTATAAGCTACAATCCTCTGTCTTGCGATCACCCACTCTGCGGTGCCGGTGACAACCATGACCAACAAGTATTAGCTGAGTGCATGGATGGCACATGTACTTTCAAAGTCGATTCCTTGGACAATAACGGCGGCTGGGTACAAGGCATTCTAGGGTCTGATAGGATATCTATTTCAGACCATTTCTTCTTCCTTTTTGACACCAACATCATCTTTGGTTGTGCCACGGTAGACCACTCAAAATATACCTTAGATCAATATGGTAGTAGTGGTGTGGTTGGCCTGGGCCTAGGTAAATACTCACTCCCACAGCAGATCTCTGTTACGAGATTCTCCTACTGCTTGCCATCCTAGGTTAAGAACGAGCTTTTCTCACCTCCCTACGTGCTATTTGGGAGCAACGCGGTGCTGCAGGGCGATATGACACCGTTCCTCCCAGGGTTTCCCAAGTACTACCTCAGGCTCGAAGGGATCTCCTATGGAATTGTTCGTCTTGACATATTCGGCAGCAATGCCGCTGCCGCCGACCAATATCATCAGCAGGCACAATTTCGTCGTGGACCTTACCTTCCAGATGCTCAGTTCTATGCCATGTCAGTCGAGTCGGCAACATTTCCGCTCATGCTGCCGAGTCGCGCATACGAGCTGCTTGAAAAGGAATTTGAGCAAGACAATCCTCTTCTTATCAAGTCTCGCCTCCAACCCATGAACACTTGCTACAAAGGCAGTGTCGACGATATTGCTGACAACGCCACTATAACGCTGCATTTCCATGGTGGCGTTGATTTGCAGTTGTCCAGGAATGCCACCTTTATGGAGATCACCTCCATGAATGGCGACCAAGAGGAGCGCTAAGTGTGCCTTATCGTTGACAAGACGGTGGATGGGACAGCGGTACTGGGCTTATCACCCCAACTCGACCACAACATAGGATTTGATCTGGAGAACAAGCAGATCTCAATTTATCGCAAGATATGTTACTTTGTTCCCTTATTAATTACATTGTTAATTTTCTTCTACTAGCTAATTAGACTCATTGTTACTGTACTTTTCTGCAAGCACCATTCATATCTAATATATGCATGCTGATGAAATGTAATAATGACTATGACTCTCCTAGCTTTTATTTTTTTTATTAATATCACATAGCTTGCCAATTCATGCTGGGCAAGACGTGCAGGTTGTTACACGCATTGTTGCATATTGTACTACACAAACCCATTTGATACTGGATGAATTTGATTTGTGTGGTGAATTGAGAAATCCAAAAAAAACTCTCACAATCTTTACAGCTGCTGATGAGCAGTCAAAAACATACATAGAAGCTTCTTATGTTTTCAACCATAAATCAAGCTCATTATTTCATTAATAGTAAGAAGGATATATATATTCTGTGTAACTCAAAAGCAGCAAAACATATATGGATAAATAATGCAGCAACTTATGCAGGTCTTTGCAACATTTATCTGTTAAGTAGAGAGACAAGAAAAATATTATTGCGCTACTTTATGCGTAAGGGCATTGATTATTTGAACTGGAAGCATGAACACAGTGAAACACTGGGTTTGTTCATGCAAGCAAAAGACGTATACCTTAATTTGCTGCATGGCCACATTCACATGGAACTCAAAACCTCATTCACTGTGCCGCATGAACTCCCTGTTCTTCTTCATCTTCTCTAGCAGGTAGGGAGCCACCTCATTATCGAACTGCCTGATCGCCCTGGCATATATAGCAGCGATGATGGCCGCTAGTCCGCCACCACCGGTGCATCGCCGCCGGAGCTTCTCTATGAGGCCATGGCCGCGGTGTAGCCGTGTAGGATGTTAGAGTTAATCTTGTTGTTTTGCATATTTGTGAGTCGGTCGTATCCAGCATTGGTTTGTGCAAGTTGTATACGTGCTCATTATCTCACATTGCTTAGTGGCCAAGAGAGGCAGCCATGATGTGAGTGTTTGTGCGACCAGGTGCTTGGTCAATTCGTGGAGAGTGCTTAGGAGCAAATCAGCCGATGCATGCATTAGTTAGTTTGATCAGTCATGCAGGCACACGTTGGCTTGGAGTTATGGCCAAGTCAAGTGAATGAGTCATGGCGAGAAGAGTGGATCAGATAGCTCATGCATGTAGTGATTGGTGGTGATCTGCATGTAGAGATAGGTGCTTTGCGTGTAGAAAAGTGAATAGTGGCCACGGGAGAATTTGGCCGAGTCGTGCAGCCAAACGTGGCAGAACCTGTGCGTGTGTGTTTATTATTTAAACGATGTAATCAGAGGTGGGATTAAGGAGTGTGGTGAAGAGGTGGGATTAAGGAGTGTGGTGAATAGAAGTGCAGCAGTGTGCGTGTGTACATTTGCTGCTGGTGTGCAGTGCCGAGACAAATACTTCCATTGTGTGTGTGTGATCTTGTGTTCGAGCTAACATAGGGGACTGCATTGTATCCTCAAACCCGTGGGATGCCGTAGGTTTGGTGTTAGATCTCGTTTTTGCCCGAGTCTCACGTTGAACTGTGGATCATCAATAGGGCGACGTCGAGAGGTACAGGCAGGGTTTGATCTATCGGAAAGAGGAAAATTTTCGGGGTCAGCGAAATTACGAAATTTCTAAAATTTCGGATTTTTTTTCCGGAAATTTCATACGAAATTTCAAACAAAATTTGAATTTGCACATAAAAAAAATTGGGGAAAATTGACCTACACGTCAATGGAGTAGCAGAGCAAGAAAGGGAACACAGGAGAATGAAACAGCGAGATGCATGATACGAGGTCCCGCCCAGCTTGGACTGCCGTTGTCGTCGATGCAATGCGCCGGAGAGTGCATCCGCCGCTGTTCAAGCCAACGGGTGGTAGAGCGCTGTTGCTGCACGTTGCCAGATCGAGAGCCGCTGCTGTCTTCGAGCCGGAGCAAGCCTGCTAATGGTCTTGAATCCACTCCATATCCAAACCTAACCATTCGAATCACAGCTGCTTCCCCAGACCAAACCAATCCACCCACCGTGTTCTGAAACCCAAACCAATTCAACCAAAATAACATTTCCCCCAAACCGAACCAACCCAATTTATATTTTTGGCTGAAACCATTTCCAAAAACCAATCCAACTATCGGAGGCGCTGCCGTCGGCGCTCGCTCATCCTATTGATGTTGATCATCAGACAAAGAAAGGAATGAAAATTGATGAATTGAGTTACATGTATGAGTTATTTCCGGACGGCCTGAAACTCGTCGTTGCTTGTTCGTTCCTTGATGAGCAGAGCATGGTTGAGCAACTCCTTTGCTCGCATATCATCCATCATATTATCTTTGTCTTGCTCTAGCTTCTTCTCCACATTGTCTTGGTCGAGCTGCTTCGACGTCGCGCCAAGCTCCGGCATCTTCTAAGCGGCAGCGATGGCCGAGCTCCGGCATCTTCTCGGCGGCGGCGATGGCAGCCTTGGCAGGGATGCGGCTCCTGCTCATTGGGTAGTACCAGCGGCAACGACGGCAAACTGAAGAGGTCCGGCCTCTGCACCAAGATGAGCCTCTGCCAGTAAGCACCGAAAAAGCAGGCGGCATGGCCGGAACGCCGATTGGCCATTTCTGTCGTCACCTTCTCCGCGACATACCAGAGGAGGGTGGCCCAGTCGACCCGGTGAGCCGAGCGGTGCCTCACGCTTTCCGCGGCGCGGTCCACCTCCTCGACGATGGACACAGGAAGAGGAGGCGGCTCCGGCGATAGGTGCAGGGTGAGCGAGCGGCGCCGACGACGAACACGGGGTGAGGAGGTGGCGCCGGCGACGGGCGCGGGGCGAGGAGGAGGCGCCGGCGACGGGCGCGGGGCGAGGAGGAGGGAGCGCCGGAGCGGCGTTGGCGACGGGCGCAGGGCGTGGCCGCGATGGACGATGGTGGCGGCGGCGGCTGGAGGAGTCTCGTCCTGCTCGCCTGCTCGGTGGGGAATTTGGTGAATGGCCGAATGGGCCTTCACTGGAGTCTAACCATTTTGGACCCAATACTGTATTTTTTAACCAAAACCAGATCTGTCCGAACCAATTTGTCTAAGGAATAAGTCCACTTTGACTCCCTTAAAAAGTGACCCGAATCTAATCCATGACCCTAAACCACAAAATCGGATATCTCAACCCCCGAATTATCGAAACCGGTGCAATTTGACTCCTTTATAGTTTTGGAGGGCGGTTTCGGTGACGTGGCGCTGATGTGGCGGTGTATACCTAGTCTATGGGGGTGACGTCGTGCTTAGGTGTCATTTGAATTAAAAACGAATATGTGGGACCCGTTTGTCATTCACACATAAAAAATGTGGGGGCCCACTTACATGTGGGACCCGTTCTTCTTCCTCCCCTCTTCCTCCCTTCTCTCTTTCTTTCTCTTTCTCTCCCCTTTGGTCGGTCGGGCCGCAGAGGGAGCACGGGCTGGAGCGGCGGCGGGTGGGGGCCAGAGCGGCGGAAGCTGGAGCGGCGGCGGCGGTGGGAGCGGCGGCGGATGGCGCAGCGACCTGAGCCAGCTCATCATCGCCGACGTGATGTCCGGGTAAGTGCCGCTCGACGCAAGCACGAGTATCAGGGTGGCCATCTTGGGCGTGTATTCAAGCTAGACAAAATTAATTGCCCCCCCCCCCCCCCCCCGCGTCTGCCTACTCATCCTATTCTTCAGTGGATGGTGAACGACCTGCTAACAATCAATTTTATGTCTGGTTAGTTGCTAAATGAATCAATTTTATTTCTAGATTTTGTGATGCTTGTGGCCTTAGCAGCACCAGTTGAAGGAGATGCAATGCAGGATGAGTTGGTGGTGATGATGGGGCTAGCGCGGGAGATGACGGCCATGCAGCGAGCTCGAGCAATGACTTGATGACATCATCGTTGCAATGCTGAATAACGTAGCTCGATGGCGGCCCTCGCTCGCCTAATGTCACGCCCAGAAATTCACGAGTAATTTTCGAACTAATTTGTGCATTAAATCCTCGTCAAGGAATCAGCCAAGGTACACAAACTGATAATTTAATATACAGATTCATCAAAATAACTAAAACGATAAATACTTACATAAGAGGCACTTAGTCCTCATCACGAAGAAAATTGCAACGGAAAACAAAATCTAGCGAAGCTTCAGCTCCACTCCCACAGGCAGCTCAACTGGGATCTAAGCCAAAGGTCTTCTCCTTCTAGATCCTTTTTCTTCAACTGAGGTTTGATGATTATTGCAAGGTGAGTAAATGACATACTCCGCAAGCCACACAGCAAGTATGCAAGTGCACAGGAACACCAAAGGATGACATAATATAGGGTTCATTTGCGAAAGCAGCATTTAGCAAAGATTTAAGAGTAGTAAAACTATAGAGTAATTAATCATCAATATTAATCAATCACTGAACAGCACACCCAATGCTGCACAGGCCCAACCAAACCTGAACACCCAACCCCGGTCGTACAGATCAAACCTCCAAACCAGGAATTAGCCATTCCAAACCAGGAGCCAAATTAACTTTCACATTATTATCACTGATGAGTAGTGTGGGACTAATCACGAAAAACATTGTTAGACCCGCCCATAACCGCGGGCACGGCTATTCGAATAGTTTTACTCTGGCCAGAGGTGTACCACTGTACCCACAAGACACAGCCTCAACATCATGTCTACCATGCGTCGCCATACTGGAAAGTACCCGAATAGAGGCTGTGACAATACACTCCGCACAACACAACTCACCACAGTGCACCGTTCCTGGATCATAATCACCCCCTCAATAACCAGAGGCATAGACTCCCCAGCGACCCCCACGGACTTCTCGCCGCTTCTCAGTCTGACACCCTGTAATGAACCATGTTATACAAAAGGTAAAGCCGTTGCCCATGCTGGCTTGTGGTTGGCACGGTAAATGTTTCACAACAGTAGCTCGCGAACCGGTCCTTAATTGCCATGAGCACGACCATCCAAACCATGTGCTCACAACCCACCATTAAGTAGGTTTTAATTATCAATTAATATCTTAACACGATTAACCATCGTGAGCTACCATTAAATATAACCATAAGTAAATATAGTATGATTCATCCCATTAATGATCTAATGTTTCTAAGCATGGCTAAGCAATTATATATATAGCATTTAGCTGAACCAAACCAATATATAAGGTTCTAGCTAATCAAATTATTACCCATAGGAAAATAAAGTCATCTTCGGCCATAATTAAATGGGAAAGGCTCACCACCCGGTGACATTCGAAAATAATGCATAAGTTGAGATAAAACATTAGCTTTAAACGGGTTCAACATGCTCAAAGGGTTGTTTGGGATCTGTGTGACTTGCCTTGCAAACAAGCGTCTTCAATACGTCTTCAGGAACTTCTCCACCGAACAAACGCTGCTTCGAAACGACAAAAACTAAACCTAGAACGCAAAACGAGGAAAAACACTAATAAAAACCAAATAAACAGTACAATTAAAGTTCATAAATGGGTAGAGCTTGAATTTAGATGAATTATGAGACTTGAACGACCTTAATCCGAGTTCGTATGAATTAGTTATGAATTAATGAAGTTTTAATCAATTAAAACCTATAAAAGAAAACAACCTAAACAATTTATGACATCATATTTAATTATTGTTGCACTGAAAAGGGTAGAAGACGACATCAGCCCTAGGATTAGAGAAAAAGAGCTGGTGATACTGATAAACGGGACCCACCTGTCATAGAGACAGGAGGTAGCTCGATCCACCATAGACTCAGTTCACTGAGAGGTCCATAAGACGGATTACTAGGATTAGATTGACCAGAGTTGACCATGATCCAACGGATGAGATCAAATCCGATCTAGGGTTTAGGATAGCGGCCACATGGCAACACGTGGCGCTGACGTGGACGCCACAAGGACAGCCACGTCGACACGGCGCCGGCGAGCACTGGATGGCGACGACGACGGCAAACGGCGGCACGACGGCGGACATTGAGGACACCAACGCGAAGAGAAGATCAGCACGGTCCTTACCGGCACTTACACGACGACGGGCGATGAAAACAGCGGCCGGCGACGAGATCGGGAGGACGGTGGCGGCGGCTTTACGGCGAATACCGGCAGAGAAGGGGTGGACGGCCTTCGGCTTGGCGCTGCGATGCCCACGGAGGAAACGGCGAGGTTCGGCGACCACGGGAGAAGCGGCAAAGCTTCGCCGGAGATCAAAACATGGCGACGGTTCGGCCTTCGCGGTGACGGCGACTTCCGGCGGGGTTTGGCGCAAAGGAACGGGTGGCCGGGGTAGCTCTCACCCTTGCGAAGCCGATGGAGGTGGTGGCGCAAGTCGGCGATGACCAGAGAAGCGGCAGACGGCGGCTGGAGCGATGGTCTGCGGCGGAGAGAGAAGCCGAACGTGGGGAGGCGGCTTGGGCTAGGGAAAATTTCGGGAAAAAGGGGAAAACGGAAGAGGAGGCCGAGGGTCTGCTATTTATAGCCGGAAGAGGGAGACATCGACTCGGGAACGGATGGAATCGGCGACGGATTAGTTAGGGTTCGCCGGAAAAACGGAGCTCGAAACGGCGTCGAATTCACGCGATATACAACGGGATTCAAAGGGTTTCTTAGGGGTAAGGTAGAGGAGATCGAGGGGAATCCGTTTTTGCAACCAATTTTGAGAGGGGAGCAACGGATGCGACGGATTTTGCGGAGGAAGCGGCGGCGCACGCACACAGCTCGGGCTCTGAACAGGCTCGGGTGGAGGAGGAAGAAGGTACTGTAGCCAGGGGGAGCAAAAGTAGACTTTCCTTTCTTTCATGGGCTGGTAGGAGGAGGGATCCGAATCGGACTTCAGCCAAGAGAAAGAGGGAGAGTGGGCTGCTGCGGGCTAAGGAAAGGAGAGAGGAGAGGGAATGGGCTGAATTCGGCCCAGACAAAGGAGAGGATTTAAATTACTTTTTAATTTAAATAAATACTGAAATGATCTCTCATTTATTAAAAATACTTCCAATGCTCAAATAAATCCCAGAAAAATCCTGAAAATACTTGGGCACACAAAGTATTTAATAAAATTTTATCTAGCTCAAGTTAATGTTCAAATTTTTCATAGATTTTATTCACACACTTACTTTAATCATTAAATAATTTTAAAAATTCCATTTTCACAACGATTTATAATTTTGCGATTTTCAGGGTGTGACACCTAACCAGCTTGACAGGCTCGATGTCGGCCGTGTCGTGAGCCTGTCGCATACGCCGGATGCCCGGATCTTGTTGTTGCAATCGGCGGAGAGGCCAGAGCGCCGGATCTTGTTATCACGGATGGCGGGAGGCGGCGGAGGGAGCAGGGAGCTCGTTCCCCGGTGAGGGCGCGGTGCCGGTGGAGGTGAGGACTGTGGTTAGGGCGCTTAGGTGTCGTGCCGTCGACCGCCGTTCCCCCGCTTGATCTCGTCGGCGTCGGCGTCGGCGCTGCCATCCTCTCCCGCCTCCTTGCCGGCCATTGAGCTGCCCGTTGCCGCTCTGGAACCCACCGTCAGCTCCAGCCCACCACCGCGCCACTTCAGCTGTACTCCCCGTGGCCGGCTGAAGGGGAGAGAAAGAGAAAGAAAGAGAGAAGGGAGGAAGAAGAAAGAGAAAGAGAGGAGGACATGTGGGGCGACATGTTAGTGGGCCCCACATTTTTTGTGTGTGTGAGTGACAAATGGGTCCCATGTATATGTTTTTAATTCAAATGTCACGTAAGCGCCACGTCAACCCCATAAACTAGGTCAACACCGCCACGGCAGCGCCACGTCACCAAAACCGCCCTCCAAAACTAACAAGGGAGTCAAATTGCACCGGTTTTAATAGTTCGGGGGTCGAGATATCCGGTTTTGCGGTTTAGAGTCATGGATTAGATTGGGTTCACTTTTAAGGGAGTGAAAGTGAACTTATTCCTTTGTCTAAACACCAAACCGCACCAGCCCCAGGGTTCTGGGATTCACTTACAGAAAAATTTCGGGCCTCACCAAAATGGGCGAATTTCGGAAATCTCGGAAATTTCAGACAAAATTTAACCGAATTTGTTGCAAAATTTAAACAAACATTTGTAAATTTGAGGCAATTTGTTAACAAACATCAGCAAATATAGGTAAAATGTTTAGGCAATCATATAAGCATCAGCACACAAGGAGAATTACAGCATTGGCACATCCCAAGCACTAGCGAAGAATACACGCGTTGCAGCTCCGGTCGGAGCATAGCATCAGCAATGGAGGGCGGTTTTGGTGAATTTCATCTTAACTAAACTATATAACAATAATAAAATTAAAATAGACTTCACCCGTTATAAAGTACGAGTATTTTTTTAGTATGGATAAAATTAAAGATGGTAATTACCTCTTCTATAAAACTTGCTCCAAGTCCTCTAGTAAGCCGGCCGGGCTGCAGGACTGTAGCTAGCCTTGATATGCCATAATTGTGTTTTACGAATTGTTACAAGCTTTGGCTGTTTGCGTGAATATGTTTCTTTCAACGGGTTCACGTTCCAATCTTATCTAATAAACCGATTTCAGGGTTAGAACTCTAGTTCTTGATTGGGCCAGGTGGCACCAATCTTAGAACACCGATCGAATTCTTGGCTGGAGAAGCGCACCACGTATCCCACCCCTCCAGCAGCGGTACGATAGCATATCGACGGTGAAAAAGACGTCTTGCGGACTTAAATGTATATTGCAACTTTTAAGAGGGTTTTTTTACAAAATGCGTGATCTCATCTAGAACAGCCCGGAAGTAGACCAAAAAATCCTCTGAGAAAAAAAAGAATCTAATAAAAAAATCAACAAGCGGTTAGCCCCATCACGTGGCCTAATTCCATATATAGTTTTGTCACTACGCATAGCCATTTGATTAAAAATCTGGCAAAAAAAAAAAACTGCCCCCATTGCAATCTTTGAGTCTTTGTTCGAATTGAAGGTAAATCTGGAATTAATACAAATGAAAAGATCCGAAAATATGGTGCGGATTGTAAAGAAAATAAGGATAAAAATAAAAAAGCCAATCCTGCCCACGAGCCGCCGCCATCTCCCCTCCCACAAGACGCTATCGTCAACCACCGGATTCGTCCGTCACTCACCGTGAGATGGTGCTGTCCTGCTGAGCCGTCAAATCCGAGGAAGTCGACGCGGAGCTTCGCTGCAGGAGGTGAAGGTGGAGAATATTAGAGAGAAATGAGTAGCTCAACATCTGCCTGCATGCCTGTGGGCAGCGGGGAGAAAAGAAGCAAAGGAAAGGAAGAAGAAAGGTAGAAGAATGACAGCGTCTTCTCTCTGTCCGCCTGTGCATGCATGCCGCCCGTGAGGCCGTGACGACAGAAAAAAAAGAGGAAATTAGGAAGAGCGATGAAAAATGCATCAGGAGGACTGAGGGGAGCACAGCTGTCCACTGGATTGCTCGATGCACTGGTCACTGGGCAGAGGATAAGACTATACTGTTGATGAGTATCAATAAATACATAAATAGTAAAGAAAGTTAGTACTAATAAATTACTCATTGCTTGTTTAGATTGGTACCATCTTAAAGCATATTATTTTGTGCCAAAATTTATAAATATGTGGATGCATTTAGTTTTGTTACCAAATATTAGTGATGCATAGGGAATTTTGGTTACAACACATTTAGCCTATCCTACTAAAACTTAAAATTATTGCCAATTTATCAAATTATTAACATTACAAAATTTTTGACAGGTTCGTTTGGGCACTAATCTAAACATGCCTTTAACTTTTAAATTACAATGTTTTAATGGATGCAAAATAGTTATAATTAGCGTAAAAAATATTTTACAATATTTATATAACTTAAGCAAATTGCGGTTAAAGTTTATACCTAAACAACAAAAGGTAGTATCAAATAAAAAAGAAACAGTGGAGTAGTAGGGTTGATTGTTACATCCAATTTGGACACATCATCTGCTTATTAGTTTATACAATGTATTGCATCTAAAACATTATCTCCAATACATTATAACTATTTAATTAGCTTATTCATTTTTATCCTATACATATTACTCTCCAATTTGCTACCTTGAAGTTTTTGAAGAGGTTTCTCCTTGTATAAAGGCCTAAAGGGTGACTCTTTCTCTTTCTCTTTCTCCTCTCCTCTCCCTCCCACCTCACCCATTTTCTTAAAACACACACAGTACATGTATGCACTGTCACGCCCAGAAATTTAGCCCAAATTTCCAGACTATTTTGTGTATTAAATCCCTGTCCAGAACCAGCCAGGGTACACAAAACGACAAGTAATACACAGTTCCAAGTAATACATGTATGCACTCACAAAGTGCACACAATCATCTCTATGAACCTCTGTGAATACACACAAGCACACCACAATCCTATGAATACCTTTGTTGATGGATATGTCGCTACCACTGAAAAATAATTAGCTAAACCCAGTGGACTGGTTCTACCACAAGGAACTTGCCAAGTTGAGCTACGCTCACCTCGCCTCCATCTCACCAATTAATCCTACGTGGCACCTTGCAGCTTATGCTTGGATGTTTTATAGTACTTGCTCTAAAAGGTTTGTTACGTACTCCCTCTGCCGCAGAAGAACATCACCTTTTGGCCAATCAAGCTAAGGTATACACATTTAATTAGAATTTTAGAAAAAAAAGGAATCGATAAGGACGTCAGTGGTATTTCTCCTCACTACTAATTTGTAGGAGAATCGTTATGGTATTTCTCCTCACTACTAATTTGTAGGAGAATCGTTATAAATAAATTTGTTTGGGGTGGAAGGAATAGAACAATAGGGATTTTGTTTTAGTTGGTGAGAAAAGCTCTGTCATTATAAGGTGGCATAGGCATTAAGAGACTATGTGACTAAGTGGAAAAATTAAATAAGATATATTATGATTGGTTGAGATAAGAGAGTAGGTACTCAATTGCTATATTTTGCTATATTATAAGACAACTTTTGAATGCTAGAAATTGCTATATTTGGAATGAAGGGAGAATGTTTTTTTATTAACGATCTTTTTTACGTAAAAAAACTACGGTCGTTATTTAAAAATGTCTATTTTGCAAAACCTATTTACAAATGGACCATGGTTTATTTAGCTGAAGATGAGGCTTGATAATTAATGCTTTAAAAATAAGTATATTTCAAACAAAGTACACTTACATAAAAACTCCTTTTAATAACTCCAGCATAAATAGATGAAAATATGATAATTTTAAATTAAATAACTCCACATATTGAAATAAGAATGTAATGGAATCGACCTAATCCTACTCAAAATCTCTCGAAATTTCTAAGTTGATATATTTATAAGGATGGGTTAAAAAGGACGCGCCAAATGGCGCGCTAATTTTCTAGTGCTTTCTGTTTGGAAGTAGTATTTCTCCTTAGCTGTCAGTTGACGGTTACTACGTCCATGTGCTATGATAATCACAGAGTATGTATTATTAATTTGGTTGCTACTAGCAGAATAGAAGGATTGCTAGGTAAAAAAAAAAAAGTAAAGTGCACGGACGGTCCCTAAACTTACGTGGGTGTGTTACTTAGGTCCCTAAACTCTCAAAATGAATTTTTGGGTCCCTCAACTTGTCTCGGGTGTCATATAGGTCCAAACGGGTTCAACCCACTCCGTGTGTTGATGTGGCATGTCATGATGGTGCCTACGTGTTAGCAGAAACTATATGTCAGCCACATATAGAAAAAAATTAAGAACATGTTTTTTTCCTCCTCTTTTTTCATTTATTTTTCAAAATTAAAAATATCCTTTTCTCCTCTCTCTCTCTCTCCTCTTTTCTTAAATTTTATTTTTTTCATATGAGTGACATGTGGATCTCACTGATACGTAATCGTCACCGTGGCATGTCACGTCATCTCACAAAGCGGGTTGAAGCCCGTTTGGACCTATATGACACTCAAGATAAGTTTGGAGACTCAAAAATACATTTCGAGAGTTTAGGAATCTATGACACATCCGTACAAGTTTAAGAACCGCCCGTGCACTTCACTCAAAAAAAAAGAATAGAAGGATTGGTTCTCTTTATTTTGTTAGGTGCCATTGGAATTAAGTTTCCTGATATCACTGTTAATCCCGTTCTTATCAGATGATATGTCAGGATGACGAGAATTCCTGTATATAGCAATGGTTGATGAGCAATGATTACGTTCAAACTATTTCAGAATTGATTTTGTGGTAATTTGAGGTTTGTAGAAATCATACAAGTAAAGCAAAAAGTTCTATCTGTTGTTCCTCCTGGTTGAACAGAGATTATGGAATACTTGGTTTCCCTTTCAATGATCAACCCACTTAACCATGAATAGTTGGCAGTAGTCTGATTGTTCAATCTCGAAAAAGTGTTCTTCTATCTGATTTAAAATTCTGAGCAAATGGTGAGGAAAAAAATGTTTTTTCTCAAAGGGTTAATATAACAAAAAAAAATGAATTTCTATATTCTTGTCACAACGTACGGATAATTTGCTAGCATATACTCCCTCTGTTTTCAAATATTTGATGCCGTTGAATATTTTAAACATGTCTGACCGATCATCTTTTTTCCTATCATTTGATTCATTGTTAAATATACTTTTATGTATATATATAGTTTTACATATTTCACAAAAGATTTTGAATAAGACGAACAGTTCATGTACTAAAAAATCAACGGTGTCAAATATTTAGAAATGGAGGGAGTACATAATAATAACCCAAGTCACTTTGCACCAAACCTGACTTTTTTGGTAACTGGGAGTTTAGATATGGTAAGATTAAGTGGCAATTTGATTTTTAGTCTTGTTTGGTAAGGGTATGTACAACCGTCTTTATTAGTGGCTCTCTCTATTACCATGCAAATAAACTTGGTGATGTGCAAGAAAGAAAGGGAAAAAAGAGAAAAATGGTTGTTACGCACGATAACGGCTCAGAGTCGACTCTTAGTATTTATTAGGAAATATTTTGTTGCATGGGGTTGAAAGAAAGGAAAGAAGAGGGAAAAAATATTTTTTTCGTAAAATCTATATCGAGAGGCCTCTCGATCTGGTCCTATCGCGTGACGCATCCAGGGACATCATGCACGGGAGAAGTCTACTACATGCATGTTTTTTTAATAGATATGTATGTCTTTTTTCTCTTTAAACAAAGTTTTCTCTCAAATTACTTATCCGATCTACAATCCGATTATACCATTGTGTTCGTTACAATTAAATCTTCAGAACAAGATCTGACATGATTACATTACAATGAAAAAAATTATAGTTGTAAATTAATTTTATTACATATATATAAGTTACTGTTATCATATACATAAAAGTATACTTTTAGATTTGACTAAATTACTTCTTAGATATATAAAAGTAATTTTTATAAAGTCTAAAAGTAATTTACATATATTATAAAAATAAGTTAAAACAAAACGGAAGTAACTTTGTCACGGCATTAAAAGTAAATTCGTTGTAGGAATAAAAATATGACTTTATCTAGAAATTAAATTTAATCAGCATAGATCAACACACGTAAGTTTAATAATTTTTAAAAGTAACTTCAATGTTAATTGGAAGTAACTTTTGCATGGTTAAGAAGTAACTCTATAAATCTGTTTAATCACCGATTGTTTTTTTCCTTTCATTTTTGCTTTTCATGTAGAATGAGAAAAGAAGATAAAACCTTTGATGGATTGTAAATAACATTGATGGAATAACTAATGATAATTAGTTAGGTATAAGATGTAATAGTTACTTCCTGATAACCTTTCTAATCTGTAATAAATTACTTTTAAATTAATAAAATATTTGAATATATTCAATATGAATCTTGATTTGTTACATATTTTGAGTGGAGTACAATGATACAAATAGATCTTAAAAACGATATGTGATTTAAAAGATATAAGTTATTAAAGAGATTAAAAAAATATAGATACTATTGTATTTTTCAAGTTGAAAGGAGACACTAGATGGAGCACAAACCAGCTACCCGTCACGTCCAACGAAAAAAGGCATGTATTAGAGTTACTTTCATTTTGTTATAAGTTACTTCTATAATATATGTAAATTACTTTTAGGCTTTGTTGAATTTATTTTTATATGTCTAAGAAGTAATTTAGTGAAATATAAAAGTAATTTAGATATATTATAAAAGTAATTTATAATTTTTTATCAAAATATAATTATGTGAGATCTTATTATAAAGATTTAATTGTTACAAACACAACGGTGTAATCGGATAGTAGATCGGATGAGTAGTTTAAGAGAAAATTTTATTTGAAGTATAGATGGATAGGGTCTCTCATAAATGGAGTGGTACCTAATTTAGACAAACCAGCTACCATTAGCTGTTTAGTCACGTCCTATTTTTTTACATTAATGGTTAGAGACCATATTTTTTAAATGGTACAGTTTTGTACATACGCTAAACGCTAAAGGTAGTGGGAACTGAAAGTAGATGTTAAATGAAAATACATCCGTTTCCGTTTCGTTCTGTTCTGTTCTGTTGTTTCTGCCCGAGGTCGGCGAGGCAGGCAGAACACGCAAGACGCAAGACGCCGATCCATGGGGCAGAGAACACGCAAGACGCAACGCCTAACCGCATCCTTTAACCATGTATAGTACTAGTTGCGCTTAAGAGGGTAGACGTACGATCGACTGCGTCTCGTTCGATCGCTCACCGGCCGCGCGTCGACTTGGGCTTCGCTCCGGTAATTAGTTGAAAAACCATTCGGCCGGCTGGTCACCGTACTTAATTTGCTGATCCATTAATTCTTTTTTACCTTTAATTTGGACGCAGATCGATGATGCCGGCCGTCGACTAGCCGCGCGCGGCCGGCCAGAAACTAGAAGCAGTAGCACCACAAGGCGCCAGCCAATTAACCCTGGTGAGGCTGGCTTCTCCCTCGAAACCATTGCATATTCATCGATCGCTAGCTCTTCTGTTCACCACAATATATATTCCTCTTCAAGCCTAAACGCCGCCCGCCAAAAGCCCCTGTGCCGCTGCTGTGCCGCCACCTCACCGGATCTCGACGCCGTTGCTGGAGCTCCACGTACGAGCCTGGCTTCTCCGCCGAACCACGTGACGGGGTAAGCAGCAGGCTCATCCACCCTACTCCTCCATCCCTTCCTTCCTTCTTACCCAGTTTGCGAGCTACCAAGAGGTAAAAGGTAAAACAATGTGAACGAAACCGTTGATATATCATAACCGATGGTATTGAAGTAATTATCTAATAAAACATGGGTATTTTGGGTTAATCAAATACTATTTGGTAGAAAAAATTGTCAATCTTCCGAGGCATTTTTGTCTCCAATACATTTTTTATCGTTCGGTGGAGAAAAATGTAAATCTTCCCGTACATTTTGTTTCCCAAATAAATTTTATCATTTTCTAACATTTGAATGTATTTTTGTGTGGTTTTCATGCATCACAATTTTATCATTTTGTAATATTTGAATGTATTTTTTGGGTAGTTTTCATGCATCACAAGTCTAAAATTAAGTGGAAATGCGTGTTTGTATATATAAAGTAGCATATATACATGGCAGCCAAATTAGCCCCTAAATTTTAGCATGCGTACATGCATGCATGATGATTAAGTTAGAAACCATAATGGCCAAATTAGCCCCTAACTTTTAGCATGCTTAACTCCAGTCAACGCAAGTTAATTATTAGCTAGCAAGTTCAAATCTTTGGAACGAAGATGGGAGAACAGGATCTAACATTGTTTTTTCTTTTTATTACTGTAGAATTAAAGAGAAAACATCTTTTTAAAAAGAATTTCCTCAATAGTAGCGATTGCACTTTGATCAACACAATAATAAAAAAAGACACTTTTTTTTTTGCGCCAAACAACATGGCTGCATGATAAAAACACAAATCCATTCCTTCTTCACTTACCATCATATGTTGTACTTTGATCTTTATAAGACTTTGTATCTATGTTCATGTTCATTGGGGGGAGAATATGTAAATATAGCGTATTGACGATGAATTACATTTTAACCTGCAAACCAGTACCGAGGTTGTACTGATTTACCGAGGTTACATGTTCTTTGTGATAAAATATAAATCTTAAAATAACTGCGCAAACATTCAGACATATTTTGTCCTATGGTATCATTAGGAACATAATATCAACCTTAAAAAAATTACAATCAAGTACTTAGGGAGAAAATGTAAATCTAAAAGAATACGTAAATATCGTAATGGAGGATTACCGGCGATCATGTTCTTAGGAAAAGAATGTAAATCTAAAAAGAGAACACGTAAATAACGTATGGAGAATCATCGAACATATTGGAGATGAGGTACCCTTCTCTATCGCTTAGAAAAATTATTTTTTTACCCTTATTATCTAATTACATGTGTCGATATTAAATATCTTTTCAGTGATACTTTTATTATGTACAGTTAGATTTTAATTTTTTTTAATGCAAACACCGTAAAATCTCTCTTATACATAGTGTTTAAGCCTCCGTTAGCACAGTCGTTGTCACTATGGCCGCCGCCGTGCGCATCTGCCACTAGTACAATAATGATTTTTCCGTGTGGTCGGAATCGGTTTTCGCGTGCGGATCTTTCACATGTCTGGAACAAGGTGTCTGCGAAAATCCGATTTTTTTCGTGCGCGTGACGCACCCGCACGGGAAAATAAAAAATCGAAACAAAATAAATCAAAAGCCGCTCTCGAACCCTAATCTAGCCTCTGTCACCACCGTCGTCGTCCCCACCACCACCGTCATCGTCCTCGTGGTCGCCGGCAACGGATCCAGCCTCCCCACGGTGGCAGGCAATGGATCCGGCCTCCCCGTGGTGGCCGACGAGGCGGTGACGGATCCAGCCTCCTCGCAGTCGCCCGCGACGGATCCGGCCTCCTCGCGGTGGCAAGCGACGGATCCGGTCTCCCTGTGGTGGCTGGCGAGGTGGCGATGGTTCTGGCTTCCCCGCAGTCACCGGCGACAGATCCGGCCTCCCTGCGGTGGCAGGCGACGGATCCGGCCTCCCCGCGGTGGTTGGAGATGGTTCCGCTCCGCAGCCACCACCCTAGCCACACTCGCCGCTGCCGCCGCTGCCTCCGTCGCTCTAACCGATGCCGCCGCCTCCGCCGCCCTAGCCGAGGCCACCTCCGCTGCCCTAGCCGAGGCCGCCTCCGTCGCCGGGATTGGGAGATTGGAGGAGGGGGAGGAGGAGAGGGAGAGGGAGATGGGAGTGCGGGAGTGACGGAACTGAGAGGGAGAGTGTGTGGGACAGTGGGAGTGGGCGTCGCCGTCGATTAAAAGGGGGTGGGCTATTTTTGTGTGCGGGTCACTTAATAGGTCAGCACGCGCTGATCTTTTCGTGCGGTCATTTTAAAGAGCCGCACGCGAAAATGGAGCACGATTTTTGCAGATGCGAACACTTACAATCCGTCTGCAATCTAAAATTAGTCCCGTCCAGGAAAATCATTCCAGTACTAGTGTGCTCTGCATTTCACCGGGGCACATATCCTTTGCTCCGCTCAACGCTGGCGACCTCGAACCGCTGCCTCTCCACGTGTCTATATAGGTCTTTTTTTTTATAGAGGATGTCTATAGAGGTCTTAAACAAATGTCTTTTCATTTTTGTCTGAAAGGAATTAAAATGTTCGTTTACGCTTTCAGCCGTTATATAGGAAGCCGTCGTTTAGCTTATTTTAAGCATAAGCGAAACAGCATATTTTAAAAAAAATAATTTGTGAATAAAATTTTTATATATGTATTCTTAGCGATCTAAAAGTAAAGGCTGAAAAATAAACTTCAATGAAAAAACCTCAAAATCAACTTCAAATTTAAGGTTGAAAATTTAAATTTTAGCTGATAAGCATAAGCATAGACGAAAAGACGAGGCTGATAGGGTTAACCTCCAAATGCATTAATAGGTTCCGCTTTCACTTCGGAGGACACGTAAATCATCTAGTATATATGCAGCTTATGCCAACAGGGTTAAATAAACGTAAAATCTAATCAGCGCATGCGCGGCTGCTTTCACTGTAACTGTTACGAGGAAACCTACATGTAATAATTTTTCTATTTTTTAATTCATAAAAAAATGATACTATTATTGAAGCTCACCAATCATTTTAAATTTCATGTTCTATGTGCTCATGTGTGGTGGCATTTTTATTTGGGTGCAAGACGGGACCATCACATAGGAAAAATGCGCCCTAACTGTTGCTAGTTAAAACTAATTAGTATACGCACGCGTCGGCCTATATAGTCGTGTCCTTAAATAAATCATAACCCAGTACACAGCTGAAAAATGAAGATCTCTTTTCCAAACGATATTTCTTAAAAATAATAAGCTTACCTCCTCTATACTCTAGTGGTGATACTAATCAATTTGCTCTTTTGCACTTTACAGCAAGGCAAACAGGTAGCTACTATTCAAGATGGCTGCCCAGCATGATATGGTGTCAAAGTTTGGTGCTGCTGCCATTGTGGTTATGCTCATGCTTGTCGTCCCTAACAGCGGCAGCGGCGAAGATGCAGGGCATGACAAGGATCAATTGGCTCCTAGGTCAAGCGAAGCAGAATTTGGATTTTCTCTCCCAATTGTTCACGGGCGTCCACCGGCACCCGGTATGGATGACGAGAAATTTGTGACTCCATTTATCTTGCTGAAATGGAGATTGGTGAGCGGCAACAGAAGCAATACCTCCTGATCGACACAGGCAGCTCTTTGGTCTGGACACAGTGCGACGAATGCCCGCATTGTCACATTTGCGATGTGCCACCATATGGAAGATCCCAATCTCGAACATTCCAGGAAGTGAGCTGTGGTGATGATGATGATAATGATAAAGAAGAAGAAGCAATTGCTAGTTACTGTCCAGCAAAACCGCCGGGATATATCACTTTGTGCGTCAATGGGAGGTGTATGTTCAAGGCGCTATATAGTCAATGGATACATTTCACTTCATTGATGACAGGAGATTCGACTACCAAGCTAAGTTCCGGATGGTTTTTGGGTGTGCACACCAAGAGAATATCGTTCTTACAGCTGTCAAGGAATGCACTGGCATATTGGGATTAGGTATGGGCGATGCATCGTTTTTGAGGCAGACCGGAATAACTAAGTTCTCGTACTGTGCTCCACCTCGGATGCCAGGTTACTCATATAGGAGAGACAGTTGGCTCCGTTTTGGCTCACATGCACAGATTTCGGGGAAGAAGGTTCCACTGGTGATGCGGTGGGGTAAGTACTATTTGCCGCTAACAGCCATCACTTACAAATACAATGAGCTTATGTCTCCTGTGCCTATTATTGCCTATAAGAGCCAAGAAGACTATCTACACATGATGGTAGATACAGGAACCTCCTTGCTAAGTCTCCCGACCTCTTTGCACGATGATCTGATCAAAGAAATGGAGGCAATAATTAAGTCACCAAATATAATGGAAGGGGCCACTAGATGGCCCAGGCACTGTTATGAACGCACCATGGATGAAGTCGAGGACATTACCGTCACACTTAGTTTTGATGGAGGTTTGGATATAGAACTCTTCACATCCGCACTCTTCGTAAAAACAGAAACTATAAACGGATCTGCTGTCTGCTTAGCGGTGAATCGTGTTGACGATTCGTCTAAGGCAATCCTACGTATGTTTGCCCAGACCAACATCAATGTTGGGTATGACTTGCTAAGTCGTGAGATAGCCATGGATCCGATTCGTTGTGCCTGATAAAGTATGCAGCTTGTTAAATTGATTAGGAGCATGGCGTTATTGGACGCATTGATTCATGCGTGGTTGTTTTAGTTTATTGGTTATGTTACCAATTTGCATCTTCACGGCTGTCTTAGTTTACTATTGATGACTGCTGAAATGGACCTGCTACTTCGTTGAGTTCGTTTACTATTGGTAACTGTTGTAATGAACCTGCTATTTCATTTGAGTTAGTTTACTATTGGTAACTGTTGTAATGAACCTGCTACCTCATTTGAGTGCTGTAATGGACATGCTACTTCATTAAGTACTACAGTATTATTTTTTATCTGGCTAGACTTGTCTACATTTATGTTCCACTCTACCGTAATTAACAATCACCACTTCTTCGTCGTTTGTTTACATGCAGCAAGTAAATAAAATTCTGATTGTCTGCTACTCCTTCAATGAAAAATCTCAAAAATTTTGTGATTCTCTCAGGGCGACATTTTGGAAAAGACAATCCTTATAAACCCATTTCTTTGTAAGTACGTTGCTGTCAGATTACAATAGTGCATAAACCACCTTTCAGGATACAGGCTAAGGGAAAACTTATTTGAACCAAAAAAATCGAATGGCCTCAGTAGCCTAGTACAAATATATCTATATCACGCACACAACATACACATACTCGGGCTGTGCAGCCCACAGCATCTGAGAAGGAAATCCTTACAACTGCAACATTGGAAAAATTTTACTACGCATCCTTCGAATGCTTGGGCATATGTTCTTGATTCGGCAAAGGCGCTGTCAATTCAAAATAGTCATCAAACACGCTGTATCCAGACACTGCCAGATTAATACTGTAGCATGAATGAGCATGCTGCATGCGCTGAATGCCTGCAGTTGAGTTCCCAAATTGGGAAAAGGTTGTCTATACAAGAGCTTTAACTGCATCACAAAATATATGGTTTATTAAGCAAGTCGATAAGAACCCAAACTATCAGAATGGTCACAATCTAAGCTGTAAGTTCAGTAACCACGTTCCAACAAAAGATAGCTGGCAAATATTAGTTTTCTAGCCTTTCAAGCAAAGCTGACATCTTAACAGCTGACAGAATATGAGATTGTACTAGATGCAATGAAAAGTGAGAGATACTCACAATCTGTTCATGCACTCCTCTTTTTAGCAACTCTAACTTGGAGGATCAGATGGACATCTCGCTTGAATATGGACCTCAATTCTTCATTGGCTTCAATACCAATTCTCCTGAAACAGTTGTCACAAATGAGATAACGCATTAATAGTTTACCAATCATGCACAAGAATAACTGTCGGAACGAAATTGATTGGAGAAGTGAACTGCAAATGCACTCCATAAAAGGAACCACCATCTGCCAGGGTGACCAGTTTTTTTCTTTTTTTAAGATGGTGGAGAGCAGTTTCTTCATAAGAGAATGTGTTACCCGATTTTGGAGCCATTTTTCCCAACAAGAATCTGTCGTTGGCTTTGCTTCGGTGCAATGAAGTGTTGTTCCACCCTAAGAGAACCGTCTTTTAGCTCCTTCCAGTCCATCAGACGATGGTCAATTACATAAGGAATTTCCTGCATACATTTACCCGAACATACCATAGCAGACAATTCTATCAGAATCAAGAGAAAATTAACAATATGCCACTCCATAGAGGTGGCTTTAACAATATGCCACCCAATAGGATGTCCTTATAAAGATGCCACTCCATAGAGCATACCCCTAAATAAAATGCCACTTTTGGCTGTTTAGAGATTTTGATTACTTTGTTTATATTATTTTATCAGACTCCTCACACGAAATGACCGAAATGCCCCTTTCATATCGTTTAGATCCAGAGTCAGATTCTTTCTCTTCTCTCTCTCGATACTTCTCTCTCGGCCGGCCCGGGCATGCAGGGTTGTCGCCGCCGGTTCCCCGCCGCCCCTCCGGTCGCCCCCTCCCTGCTATGGTCGCCCGTCCGTGCCCCCCACCAGGCGTCGGCGTGCACCCGGCCCAGCGTCGCCTCCCCGCCGCCCCCCTCTGCTAGGTACAAGTCGCTGCCCCCCCCCCCCTCTCACCACCTCGCCGCCCTCCCTTCCCCCACTCCCGCTGCCCCGCCGCTCCCCCTAGTAGGTAGAAGTCGCCGCCCTCCCTCCCCCCACTCCCGCTGCCCTGCTGCTCCCCGTGCTAGGTAGAAGTCGCCGCCCCCCCTGCACCACCTCGCCGCCCTCCCTTCCCCCACTCCCGCCACTCCTCTGCCTCCAATGTAACCTCGGCCTCTTTCTCCTCTCAGACAGTAAATAGAAGGTTGACAACATGAGCTCGAAGGATTTGTCCTCAAGGTAAAATCTTTCATATCGCTGTACATTTTATATTTTCATCGAGTTAGATTTCTAACTCGCTTTTTTCTCTTGTCGATTCAAATCGTTTAGGTTGGATTCAGAACCGTCTAGAGTAGAGATGCAGTTGGTTGAATATGGGACAAGTTCCATTTCAGCAGTTTCAGTTCTAGCTTCAGAATGTCTAGATAGTTGTACAAGTGTGCCTTTATGCCTTGAGTATGGGGTGATTTCAGAACCAGCAGCTCCAACTGTTGGTGTAGAACAACCTTTTCAGTATGTTGATTGGGATAACTTGGAGATAGATGAAACGTTAGATGATGAGGGAAGGATTCAGGTCATGAATGATGACCAATTATACATACTCCTAGGCTTGAGGGATGAGGAAAGGGCAAAAAAATCGGCGCATGCTGCTGGAGCGAATGGTTCAAGTAATGCTGCTGGAGCTGATGGTTCAAGTAATGCTGCTGAAGCTGCTGGAGTCACTGACGGCATCGAGGGTGCAGCAATTCCTGTTGACGATTCAGTACCGAGTGAGCTTGTTATAAGCTATGACAAGAATAACCCTTGTATGGATCGATACACTAAGTACCCCTCAATGAAGGAATTCAGATTGGCTGTAAGACAGTTTGCTATCAAGAAGGAATTTGAGCTAGGCAAAGTGAAAACTGACCCAGAGAGGTATAGGGTAAAATGCGCTATTGAAGGATGTGCATGGAGTCTTGTTGGGCGTAGGCAGAATGATAAAACTATAATGGTACTAACCCAAAACATATTTTTTTTGACATTACTTCTAGCGTGCCTAGAATTGTTTACATGGTTTTAATGGATTACCTTTCATTGCTATTGCAGGTCACAGTTCATAACAAAGACCATACTTGTACATCTAGCATGAGGATAAGAACTACTACACCGTCACAAGGTTGGGTTGCTGATAGGGCTGTTGATATCCTTAAGACTACACCAAACATGTCTTGCATAGACTTGATGAAAAGGTTGCAGGATGATCACAAGGTAACTCTCTCTTACCATACAGTTTGGCATGGAATGGAGAAAGCAAAGAAAGAATTGTATGGATGTTGGGAGGAAAGTTTTCAATTGTTGTATAGTTGGAAGGAAGAGGTCCTTAAGAGATCACCTGGAAGTGTTATAGAAATTGACATCAAGATAGTTGATGGGAGGGCATACTTTCATAGGTTTTTTGCTGCATTTAGTCCTTGCATCAAGGGGTTTGTGGCTGGTTGTAGACCATACCTTAGTGTAGATGCTACCCATTTAAATGGCAAGTGGCATGGTTTTTTGCCATCAGCTACAGCAATAGATGGGCATAATTGGATGTATCCAGTTGCATTTGGGTTTATAGACTCCGAGACCGAGGACAACTGGGTTTGGTTCATGACTCAGCTTCATAGGGCAATAGGAGACCTAGAACCTCTTGCTATTTGTTCAGATGCATGTAAGGGGTTAGAGAATGCAGTCAATAAGGTGTTCCCTGCTGCTGAACGAAGGGAATGTTTTTGGCATCTTATGCAAAAATTTTCTAAGAAGTTCCATGGTGAGACTTTTGGTAATATGTACCCTGCAGCAAGAGCCTATAGGGAAGAGGTGTTCCAGAAGCACATGTTCCCTATTATTAATGGAACTCCTGAAGTTTGGAAATATTTGACAACATATCATAACCTAAAGTGGATGAAGTGTGGCTTCAACCCCGCAATTAAGTGTGATTATATTACAAATAATATTGCAGAGGTTTTCAATGCATGGATTTCTGATATCAAGGATTTGCCAATTGTTGACCTAGTTGACAAGCTTAGAGAGAAGGTGATGGTTCTATGGGATAAGAGAAGGAGAATTGGAGAAAGGCTTAATGGTAAGATTCTACCAGCTGTAATGCACCAATTGAAGGCAAGAACAAGAGGATTAGGCCACTTGAAAGTTATCACAGCTAGCTTACATACTGCAGAGGTGCATGACTATGTCAAAGAATTTGGAAGACACGTTGTTTCAATAGTGGCAAACACATGCACATGTGAGGAGTGGCAGCACACCGGGCAGCCCTGTGGGCATGCATTGGCCTTTTTAACAACTCAGAGAAATGTTGACTTGGAAGGGTATGTTGATATGGTTTACTCAGTGGAGAAATTCAGGGCTGCATATGAGAGAGAGATACCGGCAATGCCAGACAAGTCACATTGGCCAAAGGTGAAAATGCCTTTCGATTTGGGCGCACCACTAGAGAAGAGGAGTGTTGGGAGACAGGAAATCGAGGATCAAAGGATGCCTTGAGACTGGTAGCAAGAGTAGTGCAAAGAGTGATGGCAAGAACAAGAAAATCCTAAGAGGTCCAGTTACATGCAAAAGATGTGGTGAGAAAGGTCATAGGCAAGCTAGCTATAAGTGCCCACTGAATGGTACAAAAAAAAGGTATTAATATTTCTGTTTTTTTCACTTTACATCCTTTTAAATTTGTGGTACTTCATCCTATATGTATAAATATATGCAGGAAAAGGAAGCCTAGGAAAAACAACAAAAAGAACCTTCCACCTGAACCTTCCACACCACAAAGAACAACCAATGAAGCTACAATAATGCAAGAAAGCCCGGGAATGGTTACAAGGAGGTAAGTTGATGGTCAAATGACAAGTTAGAATTATTCTCCTTGCTGTGCATGCTTCAAATCAATTGTGTGTGTAACTTGGCTTTTGGGTATACATGCATAGGCGACTTGCAATGCTTTTGGGAGTGACCAGTACTTCTGGAGTGGAAGGGGCTAGAGAGCCGAGAGAGATGGCTAGTACTTCTGCAGGACCATCCAAGAAAAAAATGACTCCCAAGAAAATGAAGACAACCTAATGTATTTTAGTTGTCAAATGTGAACTACTGTAATGTATTTGTCAAGCTACTGAACTACTGAATTTGTTAGGCTTGTGAACTGTATTTCTTTTGGGTCTCTTTGATGCTTCATGTAACCAATATGCTATGTGCTATGTGATGGAATGCTATGTGCTATGTGCTGCAATACTATGCCTATATGTGCTGCTGGAGACCTCTGTGCTGCTGTGTGCTTGCTGCAATTTATTTGTTTATGTGCTGCAAATGCTTCACTGTTGTGTGCGCTGCAATTTGAGGGAGCACAGATCGTGCTATGGTGTATGGGCTGCAACTGCTATACTGATGTGTGCTGCAAATGCTTTACTATTGTGTGCTAAATGCACAATTTATTTGTATGGTGGACTTCTGTGTGCTAAACGAGGTGGTAACTGATTTGCAATTTATGCTGTGTGGTAGTAACTGATTTGTATTTGATGCTGCTGTAATTTGAGGGAGAAATCTGACCCGAACATTGCAAAAAAGGAGCTAGGGGTACTTTTGTCATTTCGCGTGTCATTTCTGTCAAAAAACCTCTAAACAGCCAAAAGTGGCATTTTATTAAGGGGTATGCTCTATGGAGTGGCATCTTTATAAGGACATCCAATAGGGTGGCATATTGTTAAAGCCACCTCTATGGAGTGGCATATTGTTAATTTTCTCTCAGAATCAAATAGTACCAATTACACAGTAGCAATATGTCCAAGAATTAGGCCCCGTTCTATACTCCAACTATAAACTTCAACTTCCTCATTTTCCGTTACCACGCTTCCCAAACTACTAAACGGTGTATTTCTTACAAAAAATTTCTATATAGAAGTTGTTTAAAAAATCAAATAAATCCATTTTTCAAGTTTACAATAATTAATATTTAATTAATCATGTGCTAATGAGTTTTCTCGTTTTGCGTGCACTGGAAATATTTTTCCCTGGGCATGAAACAAACGAAGCCTTACTTGGTGGATGTGATCCAGCATCTTCTCCCGCACAACCTCCAATGAGATGGTTTTCATGACCTCTTCAGCCATTGTAGTTGGTTCCTCATCCCAAGGTCTTCTCACTGCCTACATAGCACATAGACGTGATTTCAATATTGATCAAAAGAAACCAAGTTCGACGTCACAGCACGCAACAGAGATAACATCCATTGAATAGTTTATAAACTAAAATACCTGTTCCATCAAGAACTGTACAAGGTCTTTGACCCCTTTGCCTTTTAGTCCAGATACCATGAAGTACCTAACATTCCAAGAAATTGTTTTATGAGGCAGATGAAATGGTAGGAAGGCAATGCAAGTACACCTGCAGACTAAGGGGAACCTTTCATATGCAGGAAGATCTTCAAATTCCTTTGCAACTTTAAGCAAGTCTTTTTTGTCTTCCACAAGGTCGACCTTATTCATGCATAATATACGCTTCTGATTTGGGTTTACCTCAGCACCCAACCGTTTGATTAACTTGACAACTCGCGTGTCAGGGCTGCATACACGAAGAAATTGATTAGAGGTGTGCTTATCATGGTCTCTACATAAAATAAGAACTGCATTTCATTGATTGACAGACAATACTGAGGAAAGGAAGGATAAAAATAAATATTTGCCAAGGCTTACGTTTTAAGATGCCTGTTGACATCAAACAAGACTATTAATAAATCATAAAGGTTAATTGAGCTCCAGGCACTCTCTACACGAACAGTGACATCCCTATGAGGTAATCCATGGTGGCCTAACATGAGCCCTGGGGTGTCAAAAAAGCACTGCAGTGCAGAGAATATTATCAGTGAAAACAACTAAAAGTTAATTAAAGAAAAAATTGTAGATGACACCCATAGGCACCAATTTTTGTAGCAGCTCCTTAATTACGAGCTATGCATTTGACATTTTTTACAGACAAACCCAATCAGCACAGTTTTTTAATACGAAGTCCATTACTTTGAATTATATATCTATGAGACAGATACAATCAGGCCATGGGGCACAATGTGCTTGCACTGACTGATTTGAACATCTCTCTTAATGTAATCAGTAATGGTAGAAATAAATCACAATGTACTCTGTTTTATGATATGTAATATATTCATCATTGTCCAGAATTCAGTATTTGCAAATGAAATACAGACAAGCATCGTTAGACAGGATTTTTAGAAATCCATAACGGTACCATCAAAAATTGAAAATATGAATTCACTTCATACTAGCACAAGCAGATATTGGGTAACAGAACATACTATTTGAGTTATCCCTTTTGTCAGCACGCCCAAAATTTCATGAGTTGTAGTATTTGTCTTGCGGGACACTGCAGCCACTTTTGTTCCAACCTGTAGCAAAAATATAAATATGGAACATTAGGCTCCACTACAACCAGTTCTCCTCCCTTTTTTTGTTAAGAAATGGCAGGGTTGCCATTTGATTTAGTTAATGAGGAAAGGTTCCAAAATTATAAGGAAAAAGACCAGGGCCTAAACAAAAGGCATAGTTTACATTTGTCGTCTTTGCCACTATTAACTATTTAGTCTCTACAAATGATGCTAAGCCAGATGCATACAACAGCCAGCTGGTAAGTCTACCTGCTTACTAAACTATACTTAACCCAAAGAAGCCATTATATCAACAGAATTCCAAAAAATGAACTCCAATCAGACCCAGAAAATGGTACACTCTATACTTATTGATGTTTAGGTATTGTAGTAATAAAAACCCAAATCTGCAATTGGGCAACTGCACAATTCTGTTAAATTTTTCATACAGAACAGGATACCATTGAGGCAACGATTTGCAACAACTCATGGCCATGCTCAGACCTTCTGAAATAATTCAACATCAAGCTAGAGGAACATTGGTGGTCTCAGGGAACATAATCAAAATTCCTTATTATTTAAGCCTCACTGGAAACAGTCCCAAAAAAATGGTTCAGGATGTAATAACTAGCGTAGCTAATCTTAACCTAGGCAGGCTAGCTAATCTTAACCTAGGCAGGCTAGCTTACACAGTTATTTCTGTCTCTGACAACACACAGGTTAGCTTTTCCAGTTTTTTTTTTTTGTCTCTGACAACACATCTAGTTGACCTAAACTACAGCTTGATTAGATCAGGAGCATCTGTATTTGTAGTGCAGAATGGTCGTTCCTGTTGTATGTTGATTAATCTAAACATAAGTTTAGCAAAGTTAGAATTTTTCACCTGGATAAATTAGCCAAATATCCATGGTTGCAGAGATCAGTGAGAGAATGTGAGTTTAAGAAGGATGTCTAGAAATTAACAACACTAAGTTACAAAAGCAACACAATTTCTGTAAGCATTTTAGCAAACATCCATGATACAAACAAATATAGGGTGCTCTAAGGAATGCTACAACAAAATAACCATTTCCATGTCACAAAATTTTCAATGCTGTGACATGAAAATACGTACCATGGTGTTTGTTAAACCTACAAAGAAATATAGGATTATACTATGATCACTGTAAAGTGTCAAAACACACAACTGCACTTCAAACTCCTAATGCTCCTCTAAGAAATGTTACAACGAGCTAAACCAAACCATTTCCATGTCACAAGATTTTTGTTCTTTCAATGCGTGAACACACGTACCATGGTGTTTGTGAGCGAGGACTTGCCGGCGTTGGGGGCGCCGACGATGCCGACGGACAGCGACATCTGGTCCTCCTCCCTGACCTCGCCGGGGCCCAAGTCGTCGTCGGGCGGCTCGAGCGCGGCCTCGAGCAGGGCCAGCGCAACCTCCCGCGACCGCTCCTCCTCCACCGCATCGTCCACCCCACCCCTCTCCTTCCCGAACAGCGCCTCGTCGGCGCGCGCGCGGAGGGAGGGGTCGAACCGGAGCTTCCGGAGCGCGGAGACCGGGTTGCGCGCCTGCTGCGGCGGCGGCGGCGGCGTCGGCCCCGAGGGCGGCAGCGCGAACTCCGAGCTGTCGAAGTCGGCGTCCGGGGCGGCGGCGGAGTCGGAGTCCGACGAGGAGGCGGCGGCGGAGGCGGAGGAAGAGGAGGCCGAGGCGGTGGAGAGGACGCGGAGCGGCGTCGGGATGGGGCTGAGGGTTAGGGTGCGGAGCGGGCGGAGGGCCCCGACGAAGCGGCGCATGGCGGCGACAAGCCGCGGCCGGCGGCGGCGGCGGCGGCGGCGGAGGGTTTAAGGCGGGGGGGGGGGGGGGGGGGGGGGGGGGGGGTATTTTGGGGAGAGAAATGCGGAGAGGGAGGAAGCGAGGAGGTTTGCAGGCGTGTGAAAGGGAGAGGAGGCCTTTTTGGGCCGTCCGGCCCTCCAAGTTGGCCCGGTTGGTCTGTTGACTAGTATGGGCCCATGAATGGTTGCCTCTACATGTACTAGTAGCTTGTTGGTTTTCAAGAACACAAAAGGCACACCCTATTTCGTGGATGCGACTCCTTTGTAATAACGAACAAATTTGACATATATTTTTGGATGGATAAATTGAAGTCATTTATACGAAAATCATACAAATTATTGCGTTCCATATCTGGAGTAGTCATATATATTTGTCGACAAATTTTCTCCTAGAAATTTGACAGATGTAATTATAGTACAAGCGTGATGTAATTATACTGTAATTTACATATAACTTGTGTGTAACTTTCAAAAATCTCTAACTGAGATGCTATTTTGGTGAAATGGAGGTCGTGGGAACGAATCATCTCACATATGTGCGCGAAATGACTTTTTTCCTTCACTTGCACAAATCTTGAAACAATTTAATGGTTCAAAATTATGTGCAAGTTACATTGTAGTTACATTCAAATTATAGTGTAATTACACTATGATTGTACTATAATTACATCTGTCAAATTTTTAGGAGAAAATTTGTCGACAAATATATAGCAAAATTGTTTAGTCCCAACAAAATTATATCAGTTTTAGATTTGGAGCCCTGCCAAAAACCTCCTAAACGTCCATAAGTTAGTATCCGTGTTCACCAATTGTAGGAGTACACTGTGAAAAAACCGCGTGAACGCATTTTTCCTTGTATCTTTCAGTAGATCATGTTCATGCACCGCAGAGGATACCTATGCGCGTGTGGTAGTGTGTGTGCGTTTCCGCATCCTCCTGTACAAGAGAGGAAAAGAAAACAGAGAAGCATCCTGTTCTGTCCTGCAACCCATTGGACGGTGCAGGGCCGCAGGGGCCTCATGCCATGGTTGCGTTCTCCTCATGCTTTCGTTCTCTGCATCTTTGCCTTTTGATCTCAGCATGGTCCAGTTTAATCCCTTTTGCATATATTCTCTGCCAGTTAAACAATTCTGCAGGGAAGAACAACGCGGCAAATCAAAAGAATGTTTCTGTTACTTCAGCATTGTTCTGTTTAAAACAGAGAATCAAATCAAACCATATATTCAGTGGCAACAGTTTAAACTATCAGTGTCAGGTTTCAGAGGTTTCTGGAATAAAATTCAGGTTTCAGGTGAGCCACACAAGCGGTATATATTTCTGAAACAAATTGCAGATTTCATCAGGAATAAGAAGCTACAGTTTTGCATTTCTGAAAGACTAGAGAAAAAGGAGACAACGCTGGGGATTATTTGATTCTTCACTGAACAAGTGAACAAACTTCACAGAGCTCTTGTCATACAAAAAGGATTTACCCTAGCTGACAATCTGTACATTGACATTGACTCCAAAAGGAGGTCATCATTTTTATACAAAGCTTTTGGACTTGAAGAGAGAATCTGTTCAAGGACCACTACCTCGACTAACCCATTTGATTCTTGTTCACTTCATTTGGTGCTATACTGGTGGAAGCACACCATTTGCCCAAGAATCAGATTTGTCCTGAACTTTTGACTTGTGTACTCATGTCAGAAAACTCTAAACTTTCGATCGTATTCAGGCCATCTTTTTCTCCAATTCTGGTTGATGGAGATTCTACAAAAGCTGGTTGCAGTAATGCTATGACAACATCAAACCCTGTCAGCTACAAACTAAGCTCAGGGTGTCTTTTTCAGAGACAATATTCAAAAAATTGCAGCTCTTGGTCGCTCTGAAGATCTCATGCCCATATGGCAAGCAGAGACATCATCCCAGCGCCGAGGAAGAGGGCGAGGTATACTGCCAGCTGAAGCTTTGTGTTTGTTTGAAGCTTCGGATTGTTGAAATCTGCAGCGAGGAGATCGACCAGGGACATGTAGATCAGTATCCCTGCTGCAGCAGAGTTGAAGACTCCCTCGACGACAAGTGCGGTCGAGCTGTGCTTGCTATAGCTGGATGAGATTGCGATCCCCAGTGCAATGCCCACCGGAGCAGTGAGGGAGAAGAAAGTCGCCATGATCACTGTTGCTTTCGCCTTAAAATTTGCCTGTGTAAGAAAATGTGACACAAAGTATGTCAAATTATTGTCTCATACGAGAAACTTTAAAGTCTGTCCCTTTTTCATTTTTATGGAAAGTAGCTTATGGTGGAATGGATTTTCACCTAATTGAATGAACTAAAGTAAACTGTTGAAATTGTGGTTCTTCTCAGACATAGTAATATCTGCGTGGATATTGATCAGCACTGGATAGTGGATACAGTATACTGATAACAATTGAAAATGGTTGAGAATCCTGGCCAGTGTTACATGACAAACCAGTCTCAACCCATTTCTGAAAACGCGGTATTTTTAGGTATATGCTAAATCTGAAGTCCAGTTTTAAAAGCATCTGGGAAAACAGAAGGGCAAAAAATGACGCAGCAATTCCTGTTTGTGTATCCTGAAAAAAAAAACTGGCATTGAGAAGCTGGGAGCTTGTTTGAGCTTGTCAGTTAGTGAAGGATTTCTGAACCATAGTGGAACGGAATCAATTATTGATGGTCCTACTTCAAGTTTGCTTTGTACAGTATAGTCGTGTAGCTAGTGATAAGTTCTATAATTTGAGCTATAAATATCTCTGTCTATACTCTATATGTCGTTTTTCGCACGCTTTTGCTAATGGAGCATGCCCTTCTGTTTCTGTCATGAGCCCAGGTGCCTTTTACCTGATTTTCACGTGTAGATATTTTATCAATTTGCCATGTAACAATGTAGGTAAACAAGCGCACAGCTATAGTTTCAACCCTTCTATGTCGAATTGTCGATTATCTTATACCGCGGTATGAATGTAATGTGAGATGTTCATGTTAATCATGGCTGTAAAATGTAATTGTGATATACCTGAACAATGCAGCCACCAAGGCCAATGCCTTCAAAGAACTGGTGGAAGCTGAGGGCTCCGACGAGTGGCCTGATTGTCGACGGCCTCAGCGATGCGCCTAGCGAAACCCCGATGATCACCGAGTGCACCAGGATTCCCAGCTCCAGAACCTGCACAATCACAATTCTTTTGTCAGTTATTCTTCGAAAAGTAGCACCAAAGCTTGGTTCATTCAGACATTACAACATTTGCAATGTTGGGTGCAGAATCTGCAAAGGGGGTTCAGTTGTGAGGCTGAGCAGAGAAGATTTATCCCCAATTGCAGAGTGGGCAGACACCTCAGATAGTTACAATACAAAGGATTGATCTTCTTGTCAGTATTTGAATTATCTCTTACAAAAGAGAAAGAGACATGCCTTTCTCCATCAAAAATCAGCTAATTTGTGTAGTGTAGAATACCACTATGCATCTCTATCTATGTTCCCTTGTGATTGTTGCATAAAGGAGAGGGACATTTGAAATGGATGGTGGCAAAGTAAAGCAATTGGTAGTACACTAGTACCAGTCATCTTTATAAAGTATCCCAAATTGGAACTTTCATTTGAACCGCCCAAATTTTTTATTTTTGATTTTTACTGTATTTTGTTTTGTGATGTGCGTAACGAGATTGAGCTTGACGGTTGGTGATGAGCTCACCTGGGAGACAACCCTGTGCCGGATTGTTTCGGCGACGGAGGCATCCTCCGGCGAGGTGGCGGCCGCCGGCGCGCTGCCGTGGCTGTGGCCGTGGCCGTGGCCGTGCGAGTGCACGTGGCCATGGGCGTGGCCGTGCGTGGCGTGCGTGTGCACGTGGACGTGGCCGGCGTGCTCGGCGCCGCCCTCCTCGACCCCGGCGGCGCGCGCGGCGTCGGCGGGGTCGTCGACGGGGCGCGGCTTCTTGAAGTGGGACCGGCGGTAGTACCCGGCGGCGACGGAGTCGATCATCATGGTGGCCATGGCCGCGGCCATGGCGACGAGCCCGGCGAACGGGAACCCGCCTCCGCCGCCCCTGCCTCCGCCGCACGGCGAGGCGAGCGCGTCGAACGCGGCGGGGAGGATGTGCACCATGCCGGTGGCGAGGATGACGCCCGCCGCGAACGCCTTGACGGCGAAGAACACGTCGCCGTCGGGCCGGAGCGCGGCGAACGACCTCCCCAGCACGGGCACCAGCACCCCCGCCGCGCCCGCCGCCAGGATGGACGCGATGGCGACGAGCTTGAGCCGCAACGCCCCGCGCGCGTCCTCCCCCGCCACCGCCGCCGCTGCCGCATTACCGCACTCGCACCCGGCCACCGCCGCCGCCGTCGCCGCGCCCGGCGGCGCCACGGCCAGCATCAGCACGGCGCACAGGAGCAGCATGGCCCGCGGCGTGCTCTGCCTCATGGCGTCCATGGCGCGCGTGCGGGTGGCGTGTGGGGAGGAGGGGGAGGGAGGCGGCGCGGGGCGCGCGGGCGTTTTATAGGTGGCGCGCGCGCGCGCGGCATCGCGGGTGTGCCATCGTGTGCTCATCTTTTTGTCGCCTCCGCTGCTTCGCTGCTTTAAATTTGGGGGAATTTAACTATTTCCCACTTTTAGATTTGGCAATTATTCAAATACCTCTCTTAAGTTTGCGCTTAATAATTTATCATTGGAGAGAGATGATTTCTTAACTATTTGCCACTTTTACCTATGTGGCGTGCCATCGTGGCATGCCTAAGAGGAAAACAACATGGACCCCACCCGTCAGCCCCTCCCCTCTCCTTCTTCTCCTTCTCCGGCCATCACAGCCTCCTCCTCCAGATCTTGGCGGTGGAATCAGGCCAGCGATGCGGCGGTGTCAACAGCGGCATCGGGGCATCGGAGACGGACCTCGCGTAGGGATTAAAAAAAAAGAAAAGGAGAAAAAGGTGAGACCAACCCGACGATGGCCACGGCTTCGGCAAGACCACCCTGCGTCAGTGTTGAGGTTCACCTGGTGGTGTTGAGGTCGACGGCAGTGTCGGTGTTAACCTCTCCTGTGCCTTCGCTGGTGCTGAGCGAACGCGAGGCCGCCCTGTGCGCCGCCGCAACAAGGGAGGACGTGGCGACGAGGACAAACACTAGGACAATGCAGCGCACCGTCGCCGCCATGGATCGGGTCCTTGCTCACCTCGCCAAAAGCTGCTCTTCCTCGTGCACCTCCTCGCCGTCGAGAGCTGCGCGAGATCCGCCTCCGATAGCACCGCCGATGCCAGCCTGCTTCCGCTGCCAAGATCTGGAGGAGGATGAGGCTTGACGGCCAGAGGAGTAGCTGAATGAGGGGGAAGGGGCTAACGGGTGGGGTCAACGTTGTTTTCCACGTGGGCACGTCACGTAGACAAAAGTGACAAATAGTTAAGAAATCATCTATTTCCAGTGGTAAATTATTAAGCGCGAATCAAAGAGGGGCATTTGGATAATTACAAAATCTAAAAGTGGCAAATAGTTAAATTCCCCTTAAATTTGGGCCTCTGCTGCTTGCATCCTCTGCCGCTAGTGGTGCAACTGCACCGTATGCGGTGGTGGATCTCAGCCGTCAGATGCTGCATTGACGGTTGGATTGAGCAGCGGCGGAGCCACTCCCCTTACGGGTCGGGCTCCGCCTCTACCGTTTCCTCCATCCATCAACAATTTATAAAAATTAGTTGATCATCTGAAAATGCTATTAGTGGCTCGGGCGTAACAATGTTGCTCACTTCGCTGCTGCTAGGATTGAGTGACAAAGTGGATGTTCCGTCCTCCTGTGGTCACTGGTCAAGAACGGTGAAAAGTTCAGTGTGTGGTTACTCATAGTACTGAGTTGTTGTATACATGCACTGGCTAGTTTTAAAAATATTTAAACTGAAATTTATTCGGTTATTATGATACATAAGTTACATGCACGAGCTAATTCGCTTGAAGATATTGAGTTACGGAGAAAAATAAAATCTATTACTCTTACTAGCTCTGCCAAACAGGCTTTTAGTAGGAAGTAGAGTGGCATCGTGTTTGATGCAGAGCAGCAGAGGTCGAGCTTCCAAAAGACAGAAAAAAATTCAAGTGAATAAAATTGAAATTTCTGATTTGATCTATAAAATGTGGAGTAGTAGATACGACCTTTCAATTCGGGAAACATCAAATTAAAATTGCTAAGTTTGGAGCATTCGCATCTACAATCTTTTTACCTTTCATCATTGAGATACGAATCAACTATAGCAATTCCGATGTAGACGGCCAAGCCACAACAAACAAGAACACGCTCTAATTCATTGGGGGCGATAGTGATTAGTCAAGGTTGTTTCAACGATTACGATGTGAAACTTTGAAAGAGAAACCCCATTTGTTATCGCACACACACATACTGAAAATAGTACTCCCTCCATATTTTAATGTATGACGCCGTTGACTTTTTTACAACGTTTGACCATTCGTCTTATTAAAAAAAATTATGCAATTATCACTTTATTTTATTGTGACTTGATTTATCATCAAATGTTTTTTAAGCATGACATAAATATTTTTATATTTTACAAAAATTTTAAATAAAACGAATGGTTAAACGTTGGTCAAAAAGTCAACAGCGTTATACATTAAAATACGAAAAGAGTACAAGGTTTGTTTCAACGATTACGATGGACTACGGATGCAGTGCCATGATCTGATCGATAATTCGTCTTTTACAGGTTAAAATGTTAGAGAAAAAAGTGCCATGATCTGATCGATAATTCGTCTTTTACAGGTTAAAATGTAAGAGAAAAAAAGTAGAATACCATCCTATAATAGACGATTAACGATACGATAAGACCACTATATATAATTAGGCCCATATCGATCGAATAAAGCCGAAAACAAAAGTTATTGATCACACGAAGCCGAAAACAAGATGTCAACCAAATGAATCCGAAAACAAGAATAACACAAAGATACCTTCCTGGTGATCAGGAGAACAACAAAGAGATACCTTGAGAATGAGAAAGACCAAAAGGATAAACTGAAATGTTGCCAAAGCAGCAAATCCTACCTAGCAATTAGCAAGATCGGTTGGGTTTTGCCAGATGTGCATTGGCCAGAAGGGAACGGAATGGCTTTGCTGGCTAGTAGTGAACTCCTACGCAGGAAGATATACACCGAGTAGATATTTGCTACCTCTATCTTAAAATATAAACACTTTTAAAGTTAGACACGTGTATTAAGAAAATAGATTTAATTAAATAGATAAATAGGGTGTGTGGTTATAATTTGTTAAGAAGATTATATAGAAAATAATTTATACGAATTGAGTGTAATTTAACTGGTTAGGTTTCTTATGGTGGAATCAGTGTACTTGGGTTTAATTTCTAGATTTAAACGGTGTTTATATTTACGACTAATTCTTCTTTCAGTGGTAGGTTTCAAATTCTATATTTGGTACGGGTGCTCGCATTTACGGCTAATTATTCTTTTAGTGATGAGCGACGTATCCATCGACAGCGAAATACCCGTGATGATTTTATCAATCTCAAAAAAAATATCGGCTCGGTCTTCGACCCTTTTTACGAAGGTGTTTATAGGCCCTGTTTAGATCCTCCAAAATGGCAAAAGTTTTGCCATTTTGTAGCACTTTTTGCCATTTTGGATCTAAACACTAGTAGCAAAAGTTGGCAATTTGGCATTTGGCATTTGCTAGTCCATAGTAGCAAATTGTGCCAAAAAGTGCTTTGGGACCACTCACTCTCTCTTTTTCTCTCTCATTTTAATGCTAGAATGGAAAACTTTAACATGCATCTAAATACCAATTAGTACTTTTGCAATGCCAAAACTTTTGCCACCAAAACTTTTGCTATTTGCCATTTGCCATTCTAAATAGATCTAAACAGGCTCATAGTTGTAAGGTGTGCGTGTGTACGTTTCTACAGTTTATCATATTGTAAAAACGGAAAAATAGTGACATATGCCGTCACCTTTTTTTTTGGGCTGAGCTAGAGAGAGCTCTCTCGAGTAGGCGTGTTGACACCATGTTGCCATCCTCTCCTGCACCATGATGTGGTCATCATTGCCGCTCGTGGCTCGCTGACGCCCCGGGCCCACGTCTGGGTTCGCCTTTCTGCCTGCCTGCCTGTTGGCTGTTGCGACCGGCCACCTGGGGCTCTTCACTCTTCAGTTTGGGCAGCCAGTGACGCGTGTAACTGCCTGCTGGTTTTAGTGAGAGTTAGGTACACCAACGTGGTGGTTGTTGGCTACTGCTGCTGCCAGAGGCAAGGGAGCATGCATGTCATGTTTGGCCTAAGCTCTTTAGCTTCCAATGGTCAATGATGTGTTTGTATTTATATATAGTGAATATTTGGTCTGGCTATAGGGCCCTGTTTTTGAGTCATTTCTGTTCTTTTTTCTGAATTAATTTAATTAGAGGCTTCTTTTCAATTTGTTACAAGTCTTGACTTTTAGGCTGCTAACAGCAAAATTGTAGAAGTCTTGTTCAAAAAATCACCACCTCCTTCTCTAAATGTTGACACTAGTTAATTCAAATTTGAGCTAACCAATGTTAAAAAAAAATAGAGATAATGGAGGGAGTACCTTTATTATGTCAGTTATGTGTCTTTGGCTTTTAAGCCGTCGAAAAAATTTTCTTCTAAACGTGTTCTTAATTTATGTATGCATGTGCGAGCTAATAATCGGTACAACCTATACGGTAAGTTATTGGAAAAGCATGCACCAAAACTATTAAGTACACGCATAACTTAATTTATGAGAGCTTAGATATTAGTGTCTAACTACATGCACATTTTTATAGAAACTATTTATTTTCTGAGTTTATCCTTTGGGGTTTCTTTGACATTGGACGTACACGTATTCACAATTATATGCGTGTCGTGTACATATATATAAGTAATGAGATATATGTAGATGCACATCTTCTATGTAAGAAAAATGAGCATTAATTCCTGCAAATATTTTTGATCGCGTTATATATCCAATAATATTGACTGAAAGTAGTGAAAAATAAACAAGATGGCGTTGGGACTTCGCTTGCATCGTAAGTGCTTGGCTGACTAACAACAACTAATTAAACTCTACGAGCTGACATGGTTTGTCCTCGCTGAAGAGGTTTTACCTAATTAATCAGCTGTTGTTTTTGGAACAACATGACCCTTGTTTGCAACAATAATTGCCATGGCGCTACTATATATATATGTCATCTTCCAACTTGTTTGGAAGTTGGGATGGTACAGTACTAAAATAACTAATATGATTTCACCTATCCACTGAAATTAAAATATATATGTGGGTGGATAATTTCAAGACCTTTAATTTGTTTGGATTTGGATTCCCCTAATATCGATTAATTTCAATCCATACGTACCGTGCTATACTAGCTGTGCTTAACTAGGAGTATAATATTAATATTCTCTCAACTTGGTTGGACCAAATGGCAACCATCGGAAATAGAATATGCATAAAGGTATTATGACGACATCCGACAAAGTTATTTTCAACTAGCTGAATGAGCAAGACACGCTTTCGTGAACTTAAAGATATTTATTACCCGGGTAAATTAACTTGTTTGGATTACTAACAAATAATCGAAACTTTGTATATATCATAGAAAAATATGGAAAAAAATTTATATTAGGGGAAGCTAAATTGAACAGGGTTTTGCCTCTCCTAAATTCATCATTGTCCGCACGTTTGTCAAATGCTAGATGGGAAAAAGGCACGCCCATCTCCTCTCTCAATTAAAGTAAGTTTAATTAGTTCTCAAAAAATTAAAGTAATTAAGTTTGAGACAGTGATGAATCCCGTATGTAAATTGAGCGAGTGCTCTAGACTAAACAAAATAAAGATATATCACCTTAATATTTTTATATGAGACCTAAATACACATACGATCAAAAGAAAATACATTGCTTTCTCTATTTTGATTTTCAACTATATTAATATATCTACACAAATCTATAGGAACAAATTCCCAAATGGGTATGATCTACCCAGAGAGTAGATTGGATACTTGCAGCTTTGAGCGCCCAGCACTTCACGTAGCATGTGGCATCCTTGCCGTATGCATGGCCAGTAGAGTCACTGGTACTCGCTCCGTTTCGTGTTATAAGTCGTTTATTTTTTCTTCTAATCAAACTTCTTTAAGTTTACTAAATTTATAGAAAAATACAGTAGTATTTTCAGCACAAAACAAACATATATATTATCAAACTATATTCAATGCTAGATTTAATGAAACTAATTTTATATTTTAGATGTTGTTAAACTTTTTTATAAACTTGATCAAATTTAACAAAGTTTGACTAGAAAAAAAAAGTTAAATGGTTCAAAATATGAAACAAAGAGAGTAGAGAGTAGTGAATTATAAGCTGAGGTTGAAGGTTGGGCTTGCGCACCAACAAACCCCACCGATGGATCTGTCACTGGTTTGAGACAAGTTAAAACTAACTCTTTAAAGCAGGCTTGTTACTCCTTCCATTTCTTCTTTTTAGCATTTAATTTTTTTCTCAAAATATTTTTTTTTACATAAAACAGTAGGAGAGGCTCCTACTGCGCTATATTAAATAATATAATATAGAAGATTTATAAGGTTACAAGAATTTACAAAAGAAAAATTAATTAAAAATGTCTAACCATGATTGTCACCTAGGTTTGTCCATCTCTTTTGCTCTATGCATATGCAAGGCAAACTCCCTCAGAAAATCAGCCTTCCATTTATCAAAACTGAGAGCAACATTGTTAAAAATGAGGTCACTCCTTCTGCACCAGATGTGCCAGTAGCCGATTGTCAAAACTTCAAAGAAGAAAGTGTGCTGAAAAGAGATCTGAGCTGAAGTGATCATGTTCATAAATTCCAAGGCCAAATTCCAGTGAATACCAATGTGTTGCCAGACATTGTTGTGCAAATGGACAGGAGAAAAACAAATGTGCCATGCTTTCTGTGGTCATGGAGGTTCACATCAAACAGTTTGTGCCATCTTATATGTTGAATTGCTTTTTATGTAACATTTCCTTTGTGTTGAGTCCATTCATTAGCATGAGCCAAAGAAAAACTTTAAGCTTCATTGTGCATTTGCTTTTCCAGAGTATTGATAGATGCCTGGCAACTTGAAGATGTTTAGTAAACTTTCTTGGGTTGGTATTGATCTGAGTTCCATAAACATGACCATTTGTCAGGCTCATTGTTAATCTGTAAGCTTTGCAATCTGTCATTTAAATAATGTCATTAGTATATTCCAAAGCATTTATAGATATATCTTTCCCTTCCTCTATTATGGGAATTTGAATGCTTGTTTTGTGAAAAAGATAATCAGGACTTAATTAATGAGAGTAGCAATATAATTTGTCACACTTTCTAGTTTAGTGTGAAATTTACTGTAATGAAAAGTTAATTTGAAATGGTACCTATAATTTAATTTTATTTATATCCTCTAGTCATCAATTAGGAACTTAACTAACATATATATACTCCGTACATAACATTAACTTTTAGTGCCTTGGGCCAAAATAAACTACAACAATATTTTTTTTATTTGTATTACCCTATATTTCCTCTCTTTTTTGAACCACTACACATTGCTGCCTCTTACAGTATATGAGGAACACTCCTCTTTGAGTCTCTAGCTCCTCAGCCTCATTGTCTAGCACTTGAGATATCACTAGTTCTTACTGAAAAGCTGAGCCAAACCAAACCAGGGAAATCAATTCATTTTTATTCAAACTGAATAATTTTAATTCTAAAATAAAAAAATGGGAATGCCAGACAATTTCGATATATCCAAGACATCCTAAAAGCGTCTTTTTTTCACACTTCATATATTTTTCGACTTGGTTTTTATTTTTTTTGAGAACTTTGGGCTTGTATTCTAGAGGATGATTTATGTCCTAGGGATGGAAAAGGAACCCATGCATCCTGACCCTTGTCACTACATCCAAACGACACACTGATATTTGTGTAGACTTTATGGATCTCTAGCAAGATGCGACGTGTATGTTATAGAAATACTATACATGAATAGTGTGGGGAGGTTTAAATATATGTGATTTTATTATTTGCAAACCGCTAGTGGTGCAATCTCATAAAACCTTTGGGAATAAATTTAGCTCTATTTGGATCCGGGGACTAGTCCCTGTCACATCGGATATTTGAATACTAATTAGAAGTATTAAACGTAGACTAATGACAAAACTCATTCCATAACCTGGACTAATTCGCAAGATGAATCTATTGAGCCTAATTAATCTATTATTAGCATATGTGATGCTATAGTAAACATGTGCTAATTATGGATTAATTAGGTTTAAAATTTTTCTCACAAATTAGCTCTCATTTATGTAATTAGTTTTATTATTAGTATATGTTTAATACTTCTAATTAGTGTCTAAATATCCGATGTGATAGGGACTAAAATTTAATCCCTGTATCCAAACACCACCTAAGGCTTATCAACAGGGTGTCCAACGACTCTGGCACGTACTTCGGATTCGTTTTTTTTCTTGCTTAAATTATAGCCATTTAAAACTTCACATATCATCCTCCATCGTTTTAAAGCTTCTATGCAAAATTATATAGTACTCTAAAATGCACGGTACTTACTAGTTTTTTTTTTTGCTAGGCCATCGAAGAGAAGCTGGCCAAGAATTGTTAATATTGTGCAAAAAATTGTATTATACACTACTGCTGAACCAGCTATCACTGGCGGTTAAAAACCACACTACCGCTATCACCACATAATTAACTCAGCAACAAGGTCACCAGTATTAGTTTCAAACTCTCAATCTTGATTTTTTTTTTTCAAATTGAAATTTCACTCAACAAAACCGAACCATTCTGGCCGGTGTTGAAAGCCGGCTAATGTTCAGGCGAAATTCCTGATCCTTACAAGCAAATGAAATATCAATATGGCACCGACGTTTCTGGTGCTTCAATCAACAACGTGCTTGTGTGGTGATGAATGCTCAAGAAGCTATCAATCATCAGTGATCACTAAATTGTCCACGTTTATGTCCTCTTTCTGTTGTCTTTACTTTGGTCACATCACCATTTTGCAAACAGTAGATACTGCTCTTCCATATATAAGCTTGTCAGTTGTCACACACGCACAATAAGAAAGCTGACATGAGAGAAAGCAAATTAGGAAGGAATTAAGACACATGTGAAGAGGCTTATATATGAGATTAACTGAATTCTAATTTGAAAAGAGATATGCTGCGCTAACTGTTACTCTATGCATTCATCAATATAACGAATTTTGGGTTTCAATTTTATCCACAAATTATAAGAAATTCGAAAATACTATTTTACTTAAATTTCACATGAGCTTATCTCCAACCACCTCCCATTTGATGAGGGGGTATCCTATTTTTTTCCCTTCAATATTAATCCTCAAAAAATCTAGAATAGATTATATTTATGAACTGAGAGAGTATATGGTATTTTACTTGCTGTACTAATATAATTTTTTTATAAAATATAAGTGAATCATCTTATCAATTTATATGCACCACTTTTTTTTAAGATAGTGGATTTAAAACCGGGCCTCTAAGTCTAAGCACGGATTTTCACGGTCAGTGTACCACAATCTTATATATGTACTCCCTCCGTTTTTTAATAGATGACATCGTTGACTTTTTCTCACATGTTTGACCATTCGTCTTATTCAAAAAATTTTATGCAAATGTATAAGATATAAATCACACTTAAAGTACCATGAGTGATAAACAACTCATAACAAAATAAATTATAATTACGTAAATTTTTTAATAAGACGAACGGTCAAATATGTGAGAAAAAATCAACGGCGTCATCTATTGAAAAACGGAGGTAGTATTAATTTATACGTACCACTTCATATGTTCATGAGTGCATATTTTCATGGGATACTGTATATAGCAGCATGTCTTTTTTTTTTTTTACTGGCAAGTGCAGACTTTCATCTGTAGCCAGTGAAAAGGATCACCGACATCAACACATGCATACAACCATATATTGATATATACAATTGAGATCCTCTGCAGTACTGCATGCTCTGCTCAATGCCTGAATGCAACTTTCATTTATAGCCAGTGAATAAGGATGATGTTGCCATCTTCCACTTGAACTCCATCTAGTCTAGGACGTCTAGGAGTATATAAACTAGCTAGGTGATGACTAATCCAATCAAGGATTCTGCAGCTTCCACATACATCAGTTCAGATATATAGCATCAACCAAGTGTATCCTTGGAGCGTCTTAGCCATCCATTTTTTATTTTCCATATGAATTGAACTTTTTGCATTGGTGTTCATCATGGGCTCTGCGGATTTCTGCCGTGTTTTTAGCATTATAAAAGTGAAATGGACATGATCAGAATACTGCAGCCTTATCTTTCTTTTTGTTCTGTGATGAAGTCTGCAGCTACAACGATGTAATATCAGAATATATAGATCTTCAGATATTAGTGTATCTTTATATGATTGACCCCTGACAAAGATGGCACCTGAATGCATGGCGTGCTTTTCTCCCTGTTTCAAACAGATTTTTGCGTTCTAAAAAAAAGATTTTTGCATCAATTATTGAGGCAAATTGTTTACTCGATTAGCACGATAAAATATATGTAAACTTTACATCTGGCTTACAATAAGTGGTAAATTAATAATGCAGTAGATGATATTGATTTTTAGAAATCGTATTTTTAAAAGCATGGAGCAAGTAATCTATGGCAAAAATCTGAAAATGATAAAAGCTAAAAGGAAGAGGGCAATATATACGATGTCTGAACTCTGAAGGGTTCATTATTAGAAGGATCATGTTCATGGTCCTGGAGTCCTGGACTCTTGTACTACCAGTGATGAATAGAAAGGTTGACAATGATCTCCTGTATTTCCTCTGTTGTCAACACTCTATTGTATTATTAGACTCTTGATTGGCATAAACGGCGATATTTCAAGGTTAGCTGCAATGCGTTCATACTATAAATAGTGGCTTGCTATTGGCATTCATTACGCGTGTGCAACACTCAAATTATTGGTCTTGTATTCATGCAGACAATAATCTGTCTGGTACTATACAGGAATTGGGATGTTTTCGTTGATTGAACACCGAAATCTTATCTACAATAAAACACGGCTTCGCATTCTTAATAATATTTATCTCACTACTAAAAATCCCCATGTTCCCTACCGTTTAATATTTTCCTACTAGTGTGTGTGGAGACAAGGAAAATAAAAATACCCATATCGAACCATTCTAGGAACATAGGGAATTTTTTTTTTCATACAGTTTTACAGTATTAAGAGGGAACAAACAACTGAAACGTCCACCATGCTGGCCGGTCATGTTTCCCTGCGATATGATTAAAAACTAGGTGATTTCCCGCGCTTTAATGCGAGAATTACTAAGTAATTATTAATTTTTTTGACAGCAAGTTAGGAGTAAAAAGAAAAAAATAATAATGAAACATTAGGGTTTATCAATCAAATAATACCATGCTTCAATGTGAAACATATTGATAAGTATATGTTAAATATTATAAAAGTGATAGATAGATTTGTTAAAATATCGTGCAAATGATATGAGGGGTGATGATTCAAGGTTTCAAACATGCTGAACATGCTGCTACCCAGTCAAGTGAAATGTCCATGCATGTTTGGTTTTCACCTTAATATTGCTATGTTGTAGGAAGCAAACTTATTTAGCAAACTGTAAGTTTTTATTATACTATGCAACAGGTAGGAAATAATAAGAATACCTGGTGATCAGAGATCTTGACAGGCACCAGGAAGAAGTCATTGTCCACCTCCATAGTATCCTTTCCCCCAGCCACCACCTCTTTCCGCATCTTGGGCAGGCGGGGATCGTTTTTGTCCCTAATCTTCGTCTGCAGCACACCATCCTTGAATAGCTTCACACAAAGTAGCGAAAGAGAGAGATAATGCCAGAATAAATTGCTAGTGTTGCCTAGCAGAAAAAGGAAAGTCTGTAAATTCATTCTCACCTAAGATGAACAACAGAGGTCTGCCCCCAATTCTGTGTGTCTGCAAAAATCAACCAAGAAACAATGAGGATAATGAGCAGCACAACCGAATTAGCCAAGGAGGAAGATTTCCTCTTGTTGGCCAAACGAAAGAAAAAAAAGGGCACCAATTAACCTGCAGCAGTAGAGTGGGCGAGCTTCCAAGAGAGAGGAACCGATGATAGCAGCACGAGCAACAGAAGCAAAGGCGCTGCTGCCCTTGTCCGTGGCCGCCGTCGTCGTCACTACCGCCGCCCTCGACCGCTGCCACCGCCCTCATCCGTGTCCGCCGCCGCCACCGTCGAGTACAGCCGCCTCGTCCTCGTCCACTGCCGCCCTCGACCGCTGCCGCCTCCCTCTTCCGCGTCCGCCGCAGCCGCCCTCGTCCGCGTCCAATTCCGCCGCAGTCACCGCGCTCGTCCGCGACCGCCGCCACCATCGCTGTCACCATCGACAGAGTCCGTCACCGCTGTAGTCGCTGTTGCTGGGGGAGGCGATACGGTGCGGGAGGCGATGCGGTGGGGAGCGAAGGGACCGAGGGCATGCTCCAAAACGCAATGAGGACCACTGAGATGTAATCCAACGGTCGATAATTAAATGATGACGTGGCTTTACCAAATCTCAGCTTTGGGTCTTAACTTTATAGAAAGAAGGGATTATATGGGACTAACTCTAAAGAATTTAGCTCCAGAAAAATTTGCCTGTCCTCATTTTCTTTAAAAAAAAAATTGCCTATCCCTGCTAGTTTTATAGTTTCCCTCCAGTCCCTACATCTCTGTCCCACCTCGTCCACATAGAAAAGCCCTAGCCGCCTCTACCAAAATATCTCCTTTCTTCGGTGAAATCAGCAGCCATGCTCTAGTGTCATGCCATCATCTAAGGTCATTCTTGCTTCCCGCAGCTCTCCTGCATCGAATCCCTAAACTTTCCACCCAAAAAACACGCTCTGTGGCCCTAAATCCTCTATTCGTCATCCCCCATTACCTTTTCATCCATTAAACGCGCATGGCCACCTTTTAAAAAACTGACACCTTTTAAAAACTGAGCAGTGAGCTTATGAGCGGATAAGGGGAGGAGAGTGCGCGGTGAGAAGCGGATAAGACCGAGAGTCTCTCTCTCTCTCTCTCTCTCGGCCTCCCCTCCGCCAGATTCGGTGGGAGGAGAGGCATCGATGATGGTGGTGGCAGGCTCCGGATCTCACGGGCGGTGGGCTCCAGATCTCACGGGCAATGGCGTCCATGGGCGACGGCGGCCTCTCCGTCCGCCTCCCCTCCCCTGGCCTGCCTTGGCCTCTCCTCTCCATCCGGCCAACAACGGCGGCCAACGGTGTCCTGCTACTTCCGGCTCCAGTGAGCACCCATGTCTACTTGAATCCTCTTTCTCTCTCCATCCATCTCTTCAGCCTTCGGTGAGCACCACCATTTCTCTTTACCTTAACCCTATCTTCATTTCTAGATCTGGAGCAAGCTTTTCTTCGGTGGATGCAGCCAACAGCGACTTTTTATGATGTTTGATTCTATGATGTGAACTTGTCGATGAACATTTGATCGTGTGATCCATGAACTTGTTGATTGTCTGATGTGTACTTTTTTATATATATTTTTGGATTTATTTTTGGTGACTTTGAAGCATCGGCTTAGCTCAAATTGAGCTAAGCTGGAGCTTTTTTTTGTAAATCGTATACCTCTAATAGACTTCATGGTGTCAGTTGGAAAATCCGGCACCTATGAAAGTTTCCCAACCAACACCAATAGCCTTTTCTACAATAGTGATATAGGGTATGTTCAGCTGTCAGTCACATGCTACCACCACCACTTTGGTTGAACCTTTCTAAGGTTTGGTGGTTAAAATCTTTGCTACGGCTTAGGAGCTGTTTGGATGGGGGGACTGATTTTTAGCCTCTGTCACATCGGATGTTTGGACACTAATTAGAAGTATTAAACGTAGACTAATGACAAAACCCATTCCATAACCCTGGACTAATTCGCGAAATGAATCTATTAAGCCTAACTAATCCATGATTAGTCTATGTGATGCTACAGTAAACATGTGCTAATTATAGATTAATTAGGCTTAAAAACTTTGTCTCGCGAATTAGCTCTCATTTATATAATTAGTTTTGTAAGTAGTCTATATTTAATACTTCATATTAATATCCAAACATCCGATGTGACAGGGACTATACAAAGTTAGTAACTGAATTCAAACACCACCTTAGTAACGGGATCCAAACACCACCTTAGTAAGCTTAAGAGAGAATCGTGTCATATTTTTCTTAATCACTTACACCCGAGCCCTAGTTTGTTAGAAGTACTAATCTTGCTACAACTGTCTAAATAGTTGATCAAATTTATCTAATCTAAACGTTGCAAAAATATGATAAGTTATGGCCGACAACTAAACGGGGCTTATAATATCTTCCGTTATATTTGAAGAAAACACGACCCAGTTAGCTCAGTACTAATACTTATGTGCAAACAGTACGTTACACAGTACAATGTCGGTCTTTTGCAGTACTACCTCCGTTTCAATATAAATATAGTTGTGGTTTTCCATATCCAACGTTTGACCATCATTCTTATTTAAAAATTTTATGATTTTTTTTAAAATAGTTACACATAAAGTATTATTCATGTTTTATTATATAATAATAAAAAAAATACTAATCATATTTTTTTAAATAAGGCAGATAGTTAAATGTTGGATACGAAAACTTACACTTGCACTGATGTAGATAGTAATTAGGGTGTGTCTAGTGCACGCTAAAATTAGAAGTTTGATTGAAATTATAACGATGTGATAGAAAGGTTGGAAGTTTATGTGTAGTAAAGTTTTGATGTGATGAAAAAGTTAGAAATTTAAAGAAAAAGTTAGGAACTAAACCAGACCTTAATTTTTTTTGTCTATGAAAAAGAGGGAGGGGGAGGTACGTACGAGCTAGAAACTGCAGAGTGTGAATGCATTCCCAATCAATCAGTCACTGTAATCTCAAACACCATGGACAGATATGATATGGAGTAGATAGGAGTGAAAAGGGTCGGAAACGATCGGAATTGATATCATCTCTTTAAAAACGATGCTCGATCAGCCAATAATTAACCATATTTATCATTTAAACTACTCAGTATCGAAATTAAAATAGCAAAAAACGATACAGTTGGAAACGGTACCCCTTATACGGAAACGACACTCGGTCGATCGGGAATTTCCGTGACCATTTTCACCCCTATGAGTAGATATGTGATCAATCCTGTAGTCTGCGCTGCGTTGTTTGGTTACATGTTTTCCGAACTACTGAACGGTAATATTTTTTCTAAAAACCTTTATATATAAAAGTCGCTTTAAAAACCATACAAATCTATTTATTTTAAATTTAAAATAAATAATACTTAACTAATTATATATTAATAGCTCATCTCGTTTTACATATCTTCCCAATTTACTTCTTTTCTCTTCTCTCGAACACCCAGCTAGCTCAAAAGCAAACCCCAGAAAAATCCACCGGCTGCCACAAGCAGCCACCGTCAGACCATCACATATACACATCGCCATTAGCAGTCGAGCTGTCGAGGTCAGGGAGCCGGCTAATTTAGCCCATGCATGATAGCTCCAATTCCTCCATCCTATAAAATAATTTCGTATCTTTTACCTCTACCATTCTTTTCAAAATGACATCACTTCTTTCACTTTATTTATATCTAATCCATAAATTAATTAGTTTTATTTTGTTGATATTTCTTATCCACTTAGAACAAGTTTTATAGTAAAGATGATGATCACCTCTAATTTATCTTCATATTACTTGCCTCAGATATACACCCGCGCTAATATACCATAATAATATATTTTACTATATTACTATATTAGTTTCTTTCTCTCCTCTCCATAGAAGTTTGTGTAGAGATTGCTTCTTGCATGACATGAGAGGTGGTTTCTCCTCTCTCTCCTTTGTTTTCCTTTTCCATCTCATCATGTGATCCTATTATCTTACAAATACGAGGGTTTGGATGTCCGTAGTACTTGCTCTCATCAATATATAATATTATTTTTTCTTTTAAGGAGAGACACTTTGGTAGTATATTTTTACTTCATATCAATTTGTGTTATGATGATAAAAGATGAAGTCATTTTTGGAACGCATGTAGTACTATAGCTGGTGCATGAGGCTGCGGTGCAGTGCCACCAGCAGCTAGAGGTGAATTGATCGGCTGCACAAGAGGAGGGCGGCTAAGGCCTCTCAGAGCGCAAGCACGGGTTGCCGGATCCTAGCCCAAAAATTGCCCCAAAGACACTCCTTCCTACAGTACAAGAATCCTATTCTGTGTGGCTTAATTGAATGAAGGTACTATGGAAGGAAACCGAGCCCACAGTGGGCGGAACCCCAAGCGCGTGGACACGGGTAGTGCGGAACAAATTTATTCCTCACCTACCCTCGAGCGGTCCGTCCGCTGACTTATCTGCTTTTCCTCATCCTCCTCTTCTTCTGCCTCACTTCTCGAATGCGGCCGCCGCTCCTGATCCTCCCCTCCGCCGCCGAGCCATCACAGCGGCGGCGATGGCAGCGAGGTGGAAGCGCGACGCTGGCCTCGTGCAGCGGCGGAGGAGGAGGGGAAAGGCTCGAGCGGGGCACGCCTCCACCGCGGCGACCTTGCCGAGGGGGGCCTCGAGCAGCGCCGCCGGACCCCGGGGAGTGGCGGAGCCGCACGGCACAGGCCACCGCCGCGAGGAGGAGGAGCAGAAGCAGGAGCAGCCGCCGCCGCCGCGAGAAGGAGGAGCAGAAGCAGGAGCCGCCGTTCTTTTCTTGCACTGTCTAGATCTGTTGGTTCGGGGTGATTTGAGTTGACTTGAGTTGATTTCAGCGGTTTGATCCGCATCTATGGTGGTTTGGGGTGGAATTCGCTGTGCGTTTGGGTTGATTTCATCAGTTCAGCAATGATTCCGTTGGAGGGCGATTTGGGGTTTTCTGCAGGCTTGTTCGGCGCGAGGGCACGGGACCATATATGAATATTCAGTATGAGCTTCTGCTAGCTGCCTCCACGCGCTCCAAGGAACTGATGAATCTCCATTCTCCAAATAATCCTCCGGCTGCTTGCCCATGCAAACGGCATAGGATATAGGATATTGATAGTCATAGCTAGGGATCACATGCAGGGGTATCCCTTTTTTTAAAAAAAATTAACTTTATTAACTTTAGAAGCATAGTACCTATGTTACCCTGATACGGAGATACGGATACGGATACGCGATACGGGGATACGAGGATACGTCACTTTTAAAAAAACACCGATACGGGGATACGTCTATATATACTTATTAATTAAAAAAATTACTAAATCCCTGTAAAAAAACAATAACACTTTCTTGTAGCTAAAGATCATTAGCCTGAAATAATGAACTTTCTGACTGGATTATATTATCTCCACCAAAGCCCAGATAACAGAGGACCAAGAATAATGTATAAATTAGTGTAAGACTGTAAGCAGTGCCAAAATAAAAACAAGTTGATGTTTTTTCCTTGCTGGTGGTCCAGTCAGCCTTGATGAAACTCCAGCCGAACTAGGCACTAGGAACGATAGATGCAGTACTCTGAACTTGCAAATCCAAAACCCATCAGACATATGAAACAAGATGCATTAGTTCTTAGAAAAAAATAAGGGGGGAAGAACGTACACAAAACAGATCCATCAACGGTTCCTTCAGTGGGAACGAAGGACCCATATTGCTCAGTGCGGTGGCTCTGTGCCCGGCGATGGCGGCCATCGGCGGCGCTGCGCCCCGGCAGTGAAGGTGGTACACGTCTGGCACGGCGGTGGTCCGTTCGACTTATGGCCGCCGCGGCTCTCCTTTTGCCGTCGTTGGCGGCAGCGGCTTTGCGGAGGCGGCGCAGCCGCGCGCCCACGCGTAGATGCGGCGATTGATAGTACTCCCTCCGTTTCAGATTGTAAGACTTTCTAACATTTCTCATATTCATTTAAAAGTTAATGAATCTAGATGCATATATATGCCTAAATTCATTAACATCTATATGAATATCGGTAATGCTAGAAAGTCTTACATTGTAAAACAGAGGAAGTATTTGTTAGGGTTGGGACTTGGGACTATCAGGATGCGCAGAGCCGTATCCAAGAAGTATCCAAATTATCTTTATTTATTTGGAAATCAGAAAAATTAAGGATACGTATGGGATATGTATCGGAGCATATCCGATGGAGTATCCGATACGGATACGCTGACTGTTAGCCGTATCAGTGCTTCGTAGCATAGTACATCAACCAATGATACATTCTCCATAAGAGGAGAGGATTCCAAAGCTTCCTTAGGCCTTTAACGGTGCTCCACCCTGGACCGGTGCTATGGGGCGCCACGGAGGATTTTGTTTGACATGGAACGAGTGCCCGTGACCAAGTTAGGCTCCTCGCGTCCATACTGAGCGACGCAGAACCTTGTTTGCTCGAGTCTACGCGCGGCCAAAAAAACGAATGGAGCATGCGCTGTGGGCTTCGGTTCTTCGCCGCACCGTGACCTCGCGCCGCATCCAGTGGAGAAATTCCCGATTCGCCCACGAAAAACCCCATCCCGCCTAGCGATTTCCCCTCCCGCCACATCCATTTTTCCTCCCGCCATCGAGTCAAGAAAAGGCAAGAAAATCGAAGAACCGAAGATAAGAACATGACAAGCAAGTATAGATAGGAGTAGGATCCCTCTGGGTCTTAAAACACCATAGGAACAAACATCACAAGAACTGAATATAAGAACATAACAAGCAAAGATAAAAACAGGAGAGCAGTTCTTGATTTTTCTCATCAAGAACTGGAGAACAGAACATGCAAAGATATTAAGAACGATGATTCACTTCTTGATTTCTTGACGGAGCTGACCGCGGCGGCGCCGGCAGGGTCAGGATTGGCGGTGGGCAGCGGTGAGGCCGGTGGTGGTGGCCGACCGCCGGATCTACTCCCCCACCTCCTACTCCTCCTCCTCCTCGCCGCCACCGCGTGCAGTGGGTGGCGACGCCTTCTTGCTCCCTCCTCCCCGGGGCGTGGGAGGCGAGTAGGCGCGGCGGACCGGGAGGAGGAGCGGCGGCGCGGGCGGTGATGGTCGACGCCGCCGCGGCAGCCGGGACACCTCCCGCCGCCAAGAACTGGTGGCCGCTCGCGCGGCCGACAAGAACCGCCGGCCCTCCACCTCGCCGCCCGCCGGATCTACTCCCCTACCACCTCCTCCTCCTCCTCCCCCTCGCCCTTGCTGGTTGGCGAGGCGGCGCGATCGACGGGAGACGAGGCGGCACGGCCTACCGGGACGAGGCGGCGCCGTCGACGGGAGAAGAGGCGGCGAGGTTGACGGCGAGGCGAGGCGGCCGAAGCGGAGCGCCGGTGGACGAGGAGGAGAAGCGGCGGGTGCAGCGGATTGGGAGGAGGCGAAGGGCTGGGAGAGGAGTCACTGGAAGGGTAGGTTAGGAAAATTAATTCGTTCCGCTCCCTGTGACCACGCGACTCGGGTAACGCCCACTGTGGGCTGGGTTTCTTTCCATAGTACCTTCATCCCATTTAGCCACACATATATGGGTGCTTGCACTGTGGGGTGGATGTCTTTGAGCTATGACTTTGGACTAGGGGTATGGGCCCCATAGCTTGCACTGCTATTGCCCTTAGTGTGTGTTCGTCACCCCTTTTTCCCAACCCATCTCCCTCGTTTTTCACGTGTACGCTTTTCAAACTGCTAAACAGTGTGTTTTTTGCAAAAAGTTTCTATACGAAAGTTGCTTAAAAAATCAAATTAATCCATTTTTTAAAAAATAGCTAATACTTAATTAATCACGCGCTAATGGACCACTCCGTTTTCCATGCGTACTACTCCGGTTGGGAACCGGGAATGGCGAACACAGCCTTAGTAGTTAGTAGGGCAGCTGGAATGAGAACATAAGCCCTTGTTTAGTTCCCAACTTTTTCTTCAAACTTCCAACTTTTTCATCACATCAAAACTTTCCTACACACATAAACTTCCAACATTTTTCTTTAAACTTTCAATTTTAGTCAAAATTCCAATTTTGGTGTGGAACTAAACACACCCTAAGTGGGAAATGTTCTGACAAACTATTTGATTTTGTGTTTGACCAATTTTTCCCCTAGCTTGCTTGGCAAGGAAGATGCAGGGGTATCCTCAAAGATATATATGGATATGAGGACGTACGTACGGTATGACTAAGATATATCTGATCAAATATTGATTTCGGTATCAGTCTTCGGTCTGGTCATCAAATACTTAAGACTGAGTTATAGTATAAAATAGTCGAGATCAATCAATTCAATCTCAATCGTCATAAACCAATTGTATGCTACGCAAATGGTAAGTCTGTTGGTCAATGTCCTCCTAAAGTCCTGGCCCTCGACCTCAGCCTCACGTTGAGATATCTAAATCAACCATTGTCATTGTGCACTGGATTTAGATCAAAGGACTAGATTAGAGTATAGGCATAGGCGCTTGCAATGAATTTACAGTTGTAGTTGCCGTCAAGTCTCTAGGGCTTACTTAAATTGATGTTCTTCAACATTTACTTATTGAGTTTATTGGGCCAATTTTCAGCCAATATGGTTAACCGAAGGTGGTGGTCGAATTGACCAAAAAATTAAATTTAGTCATTTAGCAGTTGATCTCTTACCTAGAGAAGACCTACTAATTCGTGAGATTAGGAGAGAATTGGACTCGAAAACCAAACAACAAATGGGGACTAAAAATATAACTCCCATAACCAATTCCACCATCAACTTCCTCCTTCAAACTCCCATTCCTCTTCCCTTCTCTTGCCAAACATGCCATTAATATTATGGGACAGGAGTAGTCGGTGAGGCTGTATTCTTTCTCATGGGTTCCCAACCCATCTCCCTTATTTTCCGTGTGCATGTTTGTCAAACTGCTAAACGATACACGCTTTGCAAAAAGTTGATATAGGAAAGTTACCTATTTTTCAAGTTCTTTATAGATAATACTTAATTAATCACGTATTAATCTATCGTTCCGTTTTCCGTGCGGAGGAGAGGGTTCCCAACCCCTCCAAAAGAACACAGCCTTTAGGGTCCTTTCAGCAAAATCTCATTTTCATTTCACAATGTGACTACTAAGCACAAATTCCAAAAAAATCAGGGTCCTTTCAGCAAAACCTCCACATTGAATGAGCTCCTAAAAAACCCCCTCCCCATTCTGTATATAAGATCATCACACCTTTCTCGTTAGGGTTTCCGCCGCCCGCCGCCGCATCGCCGCTGCAGCCTCCTTCCCCCTTCGCCGCCGTACACCCTCCAGCCAGCCATGGCGGAGCAGGTAAGCGCCCGCGCCACCCACCCCGCGTGATCTCTCTCTCCGTCGATGCGCTGTTTCTCGCATCCCCTCCCATTCCTCTCGTTTAGGATTTAGGACCAGTTATTAATTGGCGCGTCTAGGGTGTTCGAGCCATCTACTGGTCTGATCTGATCTGATCCAGTGTAGTGTGATGACCGATGCGAAGTTTGAATCTTACGGTAGTGAGGCTTGGATCTGTGGGCATCTCCTGAGGATATAATTAGGAAATGGCGGCATATTTTCGTTGAATTTTTTTAAAGATTCTGTTTAAGAATCCACGATGTACTATGGTTTCGCGATGGGGATGTGAATTCAGAGCTCGCAAGCTGAGACACAAATGCTTTGTACATTTTGAGACTCGATGACATTAATGTAGTTTGGGTTGTCGCATTGGCGCTCCCCAAGACTCCACCTGTTTATTTATTTCAACCCAAGGTTCATTGGTTATCTCTGTATACTGTGATTTTCATTGACAAAAAATCGATGATGTGTTTGGGGGTGGGAATGATGGTTAGATTGGGTTCAGATATGTGAAGGAAGCTGTATAGTGTATAGTACAAAGTAAAGTTGCATAAAGGGTAAAGGAAATGTCTTCTCTATTAAGTAAAAACTAACTAGAGTTGTCATGATGGCTAGATGCTTATAAAATGTTTTATTTGGGTGATGCTCAATTGTTTGTGTTCTGATAAAACCTTTGTCATGTTTCACCATAGCAGAGTTATGTTGCATTTACCGTGGTACATGTCGATGTCGTGCTTACAATTTGTTGACTATTCTATTGCACACTTTAGAATGTAGTCATTATACGGTGCCAGTAGTTTTGACGTATGTCATTCTTTGTTTTGTTTAGACTGAGAGAGCTTTCCTGAAGCAGCCCAAGGTCTTCCTTTGGTGAGGGTTCTGCTTCTACCTGTAATTTTTGCGGTTCATTAAATACATCATTTGTATCTAATAATTAGGTGCTTGATTTCAGCCCAAAGAAATCTGGCAAAGGGAAGAAGCCTGGCAAGGGAGGTAACCGCTTCTGGAAGAATATTGGCCTTGGCTTCAAGACACCCCGGGAAGCAATTGAAGGTAATAAATAAATTCTTCCCTGTAACTATGCAAATCATGCACCCTGTAATTTGGCATATAATTTAGTTTCTGAAGTGTGCACTGCCATTTCTTTATACTTTGGTATTCTTTCTTTTACATCCTACATCATGAACTACATTTGCCCTATGTCGAAACAGGTTATCTCTTTGTGAATACCTAGATAAGTTATTGGTTCCAACATAGTCTTGATGGTATTACATTCCCTGCTCAAAGTAATTTAACTTGGCAGTGATTCTTTTTAGATAAAAGTTTTTAGTTATCAAATTTATTCCTCAGTTTTTTTTAGTGATCAGTGATTTCTTAGTGATACCATTTCTTTTAAAAAAGAGCTTGATGAAAGCAAACATTGTTCCTTGGTTCCTTACCAGATACCAATTTGTATGCGCTGTTCGTTGGGCTACAGGAAGAAAAATGCTTACCTTGAATTTTTCTTTTTGCTACAGTTGGTATTTATTTTGCAATGCATGTAACAATTGTTCTGTTGATGATATACTTAGGAATACCTAGGGAAACTTGCTACTTTCTCTCATCATAATGTAATCAAATTGTTAACTAATTCTGTTTCAGGGACCTACATCGATAAGAAATGCCCATTCACTGGAACTGTTTCTATCAGAGGTAGAATTATTGCTGGAACATGCCACAGTGCCAAGATGAATAGGACAATCATCGTACGCAGAAACTACCTCCATTTTGTGAAGAAATATCAGCGGTAAGTAAAGCAATGGAGGACTATGAACTTACATTTCTTATCTGTGATGGCATCTTATTTAGAAGGTGAACTTGTTCATCTTGTAGATATGAAAAGAGGCACTCCAACATTCCAGCTCATATTTCTCCATGCTTCCGTGTTAAGGAAGGAGACCATGTCATCATTGGCCAGTGCAGGTAATGTTCTCTAGCTGATGCTGTACTTAGTACATGTTTTCTGTTTTGTTCTGCATACCTGAATATTGGGATTACATGACTTGAAAGTTCCACTGAATTATCTGTTTTCTTTAAAATGTTCTTGAAAATTAAGAAACTAATTTATATTTTCATCTGCTCTGTCATTCCTCTTGTATTACATTGTTGATGCCATAACTCAGAACCAAGCATCATATTGTTTTGGATGAGGCTGTTCTATTGTCTTAACCAGGTTAAGGGCCTGTTTGGCACAGCTCCAGCTCCAGCTCCACCCCTCCTGGAGCTGGAGCTCAGCCAAATAGTTTCAGCTCCACCAAAACTGGGAGTAGAGTTGGGTGGAGCTCTCTCACAAAATATACTAGAGTTGTGGAGCTGGGTTTAGGTAGCTCCACAACTCCACTTCAGACTCAACTCCTGGAGCAATATTTAGAAGTTGGAGCTGTACCAAACAGGCCCTAAATTGCAAAAATGTTTAGTTCATGTGATTATTATTTTTTTGTTCTGTCATGAAATTTATTCTGGTTATGAACAAAAATGCATTTCCAGCCCCTGAGTTTATATTTACTTCTGAATTTTCTTTGCCCTGTATGTGGTTGTGCAGGCCTTTATCAAAAACTGTGAGGTTCAACGTTATTAAAGTCATCCCAGCTGGTTCCACAGGTGGTGGGAAGAAAGCATTCATTGCAGCTTGAGCTTATCGAAAATGCCTAATCAATCACTAGTTAAATATACAAGTGTTCACTTAGAATTCTTCTAGCTTGCTGTTTTGACCTTCTGTCTAGGTCCCTGGAGCATTTGCCACTCATCTGAAATGTATCCGTGCAAGTTTTGTTTAGATCTCTGGTCATGCAAATTGTGGTTGCTGTTGCCCTGTCGTTGGGCCATGTTCCTTCTTTGAAGCAATAGCATCAACAGCCTGTTTGTTTCAGTCTTATGATGGTGATGTGCGTTATCGTTGTTTTTTTTAAGCTGGAAAATGACATTTCAAAAGATGTCTCTATTTCACATGAACTAAAAGATCTTGTGATGTTTGCTATTGTGAAATTGTTGCTGCCTGATAAGATCATCTCTAAGATTCTGACGGTGACATGATAATTTTTGCACGCATTAAATAAACATCTTAGCCTCCTAGTAGCTGTTGTTGTTGTAGGCTGCGTCTCAAGCTTGAAGAAAGGAGATCGGTTGTTTGCAAGGCATGCAATTTAAGCTTCTTCTTAAAGTGCATTTCACCATGTTAAAACCCCAAATCCATCCCAGATTCTCCAAGAAATAGTGAATCAATTCAGTCATACAAATGAGCACCAAATTTATCGTTCCTCTCTCTTGCTGCATATCTGCACTTGTGCTGCTCTCATCACATCTCCATAGTCCAGCCATTTCTTCATTCCTTGGAATCCTTCTTGATCTTGCAGCACCTTCCCTTCCATTCTATCTGCTAACATCTGGCACTACAAATTCTACTGGAAATCATCGGTATCGCGACGAATATAATCCGTTATGCGATGATTTCCCACCGGAATTTCCACCGCCAGATACCGCGGCAATTTCAATCTTCTGTGTCGATCCCAATGGCTGCTGCAACTTCACAACGGTGCAGGCAGCGGTCAATGCTGTTCCAAGCTTCAGCAAGAAGAGGAATGTTGTATGGATCAACAAGGGAATCTACTAGTAAGCATCAGTGTTTCTTACCTTCTTCAGATTTGTAGTGCTCTTTCCAAAGTGCACTGTTGGCTGTTGCGAAGTGTGCTGTTACTGAAGCTGAATTGTTGCAGTGAGAAGGTGACAGTCCCAGCAACCAAGCCCAACATCACATTTCAGGGCCAGGGATTCGATCTGACGGCAATTTCTTGGAACGACACTGCCAACTCATCGCATGGAACGTTCTACAGCGGTTCAGTGTCCGTTTTCGCAACAGGCTTTGTTGCGAAAAACATCAGCTTCTTTGTAAACACAGAGTACACAGCAATTTCAGCTTAAGTCACAGACTGCACCTTAGGTAGCAATCCTTGCTAACTCTGAATTATTTGAAACCAGAATGTGGCACCAATCCCAAGACCCGGTGATGTCGGTGCTCAGGCGGTAGCACTGAGGATCGGCGGTGACCAGGCGGCATTCTGGGGTTGCGGCTTCTTTGGTGCGCAAGATACGCTTCACGATGATCGTGGCCGGCATTACTTCAAGGAATGCTTCATCCAGGGTTCCATTGACTTTATCTTTGGAGATGCCAGGTCACTCTATGAAGTGAGTAAAACCATAATCCAAAGATTGGAAGACAACAAAAATACACTTTGTCACTGACTGCTTCCACCTGTGCACTTCCCAGAATTGCAGGGTGATTTCCATAGCAGATCCTGTTCCTGCAGGGGTGAGAACCATCACAGGTTCAGTCACTGCGCATGCCCGGGAATCTGTAGACGACAACACTGGCTACTCTTTTGTCAATTGCAGCATTGGCGGCACCGGCAGGATATGGCTGGGGAGAGCATGGAGACCATATTCCACAGTCGTCTTCGCCTACACTTCAATGTCAGACATCATTGCCTCTGAAGGATGGAATGACTGGAATGATCCTTCAAGAGACCAGTATGCATCCTCTCTCTATTCAGTGTCAATTGTTACCTGCATGACAAAAAGGTAAATTAGCATTAATATTTGTAATGTTTGAATTGTCAGGACTGTGTTCTATGGAGAGTACAGGTGCACGGGTGATGGTGCAAACTTATCAGATAGAGTGCCATATGCTCAGAAGCTTAGTGATGTGCAGGTTTTGCCTTACCTGAACACTTCTTTTATTGACGGAGACAGATGGCTAAAGCCATACTGTGATTCACTGATATCTGCTTGAAGCAACCAAACATAGGCATTAATTCTATTGCAAACTTGAAAAAGGAAAATGTGTGCTCCATTCTTTGTTTTCTTTTTCTTCTCACTTTAGAGCACGTTGAATTAACAATTGTGCATAGACCAGTCTTACAGAGATGTATTATTTTTTACAGAAGATTTAGCCATTGTTTGATCATCTACATTTGAGCAGCACAAAAATGGTACATGGAAAGGGAGCCAACTCCAATTGTTGAATTACAATTACTGGCATTACAACAAGCTGACTAATATCAACATTCTAACTGCAAGAGCTCAAGTCCAACTATCTCATCTCATGTCCTAATGAAAATTGAGGGATCCTGCCATTCTCTTCTTGAGACAGATGCTTTTTAGCTGGGTCTGAGACTGTTGCTTTCGACAGACACTATTCCTAAAATGAAATCTCACTCGGTGCATGGAATGTCCGTCCACGGCATATGGCTTCCAGGTTCTCTCCCGCATAAGAGCTAAGTGGAGAAACTTCAACACCTGAAGTACAAGTAAAGTTATGCGATAATCAATTCACAAATTTCCATCTAAAAAAATTTCAGCTGGTGACGGTCTTCAAAAGTTTCTAGATATACATACAAAACGTTACCTGTCATATACAAGGGCACGGAATGAGTCAAAAAGCCACCTGCAGCTACCACCCATCGGCTGTGAAGGCGGAGCAGCATTAATCTGGCACTATCAGGAGTATCATAAGTTGCACCATTAGCATTCTTTACTGGTGCAAATTCCTCCTCCCTCAAAATCTGAAACATTAGGTGCCAACAATACCAATGAGATCTTTCCAATAAATGTTTGCTTTCAGTAATTAAATAGAACTAGTAATAGTGAATTTGAAGTCAAACCTCAAAAAGAGCTGTTGATGGAGAATAGGTGAACACGTCAAATATAAACTGTTCAAGCTTTAAGCCTGCCGTGTACCCATGGATTGAAGGAATCTTCTTCTCTGCTAAATGGTAACTGGGCACAGGATTTTAAAATTAAGCACAAAATATGGAAAGAGTAAGTTGACACTGAAGTGGTATTGCTGTATAATATCCAACAATCACATTGCAGGAAGGAGAAAAATTAAAAAAAATAAAAGAGGTTGTATAACGAAAAACTAGTCACAAGTGATTTATTATATTAATTGATATAATAATGTCTGTTCTATTATTAAAACAAGGTTAAAAGAAGCCTCTTAATTCACTCTCAAGGGCTAGAAATTACCACATAAATCAGTAAAAGAGACAATTATCAGGTCGATTGTGGTGGTACAGATTATAACTGTGTTGATCGATCTGAAAGAGTTATATAAGAATATTTTATATTTACCACTAGGCAAAACAGTTATATGCAAAATAAAACTTCTAAAATAAAAATGCATTGAAATACAGCCACACAATTGTCCTTTTCTTTAAAGTTTAGTAAGTTAGCTATATAGTACTAAATAAGTAATAAAATAATTGGGCGAAGTCATTTACAAGAAGTTTTCTATTATTCGAGCCTACAATAAGAACATAGCTCTAAATACTATGGCAATTACCTATGCTTAAACCACAACTTTTGATACGGAAATAAATGTTGGAACGAAATGAAACATCATGAATCATAATGCTCAAGAACAAAATAGTTCTTCAGTAACAATACTTACATGCTGTCCTTTTCAAGACTATTTGTTACTTGATTAAGAAAATCCAAAGTAAACATATGCAGGCATACCTGACAGAAAGAAAGTAAAATGATTATCAACACTTATAAAGGATGGACAGTGGAGGGGAAAGGGAATAAGAAGAGACATACATTGCTCCAACAATAACGAAGGCGCCCTGTGCCTTGATTTATTTCAGTAGTCATAGCTGCATCCATTTCACTGTACTCAACTACAGAAAGAGGCCCACCCCTGCCACGCTGAACAAACACTCCAACTTTCTCCTGTGGATATGCCTTTAACAGCAAAGCATAATAATGAAAAACAAAAATGAGGTGCATAATTGAAGTTGAAGAATACTTCTCATTCTGCTAGGGATTGGATAATGCACTGGCATACCTTCCTTACGACCTTTGCAGCAGCAGACACGCCCTTGTCAATGAAATATCCTAGGAATGTTGGATCAGCAACACGGACCTGTATCAAAGAGATTGATTATTCTGGTAAAAAAGGAGATCAATTAAACAGATGGGGAGAGAGAGGCCCCATTACAATATATATATATTTTTTAAAAAAAGTGTACTCACCAATACATTGTCAACTCCATAGCAATCTACATATTTCACACCTCTTCCAGCCATATCGTCCAGCAACCTTTGAGATTTTAGAGCTGTGGCACAGTAAAAAGAGGAAATAAACAACATAATTGTGGCTAACATCGATAATATATAATTGTTGTATTCTGATATAAGGAATTACCAGCATACACTCCACCATTGCCATCAGGAGCCCTTGCTACCTAGTTTTCAACAGAATGTTGCAAAAGATGTCATTAACCCCAGAAGGCAAGCACCATTCAAGCAAGTTTATTATCACAATACTTGTATTTTGATTAGATAGTCCAATGCTGGTTCACTTGCAACGGAATGATGGAAGAATGGGAGATGAAATAAAAAAATATAAATAAAGCAAGGTAAAAACCTTGTATGGTGTTTCCATAATAAACCTTCCATCAGCTGAGACACATGGGATAGTACCTTGCTGGAAAAATGTTACCTACGAATAAAGAATCAAGTCAAACATAATTCTTAGAAGTTTCATAGGGCAATAGGAGGCCACATGTTGAACTTCACTGGAATTTCCGTTCATAATAAAGAATAAAGTAGTGATCCTTACTTGGTCAGGCTCTAAGCCAAAATATCTGTGGCTTTCAAAAAATTTTCGAGTCGCTTCATCAGTAAAGGGGCTAGTCATTATATACCAGTGTATTTGTGGAGTACCTGGGGTTGCACAAAGTTAACATGTTGAACATGTGATTTTTTAAGAAAGAGTAAAGAAACCATTAATGGCATGCTTGACTAAATTACCATCAGCGGACTGAGCAGCCAGCTTCTGTATGCACAAAATTCGTTCAGCTTGAAGTTGGAAAAGTGACTTTCCAGATGGAAGCCCGATGCCTGAGCAGAAATCAGAGGAAAAGAACACCATGAATCTTAAGATCAATGAAGACTGAAAGCAGACTAAAACGTAGGATATTACTCCAAAAATACTCTATAATCATCAACACAACAGAATGAAAAACAATTGCAGTATAGAATACCAGCAAAGGTTTTTCTCATGAGTAAAAAAGTTTATTTTTATATTGACCATAGGACAATAAGGAGAACATGGAAAAGTTAACACTGAAACTTCCTGTTGAAATATACAATGAGAAAATAATTCTAAAAAATAGTAGGGTACCAAAAAGAGCATTTATCTGTAGTTAAAAATAAATAACATTAATGGCACAGTGGAAGTAGCATGCAACAAGATAAAGTATGACAACTTACTGAAGCATCCCTTAGGATCAGAACTGCCAAGCCTTGTTCCCTGTCCGAAATTGGAGAGAAAGAGGATATGTGAGATTTCATTTCCTGCTATGCGATTCATAGATCTTTTCCAATCATACTTTTCAGGAGTTTTGAGAGTACCTGACCACCAGCCAAAAGGACAACAGCCAATTTCCCCTCTGAAATGGCTTTCAAGCCCCTCTTCCACCACCTCTGCTTGTCCTCAGGAGTTCTATCTTCGACGGTCGAGACACTCGACTCCGGCACAGGCTCGACGGCTGGCAAAGGAACACCTGTGCTCCCGAGCACCATCACATGATCAGAATTCAGAAAATTGCACACGTTACATGGGAAAATGCCTATGGATGGATGATCTCACACCTTGTGATCTGAGCGAGCATCGGACGATCCGGTCAATCCTAGCAAGATCTAGGCTCTGAAATGCAGTTCACGAAGTTGAGTAAGCCAAGGTCAATATCTCACGATACACAAAAATGCATTGCTGTCAATTCACCTTGTGCATGAGATCACAATTAAGCTCAATGTACAAAGGCAGCAACAGTGGGCTGTGTACATCCATTGTGGATGTAGAGGCCGGATTTTAATCCATTTTCTAAAAAAAAAAAACAAAGGCAGCAACAGATGATGAACTACGAATACATACAAGGATCAAGCTAAAGCTAACCAGTAACTATTTCAACTAGGAATTTCTCCATCTCCATGAGATCAGCTGCGCATCTGAATTGCGCCACAATCGCAACGCAAAAAAAAACAAAAAAAAAATCTTTACCAAACATTCGATCAACAAACAGACTAGTGTCCACTCAAAACGGAATCTTTACGCAGAAGTCTCAACTGAGCAACCGAATCTAAAACTCTAAAAAAGAAAACATCAAAACGCGAGGAGAAGCAGCAGCAGCAGGAGCAAGGGATCTCGACCTCGATGTCCCGGACGAGGAAGTCGCGCTCCTCGGGGGCGAGCTCGTCCCAGAGCGCGAAGGCGCCCTCCTGGCCGTAGTCCTTGAGCCTCTCGACCAGCTCCTGCGGCGGCGCGGCGCCCCACCTCCCCGCCGGCGCCGGCGCCCGCGGCGCCACCACGATCTCCGCCATCTCCTCCTCGAGCGAGAGCTAGAGCGAGAGCGAGAGAGATCTGCGAGCGATGGCGGATGGGCGGAGACTATGATGAGATGAGAGTATGATCCAATCTTGGGGAGATTATTAGTAGGAGAGAGGCTGCTGCTGCTGATTGGGTCGTCATTAGCGTTTGTGCGTGCGTGTCAGCGTGAGACGAGGAGAGGAGCCCCACATGGCAATATTAGGGCCTGTTCACTTTCATGCCAAAAAAAAAAACTTACTAAGTTTTGGCATTATCAAAATTTTGTCAAGTTGCCAAAATTTGCATATTTGTTTGGCAACTTACCAAAATTTTGGCAGGATTTCTTATATAGTTTCCAAAATTTGGCAGCAAACTAAATGTAACCATTTTTTGGCAACTTTACCAAAATTTGGTAAGGTTGAAAATGGCATCAAAGTGAACAGGCCATTATTTCTCAGTTATTATTATTTTTTGATTAAACACAGTACAAACGCAGGAGCTCACAATGCGCACCCTATCTATGAATGACTAGGCCGACATATCTTGAGATTGGTGAAGTCACTGATAATTAGCCCTTTGAGAGCAAGTTTAATAGTATAGCCAACTAGTAACTCTAAGTCACTTATAGTCAATTTAATAGTCAATTCATACAATGGTTACTTATAAACTGGGCATTTGTAAATTTGCCACCAGTTTTTTCAATATTGAAGGATGTCATTCGAATAACAGTTCTAGTGGTATTTTTGTAATTTTCTAGTGGCAATTTTACAATAACGATTCAAAGTAGTGGTAAATTTGTAATTGCCCTTGTAAACATATATTGCACTATTAATACATGGTCCCACCTTTTATACACATATTGTGTCTAGGAATCCGTGTTGCAGTTGGTTATAAATTGTAGTCCATTGTTCTTCTCTCTCCTCGATATGTGTTATGGGTTATAGTCTACTATTGTACCTGCTCTGAGCATATTTGGAAGACTGGGCTGGCATATCTTGATATTTACGAAGTCACCAATAATTGGCCCAAAATACGAGCATCAGTATCAAATTTAGGATTTGAACCCGGATGGACTGATTCTACTAGTGCAACCTACCCCTAGAAGACTGTCGGCATATCTTAAGATTGATGAAATCACACTAATTAGTAAAAAAATACGAGCATTCATATCAAATTTAGGATTTGAACCCGGTGGACTGGTTCAACAACAAAAAAACTTAATTAGCTGAAAATACAAGCATCCGTGTCAAATCTAAAATTTGAATCCGGGTGGACTGGTTCAACCACAAGAAATTTAACCAGCTCATGTGGTGGACTAGTTCAACCACCCGTGTCAAATCAACCACGAGGAACTTAATTAGGGTGTGTTTAGTTCCTAAAAAAAGTTGAAAGTTTAAAGAAAGTTGGGAGTTTGGAAAAAAAGTTGGAAGTTTATATGTGTAGGAAAATTTTTGATGTGATATGATATGATGGAAAGTTGGGAATAGGGGGGAAACTAAACACGGCCTTAGTTGAGCTATGCTTACTTCGTCAATTATTTAATACTCTCTCCATTTCAGGTTATAAGACGTTCTAGCATCGCCTATATTATAGATGTTAATGAATCTAGGCACACATATATGTCTAGATTTATTAACATATATATGAATGTGGGCAATGTTAGAAAGTCTTATAAGACTATGTTTAAATCCAAGGGTGTAAAGTTTTGACGTGTCACATCAAATATACGGACACACATTTGAAGTATTAAACATAGTCTAATAACAAAACAAATTACAGAATCCGTCTGTAAACCGCGAGATGAATTTATTAAGCCTAATTAATCCGTCATTAGCAAATGTTTACTGTAACACCACATTGTCAAATCATGTCGCAATTAGGCTTAAAAGATTCGTCTCGCAATTTACACACAATTTGTGTAATTAGTTATTTTTCCGTCTATATTTAATACTCTATTCATATATCCAAATGTTCGATGTAACAGGATGTAAAATTTTGCCAGGATTTAAACAGGGCCTAATATGAAATGGAGGAAGTATTTAGGGCCTGTTTAGTTTAAGAAAATTTTCCCCAAAAACATCACATTAAATGTTTAGACATATGCATGAAACATTAAATGTGGACAAAAGAAAAACTAATTGCACAGCCCGACTGTAAATCGCGAGACGAATCTTTTGAGCCTAATTAGTCAATGATTAGCCATAAGTGCTACAGTAACCCACATGTGCTAATGACGGATTGATTAGGCCCAAAAGATTCGTCTCGTGTTTTCCAGGCGAGTTATGAAATTAGTTTTCTCATTCGTATCTGAAAACCCCTTCTGACATCTGGTTAAACGTCCGATGTGACACTCAAAAAAATTTTTTTCCCCAACTATACAGGCCCTTATTATCCCTTATTCTACTTGTGCAGTTAGTGATTCTACTAGTGTCAGTGTTTCATCTGAAAAAATGTCACTGCTTTCTCAGAGCAGGTACAATAGATATAACGTGTCAAATCAACCATATTTTAAACTAGCTATAACCATATTTTAAAGAGATAAAGGAAGAGAGAATAGCAGCGGGCTATAGATCTGTAGCCAGCTACAGAACAGACTTCAAGACATAACGTGTGTATGACAGATGTGACTAAATATTAATAGTATAGTAAGCAACTATTGTATAAATTGGCTATTATATTGGCTATAGACGATTTAGAGGTGGACTATACTATTAAACTTGCTCAGTGCAGGCAGTAGTGTCAGTGTTCCTCTGAAAAATATGTCAGTGGTTTCTTTCTTTTCACTGGTTGGTGTCAGTGTTTACTGTTTACTGGTGGTGGTTTCGTTTCATGTTGCAAATGCAGTGTTTGACTTGGCGAAAGTTCTAGGAACTTAAAATGAACTTTCACCAGAGTGGATGGTAAACTTATCCCAAGGATTAAAATCCTACTCTACTCCTATAAAAATATAAAGCGTATTTGAATTGCTTTCTACTATTTGTATACATAAATAGTGTGACACTAAAGTACAATAATAAGAAAATGTTTTTGAATATGAATCTAATAACATCAATTTTACAAAATAAAAAAATATGTTCTATAGATTAATTGCTAATCAAAGTATTGTCCTAAAGAAATAAAATATCTTATATTTTTATTCGTAGCTGTCATTTATAAGTCTTTAACAATTTTTTTCGTAGAAGCGTCGCAAGATTTTCAACAAGGTAGTTTCACTATAACTTTCAGCTCAGAGAAAGAGGAAAAACAACTGAGGGGGCAATCGTTATCTTTTCCATCTACATTAGATAATAATAAAGAAATATATTTAGATATACCCTTCTTCAGGTATATAACCAAAAGTTGTTATATTTTGATAAGAGGAAGTAATAAAATAACTCTATACTATTGCAATCGCACCATTAATACATAATACAAGCTGCGAATCAGAATTGCATCAAAGATTCAGCATTGTTGCACTTGAATGCACTGGCACTTTTACTATCCCATCGAAACACAATTCAATACATGTTGGCCTTAAAAGCAAAATTAAAGGGCTCATCATCCGCATGGAAGAATTTATCTCAAATAATTAAGACACTCCATGTGATGGCACATCAGTGAGCTAGCTCTGACAGTATATGGTATGAATATCCCAGCAACTGCACGCAACCAAAAAAAGACAAACAACATTGATCCCTCTACTCGACATTCTGTTCTTGAAGCTATGTTAACCCTACAAGGTAACTCTAGTCGGATGTACATTTTGTCTACAAGTTAGAGCAAGATACAATCATACAACAGTTTTACAGCATATACCAGATTAGATCATGAATTACAACATAGTTCTAACAATAAGTACCAGACTTGGGCTTTCCTCTTTAGCATCTTAGCAGGTACATCGTAGTGCTGCACTTTTTTCCTTCTAGGGAAGTCACTTGGGAGGGAACCAACCACCATTGTATAGTTTATCTGACGGATTCGGTGCTGGGAGGCTGGCATGGTCGACTTGTGTAAAGTTTCTAGTATTGTCAAAAGAGGAACTAAAACAACTTGGTGAAGCAGAATAATCTGGTGATGGAGGTTTATTCAAGTCATGTTGAGGGAAGTATTGTTCAACAGCTGAAGTATCATCCAGAACAGGAATGTCACCTCTAAGGGTCTTGAAGGCAAACTCAATGCATGGATCTGACCAGGAATTCCCAAATAGAGATGGCACAGCCAGCCCAGACGGATAGGAGGCTGCTTCAGGATGTGGAGCTCGCGTTGGCTGAGCGGGTGCTGTGGCTGGCACATTTTGGTATTCAACATTTAACGCAGAGCTCACAAAAGGTTTTCCATCTGTTTGCATGGAAACCGGTAACTCCTGATTTGCAACATTTCTCCAAAAGCTTGTGGCAGGTGCTTCTTCCGGCTCAGGAGTTAAAGAGAAACCAACTTGCATGATATTATTTTCAGCATAATTTGGCTGTAAGTAATTTGCAGTATTTTCCCCATTGGCCTGTATTTGATTCACAGTTAATGCTTGGATGAACCGTGGCTGATCAGTGGTGCTATCCTGCATAGTTTGTATTTTGTTGACTGTGTCAGCTCGTCTAAACTGGAACTGATTGGCAGTGTTATCCTGAATAACCTGTATATGATTCACAGTATCTGCTTGCCTTGACTGGAAGTGATTGACAACGTTTTCCCTATTGGCATGTATTTGATCCACAGTTAAAGCTTGGATGAGATGTGGCTGATCAGCGGTGCTATCCTGCATAGTTTGTATTCTGTTGACTGTGTCAGCTCGTCTCAACTGGAACTGATTGACAGTGTTATCCTGATTAAGCTGTATATGATTCACAGTATCTGCTTGCCTTGACTGGACGTGATTGGCAGTGTTTTCCCCATTGACCTGTATTTGATTCACAGTTAAAGCTTGGATGAGCTGTGGCTGATCAGTGGTGCTCTCCTGCATAGTTTGTATTCTGTTGACTGTGTCAGCTTGTCTCAAATGGAACTGATTGGCAGTGTTATCCTGATTAACCTGCATATGATCCACAATATCTGCTTGGCTTGACTGAGACTGGTTGGTAATGTATTCTTGTGTAGTCTCCATTTGAAATATGGCGTCTGCTTGGCTCGACGGCAACAGATCGACAGTGTTTCCTAGATCAATCTGTATTTGATTTGCATGGCTTACTTGTGACTCTGACTGTTCAGTAATGTATTCTTGTATAGTCTGTATTTCATTGAAAGAGTCTTCTTGGCTTGACTGTAACCGACTGGCAGAACTTTCCTGCTCTGTCTGTATTTGATCCAGAGAATCTGCTTGGCTAGACTGCGACTGACCTGACATGTTCCTTTGATTAGTCTCTATTTGATTCACAGTGGCAGCACGGCTCAACTGTGATTGTGAGTAATTGGTAACGTATTCTTGTCTAGGTCGTATTTGAACAAAATAATCTGTGTGGCTCAACTGTAATTGACTGACAGCATTTTCCTGATCTGTGAGTATTTGGTTCACAGTGTCAGCTTGTCTCAGCTGTGACGAATCTGTAGTGTCCCCCTCCATAACACGTATGTGATTCCCGGTGTCTGCTTGGCTTGACAGCAACTGATTGTCAGCCCTTTCCTGAAAAGACGTCATTTCAGTGGAAATGCCTGCTTGGTTCAATCGTGACTTATCAGTAGGATTTTCTTTAGTAGACTGTACCTCATTGACAAGATTTACACTGATAGGTTCATCTTCAGGCTCAGTATTTAAATCATGAGTGATCTTCAGTGAAGCTAAGCGAGGTGATGCTCGGACAGGCATGGCAACCATTTTTGCAGGGACGATTTTATGCTTCTTGGGCTTCCCTTCTGCACTTGGCTGTTTTCTTTTTCTCGGAAAAGATTTCTTTTCCCTTGGAGCATCAACTTTGTAGGCATGTTTTTGAGATGCTATCATGCCCTCCAACTCGGGCATCTTTTTTGGGTTGTTGAGTTCTCTATATGGACTGAGCTGTTCCTCCCACGGCAGCATGAGACCTTCTGAAGTTAGCAATTCACATTGAATGGCCTTGTCGGCGGTACCTGGCCTTGTATGTTGCAACAATGTTGCTGTCTGATTTTCACAAAATGATCTAATAAGTACAAATTGTTGTGAAAAGGGGACATACAAAAGGAAATTTTTGCCATCTTCAAAACACAACTTTGGCCACAAATTTCTATTTAAATATTTTGTTAGTAATTTTTAGGCAGATCTGCACACATGATTTCCATGTATCTAAACGACAATTATTCAAGACTGGAGGGAGTAGAGTCTATAGTAAAATTGAATTCAGAAGGAATCAGAGTTCTTTATCTGATGTAATAGTGCATGAAAACTCTGATTCTTTACGCACGCAAAGAGGGGCAACCAGGACAAGGAGCAGTTGACACTTCACATGTGGCTGATGTCTGAGCTACAAGAAACATATAATTACTAGGGCTGGACTCTATAAATTTTAACCAAAGCAAATATGTTCAATTTGAGGTGTGCATGGTAATTAAGATACCTAGTATTTTTGTTTATTTAATGTCCTGATAGAAGAAGCAAAATGCCCCAGTAACTCAAACCAAGAAGAACTGCAAGGAACTCACATGAGATTGGTTTTCAATAGTACAAGGATCTTGGATAGTTCTCTTTCTTGGCCTTACAATGCATTTATAGATGTCCCCTGATTTAAGAAAACGGTGCACATCCTTCAGAGAGCGAAATTCATATCCACTGACTGGATCAATGTAGTACTGCAGAGATTAAAACAAGGCAAAAATAAGTTTAAGACACAACATTCCTGGAAAGCCCTGAAGGCTTTCATTATTAAAGGATCACAAGAGCTAGCAATGCAACATGCATTATAAAGTCAACAAGGGGAACAGTGCCCGCCTAGGCTGACAAACTGATTTTTCCTGCTTAGGCAGTCAGTAACTCGCCTTGGTGGCTGTTGGCGCTAGGTGCTGGCCTGCCATCATACCCGCACCTAGCACCAAAGGTAACACTGGGCACGCTAAAATGTAGGTTCAACTGACAGGAGCACAGGATATGCTCATATAAAAATGTTCACGCTATGAAATCATAATTGACATTTCAAACAAAGACATGCTTCAAATAATATCACAAGTAACACCAGCACCCACATGTGCCACGGAAGAGGATGACTAACAAATTTGGCCTCCTTGGAAATGTGGCGGTTCAGAACAAATGAGCTTACTGTAAAGATGGTAAGTTAACCTATGGATACGACAAAAGGGAACTTTTGCAAGAAACACACAGGCCCTATATTGCTTTTAACTGCTTTTCTTATTGAGATGGTCGCATACGACAGCATACATACAGCACCTGTTGAATATATTTCTTGGGTGGCTACTCTACCTCAAAATAGAACCAAGATGCAAGTGGAACAATATTGCTGGTTGCAATTATATTAGGCATAGGGTATTGTTGCTGCACAATATTGAGATGAATATGGAGAGTTGAAACTCAGCTTAGAGTTCTTGAGATATTAAGTGCAAGTATCCATAGACATGCTAATGACTTTGGACCGATCCGGTGATTGTGCTGCAGTATGGAATCTGGTTCTTTACTGATTCTAGTAAGATTTAGTTGTCACGGCTCCAAAGAAATGAGTGTTTCAAACAACAATTACTCCCACCGTTCAAAAATATAGTGTGTATTAGGTTTCATTAGGACAAGGCTTTGACCAAAAATTACTCTGTTAGGATCTCATTTTTGTGATAAAAGGCATAATCATAATTCATAAGTACTTTTGAATACAAATCTAATAACATCATTTTTTTTCATATAAATTATACTCCCTCCAGTTTGCACATACTTGCCGTTTCGGACAAGACAGATGTCAAACTTCTAGACATTGACTATGCCCTTCTAAAATATTTACTTCAAAAATATGGACACCATATATATAAGATTAATCTTGAAAATTACCTCAATAAAATCATATATTGTTGATATTTGTACTTTTGTACATATATTGTAATAGAAAACAGAGGTCAAATTTGTTATTTGGAGACCATGTCCATGTGCAAAACAACAAGTATTTGCCAACTGGACATGTCAAAGCCTTGTCCTAACGAAACCTAAACACCTTATATTTTTTAACCGAGGGAGTAGTTCACAGTTAGAATCAAATAAGCGCTTTGAACCGAGCCTTAGATGTATTGTTTTAGGCAGAAATTAGCAAGAAAAAAGTAACACATTGCAGCATACCGGATCAGTCTTCAGATTTGATCCATTCTTCCTTGGTCTGTCCTCTTTCCACCATCCATCAGGAAGCCCATCAACAATTAGATCATCCTTTCTTTGAACCTAGCAATGAAATAATTAGAGCTAGTTAGATATATCTTTTTCAGATAAGGAGTAAGAGAAAATGGATCATTACAGCATACCAGCTCATTCTTGTGATTTGATACATTCTTTTCCGCACTGTTTTCTTTCCATTGTCCACCGGGAAGCCCATTGATGCATGCTTCACCCTTGGTTTGAACCTATAATGAAATAACAAGTATATTGGTTTAGACAGAAAGGCGCAAGAGAAAAAGGGTCATGATAGCATGTTGTTTACTCGGTTTAGATAGAACTCAGCAAGAGAAAAAAGGGTCATGAATCATGACAGCATACCGGGTCACTCCTGTACTTTGACCCATTCTTTGTTAGCATGCCTTCTTTCCACCATCCATCAGGCCCCTTCATGACTGGTTTATCACTATTTTCAACCTAAGAATAAAATAATTATAATGACAAAGTGAAGTGTTTTAGATAGAAAAGGCAAGACAAAAACAAGGATCGTTACAGCATACCAGATTACTCTTGTGATTTGGTTCATTCTTTCCTGGACTGTCCTCTTTCAAACAGTCATCAGACAGCCCATTCATGGCAGCTTCATCCTTGACTTGAACCTAGCAACGAATATAGAGTGGTCATCATTGACATATATGTCATGTTGCACTTGGAACAAATGAAAAGGGGTAGATGAAGTTAGAAATCTGCATACCATAAAGGGCTTTCTTCTGACAAGCCCACTTCGAGTTCTAGAGCATGAACTGTCACTGTAATCCATCTGGATGCTTTCTCTGACAAGCCCACTTCGTGTTCTTGAACATGACCCCTCTTTGGAACCCACAATGATGTTTCCTCTAACAAACCTGCTTGGAGTTGCAGAATATGAACCATTACTGGCAGCCACAGTAGTGTTTCCCCTAACAAGCCCACTTCGTGTTTTAGAGGATGAACCTTCACTGAAATTCATAATGTCACCTCCCCTAACAAGCCCACTTCTTGTTTTAGAGGATGAACCTTGATTTAAACCCACAATGCCATCTCCCCTAGCAAGCCCACTTCGTGTTTTAGAACATGATCCCTCATTGGAATCCAAAGTGGCATTTCTTCTAACAAGCCCACTTCGTGTTTTAGAACATAAATCTCCCACGTTGGAATCCACAACGCCATTTGCCCCAGCAAGCTCACTTCGTGTTGTAGAATATGAACCTTCATTGGATCTCACATTGGTGTTTCCCCTAATAAGCCCACTTCTTGTTTTAGAAAGCGAAACCTCATTGGACTCTACAGTGCTGTTTATCCTAACAAGCCCACTTCTTGTTTTAGAAAACAGAACCTCATTGGACTCTATAGTGTTGTTTAACCTAACAAGCCCACTGCGTGTTCTAGAACATGAACTGTTGCTGTAATCCATAATGTTTTTCCCCTGACACTTGGTGTTCTAGAACATGTGAACTCCTGTGGAGGTTACTTCAGTTCACAAGGACCTGTTCAATCACAACAAAATATAAATAAATAAAATTTCCTGAAGCCACAGAAGAGAACAATAAATTCATTCCATAAAATCAAAATAGTCTGATGATGACGATGATGCCCGATTATTTGTCAGGCCCAATGTTTTCAATTTGTCCGACTAATCGCGATTAGTGTCCTGGCCGGTACTAAGGTGGCTTGATTCTAACCACGATTAGTTGGAAAGTCACTCGATTAGTTGTTATTAGTCACTATTAGTCATCCTAGTCAGTATTGAGGCGACTAGACTGTCTTTCCAATTTAAACACATTGGTCAGAACTAATATTTGAAAAAAAAAAAGCTAAAAAGGTACTGTTACGAAAATACTTTGTTCATTAAGATTTGCAGAGATTAACGATGATGATAATGTTTCTGGATTACCACTCAAGTAGAGAGAAAATTAGACAAGCTATATGGTGCACAAATCATAATTTAGTACGACAGATAAGTAATTGAGGTGGTCGCATGTCTTAGCCTTCATAAGGACATTCTTTCCATCTTTCTGTGCCCAAATAAGGAAAACAGGCTTCCAAGAAATTGCAACCTTCTGCAGCCCTGCTTAGCCTTATCTATCAAAAAAGGGAAGCCATACTATTAAAGAAACAAGTTATTCTCCTCGATCTCCCATAAGGTTAGAAATCCAGTGCCACTAGTCACTTAAAACTAGTAGTCCGCAATTCTTTTTTTTTTCCTGATGGGCGCATAAATCCCTACCTATTTTCCATTGGTTCATAGGAAAAAAACTGTTCATAGCTTAAGAACGAGCCTCAACTCAAAAACCGTGTGGCACAAACTATTAAAAATAACAAAAATATAGCTAGTGGCGGACATAACGTGGGGATATTGGGTGGTGTGGGGCAAAGAGGGGAAGGCAATCGGATCCCCAATTTCTCTCTTTTCTTTTCTTGAGATTCCATGGAGGGTTAACACTATCACACTACGGCATAAGCTTGACAAATCCGCAATCAGGTTAAATGATTCACCGATTCAGTGGAGTAGAAAGCCTCTCAGCGTGCCACAACACAATTTCCCCCAAAATAAATTCAAACGAGCTAGGGATAATCACCATAAGAAAAAAATCACAGAAATCAACCACGTCCGGGTGGATTCCCCCAAACTTTACCCGCGACGACTACTCCGAGGCGGCCGAGAGGATATACCTTCGAGGAGGAGGAGTCGGCGGAAGAAGCAGGAGGAGGAGCACCCTGCACCCCCACAGGCATGCCCAGCGGAGAAACGGATCGACCCTCCCTCGCAGCAGCAGCGGGAGAGGAAAAACCCTCGGAAGCAAACCGAGCGCCAGTCAACGAAGGGACGGACCGGAGAGAAGCGGATGAGGAGGAGGGGCTTGCCGTCGCCGGGCGCCGCGGCTAGTGGTCGGCTGGTGGCGCGGCCATAGCTAGGGTTAGCGAGCGCGCGGGGGGGAGCGCGTGCGTGGAGAGGGGGGAGAAGAGAAGAAGAGGAGGGAGACCTTTTTTTTTTTTTCTTTTTAGGCTTCGCGAAGAAGAAGACGGGGTGGGTGGTGGTGAGGTGAGGTGGTGACTTCGGTGAGTGAAGTGAACTAGTGAAGTGGTGTGGGGGGGCGCCACGTAGGCTCACTGTTACTCTGATGAACCCACTGGCTGACAGTGTGATTACTGACTGACACGGCGTGTTTACTCGTCGTTCGCCCAAGCAAAGTTCGGAACTTTCTTTCCTCTAACGTTAAGGGCATGTTTAGTTGGTGAAATGAAAATTTTTGGACGTCGCATCGGACGTTTGATCGGATGTCGGAAGGGGTTTTCGGATACGAATGAAAAAACTAATTTCATAACTTATCTGGAAACTGCGAGACGAATCTTTTGAGCCTAACTAAACCGTCATTAGCACATGTGGGTTTCTGTAGCACTTATGACTAATCATGGACTAATTAGGCTCAAAAGATTCGTCTCACGATTTGCATGCAAATTGTGCAATTACTTTTTCTTTTTATCTATATTTAATGCTCCATACATGTGTCCAAAGATTCGATGTGATGTTTTTTGCGAAAAATTTGTTGGATTGCGTTCGATTGTTGCTTTTTAGGTTGTGTTATTCTCCCTTTTCCAAACTCACCTCCCTCTTTTTCTTTTTAGGTTGTGGCATGGTTCCAACAAACCCTTTTTTTAAACTGCTAACCAGCGTGTTTTATGCAAAAGTTTTATATAGAAAAAATGCTTTAAAAAAATCATATTAAACTATTTTCTAAGTTTTTTTAGGCTAATGCTTAATTAATCACAAGTTAATAAGCAACCTGTTTTCCGTTCGGAAAGACTCAGCGATAGATGAGGTACAATAGCAAACTATAAACCAACTATAAACACATATCGAGGAGATAAAAGAGAAAAAAGAAGAGCGGTGTGTTACAGATTTGTAACTAGCTGCAGCACGGATTGCAAAAAGCGTGTGTATGATAGGTGGGACCATATATCAATAATGTAGTACCCCCTCCGTCCCATAATATAACAACCTAAGACTGGATGGGATATTTCGTAGTCCAATAAATCTAAGACAGGAGGCATGTCCAAATTCGTTGTACTATGAAACATCCCATTATGTTCTAGGTTGCTATATTATGAAATGGATGAAGTATATGTTTATAGGTAACTATTATATGTATTGGCTATTAAATTGATTATAGATGATTTATAGCTTAATTAGTTGTACTATTAAACTTGCTCTTAGAGGTCAGTTTTTCCTGTTACGCGAAATAAGATAGGCCATCAGCGTATGATTGATCGAGTATTAATTATTACGAACTTAAAAATTGACTTGTTCTTTTTTAAAGAACTTTTATATATAAAAAACTTTTGTAAAAAAACACATTGTTCGATAGTTTAGGAAACGTGTGAAAAAAATAAGGAAGTTGTAGCTTAGATTTGGAGCTTTAGAACAGGGCAAGATGATGCAACTCATTATCTTATACTCCCTCCGTTCTAATAAAAGTATAATACATATGTGACATATTATAGTACTAAGCAAGCAATTATTCAGATTCAAATTACTTGGTGTTTTACTTTATTCTAAGCCAAACACCTATTATATATCTCACAATTATAATTTTTAAAAACTTATATATCTCTGACCATTAATTTTTTAAATTTTATATAGTTTTAACATCGGTGCTCCAAGGACAGTGGATGCACCAACGGGCCGGAGGCGAGGTCCCTCCGGCGAACCGGCCGGCGATGGCGCCGCCGATGCATGCTCAAGCCAGTAAGCCACCTGGAGTACATGTACAAGATGCTTCTGGACGTGTAGCTAGAACTAGAAGCCTAGCACACTGGGTTGACAAATAAAAAAGATGGCACAGTACCTGTGCTGCTGTGCGGCTTGCAAACTGCCTTCAGTGAAATCCATATCGGAGAAACTCGCATAGAGAATTTTAGAATGAGTACGAGACATCCCTAATCTTATTATCACCATGAATCTTATTGCGAAATGTCAAGCTGATCAAATTCTGTCACACCAGTGGCAGCTTAGTACAAGCCGTCAAGAGGTTTTCTCAAGGTGATCAAACGCTGGTCGATCTGCATGCTCTTGTGCTACAGAAAGATCGATCGATCTGGCATGCCCATGTTTTTTTTTTTTTTTTGGGCAGGAAGATCAAGGTTCATGAGGCTAGCTAGCTCAGTGCCTGAAGTGCCTGACGCCGGTGAAGAGGAGGGAGACGCCGTACTTGTTGCAGCAGTCGACGGCGTCGCCGTCCCTCATGCTGCCGCTCGGCTCCGCGATCACGCCGATGCCGTTCTGGCACGCCTCCTCCACGGCGTCGTTCCAAGCTGTTGTTGCATTGTAAGGAAGGCATCCACGAACACGAAAATGTGATTCTTACAAAATGTGACAACATTGCAAAGCTGTTGTTGTAGTGTGTGTGACAGAACGTGCAAGGAAGTAATCGTTGAACATGATAGTGGTGGTTGCAATGCTAAAAATGTAATTCTTAAAAAGAAAAGAGAAGTATTTCATGATTCAGAAGCTACGGATGCTGGTGGCTTGGTCATAAATCAAACATAAATTCAACTACTACTGATCAGCAAATGAATGTTTCAGAACCTACATATGCCGGTAGCTTGGTCATAAATCAAACATAAATTGAACTACTACTGATCAGCAAATGAATTGACTCAGAACCTACAGATGCTGGTTGCCTGGGTCATAACTCAAACATAAATCCAACTAGTAGTGAAGTTCGCATTATCTGTTTGTTTTGATTGCCACTATGTTAATGTTGTGTGCAAACAAATTCAGGAAATTATCAGAGTCCAGATTTTCCAGTAATGCAACGTTTGTTCTTACCGAATGGGAAGAATGCATCACTGGCCAAAGCAGCTCCTTTGGCCTCCTCTCCTGCTTTCCTGAAAGCAATTCTCAGACTCTCCAGTCTGTTTGGCTGGCCACTTCCCATGCCTAACATGCAGTTATTCTGAGGATAATCCACAGCATCATGTTAGTCCACCTAATCAACAGATTATTTTGTTCATGTAGCAGAGGCAAATATCACTGACCTTGGCTATCACAATGGCGTTACTCTTTACGTGCTTTACACAAAGCCAGGCAAATTTGGCATCAGAGAGCTCACTGTCTTGAGGAGCCCTCTCGGACACTGTTGTGAAGGTGATATCTTCTGGAGTTAGATCATCAGACTCTTGAGCCAACCAGCCACCACTGACTTGCCTAAGTGATAGCATCCCTTTTCCACTTCTCTTCGCCTCCAGTATCCTCAATGTCTTTGATTTCCCTTTGAGGATCTCAAGACCCTTTTCTGTATAGCTGGGTGCAACAACAATCTCGTAGAACATTCGCGTCTGTCCATCTGTAGGGCTCCTGAATTCACGGATTTCTTTTGCAAGATCCTGAAACATGATATAGAGTGTGAATAATGGTCATGCCCAACAATACAAGTGTTTAGAGGCAAGAAGTCTACTGGATACCTCATCAATTGTCGTATTGAAAGCAACTATCCCACCAAATGCACTAACAGGATCTCCCTTTACAGCCAACCTGTATGCTTCAAGAATATCCTGTCGGGATGCTACTCCACATGGATTTGTGTGCTTAACCACAACACACGTAGGACTCTCAAACTCTGATACACAGTTCCATGCAGCATCCGCATCTAAGTAGTTGTTGTAAGACATTTCCTGTAACAGAAAATGTCATATGTAAACACAAGAAACGTCACATTACTGGTACAACATGAGTTCGCAAAGAGTGGAAATGGCCAGAAACAGGTTATATGTACTGAAAAAAACAAATACTAAAGTCAGATAAACATGCAAGTAGTAAAAATCAAGTTGAAAGAGATATTTTTTTGTAAGTTACTATCCGTGTTTCATTTTAGTTGAATGAAAGGAGGCATGATTTTCTCACCTTCCCATGGTGCTGAATTGCTGTTGCAATACCACCAGCATTAACTACAGAAAGACTCTTGTCCCCATAGAAGGCAGCTTTTTGATGAGGATTTTCACCATAACGAAGTGTAGATTTCAGGGACAGGGGCACGGTGAAGTTCGGGGGGAATACATCTCCTACATGAGAACATGATAGTGTAATGATATCTGAGGAAATGTTGACAAAACCATCATATATAAACTAGATCATTACAAAAAGTTAGTGTTAATACCTTTGTTCGATTGCTTCCACAACCATTCTGAGACAGCTGAATCATAAGAAGCGACATGTTGGAAAGCTTTCCATGCTAGCATCTTGCGGAATTGCTGGTCATCTTGTTTTCCTTGCAGATACTCTAATAGAGCAGGGTAATCTTCATGATCCACCACAACAAGAACATCCTTATGATTCTGTCAGGCACAGGAACACATCACAATTGAGCAACAATAGAACTGTTCCTATCAATGAACAACAAATACCATCTGTATAAATAGATTGGGAAATCCATTTACATATGTCAACATGATATCAAATTTGTATGAAGATATCAATCCCCAAGCTAACTAAAAAGTCTCAAGAACCAATAAATCACCTTAGCTGCTGCTCGGATCATCGTAGGTCCACCGATATCAATGTTTTCAATGCCATCCTCGAAAGAAATTACACCAGAGGTGACCTTGTTATAGAATGGATACAAGTTCACCACAACCACATCAAATGTCCCTGTGCCCAAAGGAAAAGGTCCTAGTTAACTGACAATACTTCATCACATTAACTCTTTACAATGTTCGAGAGAAGATAAGTCAGTAACACAAATGAACTAACAATCTCACCAATGCCATGCTCATTCAATGCCTTAAGATGATGCTCCTGGTCTCTTCTTGCAAGAATACCACCATGTACACTGGGGTGCAATGTTTTAACTCTACCATCAAGCTGAATTTACCAAATGTGAACCATTGGATAAAATGAAATTTATTTGCAGTCAGTGCAAACATATCTAATTAAGGGACTAAACTGAGTAACCAACAATGATAAACGATGCTAGGAAGCAACATATATTTCAAGAAATGTAGGAGTAAAATAAAAATTAGGTTATACCATTTCAGGAAAATTTGTAATTTGTTCAACTTTTGTAACATTAACTCCAGCTGCTTCCAGGCTTGATGCTGTGCCACCAGTCGAAATAATAGAAAACCTACAGTAGCAAAATGTCCATAAGATGATCATATACTAGATTGAAAAAGAATCAACAGTAGAAATCTAATCATGGTTCATCCTTTATAAAATCATGTTTCGTTATCCTGATCCAAATTGTCAGCCTTAAAATTATGCAGCTGGGGAAGATAAACTGCAAGAAGCTTATTATGGCGAATAAAGCCTAACTTTACAAAAGGGCAAATATGATAATTTACTACTGGTCTACTGCTTGATATAGGAATTTGATATACAACAAATAGTTCCATGGTGATGATGAGAGAAGCTTTAAAGCACAAAATTCAAATATTCTAAAGTGAACTTGACAGCAAAACCACAACTGTTAAATATAAAACCGAAAAGGGGAGCATCCCACAACATGAAAGGTTTACCCCAAGGCTTGAAGGCCATTCCCAAGATAGGCCAAGTCTGTTTTATCCGACAATGATATCAGTGCTTGTTTGACTCCTGCTGTGGTAGGAACTTATTATTAGCTCACACATTGAAATATATCTTTATGTCAAGAATGAGAAAACACAAAAATCAATGGGCGTATAGAAATCAACAGGAGTACAGGGCCAAAATTGATTTGTTCAAAATAAATCTAATCATGGTTCAAAATAAACTATAATAAGAAGCTTATTACAGAGAATAAAGCCTAACTTTGCCAAACAGCAAATGATAAGTTCACTGTTCGATATAGGAACTTATTATTAGCTCACACATTGAAATACATCTTTGAGCATGCTGCATGAATCTACTGTTTGAGAGAACATAGAAAATAATGGGAATAGAAAAAACAACGGCACCAAATTTATCTGTTCAAAACATTCAACCAATATAAACAGTGCAACAAATCAAACATATCTACATGGATTTCTGGATGGAACTAAAATAAACCAGTACAAAAGGATCTCAACGGAACATAGTCATCAACTAGAATATGGCGTGCAAAGTGCTAAATTTTAAAATTCACACGTATGAATTTTATATCGAATGGTATTATACAAGAATATAGGCATTGAAACACCAAAGCCAACTAACTGTTGTTAAGCATGCTGCATGCATTTAAGCATTTAGAACACACATATTTGCCCCCCTTAAAAAAATCATACTCCCTCCGTTTCAAAATGTTTGACACCGTTGACTTTTTAGCACATGTTTGACCGTTCGTCTTATTCAAAAAAATTTGTGAAATATGTAAAACTATATGTGTACATGAAAGTATATTTAACAATGAATCAAATGATATAAAAAGAATAAATAATTACTTAAATTTTTTGAATAAGACGAATGGTCAAACTCGTACTAAAAAGTCAACGGTGTCAAACATTTTGAAACGGAGGGAGTATATCCTTGCAACAATTGGACACTACAGCTTTTCTGTCAGTGCAGTTTTGCAACAAAAATGCAACTTATTCTTTCCGCGTTAGGGTTTTGTTGGGGTTTAAGTAATTTAAAACACATAGCTCCTGGTCGAACAAATCCCCCAATACTAGCCAATGTGCATCTATCCATCCGTACATTGCACTACAACCAGCAAAGTAAAAATTCACTCTAATCACACACACACAAATCAATCAATCTTATGGCATGGAAAATATTATCGGACACCCTTGCATAACCTCCAGCATTTCATGAAAAAAGAAATCAATAATTTGCACTTTGGCCCGAAAACCAAACCAAGAAAAGAGAGCAAGCAGAGGCGTATACACCCACCGCTCGACTTAGCCTGTGTCGCCGTCGACGCACCGGCCTCCGCCGCGGCCATGGCCCGCACACCCGCCGCACGCCCCGCCGACGACGAGGACGACAAGCTGAGGACGCGGCGGCTCTGCACACAAGAAAGGGGGAAAACCAAACCAGACCAGCCACTGAGCTTAGCGGAAGCAACGAGCAAAAGGAGAAGAGAAAAAAAAAAAAGCAGCAGCAGCTCCAGAGCCAGGACGAGCTCGGGGAGGAGGAGGAGGAGGAGGAGGAAAGGAGGGAGAACCTGGTGGTCAAGAGCGCGGGGGAGGAGGTGGCGCGGGGACGCGCGCACGCCGGCGCAGACCTTGGCGGCGGCGGCGGCGGCGGCGGCGGGAGAGGAGGCGAGGTTGAGTGGCATTCTCGTAATTTCGCGGCCTCCTTTTCTCGGGGGCGGATTTGTTTTGTCGCGTATCTCTCTCCCTCTGCTCTGTGAGTGCGTGCGTGGGAGATAAAAAGGGTCGCGATGCGGTTTGATGGGCTTTCTTTTCGTAGATGGGCCAAACACATGGTCCCAAGATGGACCGGGCCGATTTATGAGCTCACAAAGGAATAAGTCCACTTTAACTCCCTTAAAATGACCCGAATCTAATCCGTGACCCTCAACCGTAAAACCGGATAGGACGACTCCCTGAATTATTGAAACCAGTACAATTTGACTCCCTCAGCGGTTTCGGAGTGTGGTTTTGCTGATGTGGCGCTGACGTGGCGATATTGACCTAGTCTATATCTCACGTGGCGCTTACGTGGCAATAGAATAAAAAAAATCTATGAGACCCATATGTTATTCACACATAAAAAATATTATGGGTCCCACTGATTATGTGGGATCCACATGTCATCCTCTATGTTCCTCTTCCTCCTCCCTCTCTCCCTTCTCTCTTTCTCTCTCTTGGCGCAATCTGTGGGCAGGGGCGGCGACGTCGGCGGGCGAGGGCTGGAGCAGCGTCGGGCTGCGGCTCATGCTACCAGGTACGAAACTGGTCAGATTTTAGCGTCGCAACGAACCAGCGTTCCAATTAGCAATCATTTGATTTGATTGGTCAGGAGGTGCTACTCCATTTTTCTACATCAACATCGAGACGGTGATCATCACCAACATGAACTACTACCCGGTTGGCTGTTGCCAGCTACCACTTCGACCTGAGCGGCACGGCGTTCGGCGCCATGGCTAAGCCGGGGCTCAACGACAAGCTCCGACACTCCGGCATCATCGACATCCACTTTAGGCGTGTGCCGTGCAACTACCCGGGGCTCAAGATAAACTTCCACATTTAGGAGGGGTCCAACCCGGTGTACTTCGCCGTGCTCGTCGAGTACGAGGACCTCGACGGCGACGTCGTGCAGGTCGACCTCATGGAGTCCAAGTCGGCGTACGGCGGCGCCATCGGAGTGTGGACGCCGATGAGGGAGTCGTGGGGCTCCGTATCGGCAGCGACTCCGACAAGACCCTTTGTCACCAACAACGTCATCCCAGCCAACTGGACTCGAATCGCGCCATCACTGCCTCTGTCACCCCTTCCGTGCCGACCTCATTCCCTCCGCTCTCGCCCACTGCCGCGCCTCTCCCGCCTCGGTCTCTCCCTCTGCCCGCGCCTCCCCGACGCCACCCTCACCGCGCTCACCGCCGCACCGTCCATCTCCGCAGTCGACATCTCCTGCTCTCGGGGATTCCTGCTGCTGCGCTTGTCGCTGCATGCCCGAATCTGAATGATCTCGACTTCTCCAATGACCACTACGGCTCGACCTCGGGAATGCGGCGGCGGCGGAGGTGGCCAAGGTGCGTCGCCTGCAGAGGGAGAGACCGAGGATGACATGTGGGCCCCCACATGTCAGTAGGACCCACAATATTTTTTTCGTGAATAATAGATGGGTCATACATATTTTTTTTTTTAATTCTAATGCAACGTAAGCGCCACATGGGACATGGACTAGGTCAACGTCGCCACGTCAGCGCCACATCAGCAAAATCACCCTCCAAAACCGCTGAGGGAGTCAAATTGCATTGGTTTCAATAGTTCGGGGAGTCGTCCTATCCGGTTTTACGGTTAAGGGACAAGGATTAAATTCGGATCACTTTTAAGGGAGTCAATGTGGACTTGTTCCGCTCACAAAATGCTAAAAAAATCACAAATATTTATCCCTTCAAAAACCAAATTGGCTGCGTTCGGCTGGGCTAGCTGCTGCTGCAATTGTTGTGACTTGCTGGAGCCTGCTAATGGCCTAAGACCCGCTCCATTCCCAATCAACACCACAACAGTCAGATCAAATAGTTCAAACCAACCCAACCCGCAAATCTCCTTTCAGAACCCAAACCAATCCAATCCATTTCTCACCTCAGCCCAAACCGCACCAATCCAATCCCTTCCTATGGATTCAATCCACCTTGTCAAACCATTCTAGACCATTTAGAATCCACCTTGACTACAAATCCATTTGATTCACCATCAACTAGAACATGCAGCGTGCTCGACGAGGAGCCCTGCTCCGTGGCATGATCGTCCGGATGGGCTCGGCGGTGTGATGGTGCCGGCGTGCTCGACAACGACGGGGAAGGAGCGTGGAGCCGGTGGAATCGAGCAAGACGAGGTCTCCGGCGCGGCGAGAGCAGCAGCTACATGTTTCCCTATGTAGAAGCAGTCAGCGCACGACGGCGAGCCTGGCATTCATGGTGCCGCCGCCATGGTTTGCGTCGACCTCGCCGGCCATCACGGCGTCGCGCGCAGCCTGAACGGCAACAGCAAGCCGAGCACGCGGTGGCCGCGATGCAGCTTGTTAATCGACCAGGAACATGCACCGTCTGTCGCCGTACTTCCGGGCGAGGCCTGCGCGCGGCGGCATGAACGCTCGTAAGCGTGAAGCGTGGGTGTACGTCGCCACCGTCGCCGCCACCAAAGCTGCTGGAGTGGGTCGTCCACGACTATGGGACCTGATCTAGTCTGTTTAGTTGAAACCATTCACAATCCATGGGTTCAATCTATGGACTGAATCCATGTTGTACTCAGAAAATCGTAACCATCACCAAACCACCCCAAACCTCTTTTCTGGTGGATCCAAACCAATCTTCAGTCCAACCAAAGCACACCCAGATACAAAACCAATCCATTCAACCCATTACTTGCTGCAGTTGGCTGCCGGTTTGAACAGCCGCAGCCGCAGCTGCTGGTGCAAGTGCCTCCGAACAAGCCCATTATAAGCAAATTTAATTTTTCACATTTTCATGCAACTTTCCTCGAATCTCTGCCATGATTTGCATGATTTTCACGTCGACTAGAAAAACAAAATAATGAACCCGTACACTCAAGGGTTCACCTTTCTGATTGAGCGTAGGATCTTTGATCCAAGCGATATGATAATTTTCGTCAAACTTCAAGAAACTTCTACTCTCTCCGTCCGTGAATATAAGGGATTTTGACATTTTGTTTGCACCGTTTGACCATTCATCTTTTTTTTGAGGTTATTTAAAAAATTTTGAAATTATTATTTATTTTATTTGTGACTTAATTTATTATCCAAAGTACTTTAAGCACAATTTTTCGTTTTTTATATTTATACAAATTTTTTTAAATAAGACAAGTGGTCAAACGTTATACTGGAATAGTGAATATCCTTGTACTCACGGATGGAGGGAGTATATAATCTATGTCGAATTTGTTATTTCAAAATTATATTCTCGAAAACCATTCGAAATTTCCCTCCGAATCTTCTCCCGTTCCAGATCGAAACCTCTAAATTCGATCCAATTTTGCTAAAATTTTCACGGTTTCGAATCGGTTCTCGCCCAAACAAAAACCTTCACATCCACATCCGCATCCACTCCCAGCTGGCCGAGGAGGCACTGCGCGGTGGGCCCCACATGGCAGCGACGCCCCCCTGACCCCACTCCGCAAGACACGCGTCCGCTCCACGAGTCAAAGGCGAGGTCTCCTCCCTTCTTCCGCCGCGCGTCGCCTTCTCCTCCTTCCTAACCTAGGGCTCCGATTTCGCCAGGTGTTGCCCATCGCGACCGCGCCACCGCCGCCGCCGCCGCCACCGCCACCGCCACCGGCCGGTAAGCGAGCGGCGCCACCCTAACCCTGACCCCGTCGTCCGTCCGGGGTCGTCGGGTTCGTTGTTGATTCTATTTTATTTTATTTTTTTATCTCTTCTCTTGCAGTTGTGTGGGGTTTTGGCGATGGAGATGGTGATCGGTGCGGTTTTGCTTTCCTCGTGGGGGAGGGTTTTTTTTCTTTTTTTTTATTCTGTAGTTTGCGATGGATTGGTGGTGATGTTGATGTTGGAAGGAGGATTTTTTGCTCGTTGATCGCGATTCCCCGCGCACTTTGTGTTTGGATCAAACAGAGGCGGGTCTTTGCCCTCGTACTGTTCGTTCACCATTCGCTCGATCGACAGAAGAAGAAAAAAAAGAAGTGCAGAAAGCGATGGATGGAGGAGGGGACAAGGCAGAGACAGAGATAGTTCTCATGTTTCACTTTTAAAAAAAAAAGTATTTTCTTTTCCTCTAGTGGTGGGAATCCAATTAATTTCAATTTCGATCGAAAGTACACAAGGATGATATGATCGGTCTTTGTCAATCACTAATCCTGAACTTAGTCGTAAAAGTATCTGTTTGGAGAAATAGAAAAAAAAAGGGACTTTCTTTCGTTTGTTCGTTCAAAAATAAGATTTCCTTTTTCCTGGATTACCGTTCGTAAATTCACATCGCTTTTGCTTTATTCGAACACCAAACTTTCTTAGGTTGAACAGTTATTCCATCACCTTCTCTGCATATATTGTAGTGTTAAGAACTCAAGAGGCATATGTGCAGGTTATTAAATATGCCTGTTGAATTACAATTGCACAGAACAAAGCATATCTGATAAATCTGTTAACCAGAATGAGACTATGAGTGATTTTGTCACGTAGGCTAATGCAAAGGTCATGGATTGTGCATGGTTCTCATAGTAGCTAGTCAATCCACTAGTTTGTTGGACCAGATAATTTATTTATATCATGATGTGGTGCCCTGTGCCCACACCACATGGCTACATGTGATTCTGCACTTCTTCATGCTCCACAATGCTGTATGAGCACCTGAATAGCTCTGCTCTGCGCCGCTGCACGCCATCTGGGAGGCCTACTTTTCATGCTTTTCACTCCGCAAAAACTGGCAGATATGAGTGATATACTGAATTGGTCTTGGGTTGTACACTTTCTCTGACAGTACAGGTAGAGTTTCATTTGTTTGTGGATTGCTTGATGATAACCAATGGAGGGCTCCTGTTGATCCATGGCAGCTGCTATCTTTCTTTCATTGATTTCTGCCGGATAGGACTGAGCCTTTTCTCTGTGTGCATTACTGTAGTATTAGTGTGGCATAGACTGTTATTTTACTTATTTGGAAAAAAATGGAGGATGGAACAATGAAATATATTCAGAAATATCACTATTTTTGTATACCGTACATTTAATGCTGTAGCATCGTTCTACCTTCATATTATATATCGTAGTTTTTGCTCATTTGGTTTCTTGACTTCATTTATCACTATATATCGAATTATCACTATCCTGTTGCTCTCGTAGCTGGAAGTTGTAAGCTTGGAGTAGTTTTATATAGTAATTCATGCAATACATTGTTGGTTAGTCTGTTTACACATTTTCCCTCAATTTCTGGAGGTGCAACATTTTTCATTCTGGATTTGTGAAGAAACTGGACTTTAGTCGTTTTCACTCACCTGTTATCATCCTTACTGTATTGTAGTTCTAATGTTTAAATTTGGACATTGCTGTATTGTTGAACTGACTAGTTTGTTTTCCTTCTGTAAATGACAGATCCTACAGCAGTTGCATAGGAGTACATCTTTAGAAATGGACCCACATTCACACAAGAAGGCACATGAAGGTCTGATTGGTGACAACCCTGACGCGTATGCCGTGACGACATACCAACCTGTGCTGATGGTAGAACCATCAGCCGCTGCTGCCTTCCCTCCAGCTCCCCAGGTTGCTCCAGCCTATCCAGTGAACCCAATGCAGCTTCCAGAGCATCAGCAGCACGCAATCCAGCAAGTTCAGCAGCTCCAGCAGCAGCAGAAGGAGCAGCTCCAGGCGTTCTGGGCCGACCAGATGGCCGAGGTTGAACAGATGACTGAGTTCAAGCTCCCCAACCTCCCGCTTGCAAGGATCAAGAAGATCATGAAGGCCGATGAGGACGTCAAGATGATCGCGGGCGAGGCACCGGCGCTCTTCGCCAAGGCCTGCGAGATGTTCATCCTGGACATGACGCTGCGGTCCTGGCAGCACACCGAGGAGGGCAGGAGGAGGACGCTGCAGAGGAGCGACGTCGAGGCGGTGATCAAGAAGACCGACATCTTCGATTTCTTGGTGGATATCATCACTGATGATAAGATGAAGGATGATGGCATGGGCTCTCAGGCTGCATCCATGGTTTCGCCATATACCTCAGGAGGAATGGGATTTTCCTTTGATCTGTACCCGAACCAGCATCACCTCGCATATATGTGGCCTCCACAAGAGCAGCAGGAGCAGTGGCCTCCACAGGAGCAGCAGGAGCAGAAGCAGAAGCAGGATTCTGATGGTGGTGGACAAGATGAATGAGATAAATCACATTCTGTGATTACTTATTGTCGTAGTGTGGTTTGGTTAGCTTGAGTTTGGTTGGAAAAACTTTTTTTTTTCCGTAGACTGTTTTTATGTTTGTTTTGCTGCCTTCTGGTAGCGATAGGAGGGCGATCCGGTCTGAAACTGTTGGTAGCATTCACGATGAATTTCTCAGTGGTTATAATTTATGAATCTTAGTAACAGCTGTTGCAAGAACAAATATTTCCTCTGGTTAGAATTGTTTTTTAATTTCCTTTTCTTCTTTGGTCCGGATTAACTGTATCGACGAACCATTGAATTATCATCGTCGATATCTTCCTAATAACGCTGGTTTCGTTTAGTTCCGATTATTGGTTTAGGAAAAACAACAGAAACGATTAATGGTTTAAGAAAAACAACAAAAACAATAGTGCTGACCAGGTTCAAAAACGGGGACAGCATTCGTTTTCGATTTATCAAGACAGCGTTTGCTTTGCTTTAAAAATGTTGGTTTGCATACATAGGATTCAACACAATATCAAAATAACCAAAGCATCAAGGTCAATCGGCACCATATCAGAAGCATTCTACTATTTGAAACCCAACAGTTTACAAGTTCATACTGATAGGTTAAGCTGACAGAGGACATGGATTCTACAGCATCATTTCAGTATGAACTTGAAATAAGCATTTGAATTATGCAGTCCTTTTCTCTTCTCCTTTACTGGTTAGGCTGACAGAGGACATGGCATCTACAGCATCATTTCATACTGACAGGGGAAAAAAATGATGAATGAACCTTACTCTAGAACTGATCATTTACAAGTTCATCTAGGCCTACACACAGCAGAATGTCACACCTGCTCACTCTCTTGTCACACCTGCTCACTCTCTGAATCAGAAACCAAAGAACAAAAAATGTTCATATATAGTATATCTGGCCTACATTGAGAAGACTTTCATGGGGAACATTGAATATCACACTGTTCTCCCTGCAGATCTTCCTGAGGAATGCAAACACATAATTCACAGCAACCTTCTTGATGATCCCTGAATCAGGGCGCGCGTGAACCACAGTGTTCCCCAGGATGTGCACGACACCAGCGTCCTTGCACCGGTTCAGGAACTCCAGTTCATCGCCGAACGTATGGCTCGAGTACCTTGTCAGGCTGTTCCCTCTTATGGGTGACTTGGCTGGAACAATGGAGTCCTGTGATGAGTAGCTCAGGTCACCAGTGGAGCACATTTTGTTGCTCCCAGCCTTTCCAGTTAGCAGCAGCGCATTGCTTGATCCCTGGGTCTTCTCCTCCATCATGGTGAAGTCTTCGGAGTCCGAATAGTCATCCATCATGCTCTCCAGCCTGACGAAGAGCAAGAGCCTGTCAAGGAGCATCTTCTCGAAGTCGTCATCTCTCTTGTGGATGTCCTTGTACCCGTACCTCGCGACACAACGGAACATGTGGAAGTTCTTTGGCCCGATCCTCTTCACGATGAACCTTTCTTCGGTTGGGACTGTATATACTGGGAGGTACTTGACACAAACGAAGACGACGACCGAGTGGATGGCAGGGAGGTTGGTGATGAAATGGGAGAAGATATGAGGCACTCCACTTGCCAGCTCGGTGTACACGAAGCCTATCCCAGGCACCCTGACGAGGCCGAGGCTTGGTCCGAGTCCTAAAATCCAGGCCATGGAAACCTTGCTGTGCATCTCGAATTCATACCGCTTCACGGTGCAGAAATGCCACACATACATGATGATGAAGCAGGTAGTTGCCACAACAAGTGGAACCCAACCACCTTGGTCAACCTTGTTAATGCAGGCTGTGAAGTATGGGAGCTCCACCATCAACGAGAGCACGATAAAAATGACAACAAGGATCCAGTGGCTTTTCCATACTAACAGCATTATTGGGACCATGAGAAATGTCGTGACCAGCATAACTATCACCACTGCAGTTCCTGTTCAACGACATCATAAGAAAACAATTAGGGTGACATCTATGGAATGCAAAATGCAACATTAATGTTCGGTTTGCAGTTATATTTTGAGAACATCAGTTGTCAATTTGCAGTGTCCTAAAAAAATTGCATCGCGCTGTTTTGATAATGTTCTCTATCAGATAATGCTGACCCACTTTACTTCTTATAGAAAGATAAGCTCATTTAAAACCTGAAGCATCATGCAATGTGGTAAGAAAGTTTTAGGATTTAATTATTATCCAGCTATCAGTTCTCAATTATATTGCTTCTTTTGTACCATAGCACCAGTCTTTTAGAACCTAGACTTGGTAGCTGACAACACACCGCGCACATATCGTGACACAAAGCTAGAAAATACTTATGGAACAATGCCAATTTTGTTCGGCTTAAAATGAAAACTATCTGAAGCTATCCCCTATTCAGCAGCAGCGTAAAAAACTGTTGATTGTCTACTTTAAGTGCATTGAAAGTATCAGTTACATGTTTGGAGATGGAAAAGAAAAGCTTACCATATGCATTTCCTATCTGACTTTGGTTTTTGAATCCAGCTGTTACTGCAATGCAAAGAATCATAAGTACCCAGTTGATGTCAGGGATGTAAATCTGCCCGAGAAATTTCTTTGAGGTGTGGACGACACTGACTCGAGGAAAACAGCCCAGTGCGAGAGCTTGCTTTATTATCGAGTATGTAGCAGATATAGTGGCTTGACTTGCAACTATTGCTGCAAGAGTTGCAATGATGAATACTGGCCAGTATATGGTATCTGCAGCAATCAGGCATCACACCATGAGTACATAAATACATATAGTGCATACAGCACTGGTAAACAATAAGAATGGTGGGATATGCACTTTGCCAAGTTGCACATGGGATGCATTTGCATTTTACTTTATGACAGCCAAATTTGTTAGTTCAGAGGGGCAGGGACCTGGAATGGAGCGATAAAAGGCATCAACTACATGGTCCTTGTTGCTAATAATGTACGCAGCCTGTCCGGTGTATGCTAGGAGAAGGCAAGGGAACACCACTAACGTGAAAGCAATCTGCACAGACATTATTAGTTTACCGACACAATTTATCATGACTGATTTGTTTGAAGTGTTTATACCTGAATGGCCAAGACAGGGAAATGACATAAGTCAGCATATAATGCTTCAGTCCCTGAAGAGAGAAAATATATAAGTAATTCTGCTGTATCTTGTGATTTATGAATAATGCAATTAATCAATGAAAGGTACATGAGAATTGTGAGTAACCTGTGATGCTAAGCATGATTCCTCCAAGGGAGGTCCAGCTCTCAGACTTCCCTCGTCGGAAATACCGATAGATATAGACTGGATTATATGCTTTTAGGACTGAACTGTTGTACTTGTGTATGTTCAGTGCCCCAATAGTCCCAATTAGGATAAACCAAAGGAGCACTATAGGTGCAAAGAGCCATCCAACTTTATCTGTACCATAGTGTTGCATGCTGAATAAGCCAATTAGTATGATCACAGCAACGACTACAACCACATCTGCCAGGTATTGAAGCAATAAACATCAAATGATTTTACAACAATGGGAGATAACACTACATAGGGAAGAAAGCTTCTCAGTAAATCAAAGGAAGTGAACAATGCAACATAGTGGCCCAAGATCACAATATTTGCGCACACAATATTTAAGATACCGTTGCTGGTTTCTTTCATTCACTTTGGTCAAGTTCACATCCCTGTATACTAGTTACACTATGTTAAGTTCAGTTAAGAATTGACCAGATTTGGCCGTGTACATCCTTTTGGGTGTAGAGGCCAGATTTTAATCCATTTTTTTAAAAAAAGAGATAATTGACCAGATTTGACAACACCAATATAAAAATACAAAGAGCAGAATTACCTGTACTCATCTTCTGATTCTGAACTCTTATTCCACCTGATGCAGAGAGAACTGCAGAGCAAACAAGTGTCACAATCCAAGTTCCAATCGGTTTTACCAATGAAACTACTATGCTGAATACCTGATATAGCAGGAGTAAGGATCCCATCTCCAATGGCTGTGCAGGTACCAATGAGAACTAGAATAAGAAGACAGTTCTTTTTATACACATGTCCCTCTAGCCATCTCTTTATTTTTGCTGCAAGTGAATTCTCTTCATAAGTTTGCCGACTATATGTTGTTAATTCTTCATCTGTCTTATGTTGGTTGGGAATAGTGCTGACCTTTGCATGCCGGCAAAGTAAAGAATAGAGAGCGAATGTGCCACCTGTGAAAAAAGTCTAAAATTTATTATCTAAAAAAATGTGCAAAATGCAAACAAACTACTCCTATGTCAATTTATTGCCAAGTGACTGTCAGTAACTGTTCTCTGAGCACAAAACGGAATGAACTCAGGACATCACCTTCTACAGATTTCATGACTAGTTCAGTGCTATCTACCAATCACTCTGGCATCACTACGACAATGTTCTGTTATTTATGTGCCAACCTATCGAAATGGTAAAATTGCATAATATTTCTATATTCTCATCTCATACGAAATCTTGTTATATTTGACTAACATGAGATATTTCCTAACTGCATTTTTCTATTTTTTTTCAGATGATAAGTAAATAAAGAAGCAGCATATTTGGTTAAACATTGGCAGAATGTGATATCTCACCTTGGCCATTATCATTTGCCCGCAAGACAACAAAAACATACTTCATCAGAGGAATGAGGGTGAGGGTGTAAATGATCAAGGAAAGAGCCCCAATAACATCCTCATCATCATCGACCCCATGAGGGAATATATTGTAGAAGACATATAATGGAGATGTACCTAAGTCACCGAAGACAACACCAAGGCTCTGAAACGCGAGCCGTAATAACAAAATCGACGAGAACTTCTGCATGAACAAAAACAAAGCACATTTTAGCTCCCCATGAGCTAAGAATATGATATTTACGCATTGCCAAAATGACATAGGGAGTACATTATCTTTCCACACCAACATCACTTATGCTGCCAGTGCCTAACAATTTGAGGTGAAACGAATAAAGATACTATAAAATCCGTATACAGTTCCTGCATTTGGAAACCTACAGTAACAGCACATCCATCATACAGTTTCAAATCCTTTTTATATTGAAATGGTCCCCAAAACCATGAGGTCATACAGAATCATCCATGTCAAAGAAACAATGTTTTTTTTTTCTTGTTCCAAATACAAGCAGACACTAAGCTGGAAGCACGATTGTTACCCAGAAAAATATCTAGAAAAAAAAATTGACATGCAAGGATCAATCTCTGACCTTCTCTGTGTACATGTTCTTGAGCCGGCTAGCCTCCTCATCCATGGGCTGATCAAGGTTCTGATCCAAATCCCATATGCTCCCATGGTTCGTCGTCTCGCTATCCGAAATAGACGCCATGGGTGGGTCTCCTTCAACCTCGAATCCTCACACGAGGGAACTCTCCAAGTGGCTGAAAGCGACCTTTGCTCGAACCAGAAATGGAAGCTTCCAGCTTCCCAAATGGAACTCCAGAGCTTCTCCACCGAAGCAAAGATCAACCACAACTCGTAGAACTCTCTCTCACCGGAAAATTCCAACCCGAATCCTCAAATCCACCACCAAAACCTCTTGTCACTTTGGTCTACGCAAAGGCTAATCTTCGAAGAGATAATCCAAGAACATGAGCTTGCATAATCCAAATCAGAATGCCACTTCGAATCTTGACACTTAAACTCTTCCCAAGATCGAACTCCCTCCCTCTTTGATCCCCACAAGAACCAAAAACGGGAGCTTTGGTACAGGAGCGAAGAACCAATAATCACAGCTAAAAAAAATAATCTCCAAATCAGAGCCCAGAAAATCGGATTTGGGACTGATTACCCGGAGATATCAACCAAGAAAACCTCCTCTAGAACCAAGAAAACCAACCAAAATCTCAATCTTTCCTCCCCAAAGCCTCCCCAAGATCAAGCTTTGATGCCACAGTCGCCACCAACAGCACAGCCGCCGAGGTGGGCCGCCGTCCAATTGGCAAAAGCGCAGAAATCTTGACAGAAGAGAGTAAGAGGATGGGGAAAAAAAATGAGAAATGATTTATGGTGCGGAGAGAGAGAGAGAGAGAGAGAGAGAGGGGAAGAGAAGGCAATATGCAGAGTCATAAAAGAAGTTGCAGGAAGAGCATACGCCTGAACTGGATGGTAGTAGGTGGAGCAATTGAGATCCCTGCAGTACTGCATGTGAATTACTGCAGGCTGACATGTGGGCCCGAGGGCTGTGGGGCCCACATGTCAGCCTGCATGTATAGTACTGTAGACGACCTGTGTCCTAGGTGGAGGAGCACATAAATTGGAATTGGAATTGAAATTAGGCCATCTGAATTGAAAATTCATACAAAAAAAAGAGTACTTTTTTCCCACCGAATTTCTTCTGAAATCAAAAGCGGCAGTCAAGTTTTGGTGCTATGGAAATGAGAAGTAAACGTTTCTCTTTGGATTCTTGCCCATGAGTGTGTACTGTCTTTCCTCAGCTGGCAAGTCCCTGGTCCTGCCACTGCTACTATTGTACTAGTAGGAGTAATCATTTTATTATGTTGGTGATTGTACTGTTGCTAAATTTGTTTATTCCTTCATCTCAGAAGAAAAATGCCTTTGTTTATTGATGAGATCTAGATTTTGTTCTTGACTTTGTTTGAGTTATTCTGTTTGTTCCACACAGAACTATCTAGAAGTAGTCCCTAACAGTAGTACTAAGGTTTAGAGCAGCATATGTGCTATATTATGGCCCTGTTTAGTTCTAAAGTTTTTTTTCTAAACTTCCAACTTTCCATCACATCAAACCTTTCATACACACACAACTTTTCTATCACATCGTACCAATTTCAACCAAACTTCCAAACTTCAGTGTGAACTAAACACAGCCAATATCATTTCCTTACAGATAAAAATGTTCAGTAAAAATTAGATACGAGATCATATCGGTAATAAAAGGACAATAGGAGTAAGAATTTATACATTAGAGATTTTATCTCAAATCATATTGGATAATTAAAACTAGATGCTAGAGGCCAAGAGTTGATTTTCCCCATTATTAGGCTATATTCTTAACTCAAGATTCCTAACCTCTACTCCCTTGTTGTTACCAACGCACATGTTATAGAAAAGTTGTTGTAAAAGATCATATTAATCTATTTTTAAAATTTTTCTAATCTAATACTTAATTAATCATGTGTTAATCCGTTGCTCCGTTTTACGTGTGAATGGAAGAGGTTCCTAACCCCTTCAAAAGAATACAGCCAAAGAAAACTCTCTGTGACTAATTAAACATATTTCATTATTATCTTGGATGGAAATAAAATATACAGCCGTATTAGAAATTTTCTGGAATTATCTCGTTGCAAATATTGACTAGATACAAACCAATACGCAAGCATGCAACCTATGCAAAACCGTCTCCTTGGCACAAATGGTAAGCCGATTTTGTCTTTGGGTGCATACAAGAAAAAGTAAAGTACAAAACAGAAATGAAGCATTCATTTGCTCAACTACAAAATTCAAGCCAGCGGGTACACAACCTCAAGACACGTACGGTTGAGAACTTGAGACAAAGGCAGAACAACCACCTCATTGGCATCATCGATGATCGATCGATAGCGTGCGACACAAACTCATGAAATGCAGAAATGTGTGTGTTGTATTGTTAGAAAATGACATCTCCACCATCGATTTTAATTTATTAGAAAGATATACACGCCATATACTCTTATTAAGTGGTTTTACGAGTGCCGATATTAACTACAACAGTATATATATAGATCACAAGACTCATGAAAAGCATCATAAAATAGGGTTAATATCTTTTTCTGAAATTAACACTTATATATAGCAATTGATAACTCGGGCATCCGTTGTTATATCGGAGTTTTCCTTAATTTACATGAGAATTAAACCGCTTCTAATTTATTAATATTAATTATAAAGATGCATATAAATAATTTGTTAATCGCGAATTTGAAGATGATTCTGGCGTTGTTCGCGGCGCCTGTGTACCACGCAGCCGTCGTGTCACAGCCAGCTGCTTCTTTACGCAAATGTGTTTGGCCAAACGGCCAAACACATGCCGTATGTGCAATTTTATTTTACTTGATCAATCAGAGGCATGCAAAGCATGTGTGGTATATATATTTGAGTAAATTAATAACCAGCTAACAAAGAAATTTTCTTACCGTAGTCATTATCCTCTGATATAACTCTAGCTATAGGTTTCTAGGCTTCTAGCTAAACTTGTCATATTCTTTGTTTCTTGCTAGTAATGGATATGCTATTTAGATCCTGTCCACAATGCTTGCTGCTGACTTGTTGAGAGTTGATTATGGAACTATATATATATAATCTTATACCACACTACATTACTACTAACATTTAGTAACATATTTAACTGCGTGACAACTTTTGATGATAGTCAAATCGCATTAGAAGAAGAAAGAGATGCCATAAATTAATTGCCACTAGTGTAGACAAGGTACAGCGTCTCTATCCAAGCTGCCAATTAATTTTAAGAGAAAACCGAACACATGCAGGTGTGTGATCACGTTTTACTCGATCGGATTTATAATTTTCTATTCTCTATTACTTTAACTCTCAACATATGGATTGGTTAACCACCCGAAGATCTCGATTAATTAATAACATCCATAAAGACAAAATCTAAATAGTACTCCCTCCATTTTAAATTGATCTACATATTTCATAAGTACACCAAGACCAAGAAAAGCTAATAACTCTCTCATACTATATTTACTCTAGCAACAAACTCAATGCATGCACCATTCCCACTATTTCCTAGCCAATAGCAAATCAATATATTGCATGTGGGTTATAAATACTTGTTTGCATGGATGCATGTATCAATGTCCATTTACTCCAATACACAAATAACGAATAGACTTAATAAATGAACACAAATATGTAGATCATTTAGGAATAACCTCAAAAAAACTATATGTAGATCAATTTGGAATGGAGGGAGTACTACATAAGCACTATTTAGTCTTAATGAGTGCACACTTTGCTACGTGAGAAAGTGCCACTTAGACCATTCCCAATCCAATGACTAGGATGGTGTCCATAGCATTAAATAAGTTGCACATAGGATGAAAAATGATGTGGCAAGTGAATAAATGAGGAAAGAGAAAGAAACCATATCTTGCATGAGACATGGTTTCTACACAACATCCAAGACATCATGTGATATAAGTAGCATTAAATTTAAGTATAGAATAGTGGTGTTTGCATTGTAAAAGTAGTGTCTAGTACTAGTTTCTTGATGATGTGGAGTTTATGAAAACTATGTCTAGTGTTTTGGGTTAGAAATGGTCTTATTATGCAAGTACATCAAGCTAAGTACTCTCTCTGTCGTAAAATATTACTCCCTACGTCCTTAAATATAAGTGATTTTAGTTAGATGTGACATATTCTAGTACAACGAATTTGGTCAAAATCCTGTCCAGATTCATTATACTAGAATGAGTCATATCGCACCAAAATCCCTTATATTTTGGGACGGAGGGAGTAGATACTTTGATCGGATGGAATATGTTCTAATACCATAAATATGGATAAGGAGCCAAAATATAACATACTTTACCGGATATGACATATCCTACTGCTATGAATTTAGACGGGTTACTTGTCGAGATTCGTAATATTAGGATGTGTTCTATCGATCAAAGTACCTTATATTTTGGGAGTGAGTGAGTACTTCGTACCTACTTAGTTAGGTCATACATGTTTTTTTTTCTTATAAAATTTTCTCTTATATTACTTATCTAATTTATGACCGATTACACCATTATATTCATTATAATAAAATCTTTATAACAAGATCTCACATAATTATGTTCTAATGAGAAAATATATATGTTATAAATTATTTTTATCATATATATAAATTACTCTTAGATTTGATTAAAACACTTCCTAGATATTTATGAAAGTAACTTCAATAAAACATAGAAGTAAGCTCAATACAAAATAAAAGTAAGCTGTCACGTCACTAAAAGTAAATCCATTGTGGGGTAAAAACACGAGTCTATATAAAAACTAAATTTAATCATCATAAATTATAGAGCTAACTAAAACAACAATAAAAGTAGAAACTCACAACATTATATCTAAGGAGTAATTTAATCAAATCTAAAAGTAATTTATATATATGATAAAAGTAATATATATATATAATTGATGTAATTTATTATAAATATTTAATTACAACAAATATAATGGTATAATCGGATTGTAGATCCAATAAATAATTTAAATTAAAATTGCATATGAAGCTTAGTTATTAGGAATCTTTTCTAGTCTTTACTATTGCATGCTTGGATACTTTCACATAGGAAAGAGATGCGTGTTATATTTTGGTAACTAACTAAGCCTAAGGGCCTGTTTGGTTCCCTTCACTTTAGTCCCCTTTAGTCCCTAAAGTCCCAAATATGGGTGACTAAAAGGGACTAAAAGTGTATTAGTCCATTAGTCCATGTGGGAGGAGCTTATAGGGACTAAAGTTGTTTCTTTCCACCCGCTGCCCCCACGTACAACCCTATCCTCTCTCTCTTTGCTCCTCTCGACCCCGTTCCTCGCCTCGTCTCTCTCTTTGCTCCTCTCGACCCTGTGCCACCGCCGCCGTTTCCCTGCGCAAGCCCCCGCCTCTGCTTCGCGCAAGCCCATCCTCTGCCCCGCGCAAGCCCCGCCGGCATCGTAGAAGCCGCCGCCACTCGCGCAAGCCACCGCGAGTCGCGCAACAGCAATGGCAGGGGAAGAACCGATGAATTACTTCCCCCAATCGTACACACATCTCCCGGCGGTCGCCATGTACGCCTCCGAGTACGGCTTCTCGCAGGGGTCGTCAGGCATGCTGGATCTGGCGCCGGCTTCCATTTTCGGGGGAGGGGATCCGGGGGCCTAGATCTTAACTCTCAAGCCGACGCCTTCCCCGATTTCGCCTCCTACCAGCAGATCCTTCAACCGGCTGGACTTGGGTTACCTCCGATTTGGGCAGGCAGCAGATCCATCGTCGCCCCATCGCGCCCTCCTTGCCTGGGGGTGAGACGCGGCAGAAGTTGTGGAGGGAGAGGAGGACGAGGCTGCGCCGGATCGTTGACCACTAGTGTACATGCACTTCTTAGTGGCGTCCATCTATAAAGCCGTATGTAGACGAGGATAAAATTGGAGATGAAAAGGGGGGGGCACATAGTACTTAAACTGAAAACTGAAAGGTATTGTCTTTTTTCCTAAGAGGTGTTTAGATCCAGGGTGTAAAGTTTTGGCGTGTCATATCAGGTATTATATAGGGTGTCGCATAGGGTGCTCGGGAACTAATAAAAAACCTAATTACAGAATCCATCAGTAAACCGCGAGATGAATTTATTAAGCCTAAATAATCCGTCATTAGCAAATATTTACTGTAGCACCACATTGTTAAATCATGAAGCAATTAGGTTTAAAAGATTCGTCTCATAAATTAGTCACAATCTGTGCAGTTAGTTATTTTTTAGCCTATATTTAATACTTCATGCAGGTGTTCAAACGTTCGATGTGACAGGGTGAAAAATTTTGGGGTGTGATCTAAACAGGGCCTAAAATACTATTTTTAGCTTCACTGTTCAGTTTCATAGCTAGGAAGATAGTTTTTTAAGAATGAAGATAATACATGACAGCGAAATGTAAAAATAAATAAATTCCAACCTAAGTCGGCAACATATGGACTTAGAATACTTGGATATATATAACGAGTTTAATGCTCTAAGCATGATGCTAATAATTAAGGTAGCAACCTAGTTCAATCCGATCCGGGTAACTTTACATTCAATAAATGTGTAGTGTGTAGATATTTATCTTGCTCCCCAACATATAATCTTTATTATTGTGTTGTTACTTTTGTATGGATATATTAGTTGTTTAATAACACATCGATGTTTGAATCCTATTGTATCTGTCACTGCTGATGTGCGTGTTTCGGATAAAATGCAATGCCAAGTCATCAACGACGACATGTTGCGGAAAAAGGTTAACTTGTTTGACTAAACTAAGATAAAGTGAGAGCTCATATGAAGCACTATAGACAAAAAAGAAGTTTCAACATCTTGTGGATATTTGTATGATTGAGTCGAAAAAAATTTCTTAAAAATCATGGTGTAGTCTTGAGGCTGTATCTTGGGAAGTTCATGAAGACATGCAACCAGAAGTAAAAATCAGGGGGGGGGGGGGGGGGGGGGGGCAAGGATATGTATATAATATTGCAACGAGAAAAACAATAATATAAACATGATTAATTAAGAATGAGAAGTTATGCAGGGGAGTGCCTATCTCACCTTAAGGAAGTGGCTCTTCGAGCATCCAATAGACCTTTTTTTTTTTTTTTTTTTGCTATGGATAGAGATCAAATTTGTGGGGGCTATTTGAGATTTATAATAGCACAGCTTGCAGATAAACCCCAAGAAACAGCAAGTCCATGAAGAGTTGTTCTGATGCATATCTCAGGAAATATATATAGCTACTTCTGCGTGCAATTTATTCATGTATTTTTTTATTTCAATCAATTACAACCTTTGTTCATTTAATTTTACCCCGCTAGCTACTCTCTCATTCCCAAAATAAGTATTATCTCCATTTCAGGTTATAAGACGTTTTGACTTTGGTTAAAGTCAAACTACTTCAAGTTTAACTAAATTTGTAGAAGAAAATAGTAACATTTTCAACCCAAGACAAATTTATCATGAAAAATATATTCAATTACTGATTTAATGAAACTAATTTGGTATTATAAATAGTACTATAATTATCGATAAACTTAGTCAAACTTGAAGTAGTTTGACTTTGACCTCAAAACGTCTTATGACCTGAAACGGAGGGAGTATTTCTAGAACTCAAATTTTGTATACATTTATAAGCATTTCTAAGAAATTAATTTAAATTCATGGATCCAAACATTTTTACTCAATAAGTTTTTTTAATAGAAGTCAATCAGGTATTTAGAAAGAGCCAACCGAAGCTATTCAAAATTTAACAGTAAGTGCCTGAAAGTGATCATTTCTCTTTAATCTAAATCTTTACTAAATAAACTAGAAATGCTTATATATAAGAATGAATGGAGTATATTTGAGAAAGAAAAAAGTAATGTACTTATGAAAGCGCCCCTTCAATGTCATGAGATCAGTATAGAAACATATATACCGTGCACGATTTATATATGTTAAGTGGCAACCACGCATTTTACTGCACGCTTTCTATGGGTATAAAATCTTTAATGATTCTAAAGGTTCTATAATTTGCAACGGCGAACACGACAAAATTTAGATGTGGATGATGAAGTCATCACAAATCTTTTTCAAAAAAATCAAGGAGAAAGCACGCAACTAGGTACTACTTGCTCGTGCAGCATTCCTAGAGTAGATCATCCCCATGTAATCGAACATTAATTATTCATTAATGCTGTTTTCATCCCCTTCCCTTTGTGGAGTACTCCCTTCGTAAAAAAAAAACTCAATTTCTGGGTTTCCGTGTCTAACGTTTGATCGTTCGTTTTATTTGAAAAAGTTATGAAAAAATTTAAAAAGATAAGTCATGCATAAAGTATTATTCATGTTTTATCGTCTAACAATAATGAAAATACTAATCATAAAAAATTTTATATAAGACGGATGGTCAAACGTTGAATACCCAAACTAAGGAATTGAGTCTTTTTGGGACGGATGGAGTATTGTACTAGTTCTAAACTTAGTTGATAATAAATTAGTAGTAACTTTCACCTTGTTCTAATTAATAAAAACGGCAGCCCTTCGATCTGCTGCTTATTTTAAGAAGTACTTTTAGTAAATTTTAGCTTCCAGACTTGTACTTTCTATCAATTTTTTTTGAGAATTTGGAAAATTGAGATTTTGACTTGTACATTTATTAGTGAAATTAAAAGTGTGGATTGTTGACAATGCAAATATTACAGATCCGATCTAAAGCCATGCATCCTCTCTGCTGCACGTTGGTTCGATCGTCCATGGGCCTCTGCTCGACAGTTCAGCACTTGATTTCTAGTCAAGATTTTTGAAGCTAAGTTCACATGGTATATCTACATGATGTATATTTTTTTGAACTTATATATACTTTTATCAATGTGCAAAACATGTACCTTTTCAAAGAAAACATTAATTAGATACACATTTACTACGACTATATATATATATATATATATATATATATATATATATATATATATATATATATATACACACACACACACACACACACACACACACACACACATACATATTTCATATGAGGTGTCTTACAGTGGTCTCTACTGATCAGTAGAATAAACTAGAACAATCATATTTTCTATTCCAATGACTTGTGTATTTATACTCTCGTCTCAATTACTATTAGTAGAATATTTTTTCTACTGCTAGTAGTAATACTCACAAATCAACTATCATTTCTACTAATGATTATTTTACTCGAGATTTGTACTGATGATAATACTGGTAATAGATTAACAATAGAGACCATATTGTACAGGTACTCAATCCATATCCTTCTAGTCTAGGGTGTGTTCTATACTACATATTCCTAATTTCTACTCCCTCGTTTTCTGTGTGCATGCTCCTCAAATCGCTAATGTAAGATCAACGTGTGTTTTGATTCTTATTCTGTGATGAACAATTGGCATCTGTGATTATCGGTTTTGATATTTGGAGATTATTGTCGAAGTGGTTTTGGAGATAATCAATTTTCAGGAGATGAACAGAGTTTACTGGTTTGTCGGGACCGGTCAGACCGGGCGGTGGTTGCCGGTCAGACCGGCGCTATGTGAGCGGTCAGACCGGCTTGCCCGCGGTCTGACCGGCCGACACTGTGTCGGTTTCGGTTTCGGGTTGTTTGTTTGGATATTCGTGATTGTTTCATGGTTATGGCTTCTAGATGGATACTATACGTATGTAATACTGTTGTTTGCTAACAATGAGTCAAGTTGGAGATAGCTTGGTCTCAGAATATGGTTTCTTTGTTTGTTTCATGTGTAGGTGACTCGATGCCTCGGGAGAGTATTTGTGGTGATGGACCGGGAGTCGGCTTGGTGGTAAGACGATGTCCGTGGTGGTCAGATATCATGCGGGATACTAAGGCTAGAGTTGATGCACGTGGTTGATGGAGATTCCATATGGCATACGATGGAGGTATTGTGTGCGTATGGGATGCGGAGTCGAATTTGGAAGGAGTCCAAATTTGGTACGATTGGTTATGTAAAGTTTCTTTCTTGTACTAGAGGGTTTTCTAAGGTGTTTAGGACTCTTAGTATGAGTTTGGTTCGTGGCTTTAGGCTGCCTACCTCATGTATAAATAGAGGGGGAGCGTGAGGCTTCCCGGTATCGCTTTTGAAAGCAATTGAGTTGCTAGTTTAGTTAGGGTTTCGAGTTTAGTCGAGATTTTTGTAAGGAGTGCTGTTGGTGCACTTTGTAAACACAGAGAGAAGCAATAAAGTTGTCATCTACTTTGAGAGTTCTTCGATTTGTGTTTCACCGGGTTTCGGCGGTCTAACCGGCATCTCAACGGCGGTCAGACCGGCGGCATCGCGGCAGTCTGACTGGCGGTACTAGGGCGGTCAGACCAGCGGCGGCGATAGGAGCTGGCGATAGGAGCTGGCGATTGATCTCGGCGGTTCGACCGGTGTTACAACCTCGGTCAGACCGACGGTATCCAGGCGGTCAGACCGGCGCTACTACTTCGGTCAGACCGTGATCCATCGATTTCGAGGGTAACTTTTATTTCCGCTAAAAGTTTTTGGTTTTTGGGTATACCAACCATTCACCCCCTTCTGATTGGCTTAGTTCTTGTGATTCGATCCTACAAGTGGTATCAGAGCCACGTTTGCTCTTTTTTGATCTTTACCGATCTTGAGTTTTTGCCATGGATACTTCTAATAAGTTTACAACTAAGCCTCATGTTTTCGATGGAACGGATTTTTCTCATTGGTGTAGTAGGATGCAATCTTACATTATGGCTGAGAATTATGATATTTGGAGAAAAGTTTCTCATCCTTATGTGATTCCCGAAGTTATTAATACTGCTGCTTTGAAAACTGAATTTGAACTAAATTGCAAAGCTCGCAATATTCTTTTGAGTGGGATTTCTCGTTCAGATTATGATCGTGTTGCTCATCTTCAAACTGCTCATGAGATTTGGATTGCTTTGAGTAATTTTCATCAAGGTACAAATAACATTAAAGAACTTCGTCGTGATCTTTTCAAAAAGGAGTATATTAAATTTGAGATGAAACCTGGAGAAGCTTTGGATGACTATCTTTCTAGGTTTAATAAAATTTTGAGTGATCTTAGATCTGTTGATTCTTCTTATGATGCTAATTATCCACAATCTGAGATTTCTCGCCACTTTTTGAATGGTCTTGACATGTCTATTTGGGAGATGAAAGTTACATCTATTGAGGAGTCTGTGAACATGACTACTTTGACTTTGGATTCGCTTTACACAAAACTGAAAACTCATGAGATGAATATTCTTTCTCGTAAAGGTGATTCTAAGTCTAGTGCTTTGGTTTCGTCTTCAACTTCTCTGGATGTTGGTGCTTCTTCATCGAAGTCTTCTGTTCTTGCTTTAATTAATGCCATGTCCGATGATCAACTCGAACAGTTCGAGGAGAAGGACTTGGTTTTGCTATCTAACAAATTTTCTCGAGCTATAAAAAATGTTAGGAACAGGAAAAGAGGAGAACCGAATCATTGTTTTGAGTGTGGTGCACTTGATCATCTTCACTTGCATTGTCCTAAGCTTGGGAGAAGCAAGAAGGAAGATGATGGTAGAGTCAAAGAGAATGACGTGAACAAGAAGAAGGACATGAAGGAGAAGGAGAAGAAGAAGCATTGTATGGAGTGGTTAATTCAAGAACTCATAAAAGTTTTTGATGGATCTGAAGATGAAGATGAGGGCAAAGGTAAGCAAGTTGTTGATATAGCTTTTATTGCTCGTAATGCTAGTTCTGATGTTGATGAATTTGACGATGATAATGAAGAAAAGCTTAGTTATGATCAATTAGAACTTGCTGCTTACAAAATTGCTAAAAAATTTCAAACATGTTCTATTGTGCTTGATGAGAAGGATCACACTATTGAGATTCTAAATGCTGAAATTGATAGATTAAAATCTTCGATTCCTGATGATGATAATTGTCAATCTTGTGAAGTTTTATTTTCTGAAATTAATGCTTTGCGAGATGTCAATTCTGTTAATTGCAAAAAATTGGAATTTGAGATTGAAAAATCTAAAAAGTTGGAATCTTCTTTTGCTCTTGGATTTGCTTTACATGCTCGTGTTGTTGATGAGTTGATTTTGACAAAGAATGTGTTGAAAAAAATACAAAGTTGCTTTTTGTGCGAGTTCTTTGGTCAATGATTCATGTGCAAATAAGACAAAACAAAATAATGGTGTTTTGATTTCTCAAGATTGTTCAAAGTGTGTTTTGAATAAGATGAAGTTGAAAGATGCTTTAGGGCGTGTTAAACACATGGAAGAAATTATTAAACAAGATGAGGTGTTTTCTTACTCAACTTGTAGAAAGCAAAAAGGTCTTTTGGATGCTTGCAAAAATTGTGCTATTCTTACTCAGGATGTTTCTTATTTGAAAAGTTCTTTGCAAATATTTTCTGATGGTAAAAAGAATCTCAACATGATTCTTGATCAATCTAAGGTTAGCACACACAATCGTGGTTTAGGTTTTGATCCTTATACTAATCGGGCACTTTCTAGGAGCTCTCACGTTAATCAGAAAGATTTAGCCATTAATTCTACTGATCACAAAATCAGAACCGTAGATCCTATAATGATGTAACATAGTGGGTCCATCTACCTTTTAATTTTGTGGGCTCAAAGCCCATCAATTTCAATAGTATGTACATCTATGTGCAAACTTCAGTTGCAATAGTATACGTATGTCTTTCATCTAATTGAATATGATCGATCAGGGCTCCAATACGAGTAGGAACAACGGTTGATGCAAAAAAACGATCCGGACTCCATCAACGTGAGCATACTTACGTTGACTACACCAACATCACTCTTTTTCCAACCTAAGCATACTTACGTTCAGACATAGTCCCTTATAGATAAAGGTTATGTTCCATATTTTCCATACTAATTAACCTTTCAATATAAATTCAGTGGTCTACGTGCTTATCCATGAAATTGAAATATTCGCTTAATCTGCACTTACATAGTCGCATCTGTAATCCATGCAATTATATTTCTTATTTCAATCTCGCGCTGCATCTCAATACCTACCCTCCTTTGATTTTTATTTATTTTATAAAAACAAAACCACAACTACAATGTCACTAATTTCACATGCTTTAAGATTATTTTATAATTAGCAAGTTAGATAAACATGCCTTAGGAGGCAAGACCTTTATGTGTATCCGTGTTAGACTCTGAATTTAGCACAATTTAATTCGAAAATATAAATTTGATGGTTAAAACTAACCTCTAAAAAGACCATTAGAAAAAAATTATGTAGCATTTAGCACATATTAATTTAATCCTACAAATTTGATCGTTAAAAATAACCTCTAATTCAGAAATAATTAATCCACTATACTTAAAAAATAACTATGGAGTTGTGCTCATCTTAGGCTATGAATTTAGCATATATTAATTTAATCTTACAATTTGAACTACTAATTAGTGAGTTGTAACTGCCATGTCATTTTTTTATAGTCACTTCAACTATAGTTTCAAAAAGAACACTGTTACATGTTCTATTTTTTCAAACATATCAATATTGTTCTTTTATTTACAATAACAATAATAATAACCCGTGCAACGCACGGGTTGGCGACTAGTGCTCATAATTCTAGACATCCTCCTACTGTTTTGGGTGTTGCTAGGAGAGGTGAAATTTTGATTGAATCTGAGCCTAAGAACACTGTGTTTAAATCTGCTGGCATCATGTCTTCTTTAAGTGTATCTTCTTCGAAATCAAATGTTGTGAATGCAAAACCTTCTGTTGTCGCAAAACCATCAATTTCAAAATCATCTACTTCACAAACTTGTCGTGAAAAGTACACTTGTTCTTTTTGTGGAAAGGTTGGACATTTGGTTGGTTTTTGTTTTAGACTTGCCCATAAATAGAAAAAAGAAAGAGAAATTGCTTTTGCAAAACGACGTTGGCAAAAATCGGGTTTTAATTCGAGGACCACGGTTAGACCGACACTGACCAGTCGGTCAGACCGGCCAGCGGTCAGACCGCAGTTGAACCGGCGGTCAGACCGGTTGCTAGGTGTTGACAGAAAACACGAGGCCTGGGAGATCTGCTTAACTCTAGTGCAGGTCAAAAACTCGCCTTCGGATGTATGAGCGTGCCAGTTGATTTGATCCTGCAATCAACAAGAAATAGAACAAAGAAACCGCAATTAATCCTATAAATGATAGCCGATCGGCTAGGTGCCGATGACATATCATTTATTTCAAGCCGATGTCATATGTACATCGATCGGCAAATATCAATGAGCAAACCAGAAACAGATCTACTCGATCGGCTGTAGATATCAATGATATACAATCCTTGTATCGATATATACTTAAATCAAGTGATTGGGATAGATCGGTCGCCTTGCCGAGACAGTATAAATCACTTAGATCGAAATATATATTAATAGTGGGATTATATACATTCATAGCATAGCCGATCAAATAGATCTAGCATGTATCGGCTAATACTCCAATACTACTCTATATTAAGATATTAAAGCAAGTAGAAAATACCAAACAGAAGCCTAATATACTTAGATGCAACAAGATCTTAACATAAAGGGCAGATTTAACATATAGATTAAGCATATGGGATAAAAGTAGCTAAATCAGGTAAGATCGGCTGAAACTCCGATGCTACCCTAATCGGCAACCAGAAAGCAGGCTAGAGATTGTAGTTCTAAGCATGACTTAATAGATCAAACTCAACTGATGCAGCATTAAGTATGAAAAGAAGAACAATATCTAGACAATCAAGCCGCTGGAAGTTTCATAGAGTGGTGGATATATCACATAATCTAAGTTAACGTCGTTGTCTAACCTAATCGGCTGCCTTCCATTAACAGATGTTAGCCGATTATAGGTTAGATAATGATATTATCGAAGATTATGTGAGATATATGATAACTCGACGAATTATATAGACAAGATTAGAGTGTCATAAAGATGGAAGCACTAATCCTGAGAACATAAGTCGTCATGACAAGTTTTACCTCTTGTTGAAGATCGAAACCGATGCAGCTCAACCCGAAAACACGAACTCGTCGAAATAAAAGTAAAGCAAAAAGGGTGGCGATGCGCCGAGATTGTATTGAATGTGTTGTTCTTAGTACATAGGGCTTGGGGTCTATTTATACCCGAGAATTACAAGATACGTCCATAATGGACACGACTATTATCTCTAACAAACTCTATGATACCATAAGTCTTTACGGCAAACTTTTGTCCGAACATATCTATAAAGAAATTACATAGAATATCCTAATTAATAGATACAATTGCCTTCCCAGGACTCTATCCATGCGTGGCAATCATCTTGAAGCACATCAACTCGAACCCGATGACGCACACCGAGTCGTATTATCGGAATCGGCTGTATCGGCTAGCCCTGTCCAACTCGAACTCTGCCGATCCTAACCGTAGCCGATTTGGACTGCAGCCGATTCTTGCTCTGTTTCACAACGATCTCCATCTTAAACCCCGCTTCGATATGATCTTCATCTCCGATACTGAGGTTACCAAATTTGGTCGTTAACACATGCCCCCCAAGTCCGGAATATTGGATAATGTTTCGGATTTGCCATATACCGACTCTGAGAGAAAATCACACTTGCCGTTTTCCCGACCGTTATCACTCCGCTTTAAATACTAACCGCTACTCCCGAGAATCTTCACGCCGTGATTTCCGTTTTCACCGCTTAAGCAAATCCCATCTTCTCTCTCTTCGGCGATCTCCTCGACGCGCAGGGCGATTTCCAGGCGATTCCACCCCCGGCCAGATCTCCGCCTATGACGATGTCGACCTCCACCAGTCTGACCGCCGCATCATCAGCCGAGTACGCTGAGGTTAGTCCCCATCGGCTAGATCCCCTTTTCTGTTTATCAGACCGGTTTTCGCTCGCTTTATCCTATTTTCTTCTTCTCTATTCTTGTAGCATCTTTCCAATCTTGTTGCGGTTCCCAGTTTGTTGCATGACCAACAATACTTTCTCTGTCCAATCGGCAATCTAGACCCCACAGAATTTATCATAGCGAAAACCAATAGAACCCCTTTTAGGTCGGCCAATCCAAACATAAGTCACTGGAAAAACACTTTTAAATCCTGGCCTTCGCTGGAGAAAAGCTGGCCTGTATGGTACAAACGGATGTCGGCTAGCAAACAAGGCCATTTGGATGAGATTGGAATCAGCCAAGCCCTAGCTCTCACAATAGCAAATTCGGCCAAAGATGAACCCCTGATGGCTGCTGCAACTTATTTTTGGTCCAACACCCTCAATGCTTTCCTCTTCAACCAAGGGCCGATGACCCCTACTATGCTGGACATCATCATGCTCACTGGCCTAGATGTGACTTCATCGGCTAACCCCATGAACTTGAACACCAAGAACACCTTTGAGTTCAAAACTAAGAGCATTGGGGGTTGGTCAGGATATATTTCAGCATATATGGGCAAAGGGCCAATTACTCCTAGAGAGCATGTAGCTTTTCTGCTGATGTGGTTAGAAAAATTTCTTTTCTGTGGATCAAGCTGCGGTCCTACAACCAACTGGCAATTCTTAGCCGAGGCCCTAGTAACGAAGAGACAATTTCCCTTGGGCAAGATTCTACTCGGCTATCTATACCAAATATTAAACAATGCATCAGCCAAGATAATTATCGGCTCAGTGGTTGGAGCAGGTGGACCATGGTGGCTCTTGCAATCCTGGCTAAACCTGGTAGTCATGAAAGTTGTCAATCGGCCATCTGTGACAGAAGCCAAATTTTCAAGGTTGGAGCCGATCACAGATGAAAACAAGGAAGAGCAAACCCACCGTAGGTGCATGTCTTACGGTGAATATGCATCTACACCAGCCGATGCAGGAGTAAAGCTATCGGCTGAACTTCTGAAGGACTGGTTCTTCAGCTTTTATGATGGATTTCGAAAAGATGCCCGAGTTTGGTTCTTCTATGCCGACTCAATGGATTTTGAACTGCCAGCCGATTTCAGGTTCAAAGATATTAATCATGAAAAGTTTCAACAATCTAGAGAAATCTTTACTACTGCTATCAGCCCATGTATTCTCCCAGTTGGATCCATCAAGAGAGAAATATCCAAGTCTCCTACGAGTTTTATCATCCGATGTCATCGGCCAGACAACTTGGAATGGGACAATTGCCGATCGGCTTGTACTTTGCCGACAAGATCCAATGCAGAGACGACATCTCTTCAACCTTAATGATGGATCAGCTATTGAATATCCCGGGACCTCCATTAGGCAGTATTGAGAACATAAAGCTGGCAAGGTTCAGGAGCAGGGCTTTTGACAGATGGTGGGGTGAATGGAAGCTGCATTTATTCCATCAATCGGCCTCCATGTACATGACGGACCTGTTCCCTGACACCATTCCTCAAGTAAGTTTTAACTCACTTGATTCCATTTGAATAACTGCCTAGCCGACTAGTCTTAACTAATCTTCTTTTTGATTTGTAGACAACAGAATCCTCCCCTCCTCGTCAAAGCAATAGTGGTAAAGACATTGAGTATGCCCCGAGCTTGATTCCCAATGGAGGTGGACCATCTCCTTCTGCCATCGGCTACAATGCCCCAAAGACCTCAGCACTTCTCCGAGGACTCATCAGAGAACCAGCCGATGCCAGCAAAAAGCGGAGAACCAGATCATCGGCTGCGGATACTTTAGCCCCGGCTCCGAAGAAGAAGGCTAAGACAAAGAAAGCTGTCACGACCGAGAAAATTGCCTTTTCCCGAACGCTAGTGTATTAATCCCCGTCCCAGGAAAAGCCGGGGTACACCACACAAACATGATATAAAAGACACATCTTTATTATATCGATAATATTTACATTATTACAAAGGCGCTTCAGGCCTGACAATCAAAAATAAACAGCAGCGGACTAGCGGGCCTACGGCTCCATCTTCACAGGCGCTCAACTGGGGTATAAGCCAGGACTCCACCTAAGACATCTTCTCCAAAGCTTCTCTTACTGAAGGGGGGGGGGGGAAAGATAGAGCAAGAATGAGTACAACCACAGTACTCAGCAAGTCCCACCGGGAGATGCATGATTAATGCGAGGGAGCACAAGGGGTAATAATATAGGGGTTAAGTTTTGCAGTAAACAGCATTTAAAAGTCACTTAGTTGCCCAAAGCTATTTTGTAAACACGATCCTAGAGCTATACAATATTATTAAATAAGGCCGTGAACCCACACGATCCTGCCTTAACCCAAGGCCTACGATGATTCAGACCGAACTGGCAACCCGACCCTGGGTCCCAGCTCGTCCCAAGCCAACCCAGGCCAACCATTCCACATTTTAGTTGTTAAGCAGGTTTTAAGAATTAAAACGCTAACTTGGGTACATTGCTAGGCTTGCCCATATCCGAGGGCGCGGCTATTCGAATAGATTTACTCTGATCAGAGGTGTACATCTTTACCCACAAGACACATCTTCCTCACGCGTCACCACGTGCCACATACCACCACGGTATACAGGCGGAAGACATGACATAGTTCCCAACCCATCCTAGCCATAGACAAGAGTACCGACCCAACTCACCTACGGCCGGAACAACCGGGACAGGCAGGCAAGACTGAGCCCCTAGCAGCAGGACACCGGCCCTGTGCCATGACATCTCGACTACCGAGCCGCAGCTCGTGTAGCCTTCATTTGCCCTGGAGATGTCCATCGATCCCCGACTTCGTCCATCTCCATCCGTGTACTTTTGTTTATAACCAGACTGAGCCACAAACTAAGCCTTACCCATTAGACATGTGGAAGTACGGTAGTGCTTTGCAACAGAGGCCCGAGCTTAATCCTTATAGTGGCCGGGGTGCTACTTCCCACAACTGGCATGCACCCAAACCCCACCCGAAAACAGGTTTTAGGGCTTTTGAAAGAGGAAGAGAGGTGTATGTCCAATTCCACCATAATCCAACCATTCCATAGTGTCCAAGTGATATGAATATTCCCAAAGTCTAGAGTTATAAAACCACCTAATGTTGCCTAATTAATCAGCGAAGCATCTACCTAAAATCATACTAGTGGAACCATGAATAGAGTACCCACTAGTTGGGGTTTTATTTATTCTAGGGTGAACAAGATGGTAATAACAATAGCAATAATAATGTTATAACAAAGGTAAATAGGCATGGCTAAATAAAACAGTGATAACGCGGGAATTTAAATAAAGCGATAATGCATTAATTTAAATCAAAATAATTTTTATAAACTGGGATTCAATATGCTCAAGGATGATGTGACTTGCCTTGCTCAGAGAGAACGGCCTTCCAAACCCTCGGCGACGACCGCAAACCACGCTTCGGGAACCTCCGGAACGACAGAAGCTACGCGAGGCACACAAGCAAAGCTACAAGCCTATAAAGAAGCAATAACAATACATAAAAAGAAAGCACACGGTTCTTTAGGTTATAACAAACATTAGGAGACTTGAACGGGTCGATTCGGGGTTCGTATGACCAAGATATGATCATCCGAGGTTTAATGCTGTTATATGGAGATTTGCGGATTATTGTGATTAGGTTTTGCAATTATAAAACATGTGTGAGCGCTAGCCTGGAAAAGACAGGAAGGCTGCGCCGTTGACATGTGGACCCCACATGTCAACCTAAGGGACCACGGTAGACCGAGTACACAGAGACGGTCCCCGGGTCGACGGAAGCGGACCCCGTGTGTCAACCGAGGCGAGTGGCCGACAAACGAACTCCACTAGACACTACACGGGCTGCACACGTGGAAACAACGCGGCTACCGAGCGGGCACACTAACACGGTCACCCCACGCACACACGAACGACTACCGACACCGGTACACGGGTACCGGGGTCGACAACCGCACAACGGGCATGGGGCGACACCGAAAGGACGAGGACGGGGCGGCGAGAGGAGGCACCCTTACCACCACGCGACGAGGCGAGGGAACGACAACGACGAACGGGCGCGGCGGAGACAGACGGGCACAACGGAGACGAACGGCGAGGGGACGGCTTCGGCGGCGATCCTTGGACGAAGGCGAGACGCGGCCGACACGAGGCTTGACGACGCGGAGCCGAGGACGAAGACGACGACGGGGCTGCAGCGGCTCGCTTGACGGAACGCGGACGACGGACGAGAACGGCTAGACGGAGGGACGAACGCCACGATGACCGGGAATGACGGGAGGACGACAACGACGACGACGACCGGGGCCGGCAAGGAGGCGACGAGGGCTGCCGACAGCGGCTGCACGGAGACGACGACGACGTGGAACACGCCGCTGCGATGACGATGACGGAGGCGGCGCCGCGAGACGACGAGCCGGCGAGGATGAACGGTGACGACAACGACGAACACCGACGGGGTTCGATCGAAGGGGAGGTGAGGCCGAGGACGACGTCGCCGCTGCGATGCCGGAGGTGGTGGTGCAGCGAGGCGACGAGCCGACGTGGAGGAGGAAGGGGCGGCCGAAGGGACGCCGGCGACGACGAGGATGGAGAGGCCGGCACGGGCGACGGCGTTCCGGCGAAACCGAGGGTAGGCCGGGGTGGAGGGCGACGCGGCGATGTCAAGGGAGGAGATGGCGACGTCGATCGGCGCACGGGCACGGCGGAAGGGACTGCCGGAGGAGACGTCGATGAGGAGGAAGGAGAGGCCGGCGCGGCGGCGACGGAGATGGCGGCTTCCGGGCGAAATCAGGGAGCAGCCGGAGGAGAGGACGACTATGCGACGTCGACGGAGGAGACGGCGACGTCGGCTGCCGCATCGACGATGGACCGTGGCCGGCCGGAGGGAGTACAGTGGCACCAATGCCACTGGACGACGGCGGGAACACCGTTCCGGCGAGTTTCCGGCGAGGAGACGGTGATGCCGGGGGAGAGGAGGCGGCTGCGAGGCTGAGGGAGGTGGTGGCGACGTCGACCGGTGCTCAGGCAGGGAGTTAGAGGCGGCTGGAGGCGGCCGGCGACGTGGGAAAGAGAGGACGACGGCGGGGAGGTGGCTAGGGACCACGGGAGATCGCGGGAGGGAGCTAAAACGAGAGAACGAGGCGAGGGGGTTCCATTTTATAGAGGAGGGGAGGGAGCCGGCCACGGGGGAGGTCGGAACGGCGGCGGGAAAGGCGGCCGGCGGCCATGGTGGACGGCCGGGGTTGGCGCGGGCGTTCCCGGCGATTGGGGGCACCATTCAAGGGGGAAATTGGGGGGGAATTGAAGAGGATTCAATGGGGATTAAAACCCCCCAATTAATTTTGGATTTCCCGTTGTGAATCGCGCGGATTTGGGGGAGCAACAAACTAGGGTTCGCACGGGAGAGAGAAGAGGCTGTGCGGGAGGATGCCGGGCGGGAGGAGGAAGGAGGCGGCGACCTGACGCGCGGGCCCCACGCGGCCAGGCGCGCGGTAACGGCGCCCACGCGCGCGCACGTGCGCGGCACGTGAAGGAGGCGCGGCTCGGGCCGGGAGGGCGCGGCTGGGCCGGCTGCTGGGCCGAAGCAGGCCGGGAGGAAGGAGGAGAGGAGGGGAGGGGCGGCCCGGGAGGAAGGAGGAGGAGGGAAGGCAACCCGGGAGGGAGAGGGGAGGGAGTTGGGCCGGGAGAGAGGGAGGAGGCCCAAGAGGAGGAGGGAGAGAAGGAGAGGGAGAGAAAGAGAGGGAGGAGAGGGAGACTTCGGGCTGGGCTTGGCCCAAAGGAGGAAGAGGATTTATTTTTAGGTTTTTCTTTTTAATAAACTTTGATAATTGTTTTTGTTGATTAATAATTATTTCCGGTGCTCTGAAAATTCAAGTAAAATTTGAGGGCTCCTTTTTAGACCAAGGAGAATTTAACAAAAATTCTCCGGGCCACATTCGAATTTTTCTTGTACGTATTTTAGTGTTTGCCGATTTCTTTTCGAATTTTAATTAATTCTATTATTCCTTTTAGCGAAGGATTTTTATTTCGGGATGAATTTATCACGGGCGTGACAAATCCACCCCCCTTACAAGAATCTCGTCCCCGAGATTCGAGGAGGCTAGCATAAAGATAGGTTGGGCGGTCTTCTCTTCTTGTCTGACTTCTTCCGCTCCGTCTTCTATAACAAACTTGCCTAACCAAACTTCTCCACTCTGGACTGCTTGGCTCGATCTCCTGTTGCGGATGGAATCTTCTCTTCACCCGACTTGTCCCTGGTTGAACCTTTTGCTGACTTCGACTGGGTTGCGGCACTTGAAGATGGGGCTTCAGTTCCAGAACTTCGCATAGTTCATATCTTTGGAGTCAACCTCATACAAGTTACCCACTTCATGTCATGCGTCGAGATCAGCTCGTCATTACTAGGATACCATGCTTGTCATTTACTTCTAACTTGCCACCAACTGCCTCATATTAGCTTTCCAGCTCTCCGGTTGCTAGCTACTTCTGCTATTCGATGCAAGGGTCGGTAACTTTGCCTTTGAATTATGTTTCTAAAAAGAACCAACTTATCCCACTTGACATGCTTTGACGTCTTCCCAAATGACTTTACTGCTGGACTTGTTATGGTCTGATCGTTATCCTGCCAAATCTGAAGCTTCGTTGTTAGATGCGATTTTAATCTGACCTCTATAGACTATCTTCGAACATATCACTTGGTTCATAACTGGGAATAGTTCCCATGAACAGACAACTCGGATTCACTTTCTTTACATTCAGTTTACTTCCCACTATTCTCTTCATGTTGTCATCATTTAGCATTCAACGTATTCCTTTACACCTTCGACCTTGATGAGTTCCTTCCCATTGAATCATCTCCCAAGACATGGCATTGCCTGGTAACCGGTGCCTGCACTTTTAACTCCGTGTAGCAGCTGATACCGAGTTGAAGATTTCACTCCTTGCCTTCATAGAAACACTTTTACCTAGGTCATCTTGCTTACTCACGAAATTTTTTTTTTTTTTTTTTTTTTTTCAATGACAAGGTGTCTGTTGCAGGGCGATTACTATCAGGGGTCTTCTTTGAGTGATGCAGAGTATGTTTCTGATTATCCTTTATCAATCACCTTTCGGCCTACATCTTTCCTGCTAGAGAACCTCTTTGCCAATCTCTTTTATCAATCATCTTTCGGCCTATCTCTAACAGGGGGTACTCTTTAAGGTGGGTGGCGGACACTTCTGGTGGCGATGAGGTCCTTTGGCCTGCTGCCTTTCAGTGAAACCTTGAAGTGGTTTGTCAAAAGCTAGACTGGCGGTTGTTGCCTTTGATCCGAAAAAGACATATCGGAAACTCTTAGTCCAAACAAATGTCTCTTTGGTTAATCACTTGATTTTCTTTTCCATCATCAGGTTGGTTATTAACTCGAGGTTAGAACATTGTTCCTCTGAAATGAGACCCTAGGTCTGCTTTGACAGTAAACAATTATACACATGATCCCATATCAGCATCTTCCGAAAGAGTCCTCATAGAACTTGTTTTTATTACACATTTCTCCCTTATTACATGAATACAAGGCACTGCCTTAAACAAAAAGGGAAGATGCTTAACATCGGTACATTGTATCCTCAACATGAATCATCCATAAACATAACAAACTCATTGTTTATAATCATGAATATATTTATTTATTACATGATTGCTGCAAACTCCCGGTTACAGTGATAAGTAGCGAACTGAAAATCACAAACATGGCTACTCATTCTAATTCTGGAGAGATATAGCTGGCATTGTTCTAGTGACTGCATCATCCTTGATTGGTTCTGTGATGATGTGATAGGACTGCATATTGCTATCATTCACAGGAGAAACTTCCTTCCGACTGCTGGTTGAAGCGGATAACGATCTTCTGCTTGGTATCGCCCTCCTGAGGTTGATTTCCCTTCGCTCGGCCTGGAGTAGGTCAGGGAGAGAAACAACTTCTTCCATCGACGACAATTCTTTGCTAAGGCCGTCGGTGCAGAGAATGGTTGGTGCTGAAGGTATTATTGCTATGATTTATTGCAGAGTCAGGTGCAGCAGGAGGAGCATTGGTGCTGTGGATGATATCGTCGATGTTGCTGTTGGAGCTGACTAGCTGATGAGACAATCGTAGGGTTGTTCGTTGGATTTCTGCGGTCTTGGTCAACAACACACTGAGTTGGCAATCCTTGGGCACATGGTTTGCACCTTCGCACAGAAAACATGTGACATTGCGAGTGGAACACTCCCCTGGTGGATGGTCTTCTTCACAATGAGGGCAGAGTGTGAGACACATGCTAGCAACGTGTCCAATTTCTCCACAACGGGTGCATGCTTTTGATTCCATCTCTTCCTCGCCGAGATGTCTGGGAGACTCATCTTCATCATCCGAGGAGACTTGATCTGACCCTTCACTATCAGATACTCTGCCACCATGGCTTAGGAGGTGCTGGGTCAACTGTCGTGCACCTCGGAAGGTATTTCCTCTTTTTCGTCTAGGAATAGTTATCCCTGCTGGAGGCCATTCGGTGCTGGTAATAGTCATCTTACGTACTTCTTCTTCAGTTCGCATCGGTGCTTTTCTCTTCTGATTCTTACTCTTCTTGCCTTTGGCTTGCTTAGTACGTGACCCCACATGGTACGAAAGGCTAGGAGGAAAGCATTTCCCGGGATTCAATGGATTCTCTCCATTGGGCTCTCTACTTTGCACACTAGGCTGCAAGCTTGACTTGGTGTGAGGAGGCTGGTTTAGCGATGTCTGCCCTGCTAAACCAAAGGAAGGGGCTTCTTTAGCATATACCCATGGACAATTCAGGGCATAGTGTCCTTGCTCTCTACAATCCTGACAAAAGGGGACATCATCTTCTGGCATTGGAAGCTCATTGACCTGGGTGGCAAATGCTCGATCAAACACATACTGATTTTGGTCTTGACTTCCAACCAATGGTAGCTGTGAACCAAGCAACATGCTCGGAATGGACCAAGGGTGTGCCCTTGTTAACTCGCTTGAGGCTAGTGGTGGATTGAGTTGAAAACTTGAGTTACTGGAGGCATACCCGCTGACATTCTTTCCTTTTTCTCTATTAAACATCTGTTACAGGGATTGAGGTGAGGGAGGAAACAAGCCAGGAAAGAATAGACCAGAACTAGAGACAGGACCTTAAAGGAACTAATTCTTCTTGTTGATGTGTTGTTTGTTTCACTTATTCTGCAAGTTGATTAAGCAAACAACCTAGCATGGTTACATCACAACCCACCGATGCAAACCACGCGCTACACACACAAGCAAGGAACACACGACTAACATCACTACCCTACAGGGTGGCTTAGGTTCTGCGATGGGTTTTCCAAGATCTTCACTTCTGCTTCACATCTGGCTTCGCTGCTTCCTCCACTTCGCTAGCAGATCCAACAGTCTTCCGGAGCTTCGGCAGACAATTGATGACCTCTTGTTCTTCGCAAAACTGACCATCTAGTACTAGTTGGAAATCCGAAGGAGGAAGAAGAGAATAAACATTTTGCAAATAGCATTGGGGAAAGGAGGAAAAAGGAACTTTCGCAAATAGTTTCATTTATAAAATATGTCCTTAGGTTTTATCCACTTGGCTTATCCTACAGTTGAGATGGCTCTGATACCAGCTTGTCACGACCGAGAAAATTGCCTTTTCCCGAACGCTAGTGTATTAATCCCCGTCCCAGGAAAAGCCGGGGTACACCACACAAACATGATATAAAAGACACATCTTTATTATATCGATAATATTTACATTATTACAAAGGCGCTTCAGGCCTGACAATCAAAAATAAACAGCAGCGGACTAGCGGGCCTACGGCTCCATCTTCACAGGCGCTCAACTGGGGTATAAGCCAGGACTCCACCTAAGACATCTTCTCCAAAGCTTCTCTTACTGAAGGGGGGGGGGAAAGATAGAGCAAGAATGAGTACAACCACAGTACTCAGCAAGTCCCACCGGGAGATGCATGATTAATGCGAGGGAGCACAAGGGGTAATAATATAGGGGTTAAGTTTTGCAGTAAACAGCATTTAAAAGTCACTTAGTTGCCCAAAGCTATTTTGTAAACACGATCCTAGAGCTATACAATATTATTAAATAAGGCCGTGAACCCACACGATCCTGCCTTAACCCAAGGCCTACGATGATTCAGACCGAACTGGCAACCCGACCCTGGGTCCCAGCTCGTCCCAAGCCAACCCAGGCCAACCATTCCACATTTTAGTTGTTAAGCAGGTTTTAAGAATTAAAACGCTAACTTGGGTACATTGCTAGGCTTGCCCATATCCGAGGGCGCGGCTATTCGAATAGATTTACTCTGATCAGAGGTGTACATCTTTACCCACAAGACACATCTTCCTCACGCGTCACCACGTGCCACATACCACCACGGTATACAGGCGGAAGACATGACATAGTTCCCAACCCATCCTAGCCATAGACAAGAGTACCGACCCAACTCACCTACGGCCGGAACAACCGGGACAGGCAGGCAAGACTGAGCCCCTAGCAGCAGGACACCGGCCCTGTGCCATGACATCTCGACTACCGAGCCGCAGCTCGTGTAGCCTTCATTTGCCCTGGAGATGTCCATCGATCCCCGACTTCGTCCATCTCCATCCGTGTACTTTTGTTTATAACCAGACTGAGCCACAAACTAAGCCTTACCCATTAGACATGTGGAAGTACGGTAGTGCTTTGCAACAGAGGCCCGAGCTTAATCCTTATAGTGGCCGGGGTGCTACTTCCCACAACTGGCATGCACCCAAATCCCACCCGAAAACAGGTTTTAGGGCTTTTGAAAGAGGAAGAGAGGTGTATGTCCAATTCCACCATAATCCAACCATTCCATAGTGTCCAAGTGATATGAATATTCCCAAAGTCTAGAGTTATAAAACCACCTAATGTTGCCTAATTAATCAGCGAAGCATCTACCTAAAATCATACTAGTGGAACCATGAATAGAGTACCCACTAGTTGGGGTTTTATTTATTCTAGGGTGAACAAGATGGTAATAACAATAGCAATAATAATGTTATAACAAAGGTAAATAGGCATGGCTAAATAAAACAGTGATAACGCGGGAATTTAAATAAAGCGATAATGCATTAATTTAAATCAAAATAATTTTTATAAACTGGGATTCAATATGCTCAAGGATGATGTGACTTGCCTTGCTCAGAGAGAACGGCCTTCCAAACCCTCGGCGACGACCGCAAACCACGCTTCGGGAACCTCCGGAACGACAGAAGCTACGCGAGGCACACAAGCAAAGCTACAAGCCTATAAAGAAGCAATAACAATACATAAAAAGAAAGCACACGGTTCTTTAGGTTATAACAAACATTAGGAGACTTGAACGGGTCGATTCGGGGTTCGTATGACCAAGATATGATCATCCGAGGTTTAATGCTGTTATATGGAGATTTGCGGATTATTGTGATTAGGTTTTGCAATTATAAAACATGTGTGAGCGCTAGCCTGGAAAAGACAGGAAGGCTGCGCCGTTGACATGTGGACCCCACATGTCAACCTAAGGGACCACGGTAGACCGAGTACACAGAGACGGTCCCCGGGTCGACGGAAGCGGACCCCGTGTGTCAACCGAGGCGAGTGGCCGACAAACGAACTCCACTAGACACTACACGGGCTGCACACGTGGAAACAACGCGGCTACCGAGCGGGCACACTAACACGGTCACCCCACGCACACACGAACGACTACCGACACCGGTACACGGGTACCGGGGTCGACAACCGCACAACGGGCATGGGGCGACACCGAAAGGACGAGGACGGGGCGGCGAGAGGAGGCACCCTTACCACCACGCGACGAGGCGAGGGAACGACAACGACGAACGGGCGCGGCGGAGACAGACGGGCACAACGGAGACGAACGGCGAGGGGACGGCTTCGGCGGCGATCCTTGGACGAAGGCGAGACGCGGCCGACACGAGGCTTGACGACGCGGAGCCGAGGACGAAGACGACGACGGGGCTGCAGCGGCTCGCTTGACGGAACGCGGACGACGGACGAGAACGGCTAGACGGAGGGACGAACGCCACGATGACCGGGAATGACGGGAGGACGACAACGACGACGACGACCGGGGCCGGCAAGGAGGCGACGAGGGCTGCCGACAGCGGCTGCACGGAGACGACGACGACGTGGAACACGCCGCTGCGATGACGATGACGGAGGCGGCGCCGCGAGACGACGAGCCGGCGAGGATGAACGGTGACGACAACGACGAACACCGACGGGGTTCGATCGAAGGGGAGGTGAGGCCGAGGACGACGTCGCCGCTGCGATGCCGGAGGTGGTGGTGCAGCGAGGCGACGAGCCGACGTGGAGGAGGAAGGGGCGGCCGAAGGGACGCCGGCGACGACGAGGATGGAGAGGCCGGCACGGGCGACGGCGTTCCGGCGAAACCGAGGGTAGGCCGGGGTGGAGGGCGACGCGGCGATGTCAAGGGAGGAGATGGCGACGTCGATCGGCGCACGGGCACGGCGGAAGGGACTGCCGGAGGAGACGTCGATGAGGAGGAAGGAGAGGCCGGCGCGGCGGCGACGGAGATGGCGGCTTCCGGGCGAAATCAGGGAGCAGCCGGAGGAGAGGACGACTATGCGACGTCGACGGAGGAGACGGCGACGTCGGCTGCCGCATCGACGATGGACCGTGGCCGGCCGGAGGGAGTACAGTGGCACCAATGCCACTGGACGACGGCGGGAACACCGTTCCGGCGAGTTTCCGGCGAGGAGACGGTGATGCCGGGGGAGAGGAGGCGGCTGCGAGGCTGAGGGAGGTGGTGGCGACGTCGACCGGTGCTCAGGCAGGGAGTTAGAGGCGGCTGGAGGCGGCCGGCGACGTGGGAAAGAGAGGACGACGGCGGGGAGGTGGCTAGGGACCACGGGAGATCGCGGGAGGGAGCTAAAACGAGAGAACGAGGCGAGGGGGTTCCATTTTATAGAGGAGGGGAGGGAGCCGGCCACGGGGGAGGTCGGAACGGCGGCGGGAAAGGCGGCCGGCGGCCATGGTGGACGGCCGGGGTTGGCGCGGGCGTTCCCGGCGATTGGGGGCACCATTCAAGGGGGAAATTGGGGGGGAATTGAAGAGGATTCAATGGGGATTAAAACCCCCCAATTAATTTTGGATTTCCCGTTGTGAATCGCGCGGATTTGGGGGAGCAACAAACTAGGGTTCGCACGGGAGAGAGAAGAGGCTGTGCGGGAGGATGCCGGGCGGGAGGAGGAAGGAGGCGGCGACCTGACGCGCGGGCCCCACGCGGCCAGGCGCGCGGTAACGGCGCCCACGCGCGCGCACGTGCGCGGCACGTGAAGGAGGCGCGGCTCGGGCCGGGAGGGCGCGGCTGGGCCGGCTGCTGGGCCGAAGCAGGCCGGGAGGAAGGAGGAGAGGAGGGGAGGGGCGGCCCGGGAGGAAGGAGGAGGAGGGAAGGCAACCCGGGAGGGAGAGGGGAGGGAGTTGGGCCGGGAGAGAGGGAGGAGGCCCAAGAGGAGGAGGGAGAGAAGGAGAGGGAGAGAAAGAGAGGGAGGAGAGGGAGACTTCGGGCTGGGCTTGGCCCAAAGGAGGAAGAGGATTTATTTTTAGGTTTTTCTTTTTAATAAACTTTGATAATTGTTTTTGTTGATTAATAATTATTTCCGGTGCTCTGAAAATTCAAGTAAAATTTGAGGGCTCCTTTTTAGACCAAGGAGAATTTAACAAAAATTCTCCGGGCCACATTCGAATTTTTCTTGTACGTATTTTAGTGTTTGCCGATTTCTTTTCGAATTTTAATTAATTCTATTATTCCTTTTAGCGAAGGATTTTTATTTCGGGATGAATTTATCACGGGCGTGACAAAAGCTAAGCCAGCTGACGATCTGCTCGCCATAGATCCATCCATTGAACAAGCTCTGGATGAAGAAGAAATCGAGGAAGACATTGACCAAGCTGCAGCCGAAGTAAGCGATACTAAAAGAACACCATCAGCTTCGCCTAAGCAGGCTCCTCCATCCCCTTCTGCTCCAGCTCACTTGGCAAGGGTAAGCAACTTTCTCTGTCCACTTTTGTAGTCATTTACTTTATAGCCGATTCCTCACAATTTTAATAAATATAGAGAAAGAAAATTGCTGTGAGGAAGAGATCAGCTGCTTCAACCCCTAAACCAGCTCCACCAGTAAGACTTTCTATCATCTCATTAACTGATTTGGGCTGATTATATCTAACATTTATCCCTTTGGCAGCCTCCTCCTCCTTCTTCCCCTCTTGTGCAGGCGGAATCAGGCGGCCGCACTCCATCGGCTGCAGGCAGTCATCATGTTGAAGAGGAGGAACAATTAGCTGCACCTTCTATTCCAGTAAGTTTTGTTGACATAAATTTGAGATCGGCCAATCATATCTTGATCCTTAATCATCCATGATATTGTCTCTTGCAGGTCTTAGCCGATCTATTTTCCTTCGACATTAAAGATTACCTCGATGAAACAGAAGAAGACACCACCAGTCAAGCAATAGCTCTCCTGTCTGATGATGTAAAGAAAACACTCGAAGACATCTCTCATCGGCTAAGAGCATCTCTAGATAACCTGGTGACCAACTATGGCTTGATCCGGGCAAGATTTGCAGATATCCAAGCCTTACTCCCAGATAAACTAGCCGACGCTCTTACTCCAGCCGTCTATCTCGAGCAACACCAATTTAAACTGGAGAAAGCCAGGCAGAGGTTAGCCGATCACCGGGAGCGCAAGGACATCAAAGCTACAATCCAGGCGAATCGGCAGCTTGTTCATGAAGAGAAAGCCAAGCTTGATCAGTTATCTGAAGGCCCGATCAAGTCTAATATTGATCGGCTTGAAGCTCGCAAGATTGAACTCTTGGCACAACTTCAAGAATGCAATGCTGAACTGGATCTAGAGCACAAGAAGTTAGCCGATCTCCCGCAAGCTGTCGAAGAACAAAAGGCAAGGCTAAAATCGGCTATCAAGAACATCGCTGAGATGACTAAATCCTTGAAAGTCATTCCTGGAACCGATGCTCAAGACGCCCAAGCCATTGAAGAAATAGAACAAATCAGGCAAAGAGCTATATCAGCTATCCAGCGATACTTGTCTCAGTGACTTTCCATGTAATAGGCTGTAGAACACTTTTGTATTCGGCTAAGATACTCTAGTCCTTGCTGTCTATACAACCCTTGTGCTGACTAACATATCTTCTAAATTCGTTCAAAAATCTGCAATTTTCTATGTATGTGCCCCCCCTAATTTTACAATGTTGAAAACATTGATAAAATTATAAAAACAACTAAGGGCGATATAACAATATCGGCCATTTGTATAGCGGCAAACCAATTACAATAGTGAAAAACAACTAAGGGCGATATAACAATATCGGCCATCTCAAGGCGATGCAAACACATCGGCTATCATGTATCGGCAACACTAGCCGATCATGCATTAACCCAAACACTAGGATAATATTTCTTCAAGTATTTGCCATTTAGAGCTCGGCCATAAACTTCTCCATCGAGTCCTTGCAACATGTATGCTCCTTTAGACACCACTTTATGAATTTGGAACGGTCCTTCCCAATTCGGCGACCACTTGCCGAATTTGCTATCCCGAGTCTCAATCGGGAGAATCAACTTCCATACAAGTTCACCTTCCGAAAAATCCTTGGGTACAACTTTCTTATTATAATGCCGGGCAACTCGCTCCTTATCCTTAGTCACCTTTGCAAGGGCTCGCAGCCGCGATTGAACCAGATCCTCCCTTTCATCGGCCATAAGGTTATAATACTCATCGGCTGTTAAAGTATTTTGCAACTCTGTTCTTCTCGAGCCGATTCTAACTTCCCACGGTAAAACAGCCTCATGACCATAAACAAGTTTATAAGGAGGAACCTGTATCGATCCATGACAAGCCATCCGATAAGACCACAATGCTTCAGCTAGCCGAGCATGCCATTGCCAAGGATAATAAAAAATTTTCCTCTTAATCAACTTGATCAAGCTCTTATTAGATGCCTCGGCCTGCCCATTAGCTTGTGCATAATACGGTGAAGAATTCAACAATTTAATTCCCATGCTATCGGCAAACTGAACAAACTCATTGGATACGAAATTGAACCTTGGTCGGTCGTAATAGTTTGAGGGATACAAAATCGATAGATTATATGCTCTTGAACGAACTGTATAGCGTCCCCAGAATCAACTTTCTTTAAAGGAATCGCCTCTACCCACTTGGTAAAATAATCGGTTGCCACCAATATAAACTTATGTCCTTTACTCGAGGGTGGATTAATCATGCCGATCATATCAATTCCCCAACCTCTAAAAGGCCATGGTTTAATAATAGGATTCATAGCCGATGCCGGCGCCCTCTGGATCGCTCCAAACTTCTGACAATCTTGACAACCTTTATAAGATCTGAAACAATCCTCCAGCATTGTCGGCCAAAAATATCCAGCACGTCGGAGCAACCACTTCATTTTATGAGCCGACTGATGTGTACCACATATCCCTTCATGAACTTCGCCGATTGCAACTTTTGCCTGATCGGCACTCAAACATTTAAGCAACACTCCATCTATCGTCCGATAATAGAGGTCATCATCCAAGAAAGTATATTTCAAAGCCTTATAACACAATTTCCGCGAAGCCGATTGAGATGGATTTTGTAAGTACTGAAACACATCATACCTCCAATCATCGGCTGTAATCGTAGCAATCTCTATCTCGATATCTTTTGTCATTGGCTTGTATCTCGACGCTCCTTGAGCCAAATCATTAGCCTCTATATTCTGTTCTCAAGATATGTGCTTCAAAGTCACCAGCCGAAATTCATTTATCAACATTCGGCATTTTTCGTAATAAATCATCAATGTATCATCCTTGCATTCATACTCTCCTGCCAATTGACTAATCACCAACAACGAATCACCCATGATTTCAATAGCATCGGCTTCAACTTCCCGAAGCAACTGTAACCCCTTTAAGACTGCCTCATACTCAGCCTGATTATTAGTCACAGGATGTTTAATAGCATAGGCAAATTCAAAACTTGCCCCCCAAGGCGCAATTATAACCAAGCCGATACCACAACCATGACTACATACAGATCCATCAAAGAACAATATCCAAGGCATAATGTCAACCAAGCCGATTGAATCATCACGATGATCCACAATAAAATCGGCTACAGCCTGTCCCTTTATCGCCTTTGGTGACTCGTACCGAAGGTCAAACTCTGTTAAAGAAAATATCCATTTGCCAACTCTCCCTTTTAAAATCGGAGCCGATAGCATGTACTTGATCACATCGGCTTTACATACCACAGTGCATTCATTGGACAACAAGTAATGCCTTAACTTAGTGCAAGAGAAATATAAACACAAACACAATTTCTCCACAGGAGAATACCTTGTCTCTGCATCCAAGAGCCGACGGCTTAAATAGAACACAACCCTCTCTTTTCCTTCAAGCTCCTGAATCAAGACCGAGCCGATTGACTTATCACCGGCCGACAGATATAACCGGAAAGGAACCCCTTTTTGCGGTGGAATCAATACCGGAGGAGAACTCAAATATTCTTTGATATTATCCAAAGCCTTCTGTTGTTCTACCCCCAAGTAAATTGCTAATCGGCTTTCAATCTTAATAATGGTGTAGAAGGTTCCAGTTTTCCAGACAAATTAGAGATAAATCTTCGAACAAAATTAATTTTGCCGATCATCTCCTGCAACTCTGTCTTGTTTCCCGGAGGCTTAATCTTTTTGATCGCATTGATACTCCTCTGAGGTATTTCAATCCCCCTCTCATGAACAAGAAATCCCAAGAACTGGCCGGCCGATACACCAAAAACACATTTTGTCGGATTCATCTTCAAACCATATTTCCTAGTCCTTTCAAAAACTTTTCTCAAATCGGCTATGTGGTCCTCTATTTCTTTAGATTTAACAACCACATCATCAATATAGACTTCAACCAACCAGCCGATCAGATCATGATATATATAATTCATAGCCCTTTGGTACGTAGCTCCAGCACTCTTCAAGCCGAAAGTCATTACAACCCATTCAAACAAGCCGATTGCACCAGGACATCTAAAGGCCGTCTTATGAATATCTTCTTCGGCCATAAAGATTTGATTGTATCCCGCGTTTCCATCCATAAAACTTAATATCTTATGTCCTGAAGCAGCATCAACCAACTGATCGGCCACTGGCATTGGATATTCGTCCTTTGGGGTAGCTTTATTCAAATCTCTGAAATCAATGCAGACCCTCACCTTTCCATTCTTCTTGATAACAGGAACTATACTAGAAACCCATTCAGCATATCGGCAAGGACGAATAAAACCAGCATCATGCAAACGTTTTTTTTCAGCTTTAACAGGTTCAAGCATATCGGCTTTGCATCTCCTCGGAGGCTGCTGGTACGGTCTAATCCCCGGTTTTGGAGGTAGCCGATGTTCGACGATCGATCGGCTGAGTCCTGGCATCTCATAATACTCCCGAGCAAAGCAATCTCTAAACTCTTTCAAAAGCTCTATCAGCTTGGTTCTAAATTCTGAAGACAAATTCTTACTAATAAATGTCGGCCTTGGCCGATCACCTGGACCTACATCCACTTCTTCTAAATCATCGGCCGACATAAAACCCTGACCTTGCTTGTCATCGAGATCATCTACTGTGTCCTTGGCGTAGACGCTTGAACCCTCCACGATGCCCTCAAAATAATAGCTTGGGTTCTTCATCCTCAGAATCGGACACTTTTAGAAAATCTCCAACCCAAATCTTCCGAGATAAACAATCTAGTCCATCCATCTCCCAAAGAGCTAAATCAGCACTGGCAACATTAACTGACCTGTCGGCTGGTACAATCTCAATCTTATCGCCCTGCCATTGAATCAAGCATTGGTGCATGGTCGAAGGAATACAACAATTGGCATGAATCCAATCCCTTCCAAGCAACAAGCTATAAGAACCTTTCCCATCGATGACAAAAAATGTGGTAGGGATAGTTTTACTGCCGACTGTCAATTCTACATTCAGAACACTCTTTGTTTCCGATGGATTGCCACCAAAGTCTTTAAGCACCATGTTTGTCTTGATTAGATCCTCAGCAGTTCTACCTAACTTTCTGAACGTAGTATAAGGCATCAAATTTACCGCAGCCCCACCATCGACCATCATCTTAGACATCGGCTTCCCATTGACATAGCCATTTATATACAATGGTTTAAGATGCCGATTTTTTGTCCCCTCAGACTTTTCAAAGACTGCTCGCTCTGGTGATAGAACCAACTTAGCCGATTCCTCTTCCAATTCGTCAACATCGGCCTGGTCAATCCTGAAATCGGCTGGCAAAGTAAAGACCATGTTAATTGGCGCCGTTACAATACTTTTTCCTTTTGCCAACCTTTTTGCTTCATCGGCTGAAATATCATCGGTCCCTGGAACTTGATTCTTAACACGCCACTCCTTCCTCGGTTTTGCTTTTCTCAGCCGATGACCAATTTCTTGCTCGACCTCCTGGAAGCGCTCCCTACTCCTCAACCTTTGAACCCTTCTTTTCTGATTCTTTGTAAAAATACCAGAAGGACACCACTGAGTCTTCCTATCCTCGTCTTCCTCCAAGTAATCATTTTGATTTACCGGGCCCAATCTTTGATGAACAGGAACTCTCGCATGCTTCAGCCGATTGCCTCTATTGTACGATCGGCTTGAACTCTCTGCAATATCACTGCACCCAGGACAATCTTCAATAGATGGTAGCCTCATACCCTCATTCCAGCAGAACCGAAAGAACTCACAACTCCAATGAGGATCGAATCCACCATTATCTTCTTCATAATGCCTCTCATGTTGTTTGTCGTGTTTCCTCTGATACTTATTTATAATTTTAGCTGAACTCACGTGAAAACTTTTCACACGTGTCACATCGGCTGTTCGACCAACGGCATGCACCATGTTAACAGGGAAAGGATTACCATCAACCTTCATCGGTTTTTTGGAATCATCAAACTTAATCTTCCCCCCTTCAATGGCTACTTGAATCTGCTGTCTAAAAACCTTGCAATCATTAGTAGAATGAGATCCAGAATTATGCCATTTGCAATACCTCTTTTTGCCTAATTCCTCAGCCGACGGAATTACATGACCAGCGGGGAGCTGAATTTGCTTTTCTCGGAGTAGCAGATCAAAAATCTTGTCAGCTTTGGTAATATCAAAATCATATCTCTCCTCTTTTCCAGAATTCTTTACCCACTGGCAAGGTATAACCTTACCCATTCGGCTGCAGCTATTTCAGAGTCATCATCATCATCATCCGACCCATACATGTAAGGGCAAACATGATTAACCCTCTTAGAGCTTCTCCTGGCCTCTGCAAACCTCTATTCATGCAATGTTACCTTCTGCATAAGATGTGACAGGCTATTGAAATCTTCAGATGAGAATTTCTCCCTAATCGGAGGAATCATGCCTTGAAAAGCCAAATCGGCTAACTGGGCATCAGTCAAACTCAAGCTAAAGCACTTATTCCTCATCTCCCTGAATCTCTGAATATACTCATGTACAGGTTCATCATGCCTTTGCTTAATTGCTGTCAAGTCGGATAACTTCATCTCATGAACTCCACTGTAGAAATAGCTATGAAACTGCTTCTCCAAGTCGGCCCAACTATTGACTGACCCATATGGCAAAGAAGAAAACCATGTAAAAGCCGATCCAGACAGGAACAACCGGAATAATCTAACTCTGAGAGCATCTACAGCCGATGCTTCGCCACACTGAGCTAAAAATCGGCTAATGTGTTCATAAGTTGACACATCATCTTGCCCCGAAAATTTGGAGAAATCTGGGATTTTAAATCGGTTAGGAAGAGGAACTCTCTCAAACCACTCAGGGTAAGGCTGCCGATACAACTTTCCAGAATCTCTCGGCTTAAGCCCAAATTGTTCTCTCATCACATCGGCAATTACATCGGCCCATGGTCGTTGCTGAGCTGCTCCATGCGACTGTTGCTGCATTGGTTCAAACTGATTATATTGAGAAGCAAACTGAGATTGGGTTAGCCCTCCTTGCTGATACTGGACTTGAGGGGAAGGAGGTTGATATTGATAGTTTAGATTGCCCCCTTGGTAATTCTGGTAATTTGGTTGAATTTTTTGCACCAAGTGCTCGGGCACAATCTGAGGCATCACCGTACCATCTGGCTGTATATGGTGAACCAAATGCTCTGGAACAACCTGATTCAGGGCGTGTCCAGCCGATTGATTCATCAAGGCTTGCTGTGGAATCGGCTGTATAGTTTGTTGTCCTGGAGGTGTTGGCTGAACTGGCTGCACAACCTGCTGCCTTGGTGGAGTTTGTTGAATCGGCTGCACAACCTGTTGCCTTGGTGGCGTCTGCTGAATCGAATTGACAGTAGGTTGAAGGGGTAGAAACATAGCAGCCACCTGATCCTGTGTTGGCCGATTTACCGCCTGCCCACTATGCTGTGGTTGCTCCCTCATCAATAGCCGAGGATTAATCGGCTGGCCGGGTGCCGATGCTGATGGAGCAGGCAGAGAAGTCAATGGCGGTGCCATCGGCTGAGCCGATGGTGCACTCGGAAGAACTGCTTGAGCAGGCAGCTGAACATCGGTGATCAAAGGCCGATAATTCGGAAAAACACCTCCCTGCAAGTAGACCGGGCCTGCAGCTTGATGCTCAGCTATTGATCCATCGGCTATCGTCTTCATCATGTTTGACAAGGTGTTGACTAACACTCCAGATTGATTGATCAAAGCATTGTGTACGGCGTAGTCCACTCGATCTTGGAAATTGTTGAAGAAATCTTGTGCTGTCTCACCGTTCTGATTAAGATTTCCTCCCTGTGGCTCGTGAGCACCATCACCTTGAACTCCATGTATCCCCTGAGAGTCGTCACCTTGATTCTCTTGAGTCGAGCCATCTAAGACTCTTTTTCCTTCTCCCTCCTTAGAGGCACTGGTCTCAGGCTCATCGGGAACCACCTTTACCTTGTACTTTTGAACAAATGTTCCCTTGCGAGTCTGTGTGAATGATTTAAAGAACTGATCTCGCGCTTGTTGCATCATTGCTTCGAAATCCTTCTTCTGGTCAGGTGTGAGCTTTTCCGGATCAATAGTCACAATATTCCCTTCATTGACTTCACTCAAACCTAGTCTCTGGATTTTCTCTTTAACAGTACCCGGGCTAGCCGAGGATGGTGACGGTGGCAACTTCTCGGCCATGAGGAAGATTGATTTCTGACTTCTGATTGGTCCCACCAGGCGTGCCAAAAACGTGTTGACAGAAAACACGAGTCCTGGGAGATCTGCTTAACTCTAGTGCAGGTCCAAAACTCACCTTCGGATGTATGAGCGTGCCAGTTGATTTGATCCTGCAATCAACAAGAAATAGAACAAAGAAACCGCAATTAATCCTATAAATGATAGCCGATCGGCTAGGTGCCGATGACATATCATTTATTTCAAGCCGATGTCATATATACATCGATCGGCAAATATCAATGAGCAAACCAGAACCAGATCTACTCGATCGGCTGTAGATATCAATGATATGCAATCCTTGTATCGATATATACTTAAATCAAGTGATTGGGATAGATCGGTCGCCTTGCCGAGACAGTATAAATCACTTAGATCGAAATATATATTAATAGTGGGATTATATACATTCATAGCATAGCCGATCAAATAGATCTAGCATGTATCGGCTAATACTCCGATACTACTCTATATTAAGATATTAAAGCAAGTAGAAAATACCAAACAGAAGCCTAATATACTTAGATGCAACAAGATCTTAACATAAAGGGCAGATTTAACATATAGATTAAGCATATGTGTAACACCCTGAAAATCCGACTAATAAAAAAAAAACAAAACCCTAAAAATGTGGATTTTCAAAAACTTTTTAAATAAACTGCATCATGCCGATTCTATTCGCCTTTTATATTGGATTCGATTTGGAAGTTCATTAATCGTGAGTAAAGGACAATTAATTAGAAATAAACTCTAGATGGGAATTTGTAGAATAAATATAATTTACAATGAAAATTAGATGTGGATAGAAATAAATAAAATATTAATGCAAACACATTTGTATCAATTAAATTTAAACGCGAGGGAATAAGGGTTAACCCTAATTAGCGATTCAAACAAATAATACAAGTGAAAAATGAGTAAAATTAATTTAGGGTGAATACAATAATTGGAACAACACACATGATGAATAAAAATCAAATTTACAACATTTACAAATTTCAAAATTAAATTTAAATGGAAAATGGGCTAAAATCGGGAAAAATATGAAATCGCACTGTTCATTGCCCATAAGGTATTCGACGGAGTCCCCAACCGAGCCCGTCCCTTTTCCCCTTTCTTCCCCGCGCGCCGCGCCCCTCCCGCGCGCCGCCCCGAGCCACACCGCGCGCCATCGCCGCCGCCGCGCGCGCGTCGTGCTTCCCCTAACCCTCCTCTACCGTCCCGCGCCGCTTCGCCTTCCCGTCGCCGTCGCCATCGTCGCCGCGCCGCTCGGTTTTCCCCTCACGCCGCACCGCCGCCGCCGCGCCGCACGGGCCGTTGTCACCCCGGACCCGCGACGCCATCGTCCTGAGCCCGCGCCAACCGCGCGTTCCGTCGCCGCCGCGCCCGCATCACCACACGGCCGTCTCGTCGTCGCCCCGCGCGCCGTCCCCGAGCCCTCGTCGCCCATGCCGCACGGCCTCCCCATCCCATCGCCGCGCGTCGGGCCCCGCACCGCCGCCGTCTCGCGCGCCGCTCGGTCTTTTCCCCTACATGCCGCGCCGCCCCGTCCCGTCGCCGTCCCCATCCCATCACCGACGCCATCATACCGCGCACCACCGTAGCCGCGCCGCACGGGCTGCTGTCGCCTCGAGCCGCGCCGCACACGTCGTCCCCGTCTCAAACCCCGCGCCGCCGCCTGCCATCGACGCACGTCGTGCTGCCCCTCCTTTTTGCCGCCGCCTCGCGCGTCGTCTCGCCCGCTCGCACGTCGCCATGCCCCCCATACCGCCGCGCCGCACGCCCGACCCCTCCTCACCTCGCGCCCCGCGCAGCCATGCCGCCGTCGCGTCGCCTTTAATTCGCCGCCGCCCCTCTCCTCTTCCTTTTCCCCCTCTCCTTCTATAAAATCCGAGCTCCCCTCCCCTTCTCCTCCACCCCACACTCATCCCCATCCATTCCCCATTCTTCCCCGCCCTCTCCTCCTTCTCCACCGCACCGTCGTCGCGTCGCCGCGTCGCCACCATCAAAGCCGCCGCGCCCGTAGCCTCTAGCCGCCGCGCCGTCGCCTCGAAGCCGCCCGCCGTGCATCGCCGCCTTGCGCCCGCATCGCCGCCACCGCCGTCGGTAAGCCGCCGCCTTCTACTCGCGCCCATCACCGTCGTCTCGGGTAGGGCCAGGAGGGAGAAAGCCGAGAGAGAGAGGGAGAGGGAGGAGAGTAAGAGTGAAGCCGACGAGAGAGGAAAGAAAGAAGAAAGGAAGGGAGGAGTACCGGGAAGGAGATAGAGAGAGAGAGAAGAATAAAAAGGAAGATCGATGATAGTTGCGAAGAAAAGTGGCAACAGTCAATTATAACAAACTCGCATAAAAATAGGACTACACCGATCTCTCCAACCTGGGCCCCCTCCCCGCCCCCGTCCCTCCCCCTCCGCGCCCCCGCCCCTCCCCGGCCCTCCTCCCTTCGGGGGTTTAGACAACTTTAAATTAAATTAGAATTTAATTATAGATTAACTTTAACTATAGGATTACAAAAATTCAATACAGAATATAGATGGTTCTTGGTAATTTCGATAAGAAACTAATTCGCGGTGGTAATTTAAATGTAAATTAATGACTAAAAACAATTAGATGAATTCTTATAGATTTTTATAGCTTATTTAGGGGTAATTTCTATAAGTGATTGATTCACGATGGGAATTCGAATTTAACTAACCCTGAGTTATATTTAATCGTTTGGACATAAACTAAATTAAATCGTTTAAAATTTGGATTCCACACGATGTTTAGCTCGCAATATAAATTTCCAACTTATTAATTGAATACGATGCACGGGGTAGATTAAATTAAGAACTTATAATAACAAAATATTTGCACCGTGAAAATAATTTAAGATATATATATAAATCGAAATTGGGTTGGCTCTAATTCGCGAATAGTAAAGTTAATAAGAGAATCGATTTTCGCATACGACTTCTATTTGGGTTTATTTGGATTTTTATTTGAATTCTAACCGAATTCAAATCTTCGCACGTAACTATAGAGTCCGAGGGAGTTGCAGATCCAGGTGAAGGCCAAGACCCGCAAGACCTTGAGCAAGGCAAGTCATCACTATCCCTTGAACATATTGATCCCAATTGCGAAATTGTTTTGTTTACAAATAAAATTGCATGCAATAATATACATCCCACTTGTGATTAAGCCATGCCTTGATGATTGTTTGCCTATTACTTCCTTTGTAACCATGTTTACGTACGAGTCCCTAGTCAATTATGACAAGTGCTTAGCAATGCTATTCTAGAATTGTGCATACTCATATTTATCAAATGCTATATGCTTGGGCAATTACCTTTGGGAAGGTAATTGAGATGCGGCATGTGGAGACATGAGCGCCACAGTGCCATGATGTTGATGACATGATTTGTGAAAAGAGAAATAAAATTAAACAAATGTTTTCGACTGGGGCGGACGGAGGATTTGGGTGGTATCCGGAAAAGGCTAGTACCGTCCCCGGTCAATTAAGGACCGAGCCATGAAGTTAAGCATGAAACGACTCCCGTACAACCGCACTTCTCGTATGGGTATAGACCTAGCGGAATAGATAGCTGAGCAGAGGCAGTATCCATGCATAGTGGTTTCTTGATGTGTGAGGCAGGGGCTCTACGGTGAGGCAGCCATTGGTAGAACCGCGAGGCGGGTGTCTACAGTGGTGTCGCCATCGGTAGGACTGCCTCGTGAGAATTTTAACCTAATTAACTTAACGCATGTGTGAGTTCTTCTTTCCCGGGTGCGCCAGAACTCCTCACACTGCTAGAAACGGACGCCTAGAGTGTATGAGGATGTCAAGTTCATGGAGCGGGTACTGCTAATGCGAGGTTATCGAAAAGCTTTGCCGTGACGCGTCTCATGTGTTGGGACGAGGCTCATGTGTTGGGCAGTTGCGGAGTGCGGGTAAAGTGTACATCCACTGCAGTGTGAGTAAACCAAATCTATTCGAATAGCCGTGCTCGCGGTTATTGAGCACCGGGACGTGTATTACACTTGGCTAGACTTTGAATTCTTAACTTGTGTGGGTTGGGTTAATTGCATGATGATTTATATGCTGTTGGAGCCACTTCCTGAGAGTAGGGAAGGTGGATGTCCTCAGAAAACCATGACGACATAATGGCGGGAAGCCATCCTTGGGATCACAATGGATGGTGGACAGAACCGTCATTGTTTAATGAGAACACTGGTATTAAAACTTGATCAGTCTGTGCTAGGTCTTAGGTTTGTGAAAAGAATTATAAAACTTGCTTTACGCAAAAGAGCCATAACAATCCTTCAAATTTCCCTGTCATGTGCATTGTTGCTGTGATGACTTGTTGAGTACGGTTGGTACTCACCCTTGCTATATACAAACTCAATCAGAGACTGGAGATGAAGCGTCGGAAGATCCCTATGCCTATTATCAGGAGGGAGATGAAGACGATGGGGTCCAATAGGTCTTAGATACGGTCGTTGCCTGTGGCAATGGCGTGCCGCTGCCTTCATTTTCCGCTGCCTTATCTATTCTGCTTTTGAATGTATTCCGGACCTTTCGGTCCGATGATTTAAGACAATGCCTGCGGGCTTTGATGTAATAACTCGGCTTAAGACATCCGTGTATGAGTACTCGGTATTTCAGCTATGAATTCGTGTGTACCAGACTACTTGATCCAGGGAAATGGTACTGATTGCACGACTGATTCCTGTTATAAAAACGGGGGTCCACAGAGCTGGTATCAGAGCCATACGACTGTAGGAAAAGACCAAATGGTGCCCCACCCCCTTTCTAAGTTGGCCAAGGGAGAAATTCTCACTTAGTAATACTTTCAAAAATAAAAACGCTATGTTTACAAAACTCGGCACGATTTTCATCTTACTCTTAACTATCCTCTTTACAAAACAAGTTTTTACTCTTAGCTGACTTTGAGTTTTCCTAAAATTTAGATGGCAGATCGAGATTCGCCAGCCGCTTGGGAGTTGAGCGTACCCCGCTCAGAGGGTTACGTCATCGAGCTACACCGGCTGATGAGGCGTCTACGATACCCCAGCTCTCCGATCTACCGAGTGAGGCCATGTGGATCTGTTTGGGAGGCTCGGGTCGAGGTTCACACACGAGTCCCTCCGGAGTTAGACTACAGCTTCCCGACACGATACTATCGCGACCTACCAGAGAACGCAATGCAGGATGCAGCACGGGAGGCCTTCCTCAGACTTAGCTCTATTCACCGAGCTGAGTTGACGAGTACTGAGTTTGCTCACCACCCATTTCGAGAGGAGAGCAACTCCCTCTGCACAGTTCAGGACACGCCTTGCTGCTACAACCCGATAGTGACCCGACTGTCACGATGGGCTGAGGCAGCAGACGACTTTTACGAGGAGGCCCTATTGGAGATCGACGACCAGCAGAGGCGTGTGGGAGAGTTAGAGACCGAGGTGACCGACCTCACAGCACAGCAGCTTCAGCTGGAGGAGGAGCACCAGACTTGGGGCAGTGAGATAGACTCACTGAAGGCACAGCTCCAGACCCACGGCGACCAGTTCCAGCAGTTGTCCGATCAGTACAACGAGCGCCGCGGGATGGTGGATACACTTGAGGAGCAGTTGAGGGAGAGTCAGGAGCACGTCAGTCAGCTGGAGGCGCAGCTTCGAGCAGCCACGGCCAGCACCACGGGAGCCTCTACTTCCACGGCAGTAGGGCGTGACCGCTACTTCTTCCTCACTCCGCCGTACCCACCAGCCTTCCACACTCTTTTGGGAGAGGCTGGCATGCTAGCTACTGAGTCAGCACCTTACCTGGAGGACCCGACAGTGCCACCGCCACCTGCCCCGGAGATTGTGCACACACCGCAGATCCCTGTACCTTCTCCGCAGCTGGGTTCCAGTTTGGAGACCCCGATCCAGGTCAGTTCCGAGTCAGAGGGGACCGACGTCGAGTCAGACACCACTGATTCTTCAGAGGATGAGATCCCTGTGCCCCGCATCACTTTCCTCGGAGGCCCTCGCACCCTCAGCACTGCTCGCAAGAGCACACGACCTCCGGGCAAGAAGCCCAAGCCTGACGCGGAGGCCACTACTTCCGAGCCGTGGGGACTCAGGTTTGCCCGTGCCAGCGACCACCCTCTACCTGCCCCAGGATCCTGCGGATGGCTGGACGACTAGTCCGGAGATGACTGCAGCTTCGATCTCGCTTCAGTTGGTTTCCTTTTGGATTGTATGCGAGACACACCCCTACCCCTTACCTAGATTGACGAGTAGTTTGATAGCTAGTTTGATGTATTTGTTGGATGAACTTTGTTTGGACTGCGTATGTATGCAGTCACTTGCATCATGATTTGTGTACTGTTTGTGGAACTTTATGATGTTATTTATGATATTATTGTTGTTGTATTGAAAATGAGTTTATTCCACCAAGCTTACAAAACAAAACTCGCACCAAAACAACTCCCCTGACGGGATAAAACCATAAGAACTAGTTAGAAAATTAGGATACTTACTTATCGGCCTACACAGATGGCAAGCCGACGTAGGACATCAACCAGCAATGAAGAACCATCGACACCTGACCTAACCACCCTGGCCGGAGTCATGGCCACCCAAACCCAGCTATTACAAGCCATCGCGAACAACCAAAGCAACCGCGGAGGATCCAGCTTTGGAGAATTCATGAGGACCAAGCCACCCACGTTCGCATCAGCAGACGAGCCTATGGAGGCAGAAGACTGGCTGCGTATCATCGAGAAGAAACTGACCCTTGTCCGAGTGCGCGAAGCCGACAAGGTGATCTTCGCAGTCAACCAACTGGAGGGACCCGCCGGAGACTGGTGGGATACCTATAAAGAAGCTCGGGAAGAGGATGCTGGAGAACCTACCTGGGAGGAGTTCACTGCAGCCTTCCGCGAGAACTTCGTACCTGCTGCGGTGATGCGTATGAAGAAGAACGAGTTCAGAAGATTGCGACAAGGAAACACGACGGTTCAGGAATATCTGAACCGGTTCACTCAGTTGGCCCGCTATGCAGTCGGAGACCTTGTCGATGAAGAAGAAAAGATCGACAAGTTCATAGAAGGGCTGAATGATGAGCTACGTGGACCTATGATCGGGCAAGACCATCAGAGTTTCCAGAGCCTGATCAACAAAGTTGTTAGGCTGGAAAATGATCAGAGGACTGTAGAAAACAATCGCAAGAGGAGACTTGCTATGAATCGCACACCTCAGGGAGTGCCTCAGCGATTCAAGGGAGCCACTTCGTCTGGGTGGAAGCCCCCTGTTGTGGCCACCAACCGCCCTGCTGCACCTAGCAACTTCCACAGGCCACTTGCGACTCAGAACCGCACCCCTGCACCAACTCTGGCTGCCCCCGGAACCAGGAGGCATGTGAACTGCTTCAATTGCAGGGAGTATGGGCACTACGCCAACAACTGCCCTCACCCAAGCAAGACTCCTGTCCGTACTGGCGCCAATGCGATCACTGTTCGTGGGACCCCTGCCCCTGCTGTCGGACGAGGCCTGTTCAGGACTCCACAAACGAACAGGACCGCTACGGGATTTGGGCGCGGACAAGTGAACCATGTCCGAGCTGAAGAGGCCCAGGAAGATCAGGGCGTATTGATGGGTATGTTCTCTATCAATTCTACCCCAGTTAAAGTCCTTTTCGATTCTGGCGCATCGCATTCATTCATATCTTTGAAGGCTAGTCAAAAACACAACTTAACTCCAGTACGACTTAGAAAACCTATGATAGTCCATTCGCCTGGGGGCGAGATAACTGTGAGTCATGCTTGCATAGATGTACCTGTCCGTCTTAGGGATGTGGTGTTTCCCTCCAACCTTATGGTTTTGATACCCCAGACCCTGGATGTTATATTGGGAATGGACTGGTTAACAAAGAACAGAGGGGTAATCGACTGCCGACGTAGGGAAGTTACCCTGACCACACCTTGGGGGTCGGACATGCGAGCAACCATGGATCAAGATCCTAGACTAACCGAACGTGCCGGAGGCATATTTACCATGCTACCTCTGAAAGGAATGCCTATCGTGCAACGATTTGCCGATGTGTTTCCAGAAGATCTACCTGGGATGCCACCAGATCGTGATATAGAGTTCATTATCGATCTGATACCCGGAACTGCTCCCATATCTAAGAGACCTTATCGGATGCCAGTCAATGAGTTAGAGGAGCTTAAAAAGCAAATCAGAGAGTTGCAAGAAAAGGGATTTGTACGCCCCAGTTCGTCACCTTGGGGAGCCCCAGTGCTGTTCGTCAAGAAGAAGGATGGTACCATGAGGATGTGTGTAGACTATCGTTCACTGAACGAAGTCACTATTAAGAACAAGTATCCACTACCACGGATCGATGATCTTTTTGATCAACTCAAAGGAGCGAAGGTATTCTCTAAGATCGATCTTCGATCAGGATACCATCAATTGAAAATTAGGACCGGGGATATACCCAAAACCGCGTTCTCAACACGCTATGGGTTGTACGAATTTACAGTGATGTCGTTTGGTTTAACCAACGCCCCAGCATACTTTATGAACCTCATGAACAAAGTGTTCATGGATTACCTGGACAAATTCGTGGTAGTATTCATCGACGATATATTGATCTACTCCAAAGACGAAGAAGAACATGCTGAGCACTTGCGTTTGGTACTCGAGAAACTTCGGAAGCATAAACTATATGCAAAATTTAGCAAATGCGAATTCTGGTTGAAAGAAGTCGCTTTTCTTGGCCACGTGATCTCAGCCGGCGGAGTAGCAGTGGACCCTGCTAAAGTGGAGGCAGTTACGGAATGGAAAGAACCCAAGTCGGTGACCGAAATTCGGAGTTTCCTAGGCTTGGCCGGATATTACCGGAGGTTCATTGAAGGATTCTCTAAGATAGCCCGGCCAATGACGCAACTACTCAAGAAAGAAAAGAAGTTTGCGTGGTCAGAACAGTGTCAGAAAAGCTTTGAGCAGCTCAAGGAAAAGCTAACCTCGGCACCTATTTTAGTTCTTCCTGACATCAGGAAAGACTTCGTCATCTATTGTGATGCATCGAGGCAAGGACTAGGAGGAGTACTAATGCAGGACGGAAAGGTTGTGGCCTATGCGTCGCGACAATTGCGACCACATGAAGAAAACTACCCTACCCATGACCTAGAGCTTGCAGCTGTGGTTCATGCGCTGAAGATTTGGAGACATTATCTAATAGGAAACCACTGTGACATCTACACCGACCACAAAAGTCTGAAGTATATCTTTACCCAGTCGGACCTCAACTTGAGGCAAAGACGGTGGTTGGAGTTAATCAAGGATTATGACTTGGAAGTTCACTATCACCCTGGCAAAGCAAACGTTGTAGCCGACGCGTTGAGTCGGAAGAGCCATTGCAATCAGCTTGAGGCGGAAGGAATTGCTCCTGAGCTTGAGGAGGAAATGGCCCGGCTAAATCTACGTATAGTACCTCATGGACAGATAAACACTTTGGACATTCAACCTCTGTTAAGGACCCAAATTGAAGAGGCCCAGAAGGACAACCAGGAAATCCGAGAGGTGAAGGAACGTCTAGCTGCAGGCTTTGCAAAGGAATTTTCAACCGACGAGAAGGATGTCCTATGGTACAAAAAGAGGATTTACGTACCTGAACAGGGTGGACTGAGAGGATTAATCCTAAAAGAAGCTCACGAATCAGCATACTCATTGCACCCTGGAAGTACCAAGATGTACCAGGATCTGAAGGAGGGATACTGGTGGCCCAACATGAAGAGAGACGTGGCAGAGTACGTAGCGCTCTGTGACGTTTGTCAGAAGGTGAAGGCTGAGCACCAGAGACCGGCAGGTTTGCTGCAACCCCTTAGGATTCCCGAATGGAAATGGGATGAGATAGGTATGGATTTTATTGTCGGATTGCCCAAGACTGCAACCGGATATGATTCCATCTGGGTGATTGTGGATCGACTCACCAAGACGGCAAGATTCATTCCCGTTAAGACAAATTTTAGTAGTGCCAAGCTAGCCGAGTTATACATGGGCCGTATAGTATGTCTTCACGGGGTACCTAAGAGAATCATATCTGATCGAGGCACACAGTTTACCTCTCACTTCTGGGAGAAAGTACATGAAGCCCTAGGGAGTTACCTTGCGTTCAGCACAGCTTATCACCCACAGACAGATGGTCAGACAGAGAGAACCAACCAGGTCCTAGAGGACATGTTGAGAGCTTGTGCATTGGACTTTAGCAAGGACTGGGAGAGATGTTTGCCCTATGCCGAATTCTCCTACAACAACAGCTTTCAGGCAAGCCTAAAAATGTCCCCCAATGAGGCATTGTTTGGTCGACGATGTCGAACCCCGCTGATGTGGTCTGAGACAGGAGAACGAGCAGTATTTGGACCTGACATTATCAGAGAAGCCGAGGAGAAGGTTCGTCTGATTCGGGACCGTTTAAAAGTGGCACAGTCACGGCAGAAGAGTTACGCGGACACCCGAAGAAGAAACCTAGAGTTTAAGGAAGGCGATTTCGTTTATCTAAAGGTTTCACCAATGAGGGGGACGAAAAGGTTTAAGGTTAAAGGAAAACTAGCGCCAAGATATGTGGGACCTTTTCAAATCCTCGCTAGACGAGGAGAAGTTGCCTACCAGCTACAGCTACCCGACATTATCGCCGATGTACACCCAGTCTTCCATGTGTCACAATTAAAGAAATGCTTACGAGTGCCGGAAGAACAAGCTCCGCTGGAGGAGATTCATATTAGCAACGATCTCACATATCCAGAACACCCGATCCGGATATTGGATGAAGCGGAAAAGGGAACTAGAACCAAAACGTGGTGTATGTACAAGGTACAATGGAGTAATCACACTGAGGATGAAGCCACCTGGGAAAGCGAAGAGTTTTTGAAGACGGAATACCCGTATCTGTTCGAAAACCGGTAAGAAATCTCGGGACGAGATTTATTTAAGGGGGGTAGGTTTGTAACACCCTGAAAATCCGACTAATAAAAAAAAAACAAAACCCTAAAAATGTGGATTTTCAAAAACTTTTTAAATAAACTGCATCATGCCGATTCTATTCGCCTTTTATATTGGATTCGATTTGGAAGTTCATTAATCGTGAGTAAAGGACAATTAATTAGAAATAAACTCTAGATGGGAATTTGTAGAATAAATATAATTTACAATGAAAATTAGATGTGGATAGAAATAAATAAAATATTAATGCAAACACATTTGTATCAATTAAATTTAAACGCGAGGGAATAAGGGTTAACCCTAATTAGCGATTCAAACAAATAATACAAGTGAAAAATGAGTAAAATTAATTTAGGGTGAATACAATAATTGGAACAACACACATGATGAATAAAAATCAAATTTACAACATTTACAAATTTCAAAATTAAATTTAAATGGAAAATGGGCTAAAATCGGGAAAAATATGAAATCGCACTGTTCATTGCCCATAAGGTATTCGACGGAGTCCCCAACCGAGCCCGTCCCTTTTCCCCTTTCTTCCCCGCGCGCCGCGCCCCTCCCGCGCGCCGCCCCGAGCCACACCGCGCGCCATCGCCGCCGCCGCGCGCGCGTCGTGCTTCCCCTAACCCTCCTCTACCGTCCCGCGCCGCTTCGCCTTCCCGTCGCCGTCGCCATCGTCGCCGCGCCGCTCGGTTTTCCCCTCACGCCGCACCGCCGCCGCCGCGCCGCACGGGCCGTTGTCACCCCGGACCCGCGACGCCATCGTCCTGAGCCCGCGCCAACCGCGCGTTCCGTCGCCGCCGCGCCCGCATCACCACACGGCCGTCTCGTCGTCGCCCCGCGCGCCGTCCCCGAGCCCTCGTCGCCCATGCCGCACGGCCTCCCCATCCCATCGCCGCGCGTCGGGCCCCGCACCGCCGCCGTCTCGCGCGCCGCTCGGTCTTTTCCCCTACATGCCGCGCCGCCCCGTCCCGTCGCCGTCCCCATCCCATCACCGACGCCATCATACCGCGCACCACCGTAGCCGCGCCGCACGGGCTGCTGTCGCCTCGAGCCGCGCCGCACACGTCGTCCCCGTCTCAAACCCCGCGCCGCCGCCTGCCATCGACGCACGTCGTGCTGCCCCTCCTTTTTGCCGCCGCCTCGCGCGTCGTCTCGCCCGCTCGCACGTCGCCATGCCCCCCATACCGCCGCGCCGCACGCCCGACCCCTCCTCACCTCGCGCCCCGCGCAGCCATGCCGCCGTCGCGTCGCCTTTAATTCGCCGCCGCCCCTCTCCTCTTCCTTTTCCCCCTCTCCTTCTATAAAATCCGAGCTCCCCTCCCCTTCTCCTCCACCCCACACTCATCCCCATCCATTCCCCATTCTTCCCCGCCCTCTCCTCCTTCTCCACCGCACCGTCGTCGCGTCGCCGCGTCGCCACCATCAAAGCCGCCGCGCCGTAGCCTCTAGCCGCCGCGCCGTCGCCTCGAAGCCGCCCGCCGTGCATCGCCGCCTTGCGCCGCCATCGCCGCCACCGCCGTCGGTAAGCCGCCGCCTTCTACTCGCGCCCATCACCGTCGTCTCGGGTAGGGCAAGGGAGAAAGCCGAGAGAGAGAGGGAGAGAGGGAGAGTGAAGCCGAGAGAGAGGAAAGAAAAGAAGAAAGGAAGGGAGGAGTAGCCGGGAGAAGAGAGAGAGAGAGAGAGAGAAGAAAGAAAAAGGAAGAGAGAGAGAGAGGGAGAAGAAAAGAGAGGGAAAAAGTACAGAGAGAGAAAGAGAGAAGAAAAGAGAGAGAGAGAGAGAGAGGAAAACAGAGAGAGAGAAAAGGAAAAAGGGGAAAAAGAAAAGAAAAGGAAAGAAAAATAAGAGAAAAAGAAAAGAAAAGGAAATAAATAAATTAGGGGGTTTAGAAAATTTAAATTAAATTAGAATTTAATTATAGATTAACTTTAACTATAGGATTACAAAAATTCAATACAGAATATAGATGGTTCTTGGTAATTTCGATAAGAAACTAATTCGCGGTGGTAATTTAAATGTAAATTAATGACTAAAAACAATTAGATGAATTCTTATAGATTTTTATAGCTTATTTAGGGGTAATTTCTATAAGTGATTGATTCACGATGGGAATTCGAATTTAACTAACCCTGAGTTATATTTAATCGTTTGGACATAAACTAAATTAAATCGTTTAAAATTTGGATTCCACACGATGTTTAGCTCGCAATATAAATTTCCAACTTATTAATTGAATACGATGCACGGGGTAGATTAAATTAAGAACTTATAATAACAAAATATTTGCACCGTGAAAATAATTTAAGATATATATATAAATCGAAATTGGGTTGGCTCTAATTCGCGAATAGTAAAGTTAATAAGAGAATCGATTTTCGCATACGACTTCTATTTGGGTTTATTTGGATTTTTATTTGAATTCTAACCGAATTCAAATCTTCGCACGTAACTATAGAGTCCGAGGGAGTTGCAGATCCAGGTGAAGGCCAAGACCCGCAAGACCTTGAGCAAGGCAAGTCATCACTATCCCTTGAACATATTGATCCCAATTGCGAAATTGTTTTGTTTACAAATAAAATTGCATGCAATAATATACATCCCACTTGTGATTAAGCCATGCCTTGATGATTGTTTGCCTATTACTTCCTTTGTAACCATGTTTACGTACGAGTCCCTAGTCAATTATGACAAGTGCTTAGCAATGCTATTCTAGAATTGTGCATACTCATATTTATCAAATGCTATATGCTTGGGCAATTACCTTTGGGAAGGTAATTGAGATGCGGCATGTGGAGACATGAGCGCCACAGTGCCATGATGTTGATGACATGATTTGTGAAAAGAGAAATAAAATTAAACAAATGTTTTCGACTGGGGCGGACGGAGGATTTGGGTGGTATCCGGAAAAGGCTAGTACCGTCCCCGGTCAATTAAGGACCGAGCCATGAAGTTAAGCATGAAACGACTCCCGTACAACCGCACTTCTCGTATGGGTATAGACCTAGCGGAATAGATAGCTGAGCAGAGGCAGTATCCATGCATAGTGGTTTCTTGATGTGTGAGGCAGGGGCTCTACGGTGAGGCAGCCATTGGTAGAACCGCGAGGCGGGTGTCTACAGTGGTGTCGCCATCGGTAGGACTGCCTCGTGAGAATTTTAACCTAATTAACTTAACGCATGTGTGAGTTCTTCTTTCCCGGGTGCGCCAGAACTCCTCACACTGCTAGAAACGGACGCCTAGAGTGTATGAGGATGTCAAGTTCATGGAGCGGGTACTGCTAATGCGAGGTTATCGAAAAGCTTTGCCGTGACGCGTCTCATGTGTTGGGACGAGGCTCATGTGTTGGGCAGTTGCGGAGTGCGGGTAAAGTGTACATCCACTGCAGTGTGAGTAAACCAAATCTATTCGAATAGCCGTGCTCGCGGTTATTGAGCACCGGGACGTGTATTACACTTGGCTAGACTTTGAATTCTTAACTTGTGTGGGTTGGGTTAATTGCATGATGATTTATATGCTGTTGGAGCCACTTCCTGAGAGTAGGGAAGGTGGATGTCCTCAGAAAACCATGACGACATAATGGCGGGAAGCCATCCTTGGGATCACAATGGATGGTGGACAGAACCGTCATTGTTTAATGAGAACACTGGTATTAAAACTTGATCAGTCTGTGCTAGGTCTTAGGTTTGTGAAAAGAATTATAAAACTTGCTTTACGCAAAAGAGCCATAACAATCCTTCAAATTTCCCTGTCATGTGCATTGTTGCTGTGATGACTTGTTGAGTACGGTTGGTACTCACCCTTGCTATATACAAACTCAATCAGAGACTGGAGATGAAGCGTCGGAAGATCCCTATGCCTATTATCAGGAGGGAGATGAAGACGATGGGGTCCAATAGGTCTTAGATACGGTCGTTGCCTGTGGCAATGGCGTGCCGCTGCCTTCATTTTCCGCTGCCTTATCTATTCTGCTTTTGAATGTATTCCGGACCTTTCGGTCCGATGATTTAAGACAATGCCTGCGGGCTTTGATGTAATAACTCGGCTTAAGACATCCGTGTATGAGTACTCGGTATTTCAGCTATGAATTCGTGTGTACCAGACTACTTGATCCAGGGAAATGGTACTGATTGCACGACTGATTCCTGTTATAAAAACGGGGGTCCACAATATGGGATAAAAGTAGCTAAATCAGGTAAGATCGGCTGAAACTCCGATGCTACCCTAATCGGCAACCAGAAAGCAGGCTAGAGATTGTAGTTCTAAGTACGACTTTGAAGGTTTATTTGTCTCTAGCATAGCTTGTATGTATTCTAGTTTTTTCATGAGATTTAGATTTTGCTTTTAAGGGAGATGATGCATGACACTTAAATTCTATACTTGAATTAAGAAAATATGCAATGTTGATGCTAGCATGTGGTTTGATTTATAAATGCTTTATATATATGCTTTATTGACTTGTTATTCCTTAAATAGCTTTAATTGCTCATTGTAAAAAGAGAATAAAAATATGAAAAAAATGAATACCGAATCCTTGGAAACAGTCTTGACGACAAGGACGTATTCGATCTGAGCAAAATAATGGGTGCCGAATCCCTGGAAACAGTCTTGACGACATGGACGTACCCGGAATATAAAAAAAAGAAAAATATGAGCAAAAAGGCTCAAGAAAAGAAAAAGTTAAAAATTCTCTTTGTTATTTTGTGCTAAAGGTTATTTGAGAAAGAGTGATAAATGCAATAGGTATATGTGTTTAGTGTTTATTCTTCAACCTATGTGCTTGTTAAGATGTTGCATTATAAATCGTATGAAATCATTAATTTTGATTGTTGATTCAAGCTTAATTGTAAAATCTTTGGTTCATGGTTATACTTTAATGCATGCTTGTTATTTTATAGATGGATTCATCTTCTTTTTATTGCAACACATGACATGATATGCTATATGTATGTTAAGCTGTTATACATTAATAAACATAATTCCTATGCTTGATGAAATCATTGTCAAAAGGGGGAGAAGAGATAAGTTTTGGAGAGAAGAGTTGTGTTTTGGGAGAAGAGAAGAGTTTTTGAGAAGAGCATGTTTTTGGTTCAATTGGTGGGAATTTCTTTCTTTTAAAAAGGGGGAGAAGTTTTCTTTTGGATTTTCAAGCACGATGTGTACATTTGTACGAAGTGTGCTTTTTACCGCTTTTGTTTTTAATTTTCCAAACTCCAAAACATTTTTAATGGGTTTGCCAATGTGTTCATCAAGGGGGAGATTGTAAGATCAACGTGTGTTTTGATTCTTATTCTGTGATGAACAATTGGCATCTGTGATTATCGGTTTTGATATTTGGAGATTATCGTCGAAGTGGTTTTGGAGATAATCAATTTTCAGGAGATGAACAGGATTTACTGGTTTGTCGGGACCGGTCAGACCGGGCGGTGGTTGCCGGTCAGACCGGCGCTATGTGAGCGGTCAAACTGGCTTGCCCGCGGTCTGACCGGCCAACGCTGTGTCGGTTTCAGTTTCGGGTTGTTTGTTTGGATATTCGTGATTGTTTCATGGTTATGGCTTCTAGATGGATACTATACGTATGTAATACTGTTGTTTGCTAACAATGAGTCAAGTTGGAGATAGCTTGGTCTCGGAATATGGTTTTTTTGTTTGTTTCATGTGTAGGTGACTCGATGCCTCGGGAGAGTATTTGCGGTGATGGACCGGGAGTCGGCTTGGTGGTAAGACAATGTCCGTGGTGGTCAGATATCATGCGGGATACTAAGGCTAGAGTTGATGCACGTGGTTGATGGAGATTCCATATGGCATACGATGGAGGTATTGTGTGCGTATGGGATGCGGAGTCGAATTTGGAAGGAGTCCAAATTTGGTACGATTAGTTATGTAAAGTTTCTTTCTTGTACTAGAGGGTTTTCTAAGGTGTTTAGGACTCTTAGTATGAGTTTAGTTCGTGGCTTTAGGCTGCCTACCTCATGTATAAATAGAGGGGGAGCGTGAGGCTTCCCGGTATCGCTTTTATATCGCTTTTGAGAGCAATTGAGTTGCTAGTTTAGTTAGGGTTTCGAGTTTAGTCGAGATTTTTGTAAGGAGTGCTGTTGGTGCACTTTGTAAACATAGAGAGAAGCAATAAAGTTGTCATCTACTTTGAGAGTTCTTCGATTTGTGTTTCACCGGGTTTCGGCGGTCTAACCGGCATCTCAACGGCGGTCAGACCGGCGGCATCGCGGCGGTCTGACCGGCGGTACTAGGGCGGTCAGACCAGCGGCGGCGATAGGAGCTGGCGATTGATCTCGGCGGTTCGACCGGTGTTACAACCTCGGTCAGACCGACGGTATCCAGGCGGTCAGACCGGCGCTACTACTTCGGTCAGACCGTGATCCATCGATTTCGAGGGTAACTTTTATTTCCGCTAAAAGTTTTTGGTTTTTGGGTATACCAACCATTCACCCCCTTCTGGTTGGCTTAGTTCTTGTGATTCGATCCTACAGCTAAATGGTACAATTTTTTAAAAAAATACATAGGAAAGTTGCTTTAAAAATCATATTAATCTTTTTTAAGGTTTTATAGCTAATAATTAATTAATCATACACTAATAATCCATCCTGTTTTGCATGCACGGGAGAGAAGTTCGCAACTTTCTCTCCTAAACAAACCCTTACATCCTTTTTAGGGGAAATTAAGTAGCCTAATTCTTGTACTATGTATTAGACAAAAAAAACTTTTATTCCACTAGCTAATTACAAAGTCCGCGGTCTTGTGCCCATGTATAGAATAAATTTCACAAAATGTCTATATTTTAACAAAAAAAATTTGGAAAATTACAGATTTAAGTCACACCATAATAAAACTACAAAATCTACATTAAATTTATCATAAAATTCATTTTAGTTAATGAATGTATCTAAAAATTACATATTTTAAGGTTAGTATTCAAGGATAAAACTTAGAAAAAAATAATTATGGCAATACATTAACCAAAATCTTGGTTAACTAGGATGATGAACCAAAATAAATCTAAAAAATATTGTTATGACATTCGAATGCATGATTAACTGTAGAAAAACTGTTTCATAGGCAGTTAATCAACTAGAATTCTTATTATTACGACCATCAATTTGACTAGAACTATTTAATACTCCGTACATAATCATGGCAGACACATAAATATATCCGTGAAAGATTTGTGGGTAGACGAAACATCATCAATGGAATACCCTTCAAATTAGCACACATGTATTGTGATATAAAGTTTAAAATTTGTAGTTTAGCAATAATCTATAGTTTTGTGATACACTAGCTTCACTATGTTGTTTTGAGATATTTTCTATGTTTGATATGTTCTTTTTTGCAATTTAGTGGCTTAAATTTATAGTTTTATGATCATTGTCAAAGGCCGTATTTAGTACCTCCTCCAAATTTTTTTTGACGTATACAGATACAAATTTCAAGTATTAAACATAGACTAATAATAATATAAATTACAGATTCCGCATGTAAACTGCAAGACGAATTTATTAAGCCTAATTAATCTGCCATTAGCAAATGTTTACTGTAGCACCACATTGTCAAATCATGGCGTAATTAGGCTCAAAAGATTCGTCTCGCAATTTACATGCAAAATGTGCAATTGTTTTTTCTTCGTCTACATTTAATGCTCAATGCATGTGTCTAAATATTTAATGTGATAGAATTTTTGGAAGTTTTAAGATAACTGAACACAGCTAAAATCTCTATGCAATTGCTATCAAGTAGTTGGGGTGTAAAGGGCGGTCCTGTCTCTGAAAATTTGCTTCGTGACAATAAGACAGCGTTCGCGAAAAGAAAAATCAATAAGACAGTTGGGCCCTCCCCCCCACCCCCACACATCCCCACTAACATATTCTTATAGTTTGTTATTTCGTAAAGAAAAATTGATGATAGACAAACCAGTCTTTCTCTGCCCTCATTGACTGCTAAACCAACAAGGATGACAGGATATGGAAGTACTCCCTAGCATCCCAGAAAATTGTAAACCCTAGTATCCCAAGGAAACTTTAAAGAGAGAAACAAAATACCACAATACTCTTAATTAATATGAAAGTTTTATAGATGGATAGATGAGAGGTATTGAAGTAATGAAGTTTCTCGTTTTATGGATTGGTGGTAGCTAAAAATATAGAAGTTGATTTATTTTGGAACAAATTTTAAACTTTAGAAGTTGGTTTATTTTGGGACGGAGGGAGTAATTTTGTAAGGGATGGTGAAGAGATAGGGTACCCATGATTTCCTTCAGTCGGGTGTACTCCATCTGTCTCAGAATTTGTACGTGAATTTGGATATAGCATATAGCCTATGTTTAAATTCATATATGAAGTTAATTTCTTCTGAGACTGATGGAGTAATCATATATAGAGTAATAAAAAACAAGAATTTTTAAATTAAGCATATACCTGCACAATAATATTGGACCCGGCTAACCTTGTTGCCTTGTTGGTCCATCTCTGCGGTGTTTCAATTATCTTGTTGGTCTGGACCAGGATTTGGCCAGTATGACGATGATATTTAAATAAAAGTTTAATATATCCTGATACGGTAGCGCTAAATCATATACAACGGGCCTGTTCGGTGTGCATGGCAGCCAGCAGCTACAGTCACTACTACAAAAGAGATTTACAAAAGAGATTTTTCTTCTGTACGAGGCTCCTTGATTTTTACAAACGGACCATAACGAGTGGCGTCTGTAAAAATCGATGGTCATTTTTGCATGTGGCCCTCTTAAGAGGCCCGTATGAAAAAATCACTTAAGCGCCCGCATGGAAAAATCGATTTTTTCATACGGGCCACTCAAGGAGGCGTATGCAAAAATAAAATTTGAAAAAAATGAAAAAATGAAACTAGTGTATCTCACTCATATAAACTCCAATTAGATGATTCTTTTTTCTAAATGTTTCTAAAATCATTCTCTATCATGTTATTGTATTCTTAATGCTATTATTTGGCCCTTTTTTTTCTTGTGACTTTGTTTTATTAATTAAAATCTTGAATTTCAAAACTTCAAATAATATTTTGAAGCAGTAATTGATTTCAGCTGAAAAAGTCATCAACAACAAAGTTGTATAACTCATCAAGATATATAACTTCTATTTTAGTCATTTCTTCCTCCGACAAAGTTATTTATAAGATTGTTCACAAAATGTACATCTCTCTTATAGTTTTATAAACTATATAAGACATATATACATTTTGTAAACAATCTTACAAATCACTTTGTCGGATGAAGAAATGGCCAAAATAAAAGTTATAGATCTTGATAATTTATACAACTTTGTTATTGATGACTTTTTCAGTTGAAATCATTTAGTATTTGAAAATATTATTTGAAGTTGTCATATTTTGAAATTCAAATTCAAACTGTTCAAACAAAGTCAAATATAAAAATGACAAAAACAAAAGTTGTAGATCTTGATGAGTTATACAACTTTGTTATTGATGACTTTTCCATTTGAAATCATTTACTACCCGAAAAATATTTGAATTTCTTATATTTTAAAATTCAAATTTTGTATAGTCCAATCAAATTCGGATAGAGAAATGACCAAAATAAAATTGGTAGATCTCAATGAGTTCTACAACTTTGTTTTTGACAACTTTTTGACATGAGTTGATTTAATGTCATCAAAATCAATTTAAAGTTGAAAAAACACACGATTTTTGCATGTGGACGCTTAAGTGGTCCTCATGTAACAAATTTACATGCGGGCCTCCTATTTCCCTCTCAACCATTCAAAAAATTTTCAACTCAGACCAGCCGGCAACCTTATCTACTTCTTCTTCTCTCTCTCAGTCATCTCCTCATCTCCTCTCTCTCTCACAAATCCTCTCCTCTCTCTCAGCCCTCTCTCTCTCAGCCAGAGGCCGGCGCGCGCGGAGCTCGAGAGGCCGGCGGCGCGGGGCTCGAGAGGCGGCGGCGGCGAGCTCGAGAGGCCGGCGGCACGGGGCTCGAGAGACGGCACGCAGGGGGCGGCGGTGCCCTCCCTCGCGGCGACGACGAGCTCGGGGGCGGCGGATCCGGGGTCGACCGCCCTCCTCCCATGTGGATCCGGCGTCGGCGCCCTCCCCCGCGGTGACGCGAGCTCCCCTCGGCGACGACGAGCTCGGGGGCGGCGGATCCGGGGTCGGCCGCCCTCCTCCCACGCGGATCCGGCGCCGGCGCCCTCCCCCGCGGCGACGACGAGCTCGGGGGGGGGGATCCGGCTCGGGTGCGGCGACGACGATGTCCCCGTGGCGACGATGACGGTGGCGGGTGGCGGCGGCGAGCTCGGGCGCGGCGGATCCGGCTCGGGTGCGGCGACGACGACGGCAACGGGTGGCGGCGGCGAGCTCGGGCGCGGCGGATCCAGCGTGGTGGCGAGCGGCGGCGGCGAGCTCGGGCGCCTAGGGCTAGGGTTTTTTTTTTTTGGGGATTTTTATTTTTTTCGCGATTTTTCATTTTCGCATGCGGCCGGCTTAAGCGGCCGCATGATTTTCGCATGCGGCTGCGCCGGCCGCATGCGAAGATACCTTCGGTCCGGCCAACCGCATGCAAAAATGCAATCCGCCCGTTTGCTAAAACGGTTTTTAGTAGTGAGTAACAACATACAATTTCTACGTAGCTGCTGCAGCAGCAGCGTTGCACAGCCGCTGCAGTTGGGCAGCCGAACACACCCAACAGCACGCTTCGATATATCACGCGCCCTAGACAAAAAAATATGTGTAGCCATCGTATTATAAAAAATCGTACTGTAGTAAGCAATGAGATTTTCAGAAGAATAGCTTGGTTAATTGAGAAATTTATCAATCCTTTCACCAGGTATCTATATTGTCTACTTATTTATCATTGAGACCAGATCGAGGGTGGATATGCCACCAGTGCATCACTACTTTGCTCCTATCATAATTCATGCATGCTTCAAACATTATTGAAATGAGATCATCAAAAGATTTTTTAAGTTAATGCTTAATTAATTATGTGCTAATCCGTCATTTTGTTTTGCGGTTGAAGGAAGAGTTCCTGAGGGTGTGTTTGGGAGGAGGACCTCTCCTCTCCGGCACATATTAGCGCATGATTAATTAATAATTTACTTAAAAACTTTAAAAACATATCAACATGATTTTAAAAATAATTTCCATATATATTTTTTATGAAAAGCACATCATTTTAGCAGTTTTAAATACGTCCACGTGAAAAACGAGAGAGCTGAAGTTGGGAACACAACCTCCCCAAACGGACCCAGGGTACAATTAGTCTGGCTATTAGGGCCTCGAATGCATGGTACAATTAGTCGCTTTCCCATTGATTTATTTTCTTTAGCAAATATATCTTGTTGAGCCGTGTTATATTTATTTATCACTACCATTTTTTTTTAATTTTTCCTTTTCATTGTAACTCAACAACTTTATTTTTTGTCTTGTATGGGAGGATCGGATGGCCACATTTTTTTTAAAAAAAAAAGAAAGAAAGAAAGAGCCAAAGAGGTGTGTACCATATGCAGGATCAAGTAGCGCATATTGGTCATTGTCTATAATAAGTACGCAATTAGAGTTGTTGCTTACATATAATAATTAAGAAACAAAGCAGTTGCTGCTTACATACGATTAGTAGATCACTCCATTTGCATTAGGGTATGTGCAATTCGGTATGCAAGAGTACCCCACAACAATCTTTGACTAGCTAGCTAGTACAACACAAAACATCAATCGTTGATCCCGGCATATGTTAAACAAAACGATGAACAGGTGTTGATCAATTATGCAAAAATCATGATTAATTTGAGCACCAATCCTTTCTCAAAAGAAGATAAACAAATGTATGCTTATGCTACGAATCTGTCCGGATTTTTTTGGCCGACAACTGATGCCATAAGACTCCAAAATGTGTACAAAAATAAAAAGATATGATGTATAGTATAAAGATATCAAATGAAGCAAGAGTGAGAGCTGGGAGAATGATAATCAGAATCACACACCCATATATGGGTCCCAATATTCAGATGGCCTTTTGTTTTCCTTGTCTGGACAGTAGGCATCAGTTTGCTTTGCAGTAGCATCCTTGTACTGTATATACCTACTACTCCCTCCGTCTCACAATATAAGGGATTTTGAGTTTTTGCATGCAACGTTTAACTACTCTTCTTATTCAAATTCTTTTTGCAAATATAAAAAACGAAAAGTTGTGCTTAAAGTACTGTAGATAATAAATTAAGTCACAAATAAAATAAATAATAATTTCAAAATTTTTTGAATAAAACGAGTGGTCAAACGTTGCAAGTAAAAACTCAAAATCCTTTATATTATGGGACGGAGGGAGTATTTCCGTTTTAATGTAATAAGCTTGTGCACAATTGTTTTTAAGATGGTGTGTTTTTTTTTGTCTTGAAGACTAATTGATTTTTATTTCCGTGTAGTGCATGGGTGGACGAGGTTGTCCAATTCGTCGGTATTCCTCTCAGGGTATATCCTCTGCATATTCTTTCGGTTACAACCTTGACTATCTATGTAACATGTGAGAATGGTGTGAAGCTATCATGCATATTCCCCAGCCCCCACGTTTAATTTCCTTTTTTTCCTTTTGCGATAGGGTTGATTATCAAGTTAAGGCTCCTCTGAAATGCAGACCTGAGAAAATAGAAAAATCATAGGATTTTAATATAAATATTAGCGCAGAATAAATGATTAATTGCTAAAATAGAAAAAATATAAAAAATGACCGTTTGATTAGACTATAAAAAAGCATGAAATTGAGAATTGATAAATACTTAAAAGCAAACTTTCCATAGGGTTGGATCTCATGTTAAATTTTCTCCAAAACTTGCATGGATTGAGACATTCCATAGGAATTTTATAGGATTTAATAGTGTCCAATCCTTTGTTTCAAAGGTCCATATTTCAGGGGAATTATTATGTTCTTCATTCAAATCAAAGTGGGCCTTAACATCAACATTCTATTTTTGGGCTCATTTGGAACACACTAGACACTACTCTTGTACGGACCTTTTTTTTTACAGAAGTTCATCCAGAATTAATCTGTTTATACACGATCAGGTCTTAGTATTGTAACAGAGCTCTCTTGTATTTGGTGCATGCATCAGGTTAGTCACTTGTCATTTCGTATGGATTCTAGTTTATTTTCAGTTCCGTTCTTATACATAATCCTCCTATGTATTCGTGAGAAAAGCTATGTAACATAGATGAGAATTGTCACACGAAATTACCATCTTGGTGAATTTTGTTATTTGTTCTCTGGAGGCAGATTCCTATGTTCCTGCTTTTCAGTCCCCTGCTTCTCAGAATTTGCTAAAATGCTAAATGCATGAGCCATGGAAACTCGATTCGCATTTCGCCAGCACAGTTCTTGTGGTGAAGTCTGATCCTACTTAACACGCATTCGACCATGCTCATTATAAAATTATAAATAAGTAACTCAAGATTTATAGGATGCAACAAGAAACTACTGTCGATATCAATGGTAGGTCTTAGCTACTCTCGTTTCAAAATGTTGGAGGAAACTGAGACAATATTGGATACATGTAAAAGCTATCAACTCTTTTTCAAACTTGAAATGATTAAAAGATTTCTATGTTCTGATACGGATTCTGCCCATTTTAACTCTCCTAGTGGAAATCATAGTAGAAGTAATCGTAATTGTTTTTAACTCTCCTAGTGGGAATCATAGTAGAAGTAATGGTAATTGTTTGTTTTTTCAGATAAACAACGTGTTGGTACAACAAAGGATTGTTCTTCAATATGCTGGTCCTCCGGACTGCTTTAAGAGCGTAATGAACTAAGGTTGTCATCGTGAGGATATTCCTTATTTAGTAGAGACCGTCTATATTAGTCCTATCAATTTAATTAAGAGATGTTTGAGGAACTGAATAACACGTATTACTTTACCATATGGTCATAACAAGATGAAGGAAGATTTTAGAGAAAGTAGGAGCATGTGGTAGATAACTATCTAGAGATTGATCAAGTAAACTTGACGGTCCAACAGTTTCGAACGGATAAGTATAAGTATAACATTAATATTGAACACTACCAAAAGCCAAACGGAAGCTTGGGGTGGAATATATATATATATATATATATATATGACGACTCTTTTGTACTCCCAGACGGTCCAACAGTTTCGAACGGATAAGTATAAGTATAACATTAATATTGAACACTACCAAAAGCCAAACAGAAGCTTAGGGTGGAATATATATATATATATATATATATATATATATATATATATATATATATATATATATATATATATATATATATATATATATATATATATAGGACAACTCTTTTGTACTCCCAGGTGTATGTACTCCCTCTTCTTAGTGGATATCCATTAGTTGATAATAAATAATTAAATTAAATGGGAAAATAAATTACCGTTCACTTCTGTATTTTTCGAATTCTGGATGCATGCAGTTTGGCCGGTACATACGGACATACGTCAGGTTCAAAATTTGATATAGTTGAGGGAGCGGGCAAGTATATACTTGTTTTTCCTCGTGTACTGTTTAAAAAGTAGTATATGTCAGTGATGAGATTCATAAATTAACAGTATCGTCACTGCTAACAGTATATACTGAGAATTCAGAATGAACTGTATCAGCACTCTTTCACCGTCAAAAAATTAAGCAATGCGTAGCAGTATATATACTAGTTTACGTAGTAGTAGTTGCCGTATATACTGGAGTACCTTTTAAATAGTTGTAGCAGTACATAACTTTGTTTGGAGGTAGTACAGTATATGTATACTATTTTTTATGTAGGAGTGCATACCTTTTATTATTTAGTATCAGTATATAACCTTCTTTACTTTAACGTTAGTATACTGATCTATTGGAGTGAGTATGTACTGCTCTTTTCTTAGATGGAGTACATACTGATCTCCTCTTGAAATAAGTATGTGCTGATCTTTCCTTGGAGAAAGTACGTACTGATTTCTTTTTGAGTAAGTATATACTGATATCTTCTAGGAGTGAGTATATATACTGATTTTTTCTTGGAGGAAGTATCTACTAATCTCTTCTAGGAGTGAGCACATACTGATCTCCTCTTGGAATGAGTATGTACTGATCTTTCCTTGGAGGAAGTACATACTGATTTCTTTTTGAGTGAGTATATACTGATATCTTATAGGAGTGAGTATATATACTGATTTTTTCTTGGAGGAAGTATCTACTGATCTCTTCTAGGAGTGAGCACATACTGATCTCCTCTTGGAATGAGTATGTACTGATCTTTCCTTGGAGGAAGTACATACTGATTTCTTTTTGAGTGAGTATATACTGATATCTTATAGGAGTGAGTATATATACTGATTTTTTCTTGGAGGAAGTATCTACTGATCTCTTTTAGGAGTGAGCACATACTGATTTCTTTCACAAAGTATATTCTATGATTTCTGGTGTGTATCTCTTACACAGTAGCATGCAGTTTTAATTTGCATGGCAGTATGCCAGTATCTACTTTCTTGCATAGTGGTATGTGTGTTTTATTTTAGTAGTACAAATATACCATATATTTTTAGGATTCATACTTCCCAAAGATATGGAAATGCAACATAAAAGAGAACTAAGTCTATAATGAGGATTTAAAGATCGGAAATTCATTTCACAATGCTCGATTTAAATTAAATGCAACATATTCTCATCACAAGATAATTTGCAGTCAAGGCATGTTAAAATAAAATCTAGGAGTATAATCAGTTCACTTCATACACATACCCACAGTCCTAGACTGTAAAAAATAATCTGGAATGTGAGAAGCACAATAAGTTTTTTCTTTTTTTTTGAGAAACAATATGGTTTTTTTCTGAGCAATATACCCATTTGTTGCACTGCGCAAGCTGCTTTGGACAATTTCTGAACAAGGCAGTTTCCTCATTGCTCTGCTATGGATGATGGAGCTTATCGATCGATGCGATTCTGCTAGATGATATACTGTCGGGCGTTGGCTGGCCACCATCGTTATATATATGTCTCGCATCTGACTGGAGCAAAAAATCTTAGGAGCTTCAACAATCAACAGACTAAAGAATATACTCCGGAACCCTCAATCTGCAAGAAAAGAAATGCTCATACAGACTGGAACCCTCAATCTGCAAGCAAAGAAAATAAAAGGGGAAGATGATTAAGGAACGAAGGTGACAACTAAAAATCTGGCATCAATACATCATACGGGCATCTGGTATATATACAACTAGAATATATAGACATGCATACACAGATCAAGCAAATCATCAAATGGATCTGTTAGCACCCGACATTGGAACTGTATGATGTTGGTATATATCCAGATCGTTTAACGGAAGGAATGGGCCATCGACTGCCGCGCGGGAGAGAACCAGGACGCAGACTAATGGATGAATGATATTACCTGGGAATCAAGGGCTCAACTGTAGCACCGCGGCTTGCCGATGGGGTCGAAGTCGATACTGCCGTAGCCTGCCGCAGCCCGCAGGTGCGCGCAGGCAGCTGATAGGACGATAGATTGACGTACGGGTTTGACGCTGTTGCCGAACATGCTTGCCGCAGGCTCATCCCTTCTGTGATTCTGCCAGGGGAATTGGACAGAGCACGCCGTCGGCGGTACCTGTCAAGGATGAATCCGTCGCCCCACAACTTTATATACACCAGCATCGTCAGAGCGTGCCGTCGACCCGCTGTGGAGCCGTCGCCGCCGCAGCATGATACTAATTACGAGAATGCTCGATCTGGTGAGAAATAAGCGGGCGGTAGTTATTTAATTATCCATCGCTAATTCAACAATAATTTTAATTTATAATATTTAGCGGATCCTATACGGCCATACCCAACAGACGCGGATGGAGTATCCGATCGCTGCTGGTTAGGATGGACGGTGGATTCTAGCAGGAGTACATACACCTGGGTGTATAGAATCATTTTCATATATATATATATATATATATATATATATATATATATATATATATATATATATAAATTATTCTATACCCCCTCCTTCCAAGGACTAAACCCACCTTCCACCTCAGTCAAAAGTCGGTCAAAGCACCTCCACGTCGGTCAAAGCCCGATCAAACCACCTACCAACTCCCCCACCACCCACCTCTTCTCAGCTATCTTCTCGCGGAACGGTGCAGTAACGTGACAGCCATCGTGCAGTAACGCTATGTCTTACGTGCAATAACAACATTCAAATTTAGTTGAAATATAGTCATGATGGATCTACTTTTGATAAGCACTTTTTTTTAATATAATGGTGCAAACGGTTTAAAAAAAATCATACATCACGTGAGAGATATTGTTCTTCGAAGCTTGTGTTTTTTGGATCTTGACTCTCCACAAGTAGTAATACTATAGCATTACTACTTGTTACTACTATCTGTTGTACGTTACTACAATCACATCGCGACGTTACTGTAAGTGCGCAGTAAAGACCATAAGTTTTGTAGTAACAATGCGTCTTACTGCAATTCTTGAATAACGTTTCTGCATAAACATATGTAGTAATACTTCCACTTTGTTCGGTAACAAGTATATTTAGCATGTGAGACTTTTAATCCATATTTTTTTTATTTCTGCTTTACTACAATTTCACCACGATGTTACTACCAAATATGCAGTAACGTTCTGTATGTTCTACAGTAACAAAGTGTTTTATGCAGTTCTTGGATAGTGTTACTGCATAATGTGTAACTGTCAGGTGATAACGTGTATATGCCGTGCAGTAACACTTTTACTTTTGTGCAGTAACAAGTATATAGTTAGCATTTGAGACTTTGAACCCATATATTTTTTTTGTTTCAATTCCTGATTTACTGTCAAAAGTATAGTAACGTCATATACATGCATGCAGTAGCACTATATTAGAGGGAGAAGACCGGTTTTCTTAAGAAGAGGGAGGAAGAACGGTTTCTTGAGGAGGGGAGTATGTAGATGCATTTTGAAGTTCTATCCTCCACATGCAGTAACACTATAGCATCATTGTGAAAACGGTTTTAAAAAATAATACATATCTTGTGAGATATTGCTTTTCAAATATTGGCATTTTGAACTTTAACACTCCATATGCAGTAGCAGAATATATAATTTGCAGTAACATGGGTATATACATGCAGTAACATAGTTTTATCAAATGTATAAAATTGGTCAAAACACTCCTACATCAATCAGACCTCACTTAAAGCCACCTACAGACTTTACCTATAGCCCACCTATTCGATCTTCATCTTGTAAAACTGACATAGTAAAACTACGATTACCGTGCAGTAACATAACTACTTGGAAGTGGTAACATGCACCTATTATGTAGTAACACTTCTATTTTTGTGCAGTACCAAGTATATGGTTAGCATGTGAGGCTTTAACCCATATATTTTTGTTTCGATTCCTGGTCTACTACAATTTTACTACGACGTTACTGCCAAAAGTGCAGTAACGTCCTATGTGTTCTACAGTGACATCACGTGTTAATGTACTTTTACAACAATGTTACTACTGGAGCATAGTAACATGTTATGAGTTTCAGTAGTGAAAGATATTAGAATTGATAATCATATTACTTTCTCACAAAATTCTTAAAACAAATAGCATCATTATATGAATTGGTTAGAAGAATGTGCTTTGAACTATGAGTTCATTGGTTCAAGTCTGAATTTGGTATTTTATTTTTTATTTCTGGTTCAAGTCTTGAATTTGGTATTTTATTTTTTATTTTTCTAGTAAAGAGAAAAAATGTATCAGGGAGAAAAAACAGAAAAAATGGAAAATAGAAAGAGATAGATCGGGAGGAGGAAGGGGGAAAATGAAAAAGAAAAAAGAAAGAGAGAGATCAGGAGGAGGAGGAAGGGGAAAAAAAGAAAGAGAGATGGGAAAAAAGAAAAAAGAAAGAGAGGAGAGAGATCAGGAGGAGGAAGGGGAAAAAAGAAAGAGAGATGGGAAAAAAAGAAAGAGGCGGGAGGGGAAAAAAGAGAGAGAGATGGGAAAAGGGAGGAGGGAGGGGGAGCGAAAGAGAAGGCGGGAGGGGGAGGGGAAGCAAGAGGGGGGAGGGGATATATATATATATATATATATATGTATATATATATATATATATATATATATATGTATATATATATATATGTATATATATATGTATGTATGTATGTATGTATGTATGTATGTATGTATGTGTGTGTACACATATATACACATATATATACATACACATATATATATATATATACACACACACACATATACATACATATACATACATACATATATATATATATATATATATATATATATATATATATATATATATATATATATATATATATAGTAAATTTGTTTATATATACATATATATATATATATATATATATATATATACAGAAACTCTATGACTTCTGGGATGGTTTTTTTCTCTTACGATGAAGCATATGAAACATATTTAGAAAAGGATAAAAAAAATCATGAATCTACTAGATATATTGAATGCTTACGCATTGTTGCAGTTGCTCCACGTAACAAAAAGGCACACAATGACCACATGTTAAAATATATTGAACACATTCAAAGAAATCCTCTGATGGCTTTGATACAGGAAACCTTGTTTTACAAAATTGCAAAAATATCTCCTTTTAATTGGCGGCTATCAAATAGATCAGAAAATGTTACGAGATTTAGTTTAATTGAATTTAGTATAAGTTCAAGGTATATTAGAGCTCTAACCGGCATTGCTGTGATTGGTTTAATAGGTGTTTTCTTTTACGGTTCATATTCTGGATTGGTTTCATCTCTATAGTAATTGGAGGGACCAGATTGTAAACATGAAAAAATAGGAACTTAGAGGGTCCTTACCCCTTTTATCTGATTAGAGCGGAAAGGACCCGCGGAATTCTTACTCTTATAACCCTATGAATCTTTTTTCTTCCTATTAACATTGATTTGGGATTGGACGGTTTAGAAAATAAACTATGTTTTGATACAGGAAACCTTGTTTTACAGTAGAACATTGATTTGGGATTGGACGGTTTGGAAAACAAACTATGTACGCAGCATTTTCCAGCTATGTATAGTTAATTAATTGGGTGAGGTGGTTAAATCCACCTTCACAAGTTTTACTCAATTGTATAAATTTTCTCGGCTCTTACCATCCTCACAAACAATTATCAATTCAAGTAGCATCCATTTTGGAATGGTGTGCACAAAGAATGTTTAGAATTTTTAATGGCATGTCAAATAATATGCAGGGCCACAAATTGTATACATAAATTAAGTTGCTCTTTTGAAGTTTGTTACATGTTGGGAGAGCACCAACCGTAGTTCACGGCATGGTTTCCATGATTAATTCCAGGACTATTATAAAAAATTTCTCTAAGATACAAAGTGGCCAGCAAGCTTTATAAAATGAGAAATTCTCAGATGATGTGAATGTAATCTACAGGTTTGTAAACAAAAGTTAAAGGGAACATTTTTTGTTTTTTTGGTATCTCTGGTCGTGCTATTGGGCTGAAAAGTCAAGATGGCCAGCAAAAGAAAAGAACAGTCGTCCAGGCCCCATGGGCTATATATATTGGGCCGAAATAAAAAGGAGGTTTGTTGGGCTGAAAAATCGTAGGAGTTTTGGGCCAAAAAATGGAAAGAGTTTTGGCCCCAAAAAAGAAGAAGATGGATTACCACACAATACCATTCGGATTAGCACCCTCTCTTCTTCCTGGTTGCCCTCTTCCACCATGAGAGCTATATCTAGTAGCTGACGCCATACTTCAAAAGCATATAGGGGACGGAGCCGACTGCGGACGAGACGGCGGGGAGGTCTACTTTTCAACTTGGAAAGAGCCGACGCACGTACGCGCGAGCTGATTGGCATGCGGCCTTTTGTGGAAACCCCCATGAAAAGAGTGGCATTTTATCGTCCTTTTCTTTTCTCTAGATCTGCCATCTTATTGGCCCGTCGATCCAACGCCGTGAGACAGACACAAAACATACACAAATCTTTTATTAATTAAGTAGTAGTTGAATTAAACCTCCCTAACCGTATACGTATTGGAGCTGTATATTAGTAGAAATGCAAAATGCGACAGCTCTCAGCGTATGATTAGTTAAATGTGTTCACTATTATAAATTTCAAAATTGTGTTTATTTGATTTTTTTAAAAGAACTTCTAATATATTTTTTCTACGTAATGTTTAGTAGCTTTTAAGCCTGTCGATCTGTCGATATTCTAGATCGATAATAATAAAAAAATAACGTACGAGATATAAAAGTGAATAAGGGGATAAGAGTTTAGATAGGCTCGGGCCTTCTCAATGATAAGTAATTCTCTACTTATTTGGGGATCGTATCCGTCGGATGTTGTATTGATATAACGATCGAGTTGTGCTTTGGACAGTTTCTTACCCACCTTATACAAGTTGTGGGGGGCATGATTACACAGAGGACAACGTAGCTATGCACGGTATCAGTTTTCTAATCCATTACACGATAGTATCAAACCAAAACTATGGGCTATGCCGTAGGATACAAGGTAACATTATGCCCAAGTCCTAGTTTATTACATAATTACGTATCTAGGCCACCTCCGAACTCTAATTGGATATGCAGGCCGAGTGGGTATGGGGTACTCATGATCTCTAATCAACTTGAGCAACAAATCGCCACAAAAATGATAAACATACCTTTGCTCTCAACAACGAAGCCACCGACGCAAAGATGAGCCACAACCACAACCAACGCTCCCGAGCACTGCAGCTAAAGGTTTTGGCTCTCCCAAGTGCCACCGCCGCCGCCGCCCTCCCTCCTCTAGCTAGATCTAGGAGGGAAAGGGTGGTAGGGAGGAGAGGGCCACCCATCTTCCGCCGTAGTCGCATCCTTCCCCCTCCGGTCAGATCTGGGAGGGAGAGAGATAGGAGGGGAGAAGCTAGCAGTCGTGGAGGGGAGGTGCAGACAGGGAGGAACCGACCTGCCGTCTCCCCTCCTCGTCGCTACCGCCGCCACCCTCCCCCACTGCTGGGCTCGCGTGCTCTGAGAGGGAGAGGGAGACGGGTGCTCTGAGGAGAGGGGGGGAGGGGGGAGGGAGAGGATAAGTATAAGTATTGGAGTTGTTGTGGTAGAATTATATGGGGAAGAATAGACTTGGGGACTTAGATTTTTTTAGTTAGTTTTTTGGTTCTTTTTCAGGCGACGCTTCTAGTGGTCCGCCTGCGAAAATCCAATTTTTGCAGGTGGACGACTTAAGAGATCCACTTGCAAAAATAAGAACATTATCGCATGTCGAGGAGTGATCCTCTCTAGCGGGAGATCGTGAGACCCCTCTTTGTGAGTTCGGCCGGGGGATAAGGCGCGATGATCAAGAGCGCATCTCCGCTATGGGTCTAGCTAATGAGACGGTTCGCAAGAGAGTGAGAGACCGGGGATTATACAGGTTTGGGCCGCTAGGAAGCGTAACACCCTACTCCTGTGTGTGGGATTAAGCTTGTGTGGTTACAAGGGAGTTCTGACCCTAGGCTCAAGCTTCTCTAGTGGCGTCCCTTCTTTCGGTGGGCAAGGTCCTCCTTTTATAGTTCAAGGGGATACCACATACACTGCCTTACACAATCCATCATTGGATGGGGACCCACATGTCCTGGGTCAAGCCGCTGTCCATGCCTTCGACCGGAAGCAAGGCGGCCGTTCGCCCCCAGGTGGGTCCCAGCACCGTCCTCCGGCTGACATAGGGGACGTCCCTGTCATTCCCTCTTAACTCCATGGAGACTTTTGTGGATTCTAGTATGGGAGGGCATGCTCAGCTGCGTGCCGATGGGACGGGGCATACCTGCCCCCACTCCGCCTGACAGAGGGCAGAATGTGGGTGCGCTGCCACCCGTCCCATCCGCCTGTGGCCGGTCACAGACCGGTCAAGCCCGATTGACGCACGTCAATCGGGCGGCGCCTCATGTCTGCCCACGCCACACTAAATGCGGCAAGGGACGGTTGGGGCGCTGCTCATTTAAGGCGCTTGGCAGCGCCTCTCTCTCCGCCCACTCGGCCGCCACGTGGCAGCCGAGTGAGGGCCTCGTGGCAACGCGCCCCAAGGCCCCGAGGGGTAGGGCACCCCGAGGCCCCTCGACTGCCTCACGACCGCTTGTTCTCCCCAGGGGGGGGGAACAGGCCGCGCAGCCACGTGGCCAGACGGAAGGGTTCTTTCCCTCTATCTTGCGTACCTCCGGGCCCATATCACCGACATTGCAGGTGATCGTTTTAAGTCATCCATCTATGAAAATTGATCTTTGCAAGCAGCTGACCATCGTACTTCTCTCTACACAACTACGTAGGTGGATAATCGTAGTTGAAAATATGGTCCGCCTGTGAAATTCTATGGCCTCGTAGTGAAAAATTGTTTTTCTAGTAGTGGAAATAGCATGTTTGTATGAGGTTTAAGATGTAGTAATTGCTAATGGATGATGATATGATATCTTAGCATGTCTAACTTTATGTAGTGGGTTGTAGCTTTATGTAGAAGGTATAGATTAGCAGGAGGAAATATATAACAGCCAATAGATAAAAGAAAATATAAGAGTCAGTAGCTAGGATTTACCATTAATTAGGTCTTAATTACCACCCTATATAGACTAGATGATGCTCCGTGCTTTGTTGCGGGATATATGTTAGATATTAGAAAAATGATGAAATGATTTGAAATAAAATATTATGAAAATGATGATTTAGCATGTGTATGTTTAGTTTTAGAATGAAATAAATTGTAGTTATATTTACTATATGCTTGCATGTTGAGTTTTGTGTGCTTAATGGGTTGATGTAGGCATGTTGCATGCTTGCATGTAGATTTTAGGAGTGCTAATCAATACTATACTTGTATGTTGAGCTTTAGGTGTTTAGTGGGCATTAACTTTAGAGCAAGTTTAATAGTATAGCCCACTACTACTAGCTCCAAATCATTTATAGCCAATGTAATAGCCAATTCATATAATAGTTGCTTACTATACTATTAATACCTGGTCCCACCTGTTATACATATATTACGTCTTGGAGTCTGTGCTGCAGCTGGCTATAGATCTGTAGCCCGTTGCTCTTCTCTCTCTTCCTTTATCTCTTTAAAATATGTTTATAGTTGACTTATAGCCTGCTATTATACCTGCTCTTAGCATACGCCCGAACATGAAAACTCATTGTCTCGGCACGAAAAACAAGATATGTTATTAGCGTATGATTAATTAAATATTAGCTAAAAAAACTTTTAAAAACAGATTAATAGATTTTTCAAAGCAGCTTCCTATAGATTTTTTTAGAAAAACATTTTTTTAGAAAAACATATCGTTTAGCAGTTCAGTAAATATGCTCGTGGAAAACGAGAAATATAAGTTGGGAAAAAAGAGTATAGGACACACTCTTATGCTGCATGAAGTGCGTGGAGAGTATAACAATCAAATCTCACTAGATATGTTAAAATTAAATACTCCTGTTTTGAATATTTTTATTTAGAGTTTTTTATGTGTAGGGAGACAAACTTTAGTAACTTGCAGGGGCATTTTTGGGCCCGTGCGGGCTGTGCGACCGCACAGGGCCCTCAAATTTTAAGGGCCCATATAAAATATTAAGTATGTTCTATATATAATAATATTAGAGGCTTTAGTTTTGTTAATTTGCAATTTAAATAGTAGTAAAACAAGGCCCAAAACGCTGCAGAAGGTGAACCGATCCATCTTCCATCGTACTCCTGTCCAGGCGTCCGCGTCGTCACGTATCGCCGAAGTCCCAACGCCGCAGCCGCTTCGTATCCTCTCCTCAGTCCCCTCCGGCCTCCGCTTCTACTTCATCGCTGATGATCGGCTGATCGCCACGCTCGTTTTTAATTTTACTATAAAAAATTTACTAGGCTACTAGGCCCCATTTTAATATTTTGCACGGGACCCGATTTGGCCGGGACGCCCCTGGTAACTTGAAAATTGAGATTTATACTATGAGCACTTTTTTTCCTGGGTGTTTGTTCTTAGAAACAAACAAATGCTATGGTCACAACCCTGAGTAAAAAAAAAATGACCTACGTAAGTTGCTGCTGGATAGTAAGAACCAGCAATATTGCACTGTCATGAGTTTCAAATTGAGTATATATCCAATTCAAATGAGTTTGAATTTTTTTTTAAAAAAAATATTTAGGTATGTAAACACACACACACAAGTGCATAGGTATAAGCATTACTGCTAACACTATATTAGGTCTACGCAAGACACATCGTTCTAACACTGATGTGCTGCCCTGATTTCTAGTCATATTTTGGAATGGAGGTTGTAGATTCTTTCTAGAAGTAAAAATCATTGAAGAGATTTGCTAATAGACTATTATATGTGTTTGGAACTCTTTTTATTGTCAGTCAAACTACGATTCAGACGAATGCTATTTCGCAAGTACTATTCGAAGACTGAACTTTTAAGTAGCGAACTTATGCAGACAAGTGAACCAACTGAACACTACAACCATTATACCATCACATACTGTATTTTCTAGCAGCAATTGATATGCTTTCTTGGGGCAGTTTGTACAAATGCCAACTTCAAAACTTCCTACATTTGCATTATGACAACAATAAGGCCCTATTCTTTTCTCCAACAAAAGTTGGATAAAATTTTGGATAATTCGTGACATGCTTTTCAAACAGCTAAATGATATGCTTCGTGCGAAAGCTTTCTATACGAAAGTTGCTATAAAATATCAAATTAATCTATTTTTCAAGTTTGTAATAATTAAAACTCAATTAATCATACGCTAATACTATCTCGTTTTGCACAAAACACTTAATATTTATCTTTTAGAGAAAAGAACACCACCTAAGTACTCAGCCACACCATTTATATATCATTCTCTAGCACAGGATTTGAGGTCATGGACTAACGCGGGAGTGGTTTCAACTACACCACTCCCATTCACATGGGCACTTTTCTCAAGCTCAAATGTTGAAACACTATAATCAATTTATACATCACGAAAGCACTCCTAGCTAGAGTCTTCTAATGCATAAGCTCAGCTCATCTCAGAAAATGGAAGCCCGCGAGACTTACTCGGCCTGTGTTTGTTTGTAGGATAAGCAGTACCCACTGCTGAATCTGCAGCCTCACAGAAAGTAATCTGAAGCTGGCCTCTTTGCAGGAACACCTCTTGATTCCTGAATGCATATATATAGGAAAATTAGATGATGGAACGAAACATCTCGGCCTTTACTCAAAAGAGCTATAGCCAACTATTACAATCTAGCATTCTAAAAGAGTGTAGTCCAAAATAAAGCGAAACACACCAAACCAAAATAGAAGAAAACCAAACAGGACAAGGAGAACATATATGTGGGGCAGCTTCAAATTCACAGGAACTACTAGCATATTCAGATTCTCATCAAAGATCTAGGATTGCAGCAACATTGCCACACCTATAAGACGATCTCAAAGGGGTAATAACATTGTGAGGGTACAAAAATACAACAATATCCCACTTGCTTATTCATTTACTCACTATAATTCTTCAGGCTCTAAATATCAAACACTCGTAGCAAGAGAGATCAGAACAAAAAATGGACGGCATATGAAATTTCTTCTTGATGAAAACACCAGAACCAATTCTTATGATCTGCTGTATAAGTTAGACATTGTACATTTATCTTAAGAAAGAAATTGAAGATTTAGGACCAATGGCCAAGACGATCTGAAGACAGCTCTAGCGAATCGTATTTGTGACTGCGAGTCCCACATTATTGTTATGATATAATTTCAATAAACTCCAACAAATATTTATCAGCTATGTAGATCAAACGTGAAATGACATGTAGCCTAGTGTTTATAGTGACTTAAGTAACACCCTAAAACCCTGAGTTCAAATCTCCGTAGGAGCCTCTGGTGTGGCGTGGGCGAGTTGGCGAGGAGGAGGCGGTGGACTGCGGCGGGCAACAGGCAGCTGCTTGCCGTCTCGATCTAGGCTTAACAGGTTTGGGGGGAGTGAGCCTGACTGGGAATAAGAGGAGGAGACAGTGAGGCAGCGGTTTAGTGATTTTGCAAACAAACCCCAAAAGCTTCACATACTACAATGAGATCCACCAATCCACCACAACAATCCCTGACCGTTAATCCTCCATCCAACGGCTGCAAGAGGGGGGCGGATGCTGTAATCTTGCCACGTGGACGGCCTATTTGCACGGAAATCCACCCAGATTTCGATATTTAGAGATTGCACGGAGTACCTATCGCTGTCAGATTCATCGATGCAACTCGATACGCATGTTCATTTTTTGTGTTCAAAGATGAACGGATTAATCACTTCTGTAGCTTCTGTGTTGATGTGCTAGGACTAATTATGTGGAGATGATAGGGCTGTAATAATTCTGTTTTAGTAGTGATTTAGTTGGATTGAGAAATTATGCTATATATCACGAAGGTTCATTTTTCGGCTGGTCAGTTTCTTGTTAATTGTAGAGTATAAACTTCCTTTCCAGATTGACATACTCCCACTACGCCAGATCCTCACACCTTTGACGACATATCTGTGACAGGCATAAGTGCTAGTCAGTGATGAAGGTCATCTTTGACGGGTTCTACCGGATGCCGTCATCTGGCCCGTCACAGGTGACTAGTTACCTGTGATGGATCGCAACTGGATGGCCCGTCAGAGGTGAGGTTTACTCACCTCAAACGGGTTTAAGCCCTAACCCGTTTGAGGTGAGTTGTGCCACTATATATACCCGAAGCCAAGCCGGATCTGATATTTCTTCTCCCAGGAGATAAGGCCGGCTTCTCCACTTCTCTCGATTCTTCTCCACTTCTCCATTCTCTCTCCCTCTCTTTCTCTCCACTAACCACTCTTGATACTCCTCTCCACTAACTTCTCCACTACATCTGCCGGGGAAGGAGGGGAGGCGCGACAGCCCAGCGGCGTGCTGGTCCGGTGTGGACCCCCGTTTTTATAACAGGAATCAATCGTGCAAACAGTACCATTTCCCTGGATCAAGTAGTCTGGTACACACGAATTCATAGCTGAAGTACCGAGTACCCATACACGAATGTCTAGAACGAGTTATTACATCACAAGCCCGCAGGCATAGTCTTAAATCATCGAACCGTATGGTCCGGAATACATTCAAAAACAGAATAGGTAAGGCAGCGGAAATGGAGGCAGCGGCACGCCATTGCCACAGGCAACGACCGTATCTAAGACCTATTGGACCCCATCGTCTTCATCTCCCTCCTGATAATAGGCATAGGGATCTTCCGACGCTTCATCTCCAGCCTCTGATTAAGTTTGTGTATAGCAAGGGTGAGTACCAACCGTACTCAACAAGTCATCACAGCAACAATGCACATGACAGGGATATTTGAAGGATGGTTATGGTTCTTTTGCGTAAAGCAAGTTTTATAACTCTTTTCACAACCCTAAGACCTAGCATAGACTGATCAAGTTTTAATACCAGTGTTCGTATTAGACAATGACGGTTCTGTCCACCATCCATTGTGATCCCAAGGATGGCTTCCCGCCATTGAGTCGTCATGGTTTTCTGAGGACGTCCACATTCCCTACTCTCAGGAAGTGGCTCCATCAGCATAAAAATCATCATGCAACAACCCATCCCTCACAAGTTAAGAATTTAGAGTCTAGCCAAGTGTAATACACGTCCCGGTGCTCAATAACCGCGAGCACGGCTATTCGAATAGATTTGGTTTACTCACACTGCAGTGGATGTACACTTTACCCGCACTCCGCGACCGCCCAACACATGAGCCTCGTCCCAACACATGAGACGCGTCACGGCAAAGCTTTTCGATAACCTCGCATTGGCAGTACCCGCTCCATGAACTTTACTTCCTCATACACTCTAGGCGTACGCGGTTTCTAGCAGTGTGAGGAGTTCTGGCGCACCCGGGAAAGAAAGACTCACACATGTATTAAGTTAATTAAGTTTAAATTCTCATATGGCAGTCCTACCGATGGCGACACCACTGTAGATACCCGCCTCGCGGTTCTACCAATGGCTGCCCCACCGTAGAGCCCCTGCCTCACACATCAAGAAACCACTATGCATGGATACTGCCTCTGCTCAGCTATCTATTCCGCTAGGTCTATACCCATACGAGAAGTGCGGTTGTACGGGGGTCGTTTCATGCTTAACTTCATGGCTCGGTCCTTAATTGACCGGGGACGGTACTAGCCTTTTCCGGATACCACCCAAATCCTCCGTCCGCCCCAGTCGAAAACATTTGTTTGATTTTATTTCTCTTTTCACAAATCATGTCATCAACATCATGGCACTGTGGCGCTCATGCCTCCACATGCCGTATCTCAATTACCTTGCCAAAGGTAATTGCCCCAAGCATATAGCATTTGATAAATATGAGTATGCACAATTCTAGATTAGCATTGCTAAGCGATTGTCATAATTGACTAGGGACTTATACGTAAACATGGTTACGAAGGAAATAAGGGTAAACAATAATCAAGGCATGGCATAATCACAAGTGGGATGTATATTATTGCATGCAATTTTATTTGTACACAAAACAATTTCGCAATTGGGATCAACATGTTCAAGGGATAGTGACGACTTGCCTTGCTCAAGGTCTTGCGGGTCTTGGCCTTCACTTGGATCTGCAACTCCCTCGGGCTCTATAGTTACGTGCGAAAATTGATTTGAATTCGGTTAGAATTCAAATAAAAATCCAAATAAATCCAAATAGAAGTCGAATGCGAAAATCGATTCTTTTTATTAACTTTACTATTTGTGAACTAGGGCCAACCCCATTTCGATCTATATATATCCTAAATTATTTTTACGGTATAAATATTTTGTTATTATAAGTTTTTAATTTAATCAACCCGAGCATTGCATACAAATAATAGGTTAGAAATTTATATCGCGAGCTAAATATCGGATGGAATCCAAAATTTATCTTATAATATCATACGACTTAATTTTAGTCTATGACTAAATGATTAAATATAATACGCGTCTAAAATCCCTATTAATTACATCCGAATTCCCATCGTGAATCAATTACTTATAGAGATTACCTCCAAATAATCTATAAAAATCTATAAGAATTCATCTAATTGTTTTTAGTCATTAATCTATATCTAAATTACCACCGCGAATTAATTTCTTATAGAAATCACCAAGAATAATCTATATTCTATATTAAATTTTGCAATTCTACGGTTATAATTAATCTATAATTAAATTCTAATTATTTTAAATTTTTCTAACCTCCCGAATTTCTCCCTAAATTTTCCCCTCCATTTTCCTCTTTTTCTATTTTCCTTTTCCCTTCCCATTTTCTCTTTTCTTTTCCCTTTTTCCCTTATTTTTTTCTTTCCTCTCTCTCTCTGTTTCCTCCTCTCTCTCTCTCTCTCTGTTTCTTTCTCCCTCTCTCTCTTTTTCTTTTTCCTTTTCTCTCTCTCTCTCTCTCTCTTTCTTTTCCTTTTTCTTCTCTCTCTCTATTCTCTTCTCTCTCTCTCTCTCTTTCCCGGCCCCTTCCTCTCTTCTTTTCTTTCTTCTTCTTCTTCTCGGCTCTCCTCTCTCTCTCGGCTCTCCTCTCTCTCTCGGCCTCTCTAACTACCCGGCGGCGACGACGACCTAAGGGAGGGCAGCGGCTCACCACGGTGGCGGCGGCGACGACGGCGGCTGTGACAGAGGCGGCGACGACGACGGCGCACGGTGTGGCACCCGGAGGCGACGGCACGGCGACACGAATCCGGCGACGCGGCGGCACGGCGATGGCGCGGTGGAGAAGGGGAAAGAGAGGGGAAAGATGGGGGATGGTTGTGGGGTGGAGAAGAGGGGAAGGGCTCGGCTTTATAGGGCGCGGGGAGGGAGGAAAGGAGAGGGGCGGCGGCGGCTTTAATGGCGACGTGCGGGGCGGGGCTGCGCGGGGCGCGAGGCGACGCGGAAGCGGGCGTGCGGCGCGGCGGCAGGTCGGGGAGGCAAAGCGACGTGCGGCGATGGGCAGGCGGCGGCGCGGGGTTCGAGATGGGGACGACGTGCGCTGCGACATGACGGGACGGGGAGGCCGAACGGCATGGGGAGCGGCATGGGGCGACAGCGGCCCGCGCGGCGCGGCAGCGGCGGCGTGTGGCGTGATGATGGCGACGGCGATGGGAAGGCGGAGCGACGACGACGCGTGTGCGGCGGCGACGATGGCGCGCGGTGCGGGCTCGGGGCTCGGGGCGACGGCGCGCGGTGTAGACGGTATGGGCGACGTGCGGCGTGATGATGGCGACGGCGACGGGAAGGCGGAGCGGCACGGCGAGGCAGAGGAGGGTTTGGGGACCACGACGCGCGCGCGGCGGCGGCGATGGCGCGCGGAGCAGAGGGGCGGCGTGGGACTTGGCGCGCGGCGCGCGGAATGGGCGTGCGGGGCGACGGCAGCACGGAGGGGCCGGGTTGGGGAACCCCGTCGAACACATGGCGGGCAATGAACAGTGCCATTTCCGATTTTCCCGATTTTAGCCCATTTTCCATTTAAATTTAATTTTGCAATTTCTAAATGTTGTAAAATTGATTTTTACTCATTATGTGTGTTATTCCAACTAATAAACTCACCCTAGATAAATTTTACTCATGTTTTATTTATTTGAATTTTCAATTAGTGTTGACTCTTTTTCCATTTGCGTTTAAATTAAATGGATACGAATATGATCGCGAAAATATCTTATTTATCTCAATCCACACTTAATTCTTAAATTATGTTTGTTTCACCAATTTATTTTTAGGACTATAAGCGATTAATTACCCTTCACACAATTAAATTTAATCGATACAAATATGTTTGCAATAATATTTTATTTATTTAAATCCTCCTCTAATCTTTATTTTAAATTATATATATTTTACCAATTTACTTCTAGGGTTTGTCCCTAATTAATTATTCTTTAATCACGATTAAAGAATTTCGAAATCAAATCCAGATAAAATAGGCGAATAAGATCGGCATGATGCAATTTATTTGAAAAGTTTTTGACAATCCGCATTTTTAGAGTTTCGTTTTTATTGGTCAAATTTTCAGGGTGTTACAAACCTACCCCCCTTAAATAAATCTCGTCCCGAGATTTCTTACCGGTTTTCGAACAGATACGGGTATTCCGTCTTCAAGAACTCTTCGCTTTCCCAAGTGGCTTCATCCTCAGTATGATTACTCCATTGTACCTTGTACATACGCCACGTTTTGGTTCTAGTCCCCTTCTCTGCTTCATCCAATATCATGATCGGGTGTTCTGGATACGTGAGATCGTTGCTAATGTGAATCTCCTCCAGCGGAGCTTGTTCTTCCGGCACTCGTAAGCATTTCTTTAATTGTGACACATGGAAGACTGGGTGTACATCGGCGACAATTTCGGGTAGCTGTAGCTGGTAGGCAACTTCTCCTCGTCTAGCGAGGATTTGAAAAGGTCCCACATATCTTGGCGCTAGTTTTCCTTTAACCTTAAACCTTTTCGTTCCCCTCATTGGTGAAACCTTTAGATAAACGTAATCTCCTTCCTTAAACTCCAGGTTTCTTCTTCGGGTGTCCGCGTAACTCTTCTGCCGTGACTGTGCCACTTTTAAACGGTCTCGAATCAGACGAACCTTTTCTTCGGCTTCTCTGATAATGTCAGGTCCAAATACTGCACGCTCTCCTGTCTCGGACCACATCAGCGGGGTTCGACATCGTCGACCAAACAATGCCTCGTTGGGCGACATTTTTAGGCTTGCTTGAAAGCTGTTGTTGTAGGAGAATTCGGCATAGGGCAAACATCTCTCCCAGTCTTTGCTAAAATCCAATGCACAAGCTCTCAACATGTCCTCCAGGACCTGGTTGGTCCTCTCTGTCTGGCCATCTGTCTGTGGGTGATAAGCTGTGCTGAACGCAAGGTAACTCCCTAGGGCTTCATGTACTTTTTCCCAGAAATGCGAGGTAAACTGCGTGCCTCGATCAGATATGATCCTCTTAGGTACACCATGAAGACATACTATCCTGGCCATATATAATTCGGCTAGCTTGGCGCTACTATAATTTGTCTTAACGGGAATGAATCTTGCCGTCTTGGTGAGTCGATCCACAATCACCCAGATGGAATCATACCCTATTGCAGTCTTGGGCAATCCAACAATAAAATCCATACCTATTTCATCCCATTTCCATTCGGGAATCTTAAGGGGTTGCAGCAAACCTGCAGGTCTCTGGTGCTCAGCCTTCACCTTCTGACAAACGTCACAGAGCGCTACGTACTCTGCCACATCTCTCTTCATGTTGGGCCACCAGTATCCTTCCTTCAGATCTTGGTACATCTTGGTACTTCCGGGGTGCAATGAATATGCTGATTCGTGAGCTTCTTTTAGGATTAATCCTCTCAGTCCACCCTGCTCGGGTACGTAAATCCTCTTTTTGTACCATAGGACATCCTTCTCGTCGGTTGAAAATTCCTTTGCAAAGCCTGCAGCTAGACGTTCCTTCACCTCTCGGATTTCTTGGTTGTCCTTCTGAGCTTCTTCGATTTGGGTCCTCAAAAGAGGTTGAATGTCCAAGGTGTTTATCTGTCCATGAGGTACTATACGTAGGTTTAGCTGGGCCATTTCCTCCTTAAGCTCAGGAGCCATTCCTTCCGCCTCAAGATGATTGCAATGGCTCTTCCGACTCAACGCGTCAGCCACAACGTTTGCCTTGCCAGGGTGATAGTGAACCTCCAAGTCATAATCCTTGATTAACTCCAACCACCGTCTTTGCCTCAAGTTGAGGTCTGACTGGGTAAAGATATACTTCAGACTCTTGTGGTCAGTGTAGATATCGCAGTGGTTTCCTATCAGATAGTGTCTCCAAATCTTCAGCGCATGAACCACAGCTGCAAGTTCCAGATCATGGGTAGGGTAGTTTTCTTCATGTGGTCGCAATTGTCGCGACGCATAGGCCACAACCTTTCCGTCCTGCATTAGTACTCCTCCGAGTCCTTGCCTCGATGCATCACAATATATGACAAAGTCTTTTCTAATGTCAGGAAGAACTAAAATAGGCGCCGAGGTCAGCTTTTCCTTGAGCTGCTCAAAGCTTTTCTGACACTGTTCTGACCACGCAAACTTCTTTTCCTTTTTGAGTAGTTGTGTCATTGGCCGGGCTATCTTAGAGAATCCTTCAATAAACCTCCTGTAGTATCCGGCCAAGCCTAGAAAACTCCGAATTTCAGTCACAGACTTGGGTACCTTCCATACCGTAACGGCCTCCACTTTAGCAGGGTCCACTGCTACTCCGCCGGCTGAGATCACGTGGCCTAGAAAAGCGACTTCCTTCAACCAGAACTCACACTTGCTAAATTTTGCATACAATTTGTGCTTCCGAAGTTTCTCGAGTACCAAACGCAAGTGTTCAGCATGTTCTTCTTCGTCTTTGGAGTAGATCAATATATCATCTATGAATACTACCACAAATTTGTCCAGGTAATCCATGAACACCTTGTTCATGAGGTTCATAAAGTATGCTGGGGCGTTGGTTAAACCAAACGACATCACTGTGAACTCATACAACCCATAGCGTGTTGAGAACGCGGTTTTGGGTATATCTTCGGTCCTAATTTTCAATTGGTGGTATCCTGACCGAAGATCAATCTTAGAGAACACCTTAGCTCCTTTGAGTTGGTCAAAGAGATCATCGATCCGTGGTAGTGGATACTTGTTCTTAATAGTTACTTCGTTCAGGGAACGATAGTCTACACACATCCTCATGGTACCATCTTTCTTTTTGACGAACAACACTGGGGCTCCCCAAGGTGACGAACTGGGGCGTACAAATCCCTTTTCTTGCAACTCTCTGATTTGCTTTTTAAGCTCCTCTAACTCATTGACTGGCATCCGATAAGGTCTCTTGGATATGGGAGCAGTTCCGGGTATCAGATCAATAATGAACTCTATATCACGATCTGGTGGCATCCCAGGTAGATCTTCTGGAAACACATCGGCAAATCGTTGCACTATAGGCATTCCTTTCAAAGGTAGCATGGTAAATATGCCTCCGGCACGTTCGGTTAGTCTAGGATCTTGATCCATAGTTGCTCGCATGTCCGACCCCCAAGGTGTGGTCAGGGTAACCTCCCTACGTCTGCAGTCGATTACCCCTCTGTTCTTTGTTAACCAATCCATCCCCAATATGACATCCAGGGTCTGGGGTATCAAAACCATAAGGTTGGAGGGAAACACCACATCCCTAAGACGGACAGGTACATCTATGCAAGCATGACTCACAGTTATCTCGCCCCCAGGTGAGTGTACTATCATGGGTTTTCTAAGCCTCACTGGAGTTAAGTTGTGTTTTTGACTAGCCTTCAAAGATATGAATGAATGCGATGCGCCAGAATCGAAAAGGACTTTAACTGGGGTAGAATTGATAGAGAACATACCCATTAGTACGCCCTGATCTTCCTGGGCCTCTTCAGCTCGGACATGGTTCACTTGTCCGCGCCCAAATCCTGTAGCGGTCCTGTTCGTTTGTGGAGTCTTGAACAGGCCTCGTCCGACAGCAGGGGCAGGGGTCCCACGAACAGTGATCGCATTGGCGCCAGTACGGACAGGAGTCTTGCGTGGGTGAGGGCAATTGTTGGCGTAGTGCCCATACTCCCCGCAATTGAAGCAGTCCACATGCCTCCTGGCCCCAGGGGCAGCCAGAGTTGGTGCAGGGGTGCGGTTCTGAATCGCAACTGGCCTGTTGAAGTTGCTAGGTGCAGCAGGGCGGTTGGTTGCCACAGTAGGGGGCTTCCACCCAGACGAAGTGGCTCCCTTGTGTCGCTGAGGCACTCCCTGAGGTGTGTGATTCATAGCAAGCCTCCTCTTGCGATTGTGTTCTACCGTCCTCTGATCATTTTCCAACCTAACGACTTTGTTGATCAGACTCTGGAAGCTCTGATGGTCTTGCCCAATCATAGGTCCACGCAACTCATCATTCAGCCCTTCTATGAACTTGTCGATCTTTTCTTCTTCATCGACAAGATCTCCGACTGCATAGCGGGCCAACTGAGTAAATCGGTTCAGATATTCCTGCACCGTTGTGTTTCCTTGTCGCAGCCTTCTGAACTCGTTCTTCTTCATACGCATTACCGCAGCAGGTACGAAGTTCTCGAGGAAGGCTGCAGTGAACTCTTCCCAAGTGGGTTCTCCAGCATCCTCTTCCCGAGCTTCCTTGTAGGTATCCCACCAATCACCAGCGGGTCCCTCCAGTTGGTTTACCGCGAAGATCACCTTGTCGGCTTCGCGTATCCGGACAAGGGTCAGTTTCTTCTCGATGATTCGCAGCCAATCTTCCGCCTCCATAGGCTCGTCTGCCGTTGCGAACGTGGGTGGCTTGGTCCTCATGAATTCTCCAAAGCTTGATCCTCCGCGGTTGCCTTGGTTGTTTGCAATGGCTTGTAAAAGCTGGGTTTGAGTGGCCATAACTCCGGCCAGGGTGGCTAGGTCAGGTGTCGAAGGTTCTTCATTGCTGGTTGACGCCCTACGTCGGCTTGCCATCTGTGTAGGCCGATTAAGTAAGTATCCTGATCTTCTAACTAGTCTTTATGGTTTTATCCCATTAAGGGAGTTGTGTTGGTGTGAACTTTGTTTTGCAAGCTTGGTGGAATAAACTCATTTTCAATACAACAGCAATAATATCATAAATAACATTATAGAGTTTCACAAACAGTACATAAATCATGATGCAAGCGACTGTATACATACATAGTCCAAACAAGGTTCATCCAAAAGATACATCAAACTAACTATCAAGCTATCCGTCAATCTAGGTAAGGGGTAGGGGTGTGTCTCGCATACAATCCCAAAAAGAAGCCATCTGAAGCGAGATCAAAGCTGCAGTCATCCTCCGGTCTAGTCGTCCAACCATCCGCAGGATCCTGGGGCAGGTAGAGGGTGGTCGCTGGCACGGGCAAACCGGAGTCCCCACGGCTCGGAAGTAGTGGCCTCTGAACCAGGCTTGGGCTTCTTGCCCGGAGGTCGTGTACTCTTGCGAGCAGTGCTGAGGGTGCGAGGGCCTCCGAGGAAGGTGATGCGGGGAACAGGGATCTCATCCTCTGAAGAATCAGTGGTGTCTGGCTCGACGTCGGTTCCCTCTGTCTCGGAATCGACCTGGATCGGGGTCTCCAAACTGGAACCCAGCTGCGGAGAAGGTACAGGGATCTGTGGAGTGTGCACAATCTCCGGGGCAGGTGGCGGTGTCACTATCGGGTCCTCCAGGTAAGGTGCTGACTCAGTAGCCAACATGCCAGCCTCTCCCAAAAGAGCGTGGAATGCTGGTGGGTATGGCGGAGTGAGGAAAAAGTAGCGGTCACGCCCTACTGCTGTGGAAGTGGAAGCTCCTGTGGTGCTGGCCGTGGCTGCCCGAAGCTGTGCCTCCAGCTGACTGACGTGCTCCTGACTCTCCCTCAGCTGCTCCTCAAGTGTATCCATCATCCCGCGGCGCTCGTTGTACTGATCGGATAGCTGCTGGAACTGGTCGCCGTGGGCCTGGAGCTGTGCCTTCAGTGAGTCTATCTCACTGCCCCAAGTCTGGTGCTCCTCCTCCAGCTGAAGCTGCTGCGCTGTGAGGTCAGTCACCTCGGTCTCCAACTCTCCCACACGCCTCTGCTGGTCGTCGATCTCTAACAGAGCCTCCTCGTAAAAGTCGTCTGCTGCCTCAGCCCATCGTGACAGTCGGGTCACTATTGGGTTGTAGCAGCAAGGCGTGTCCTGAACTGTGCAGACGGAGTTGCTCTCCTCTCGAAATGGGTGGTGAGCAAACTCAGTACTCGCCAACTCAGCTCGGTGGATAGAACTAAGTCGGAGGAAGGCCTCCCGTGCTGCATCCTGCATCGCGTTCTCTGGTAGGTCGCGACAGTGTCGTGTCGGGAAGCTGTAGTCTAACTCCGGAGGAACTCGCGTGTGAACCTCGACCCGAGCCTCCCAAACAGATCCACACGGCCTCACTCGGTAGACCGGAGAGCTGGGGTATCGCAGACGCCTCATCAGCCGGTGTAGCTCGATGACGTAACCCTCCGAGCGGGGTACGCTCATCTCCCAAGCGGCGGGTGAATCCTGATCTGCCATCTAATTTTAAGAAAAACCCAAGGTCAGCTAAGAGTAAAACTTATTTTGTAAAGAAAATAGTTAAGAGTAAGATGAAAATCGTACCGAGTTTTGTGAACATGGCGTTTTTATTTTTGAAAGTATTACTAAGTGGGAATTTCTCCCTTGGCCAACTTAGAAAAGGGGTGGGGCACCTTTTGGTCTTTTCCTACAGTCGTATGGCTCTGATACCAGCTCTGTAACGTCCCGCCTTCCCCAGGCCGGCCCCGCTTACATCTGATAGCTTTCATAGGTTATAGACTGCCCTCACAGACCAACACATGTCTTTTCTGCACACTTTGTCCTCACTCGTGTGCACCCGGGAAGAATTTCCCGGTCGGTCACCCATCCCAAATTGCTCCAGGCCAAGCACGCTTAACCCTGGAGTTTTTTGGAGATTGGCTTCCGGAAAAGAAGTTGCAACTTGTTGATATGAGTATTCTATAAATCCTATTAAGCCCTAGGCCGGGATGTTACACCCTCACCCCCTTAACAGAGATCGACGCCCCCGTCGATCAACCCCAGGCCAGGAACGTCCTCTCTTGGCCACGTCCATGTGTCCAGTGCCAGCGCATGTGCCATGCTGTGTAACCACTCCCGGTCTACACCAGCCATGCGCACCATGCCTGCACAACTGCGACACACGCGCCCGTGAAACCGCGAGGTCCATGTGTCCAGTGCCAGCGCATGTGCCATGCTGTGTAACCACTCCCGGTCTACACCAGCCATGCGCACCATGCCTGCACAACTGCGACACACGCGCCCGTGAAACCGCGAGAGTCGGCTCTGATACCAGCTCTGTGGACCCCCGTTTTTATAACAGGAATCAATCGTGCAAACAGTACCATTTCCCTGGATCAAGTAGTCTGGTACACACGAATTCATAGCTGAAGTACCGAGTACCCATACACGAATGTCTAGAACGAGTTATTACATCACAAGCCCGCAGGCATAGTCTTAAATCATCGAACCGTATGGTCCGGAATACATTCAAAAACAGAATAGGTAAGGCAGCGGAAATGGAGGCAGCGGCACGCCATTGCCACAGGCAACGACCGTATCTAAGACCTATTGGACCCCATCGTCTTCATCTCCCTCCTGATAATAGGCATAGGGATCTTCCGACGCTTCATCTCCAGCCTCTGATTAAGTTTGTGTATAGCAAGGGTGAGTACCAACCGTACTCAACAAGTCATCACAGCAACAATGCACATGACAGGGATATTTGAAGGATGGTTATGGTTCTTTTGCGTAAAGCAAGTTTTATAACTCTTTTCACAACCCTAAGACCTAGCATAGACTGATCAAGTTTTAATACCAGTGTTCGTATTAGACAATGACGGTTCTGTCCACCATCCATTGTGATCCCAAGGATGGCTTCCCGCCATTGAGTCGTCATGGTTTTCTGAGGACGTCCACATTCCCTACTCTCAGGAAGTGGCTCCATCAGCATAAAAATCATCATGCAACAACCCATCCCTCACAAGTTAAGAATTTAGAGTCTAGCCAAGTGTAATACACGTCCCGGTGCTCAATAACCGCGAGCACGGCTATTCGAATAGATTTGGTTTACTCACACTGCAGTGGATGTACACTTTACCCGCACTCCGCGACCGCCCAACACATGAGCCTCGTCCCAACACATGAGACGCGTCACGGCAAAGCTTTTCGATAACCTCGCATTGGCAGTACCCGCTCCATGAACTTTACTTCCTCATACACTCTAGGCGTACGCGGTTTCTAGCAGTGTGAGGAGTTCTGGCGCACCCGGGAAAGAAAGACTCACACATGTATTAAGTTAATTAAGTTTAAATTCTCACATGGCAGTCCTACCGATGGCGACACCACTGTAGATACCCGCCTCGCGGTTCTACCAATGGCTGCCCCACCGTAGAGCCCCTGCCTCACACATCAAGAAACCACTATGCATGGATACTGCCTCTGCTCAGCTATCTATTCCGCTAGGTCTATACCCATACGAGAAGTGCGGTTGTACGGGGGTCGTTTCATGCTTAACTTCATGGCTCGGTCCTTAATTGACCGGGGACGGTACTAGCCTTTTCCGGATACCACCCAAATCCTCCGTCCGCCCCAGTCGAAAACATTTGTTTGATTTTATTTCTCTTTTCACAAATCATGTCATCAACATCATGGCACTGTGGCGCTCATGCCTCCACATGCCGTATCTCAATTACCTTGCCAAAGGTAATTGCCCCAAGCATATAGCATTTGATAAATATGAGTATGCACAATTCTAGATTAGCATTCCTAAGCGATTGTCATAATTGACTAGGGACTTATACGTAAACATGGTTACGAAGGAAATAAGGGTAAACAATAATCAAGGCATGGCATAATCACAAGTGGGATGTATATTATTGCATGCAATTTTATTTGTAAACAAAACAATTTCGCAATTGGGATCAACATGTTCAAGGGATAGTGATGACTTGCCTTGCTCAAGGTCTTGCGGGTCTTGGCCTTCACTTGGATCTGCAACTCCCTCGGGCTCTATAGTTACGTGCGAAAATTGATTTGAATTCGGTTAGAATTCAAATAAAAATCCAAATAAATCCAAATAGAAGTCGAATGCGAAAATCGATTCTTTTTATTAACTTTACTATTTGTGAACTAGGGCCAACCCCATTTCGATCTATATATATCCTAAATTATTTTTACGGTATAAATATTTTGTTATTATAAGTTTTTAATTTAATCAACCCGAGCATTGCATACAAATAATAGGTTAGAAATTTATATCGCGAGCTAAATATCGGATGGAATCCAAAATTTATCTTATAATATCATACGACTTAATTTTAGTCTATGACTAAATGATTAAATATAATACGCGTCTAAAATCCCTATTAATTACATCCGAATTCCCATCGTGAATCAATTACTTATAGAGATTACCTCCAAATAATCTATAAAAATCTATAAGAATTCATCTAATTGTTTTTAGTCATTAATCTATATCTAAATTACCACCGCGAATTAATTTCTTATAGAAATCACCAAGAATAATCTATATTCTATATTAAATTTTGCAATTCTACGGTTATAATTAATCTATAATTAAATTCTAATTATTTTAAATTTTTCTAACCTCCCGAATTTCTCCCTAAATTTTCCCCTCCATTTTCCTCTTTTTCTATTTTCCTTTTCCCTTCCCATTTTCTCTTTTCTTTTCCCTTTTTCCCTTATTTTTTTCTTTCCTCTCTCTCTGTTTCCTCCTCTCTCTCTCTCTCTCTCTGTTTCTTTCTCCCTCTCTCTCTTTTTCTTTTTCCTTTTCTCTCTCTCTCTCTCTCTCTCTTTCTTTTCCTTTTTCTTCTCTCTCTCTATTCTCTTCTCTCTCTCTCTCTCTTTCCCGGCCCCTTCCTCTCTTCTTTTCTTTCTTCTTCTTCTTCTCGGCTCTCCTCTCTCTCTCGGCTCTCCTCTCTCTCTCGGCCTCTCTAACTACCCGGCGGCGACGACGACCTAAGGGAGGGCAGCGGCTCACCACGGTGGCGGCGGCGACGACGGCGGCTGTGACAGAGGCGGCGACGACGACGGCGCACGGTGTGGCACCCGGAGGCGACGGCACGGCGACACGAATCCGGCGACGCGGCGGCACGGCGATGGCGCGGTGGAGAAGGGGAAAGAGAGGGGAAAGATGGGGGATGGTTGTGGGGTGGAGAAGAGGGGAAGGGCTCGGCTTTATAGGGCGCGGGGAGGGAGGAAAGGAGAGGGGCGGCGGCGGCTTTAATGGCGACGTGCGGGGCGGGGCTGCGCGGGGCGCGAGGCGACGCGGAAGCGGGCGTGCGGCGCGGCGGCAGGTCGGGGAGGCAAAGCGACGTGCGGCGATGGGCAGGCGGCGGCGCGGGGTTCGAGATGGGGACGACGTGCGCTGCGACATGACGGGACGGGGAGGCCGAACGGCATGGGGAGCGGCATGGGGCGACAGCGGCCCGCGCGGCGCGGCAGCGGCGGCGTGTGGCGTGATGATGGCGACGGCGACGGGAAGGCGGAGCGACGACGACGCGTGTGCGGCGGCGACGATGGCGCGCGGTGCGGGCTCGGGGCTCGGGGCGACGGCGCGCGGTGTAGACGGTATGGGCGACGTGCGGCGTGATGATGGCGACGGCGACGGGAAGGCGGAGCGGCACGGCGAGGCAGAGGAGGGTTTGGGGACCACGACGCGCGCGCGGCGGCGGCGATGGCGCGCGGAGCAGAGGGGCGGCGTGGGACTTGGCGCGCGGCGCGCGGAATGGGCGTGCGGGGCGACGGCAGCACGGAGGGGCCGGGTTGGGGAACCCCGTCGAACACATGGCGGGCAATGAACAGTGCCATTTCCGATTTTCCCGATTTTAGCCCATTTTCCATTTAAATTTAATTTTGCAATTTCTAAATGTTGTAAAATTGATTTTTACTCATTATGTGTGTTATTCCAACTAATAAACTCACCCTAGATAAATTTTACTCATGTTTTATTTATTTGAATTTTCAATTAGTGTTGACTCTTTTTCCATTTGCGTTTAAATTAAATGGATACGAATATGATCGCGAAAATATCTTATTTATCTCAATCCACACTTAATTCTTAAATTATGTTTGTTTCACCAATTTATTTTTAGGACTATAAGCGATTAATTACCCTTCACACAATTAAATTTAATCGATACAAATATGTTTGCAATAATATTTTATTTATTTAAATCCTCCTCTAATCTTTATTTTAAATTATATATATTTTACCAATTTACTTCTAGGGTTTGTCCCTAATTAATTATTCTTTAATCACGATTAAAGAATTTCGAAATCAAATCCAGATAAAATAGGCGAATAAGATCGGCATGATGCAATTTATTTGAAAAGTTTTTGACAATCCGCATTTTTAGAGTTTCGTTTTTATTGGTCAAATTTTCAGGGTGTTACATCCGGCAAGGGCGGCGGTGGCCTCCCCTCCTTCAGATATGGCAGGGGCGGGAGGGGAGGCGTGGCGGTCCAGCGGCGGCGGGGCGGGTAGAGGGCGGGAGGGTAGGCCGCCGCCTCCAACCGCGGGCCAGCCGCTGCCTTTGCCACTGCCCGCGGGTCGGCCGCCGCCTACGCCTCCACCTCCGCCCGCACCTCCGCCTACCACTCCACCGGCCCAAGCAAGCCGAAGGCTTCTCCACCGCGAGCCGTTCTTCTCGAGGGCCGGCCTTCACCAGATCCGCTCTGGAGCTTGCAGGCGCCGTCCGGATCTGAAGCTTGTGGGCGGATCCGAGCCCCAACCGCTGGATCTAGCGGTGATGAATTCCAGATCCACTCGAGCTCCGCCGCCAGATCCCTTCCCCTTCAGATCCATTGCCTCCCGGTGGAGTTTATCCTTTCTGTTCTCTGCCTAGATGAATATGATTGTGATTATTTTTGTGATTTTTTTGTCCCCAAATGATTGAAAATGTGAAGTGATTTTGTTCTTTGGCCAAATAAATGTGATTGTGATGATTTTTGTGATTCTGTTTTGTGTCCAAATGGTTGTGAATGTGATTATTTTTGTGATTGGGAATGCCTAATGAAGGCCTGCGTCTAGCTATGCTTATAATATTTTATTTTTTTGCCGCATTTTTTTAGATTTGTGATGGATCTCAATTGAGACCCCTCATAGATAAGGATCACCATCAAAGAGTTAATATTTTTACCCGTCACAAGTGAAGGTTACATGTGACGGATTTTACTTGCTGTGCGTCAAAGGTGACGGGTCTTTACCCGTCACAGATGACTCAATATCATCAGTGACCACTGATCTGTGACCAGCGGTTAATCTGTCATAGGTAAGGGTATGAGTCCGTGAGAGGTGACCTGATCCAGCGTAGTGTCCGACAACACACTAGTAAATACTAGTACATTGTTGCCAAGTTTGTGATCAAAACAGATCAGGTTAAATGATGCTCTGCGTCTGAGTTGGTGAGTTGTGCATGATATCGCCCAAAAGGATCTGAATTCTGAAGGGTGAACCGATCTTTACTAATCTCATCTCATTAATTAAATGAAATGAACGATAAATGTTTATTCTTTCTCTTATTAAGCCACGTATGCTAGATAGATTAGGTGAACCGTTAGATTTAATAAGAACGGTTGGATATATGCAGAGAAAATGAAGATTGGAAGATTCAGGAGACTTCCTTGAGAGAAGGTCTGGGACTGTGAGTAAAAAAATATCATGAGTAACTTTGATCAGATTAAAAGGAAATGGCCAGAAGATGACCCTTAAACTGTCTCGATGTTCATGAAAGCGAGAAAAAGAGAAATGGAGCAGATGTAAAAAGAGTAACATTGGCATAGATACCCTAGGTAAATTAGAATAATACAAACAATTCTAATAAATACCATCATTCTCAAATGGTTCAGAAATTTACTTTTTTAAAAAATAGGATGTTTATAAAATTTAGATTTAAAACAAATCCCACTAACACAATAAATTCTACATTTTTTTCTTTAACATGCTAATATAAGATTTACAATAAATTTCACACGCTAGGCATAATTATGGTTAATTATTTGTTATCACAGTAATATTTTCCAATATATAGCTAAAAAGATTGTAACTAAACTTCTGGTCAAAATTCGTTCATCAAATTGCTTTTAGAATATTTGTATACTTTACATATCATAACATTTAATAGGGAGGGAGGTCATTGTCGCGCGAAAGCACGAATCTACTGGCTAGTATTTTGTGAAGGGAATAATTCCTTCTGTGATTCACAGTAAAATTGTGGAGAAATATTCTTTCCCGTGCAATCACATATTTCATGTACATGTTTGTTTCATACTTTCAGTTAGGATGCAACAAGAATTACATGGCTATGTGGCCAAATGCATGAATCATGAATCCAATTCACATCTCATTGTACAGTTGTCATGATCAACTCTAGGACTATATATCTTATGAACAACACATCTTAGATAATACATAGTAACCAAGCTTATAAAATGCATGGGTACATAGATACATGCGTGTAGGATATGTAACACACTAGCTATGATATTTAGTAATTTTTATTATAGGTTAATATTTATATGATAGCTAGTTAGTAATTTTTATTATATGTTAATATTTATATGATGTTAGAGGAAACTGAACATGAACTCCTAGAGGATGGTTGATTAACTTTACTTGTATCAACTCGAATTATTGAGAGCTTACCCAAATTCATCCATGCAAACTAGATACGTTAGGATGGGAGGAGGTTTTATATTCATATTGCGGATTAGATAAATAATTTATGAAATAAGATTACTTGAAGCATGTACTAGTAGAAGCATATAAAAGAAAATTAAAAAAAGAAGCATATGAAAGAGAATAAAAAAAGGAGGGTGTGGTCTGCTTTATGTCAGAGTAGTGCATGCTGCATGGAGAAGTCAAAGTGGAGAAGTCAAAGTGAGAGGGCTTTGCGCTTGAGCATAGCCCACCGCGGATAGCTGCCGCTGTTGGTCACCGATGGACCAGAACCAGAGGGTGGGTGGTGGTGTCGTTGCCATCGACGTCGCCGGCGAGTAAATCGATCGCGCGGTCGATCTGATAATTAGTTGCTTTCTGGTGGGCTCCAGTCAACAGAGTTATATAATAATTGGTAACCGACATGGAAGAGTTTCCTGTTGAGATAACAAGGGTATAAATATTTCCAGGAACCGTCACTTTTAACGTTGTAGAGATCCCATCGTGTAAAAAAAACGCAAAACAGTACCCGATTTTACTATTAATTTTGTTGATTATATATTTTGTGTGGGCTCTGGAGGATTTTTTTTTTCTTTTTGTTACCCAATCCCCAATGGATTAATCTGATCCAAGCAAATATTTAGATCTCGAATTTGCTATATATCTATCGTGCGATTTTTAAAAACGATTTTCACCTTTGGCTTTTGCCATAGATTTGATTTTTGACCGATCAAAGATGTATGGTTAGATTTTTGTCAGGGTTACGGGTAAGGTATACCCTTTACCCTTCGATACACGTCGCGCGCCGGTATGGTATACCTGCGCATATACGGATGCTCTCTATATACATTAAGGAAATCCATCACGGAGTTCACAGATGGAAAGAGTCCTACTCGGACAGGACTGGGTCGTCAATGCATCGTGCAGGGTCTGATGTCTCCAAGTTCTACTTGGAAACCGCTTGACCTGCGATATAAAAGGGACCCCCTGGGAGGACCTAAGGCATCGAATCTCATAGCCAACACATCCACTGCAGCCTACGAAGTCGGAGCCTACAGGAGCCAAGTCGTCGGGAGATCTAGTCGAATTAACTCGATTACGATCTCGCCGGTACTCCCGAGTTCCACTATTCCCTTTATAATCTGCGATCTCCATCATATAATTCCATATCAACTGGATTAGGGCTATTATCTATCAAGGGGCCTGAACCAGTATAATCTTTGTTTTCTGTCTGCTTGATGTCGTATTACGTAGATCCTCGTACCAGCGTACCCCAATACCATCTATATCCGGTCTACGGATATCCCCCGTCGACAATTTTCATCACTCACTCATTCATATTGAGTAAAGGCTTTTTTTCTAGCAATACAACAGCTATTAAGAGTTGAGCAATACATTTAAACATTGGAATCGTAAGACGATATACACTATAATTAGAAAAGTTGAGATAACAAGGGTATAAATATTTCTAGAACTGTCACGTAAGACGAGGGAACGTCTTCCCGTCCCTGAACGGAATAACTTAACAAGTCAACCCTTATTTTTTTATTTTCCTTCAAATAGGAAAATCCGGCGCCCCATCCCTTAGCATGCATGTCACTTTTCGATGTGCATGCAACCTCCCCCATCATTTTCTCTCTCTTACTTTATACTCAATTAGCAAGTTATAAACTATTTTTGTCATAAATTATATGTCTGATTCATAATCTGATTGCACTATTGAATTCGTAACAATTAAATCTTTACGAAGAGATCTCACAAGTATTTTTTTTAAAAAAAATAATGTATTATAACTGAAACATTTTTATATTATGTATGAAACATTAAGTTATAACCACTTAAACATTAAGCTATAACCACTGAAACATCACAAAATAATCGATGAAACAACCTAGAACACCATATGCAACATTCCAAATGACCTAGTGAAACATCAGTTGAACATCATAAATATACATGTTGAAACATTTGAATAACATCACCTGCAACAATTCCTAGTAAAACATAACAAAAGACCTACTGAAACATCACAAAGTACATGGTAAAACATCAAAATAATACCATGTGCAACATTTCAAAATGACCTAGTGAAACATTAGTCGAAACATCACAAAATACCGCTTGAAAAAAAAAACACTCAACATTTCAAAATGACCTAGTGAAACATCATTAAATACCTATTGCAACAAAAAAAAACGTTTCTAAAAAAGTTACCAAAATATAGTCAAGTGACACCTTGTTATGAAGATTTAATTGCGATAAATACAATGGCATATTCAGATTACGAATTAGATAAATAATTCAAGTGGGATCTTGTTTGAAGTTTTACACATTAAGAGTATAAGCATGTACTAGTAGAAGCATATGAGATAGAATAAAAAATGAGAGTATGAGCTCCTTTATGTCAGAGCAGTGCATGTTGCATGGAGAAGTTTGGCCCTGTATATATCACACCCTAAAATTTTTTACCCTGTCACATCACATCGAACATTTGAACACATGCATGAGTATTAAATTTATGCTAAAAAAATAACTAATTGCACAGATTGCGAGTAATTTGTGAGACGAATCTTTTAAGCCTAATTGCTCCATTACTTGACAATGTGGTGCTACAGCAAACATTTGCTAATGACGGATTAATTAGGCTTAATAAATTTGTCTCGCGGTTTACTGACGGATTATATAATTATGTGACACGCCAAAACTTTACATTCCTGGATCTAAACACCCCCTTAGAGTGAGAGGGAGAGCGTTAAGGGGTTGTGAGTTGTGACGGATACTGTGATTATTCTTAGTAGTAGGATAAAAAACAGACATTAGACAGTTTGAAGAGAGGCGTGTGAACATCTGTTTTTTTCCGTTTGATCGGGCGTCCTGATAAAAGCATTTTTGAATGTATAAAGGTAAAAAAAAATACTACTTTATCCTTAAGGTTAGTTTTCATGCATCCTTGTAAAATCAAAGGTGTTTTTGATTATTATTTTGTGATGAACAATTGGCGTCGGAGATTATTGGTTTTGTTATTTGGAATTTATTCATGAAGTGGTTTTGGAGATAATTGGATTTTATATGTGAATCTACAGGATACTGCTGTTATTTCATGTGACCGGTCAGACCGGGCTCTGCATGCCGGTCAGACCGGCCGGCCCGTGGTCTGACCGGCTGACGCTGTGTCGGTTTCGGTTTCGGGTTGTTTATTTGGATATCCGTGATTGTTTCATGGTTTATGGCTTCTAGATGAATACTATACGTGTGTAATACTGTTGTTTGCTAACAATGAGTCAAGTTGAAGATAGCTTGGTCTCGGAATATGGTTTCTTTGTTTGTTTCATGTGTAGGTGACTCGATGCCTCAGGAGAGTATTTGCGGTGATGGACCGGGAGTCGGCTTGGTGGTAAGACGATGTCCGTGGTGGTCAGATATCATGCGGGATACTAAGGCTAGAGTTGATGCACGTGGTTGATGGAGATTCCATATGGCATACGATGGAGGTATTGCGTGCGTATGGGATGTGGAGTCGAATTTGGAAGGAGTCTAAATTTGGTACGATTGATTATGTAAAGTTTCTTTCTTGTACTAGAGGGTTTCCTAAGGTGTTTAGGACTCTTAATATGAGTTTGGTTTGTGACTTTAGGCTGCCTACCTCATGTATAAATAGAGGGAGAGCGTGAGGCTTCCCGGTATCGCTTTTATATAGCTTTTGAGAGCTAGTTTAGTTAGGGTTTCGAGTTTAGTCGAGATTTTTGTAAGGAGTGCTGTTGGTGCACTTTGTAAACACAGAGAGAAGCAATAAAGTTGTCATCTACTTTGAGAGTTCTTCGATTTGTGTTTCACCGGGTTTCGGCGGTCTAACCGGCATCTCAGCGGCGGTCAGACCGGCAGCATTGTGGCGGTCCGACCGGCGGCGTAAGGGCGGTCAGACCGGCGGCGGCGACAACAAGCGGCAGCTGATCAGACGGTCAGACCGGAGTTCCTATCTCGGTCAGACCGGTGGCTTCCAGACGGTCAGACCGGCACGACTACCTCGGTCAGACCGTGATCCATCGATTTCGAGGGTAACTTTTATTTTCGCTAAAAGTTTTTGGTTTTTGGGTATACCAACCATTCACCCTCCCTCTGGTTGGCTTAGTTCTTATGATTCGATCCTATAATACTGAGGTTGCCCTTATAGCAAGGCCGATAACATAATTTTCAAATTTTCATATTAAATATAGGGTAAATTGGAACCATGCCATTATAATTTTTCAAAGTTTGAGAAATATCATCGGTATCTCAATGATACGTAGGACTCACATAAGTCAATGACATGTGGCTCAGGATAGCATATCTTAAATTTTACAAAATTATAATGGCATGGTTCCAATTTTCCCTTAAATATATGGGAGGCATATGGTCTCCTCGTCTTTGATTTTTCTCGTGTCGTGTCATCATATATACCACTAGTCCACTACGGAATCATTCCAAATAAAAAGAAAAATGCAAGTTTCTTTTATTTAGGAGTAGGACAGAAAATGCTACAATCACTTTGTCTGTCGCATCCCTCGTCACCAACAATAGGTTGATGTCGTCTGAGTCATTTCAGGTCTCCTTTGTTTGTCGTGTCCTCAGACACGCTGAGGTGGACATGCTCAGTGGAGTACATGGATGATAAAATGCTTAAGTCCACACAATCGTTGTAACCAAAAAAAAAATTGTGTAATCTCTTGAGCAAAAAACAACTAAAGCATGGAGTGGTATACTCATCGATGATAAGTGCCCTTTTCTTGGATATTTATATAGTCACACCAATTTCATATGTAGAACTTCAAAAGACTGATAAACAAGTACCTCAAAAGACGGTGGAGGTTTTTTTTTTCTGCTTTGCGTTGCACTCGGTAAGGAGGAGAATTTAATTTGTTAGTATAAGCTTATTTTCCTTCTTACAAGAATAAATTAGTATGTGTTTTTTCAAAAGATATATACCATTCTAAATGGATTATTTGTAGATTATTCATGTCACGCTTCTAAACATATGATGTTTTTTCCAAAAAAAATTTTCTACATCACCTATAAACATAAGGCAATTGTTCTAATTTATTTGTTAGGTTTATAAATATAAAATATTTAAGTAAAAAAATATGAATTACCCCCTAAACTATCGCGGTCGGTCGAATTACCCCCCTGAACTTGAAAGCCAGACATTCTATACCCTCAACTCTTCAACCCGGACAAATTACCCCCTAAACACTGTTTTGGGTGCTCAACTCTTCAACCCGGACAAATTACCCCCTAAACACTGTTTTGGGTGGTTTTGGGATAGACTGGCTGACGTGGCATTACAACATGGCAAAAAGTATTTTAAAAAATAATGGGCCCACCTGTCACTCTCCATATCTCCTCTCTTTCTCTTCACCTCCGTCCCCCTCCATTTGCTCCATCTCTCTTTATCCCTAACCGAAAAGAGAGGAGATGGTGACGGAAGAAGCCAGGGTGACGACGGAGAGTGGTCCCCTGGGGGCACTGGTGACTGAGCGCGGTCGGCGACGGAGGCGAAGACTAGTCGCCCAGGGCACCAATGGTGGAGCACGGTCAGCCAGAGACTGTCCTTGATGGGGGCACTGTTGGGCATATCACCGGGGTGTGGCCGCGCGATGGTGGAGGAGAAGGCCATTCGCCACATTACCGGGCGCCGTGGAAGGGGGATGCGGCGGCGACGGCAGCATAAGGGGGAAGCCACCGCCTCGCCTGACGCTCTGTGCGCTAACCCCTCGGTCCTACTTGAGGTGCGACCCCGCTGGATCGATGGCCGGCAGCGTCAGATTGAGGAGAGGCCACCATCGTGGAGGTTCTTCCCGCCCCGCATCCACCACCCCCATCGGTTACAGCTTCTCCCCTACCGTCGCCGAGAAGCTCGCGGTGGAGGAAGGGGCGTTGTCTAGCTCGTCGTTATCGCACAATCCATGCGGCGGCGGAGATGGACAAGGCAGGGGAAATACGGTGGCAGGGGAGACGGGGCGACACGGAGGGGTGCCTGCAGAGGCCGGCGGTGTGGAGGCGAAGCTCCTCGGCAGATGGTTGGCGGCTACGAGCCTGGACAACATCGGCGAGCTGTGGAACGTCGACCTCGAGGTTGTTTCCCTGAGGCTCGAGCTCCGCCCCCGGCTGCCAGCTCCAAAGTCCTCCGCTACCCATGAATCGACGCCGCCTGGTGTTGGATCCGAACCTCCTCGTCCCCGCCGGCTCCTGGTCCTGGATCGATGCAGGCCATGGCCACCTCCACCGCCGCACCTTCGCATTCGACCATGTTGCCCACGCCTCCGCCTCCATGCCGCCGGCCTCTGCAGGTGCCCTGATGTGTCGCCTCCTCTCACCACTGCCATATGGCCCACATCGTCGGACCCTTGCCTTGCCTGCTGGGATTGAGCCGAAGGAGAGGAGAGGAAGATGCCCTGACAACTGGGCCCACTAATTTTTGTTTTTGTTTTTGCTGATTAGGTTGCCACGTGTATGCCATGTAGGCTGAAAACCTCTTCGGATTGAGTTAGGGGGGATGATTCATCCGGATTGAAGAGTTTAGGGTGTCTAATATCCGGTATTGGAGTTTAGGGGGTAATTCGAACGAACATAATAGTTAAGGAGGGTAATTCGTACTTTTTCAAATATTTAATTCATCCCTATAAACAGAATCATCATCCATCAACCTCCATCCGCATTTCATCCGAGAAGAATGAGCATTCTTCTTCTGATGCAACAACATTGGAGATATAAACAGTGCTTTGTATTCCATGTTGATGAATCTAGATAGAAATCTAGATTCATCAACATCAATATGAATGTGGGAAATGCTAGAATGACTTACACTGTGAAACGGAGGAAGTAGTCGTTTTTGCCCCCACAAATATCGGTGTATTCATAATACTCCGGTACTCCCTTTGAAGATTTCGTTATAAGTTAAACTTATTTGAATTTGACTTAATTTATCAAAAAAGATTTAGCCATATTTTCTAATACCAAAAAAATATATTATAAAAAAATTCGATTGTAGATTTAATTAAAGAGTTTTGTGTTGTAGATATTGATATATTTTTTATATAAATTTGACTTAAAACTAAAACATCTTATATTTTCGAATGGATGAAGTAACGCTAAAAAATTTTCAGGAAAATTGATGCATCATTATACTCGCTAATCCTTGCAAACACTGATTCGTTATTCAATACAAGCAACTTTATTTCTTTAGACAAGGAATAGCTCCAAAAATGAACCCAGCCACGATCTTGGGTCACATTCAGCTTGTTCACATATGCACCCGACGTTTCCTACGGGGTGGACGTATCAATTTGCCCTTCGTTCCCCGCTCACCGGAGCCATCACTTTCAAGAACGGACGGATAATTTCCACCAAACGTCCTCCTCTCCACATCCTTTTCATCTCCCACCTCCTCACTCCTCGTCAGTTCGTCACTTGCTTCCAAGAACCCCGTGAAGGAAACAAGGCGGGAAGGAATCCGAATCGCAGCGAGATGATTTGCCGCAGTCTCCTCCTTCTCAGATCTAATGCGGCCTCCAAGGTGATGTTGATTAAATTCTGCATTTCTTGGAGGTTTTTGCTGTACCTGCGTCACCGCTTGTAACAAGTGGAACGGTTTTGATGTTCCGTCTTCTTGTTTTTTGAATATTTGGAGGTAGTATTGTATATTTTTTGGACTGTGGAATTGGTTTTTGATCCCTATAAAGGCTCAAGAACAACAGGGTGTTGCTGTTAGTAAGCAGGGTTGGGAGGGCGTGTTTGATTCGTTTTGCAGCCTTAGAAAGGTGCAGTCTTTTGTTAATCGAGAATTGGTTAATAATTGGAGCAGTCGTGTGTTTGTGATTTCATTTATTATTTTTTAATTTGCCTGCTGCAGATGTTATGTTTAATCAGATTTAAGATGTTTATGCTTCTTTGAGCAATTCTAGAGCAACTCTCTGAACTCTGCCTTTTCTTGCACCAGATTTCTTTCCTGATCATTTCTTTGTGCTGTGATCAGCAACTTGCCTTCATTCTTTGTTTTGTTTAAAAAAAGAACTTGAATGTACAGATTTAAGCAGTAATGGTTTTGCTCAAGATTTGAGTTTTCTTCAGAACAGTTGCTCTGACAGTAGCTCGAGTAGTTTGAAGCGATTTTGAACTCTTAACGTTATTCTAAAGTCAGCATTTCTTACAGCTCATGTACCTAAATTCTGCATTCATCTATTTCCTCACATAGGCAAGCAACATAGTAAAACATGTAGCTGCCACTGGATGTTTGCCAGAATATTCCTCAGAGGCACCAGCCAGATATTTCAGCTCTGAGCCGTCTCTTCAGGTCGATTCGACAGAAGAAAATGGGTATGTTTTATGTGCAGAATTATCTCATAATTATGTGTATAGACATATCTAGTGTAAATTTCTTGTTATCTACCACTGATGCTGCAACATTTTTTACTTGTATCAGGTTCAAGGGGCATGGCATGCTGGCTCCATTCACTGCTGGATGGCAGAGCACCGATTTGCATCCTCTGGTTATTGACAGATCTGAGGTTCTGCAATTTGGCATTGTCTTAAAAAAAATTCCATTGATTCTCAGATTATAGCACAAGATTTAGAACATGGAGCTTTCCATGTTGACTTCTCTTCATAATGTGGTGGTTTCTAGCTTTATCTTATATTATATTCAACAAATTGCAGGGTTCTTACGTTTATGATATCAATGGGAAGAAGTACATAGATGCTCTTGCAGGATTGTGGTCTACGGCTTTAGGTATGTGCACCAGTTCAAGCTGTATTGTCAGATTTTTGTGGTATACCAGAGAGTTGTTCCTACTTTCTAGTAAAACTCATTTCCCGCATATGTAGCAAATGTAGTATTGCATAAATACTAACTGAAACTTTGCTATTGTCCTTCTTTTCTTTGCGTAATTCCCTTTGCTTTCAGGTGGTAACGAGCCTCGATTGATCAAAGCTGCAACTGATCAATTGAACAAATTACCCTTCTACCACTCCTTTTGGAACCGTACTACCAAACCCTCATTGGTACCTTTTTTATCTCACTATCTTTACAGGAATATGGTTAAAACCGTAGGTTGTTGACATTATATTTCAAACAGTGTGTTTGTTATTTTACTTGATAATTCCTAGTTTCACCGTCTTCCAAATAGGAATAAAATTTGATGCTACACTTGATTACATCACATTTAGTAGTTCCCTTGTTTCTGTTAAAAATTGGTGGTTTCTGAATGTTGATGGTTATACTGCTAATTTCAGGATCTTGCTAATGAAATTCTCAGCATGTTCACTGCAAGGGAAATGGGAAAAATATTCTTTACAAATAGTGGTTCAGAAGCAAATGATTCTCAGGTACAATAATTAGTCAAAACAAATAACTATCATTGTTTGGAGTTTATACTATTCCTGATCTCATTATGGCCTTTTCTGTTGAAGTTTGGTTGGTAAAAAATTGCAAAAAAAAATATTGTGCCACATAATATAAAGACATTATGGGGTTTTATTTACTGAAAATAAATAGTGTATGGTCCCCCATTTGTGATATTCCACACAGTACGAAGGTCAGTTGTGATATTCAGAGGATTATGGTGGAGTATAAGTAAGGAAGTATTCAGTATTATAACAGTGTTGTTGTTTACAGGTAAAGCTAGTTTGGTATTATAACAATGCATTGGGAAGGCCAAACAAGAAGAAATTTATCGCACGCTCAAAATCGTACGATTCATTTTACTTTACACTTTAGCCCTTTCTCCTAATGCAATAGACGATTTGTTGATATGATTTATTTTCATTTATGATTATAATTCTCAATTCATTTTGTCCTGCATGTCAGTTGTATATTTTTACTTGCAGTTCAGTATATAAGTCTTTCACATGTCAATACCAGATGATGGTGTCAGTTTATATTATCATGCTTTTTGTAATAATTTTGCATCTAACTTAACAACAGATGAAATACTCTAAGAATTATTTCTAAATCACCGTCCTTGCATCCACCAGCATTACCATTGCAATATCATTTAAGCTCCTTACCTTGATTTTTTAAGTTCTCGAGCCATTTTGGATGTCATACATTCCTTCTGCTTGTATATTTTTACAGATATCATGGATCAACATTAGTGTCAGCCAGTCTATCAGGGTGAGTAAATCATACTCCATAACATCAATATTTCCTTTTGTTAGTCCTTAAATCTATCGAATAATATTCATACTATTCTGAGGTAATTCTATAATCCTAAGTAGATGTTTTCTTCTTTTGGTATATTTAGAATAACTTGCTAATTCCTGCATTGTTTACAGTCTTCCTGCTCTTCACCAAAAGTTTGATCTGCCAGCTCCTTTTGTTCTGCACACAGATTGCCCTCACTACTGGCGCTTCCATCTTCCTGGTACTCTTGTTGCAGCATTATTTTTATTTGTGGGGTTGGGGGCTTTTACTATCACGCTAATGAAATGATTTTACTGTGATACAGATGAGACAGAAGAAGAATTTGCAACTAGACTTTCCACCAACCTGGAGAATCTTATTCTCAAAGAAGGACCAGAAACGGTGAAGATCTTTTTCCTTATGCCATCAGAAAAGACCATATCCTATATTTTGCTGAATATTTCTTTGATGCATTTCATATCTTTTTTTATTTTCAGATTGCTGCGTTCATTGCTGAACCTGTGATGGGTGCTGGCGGTGTTATCCCTCCTCCAAAAACATACTTTGAGAAGGTAACCAGAATCACTTGTTTGATTTTTCTTTCCATGATCCTTATGAAAGAGAAACTGCCTTCTAGAAATATTTGGCCCCACCCATAGAACCTTGATGCATTTTCTGAATTCAAGAAACGTTTATTGCCTGTTGATTGTTGAACATATTACATCCATCATATCCTCAACTCAGTTTGTAGTATTTGACAGATTTTTAGCTGACTACTGTAGAGAAGTTATTTATTCTATCTCCTTAGGATTATATTATTTCCATCAAACTTGGATGTAAAACTGGGACTCTTCTATTTATCATTTCCCAGTCAGCCCATACTCTGTTCTGGGCATGCATAAAAAATGCATTGATATTAGGAAAAATTTGCTATATTGGTTACTATACTGTCTCTAAGATTTCTCACACTTTTAAACAACTTCCAACATTTACGTTAAAAAATAACTTCCAACAAGAAGGTAGCCCTGATTTTCTTTTATGTAGCTCCATTATTATTTCCATGGTGCTGATGCCAATTATTTGTTGGTTCCACATCAAATATTTAGACTCTTATGCTGCCTATAATAATTTTCTGTGGGTTTCTCTACCAACAGATTCAAGCAGTCCTCAAGAAGTATGACATCTTATTAATAGCAGATGAGGTACTCGAAAGTTTCCCTATTAGAAAGAAATTCTGAATGAGAATATGTACTTTTTGGGAAAATTAGTATATCATCATCCATTTGTAGGTCATTACAGCATTTGGTAGATTGGGAACCATGTTTGGATGTGATATGTATGACATTAAACCAGATCTTGTCTCGATAGCCAAGGTGAGTTCAGGCTTCAGTAACAGCAGGGCGCTATCTGATAAGACGAGAACTCTTCTCTCTTTTATTTGTTTGGAGAAACTGATATAGAATCATTTTTCTCATTTCTTTTCTCCAATCAGGCTCTATCTTCTGCCTACATGCCAATTGGAGCTATTCTTGTTAGTCCGGAAATAACAGATGTAATTTATTCACAGAGCAACAAACTCGGTAAAGACAATTCCATGGGATTAACTTTTTTTTTTTTGTGTTGCTTCTGAATTGACAAGCAATTTTCTGTTTGGTACAGGTTCTTTTGCTCATGGATTTACATATTCGGGGCATCCAGTTTCCTGCGCTGTTGCCATAGAAGCATTGAAGATTTACAAGTAAAACACACTTTTCATAACAACACAAAATGTTCATATTATGTTGGTGTTATTATCTGATGAATCCTTTCCAATTTCTATTAGAGAAAGGAATATCATTGAACATGTTCAGAAAATTGCCCCAAGATTCCAGGAGGGAATCAAGGCCTTCTCTGGAAGTCCAATTGTAGGCGAGGTATTATCATGTCTAAGTTTGTTGTAATTTTGTGAGATTCAAAGAGTCGAATGGATATTTCTTGTTCAAACACATAACTGTCTGCTCCTCTATGCAGATACGTGGTTTAGGACTGATACTTGGGACTGAATTTGTCGACAACAAGTCGCCTAATGATCCATTTCCTGCTGAATGGGGTGTGTACCTGCCATATGATTGAATGCTTTCATTTTTCTGAAGAATGTACCAAGAATTTAAGTAGAAAAATTTAGCCCATCTTTAGGGGCGAACGCAAACATGGGAATTTTATTATTCACCAGTACCATTATTATAGGTAATTATTGTTTTTTTTCCTCCATAGGTTTTCAGGTCGGCTAGGGACTCTGAAAACAACAAGTTAGCAGTAATTTACTCCTTTGTCTATAGTTGTTTCTGAGTCACAAACAATGGGGAGATCAGTTACGACTTACTAGTAACTAGAAAATGGATTTAGGACATGCATAACCTAATCTTCAGATTTAATCACAATTTATAAATGCAAACTTTCTTAACGATGCAAGAATCCTTACAAAATGGTTTGCATGATTGCAGTAAACTGATCTCGTTATGGTTGCTAATCCCAGGTGTTGGTTCATTGTTTGGTGCCGAGTGTGAGAAGCGCGGAATGCTTATCAGGGTTGCTGGGGATAACATTATGCTTTCGCCACCGCTTATAATGACTCCTGATGAAGTTGAAGAAGTAAGATCACATATTTACAATATATCATATTTTCTATATATAATTTTCGGTGTAACTGATTGAACTAACTTGAATCTGTCCAAATCCTGTGTTAATATCTAGATTATTAGCAAATATGGTGATGCCCTGAAGGCCACAGAGGAAAGGATTGCAGAGCTCAAAGCCAAGAGGGGTTAGCCATTGCCATTGCCATTGCCACAGTCGTTGTTGCAGTGATTGATGATGGTGATGACAAATTGACAATGTTCAATGTATACAGAGTGGTTTCATCTGTAGATGCCAATAATGAAGTGTAAGCCTGAAGCTTGTTCTAGATGCGAACATTGAAAATGATACAATTGTTATCTTCAACTGAATATTGGAATGGGGAATATGGCAATTGCTTCTCTCAATCATATCAGTGAGGTCTTTGACTTTCTTCAATTGCCTTATTGTGTTACTTGGTGTTATGCTACATACTGTTTGTTTTGATACAGAATGGCCTCAATCTATGAGAAAACAAGTCAATAATCGAATGCATAAGAAATCCAGTTAGCTTAAGTAATCGAATGTTGACCTGAAATGGAACCTAAACCAATGCTAATGGTACACCTGCTAGAGTTGCAGTTGCACCATGTGGAGGTGATTTGTGGATATGGATGACCAATATAGACAGTTTCAAGAAAAATTCTACAAGTAAGCCTAATAGCTTTAGTCATTGTCATAGATAAGTTATTATTTTATAATCATTCTGTAATGTTTGATACTCCAGCTGGCAAGCATCAGTAGTCTCACACCTGAAGCTATGTATAATTTCTGATGAGTTTGTGTTGTGTTGGTTAGGTTGTTTGAATTAGCTGACTTTGAGAGCTTTGCTGGTGCGTTAGGTGGCTATCTTCTTGTTCTATTGGTGGTCATTTGGTCAATCATATGCTTTTCAAACTGTTGCACCGAATTTGTGCTCTCTCTCTCTCTCTCTCTCTCTCTCTCTCTCTCTCTCCGAATTTGTGCTCTCTCTCTCTTTCTCTCTCTCTCTCTCTCTCTCTCTCTCTCTCTCTCTCTCTCTCTCACTCATAGTTTTCAGCATTTTTGCTTGCGCAATCGAACTTGTCAGTTTGTAGCATCTTTGATTTAATTTGTTGAATTAATCTATAGTACCTGTGCTTTATTTAAGCCTATATTAGCCAGGTGTTCTTTCCTCCAATTGTCAGACGCAAACTTCCTCATATTTTACATGGTATAAATCTATCTGGTGAAGTTGATACTTCGTCCCATGCATAGGGATAATCACAAATTCAAAAATTCATCGCCAAATTAAATCACAATGGTACCAAATAATCCACCAAATTGAATATCACAAATGAGCCCAAATATACAGAATGAAGAACAATATGTCCAAGTAACAAACCGCCATCATACAAAAAGATGGTTCTCACACACATCCACCCAACACATAATCAAGTACTACATAATAATAAGAGGGAAAATAAATAAATAAATACAAGTATGAACTAGTGATATACACAACACACACAGTACACAAAAAGAGCATCTGCCATGATTGATCTCCATGAGCCAGGAAGCATATCATGCATGGTGATCAGAAGCACATGTCAAGGAGGCAGCAGCAGCAGAGTGCAGCGCAGCTGAAACAAAACACAGCACAGACAGGATCAGAGAGTGCCACGTCAGCAGGAAATGCACAGTGAATTAAGCAGAAATTAACCCAGAAGACGAAATGAGGAGGAAAGCTTTTGGTAGGAAATTAAAGGGGTTTTAGTATACTGACCATCCTTTCCAGAATCCGTCGCCGTGGTGGTGGTGGTGGTGGTGGCCGCGGCTGGTGGTCTCGCCGGCGCCGGCGCCGGCGCCGGCGGGGTACTGCTCCTGCGGGCCGTCCTTGGTCGGGTAGCCGGCCGGCGGCGGCGCCACGTAGACAGGGTACGCCTGCTGCTGCTGCTGCTGCCCTGCTTCTTGAGCCGGGTAGGGGTACCCTGCAATTAATATCACAAGCACATCATGAGAAAAAAGAACAAATTAATTGATATATATATATATATATATATATATATATATATATATATATATATATATATATATATCCTACATAGTAGCTGCAAATTCAGAGTTTACTAGTGACATGAGCTGCTCAAACCCAAGCAACTCTAATTTCTTGGCTAGTGGATGAGTAGTTGTGTTGAGTGATTAAGATTAATTAATTACCTGTAGCAGGAGGAGGAGCCTGGTAGCTCATGATGAACTACGGATCGACAGACGTACGTACGATGATGGGGATTGAAATCAACGAAATATTTGTTTCTTGAGATGCTGAGGCAGAGAGATCGATATTGAGACGGAGGATAATGTGGAGCGGCCGATCCCTATATATAGAGATGGATTGCTTAGGCGCGTCGTGGAGATGGATATGGGTCGTTGGAGGAAGTAGGGAAGAAACCCAACTCCCGGCAGCAGGTTGCAGGTTAACTGATTGCAGCATGCATGATCACGCAAGAAGCAAGAGAGAGGATGAGGTCGTATGAGGATTGAGGAAGGTTCTTCTGGCTTCGCGCCATTGGACGCGTTTTGCATTTGCATGCAGCTTGCGGCTTTGATTTTTCTTACGCACGCAAGCCGACGGACGGATGGCCGGTCAGTATCATCAGGAAGTCCATGTGGCGCGTGGATATGAGAAGAAAATGGCGAGTAGGGAAACAAATATATAATAATAAGGTCCGGTGGAGGGAGACGTGGCACGTGGAGACGCGTAACAGTAATTAATATGGGCCTGTGTCAGGTCTGGTCAGCACGTCACCGACCATCCATTTCCTTTCTTTGCTGATAAGTAGTTCGATTTTAAGTGCAGCTTTGGTTTTTCGTGCTCAATTTTAACCGTTCGTTTTATTTAAAAAATTTTTAAAAAAATTTAAAAACATAAGTCAGGAGTAAAGTACTATTCACGTTTTATCATCTCATAACAACAAAAATACTAATTAGAAAAAAATTTTAAATAAGAAAGATGATTAAAGTTAGACGCGAAAACTTATGGCTGCACTTAAAATAGGATGGAGAGAGTACTACGCCGTATATGCAAGATAGGTACTTGTCCCAAAATATAAGTCTCACATATTCCATCTTACTAATCTTGACACATATAGCAATTTGTATTAAATATGACACATCCTAATCTCATGAGTCTCAGCTTGCTATATCGTGGACGGAAAGAGTAGTACATTCTGTTTCATAACATTTTGGCTTTTTTTTCTAATTAAATTTTTTAAGTTTGATAAAGTTTATAAGATAAATATAGCAATGTTTTTTAAAAAATCAAATATATTGTCAAAGCATATTTAATATTAAATGAAACTAATTTTGTGTTATGTTATATATGTTGCCAACTTTTTATATAAATTTGGTTAAAACTTTTTAAAAAATCGAATATGAAACAAAGTCAAAGTGACGATAGAGTGAGGTACTCCACAATAAACGTGTGGTACCATTTCTATCTACTATACTTCCTATCGAATATCAGTAAGTACAATTTATCTCCCAAATTCAGGTCTTGTTTAGAGAACTAGTCATTATTGCTATTTTTTACATAAGAAAATAGCTAGCCCTTCGATAAAATAGCCCTAAATTGTTTGGATCTAAGGGTTATTTTGAGAGCTATTTAGCCTTTAATGTACCTTCCCATAGAGAGATGGAGAGAAAAGATAATTTTCAGTGGGTCCCACCTGAAATAGCCCCAATTAGCACCCCTTGCGTGGGATAGTTCTTTATTTCCAAATAGCTCTCAAATAGCTCACCCTTTTGGAACTTTTTGGGCTATTTAGGCTATTTGAGGGAGGGCTAAAAATATCCCTTCGATCCAAACAGGGCCTTAGTTAGGATGGGTTGGGAACCCCTCCTTCTCGGCACGCAAAACAAAGCTCGTTATTGCATAATTAATTAAGTATTGACTATTTTTTAAAAAAATGAATTAATAAGATTTTCTTTAAAACAACTTTCATATAGAAAGTTTTTACATAAATCACACTATTCAGCAGTTTGAAAAGCGTGCGCGCGGAAAACGAGATATGTGGGTTAGGAAAATGGGGAAGAACACAGCCTAAAAGTGTCATCTAGCACATTACTAGTTTTTTTAGGTGTTTTTTAGCCATGACACATCCTTGCGATGTCTATAGCAAATTATATAAAATTTTAAGTGTTTTATAGCAAAATTTGCTAGTTGCGTTATGAGGATATACGTAATTCATGTAATTATAGTTGTAAAGAGGTGTTAAGAACATTTTTCATGTATTAAGTGTACCCTAAAGAAATTACAAAGTACTAGCTAGCAAACTGGTTCGTTTGGATTTTTCTTTTTCAGATACATGTGGCTGTGTTCGCTATTCCGGTTTCCCAACGGGAAGTATGCACGAAAAACAGAACGGTCCATTAGCGTGTGATTAATTAAGTATTAACTATTTTTTTAAAAAAATAGATTAATTTAATTTTTTAAAGCAATTTTCGTATAGAAACTTTTTTAAAAAATGCACCGTTTAGCAGTTTGAAAAACGTGCGCGCGGAAAACGATGAAGAGGGTTAGGAAAAAGGGTGCCAACACACCCAGGTCCACTACTGGAGAAGAGGTCTTTGGAGGGTCGGCCGATTTTCACAATAGTCCCGGTTCCAAAACGAACCGGGACTAAAGTGGCTTATTAGTCCCGGTTTATTACTTCAACGGGACACCAACCGGGACTAAAGATCATCTTTAGTCCCGGTTCGCCCCCTGACAGGGCATGTCAGACCTCTGTCAGAGGGCTTGGGATATTTAGTCCCGGTTTGTATTACCAACCGGGACTAAAGATCATACAAACCGGGACTAAAGTGATTTGAGATCTTTATGCCCGGTTGGTGTTACCAACCGGGACTAAAGTTGCACAGCTTTATATACCTCTTCTTTCTCCTCCAGCCCGAGCCATTGCTTCAAAATTAAGCTTTGAGGGAGGGAGGTGCTGCCAAAATTTTAAGCGAATTTTTTTGTGATAATATACAAATTTGAGGTCTTCAAAAGGTTAGCAACTTCATCCTACTCTTTGTTTTGCTTAGCATTTACATTTGGAGCTATTTTTTTTTACATATTTTTCCCTCTAGAAAATGTGATGGAAGATGATGAGAGAGAAAGTGTGTGTAGGGAATAAAGAAGATATGCAACTTGTTTATCTAGAATATTATAAATACGTGTTTGAATAATTACATATAATTTTGTATGAAATTATAAAACTAAGCTAATTTAAAATTAAAATAAGAAAAATATATTAAATATTTGTTTATAATGTAATTAAAACATGAATAATATGTACAATGGATTTAATAATAATGATTGTATGAATAATTATATTCAATTATTGTATTATTATTTAATTACCTTGTAAATCTTGGATTTTATATATTTACGATTTATATGTATTTCATATAGATGGATCGGCAATGGATGTACGCGGACCGGCGGTCGAAAGAGTTTATTGACGACGTGCATTATTTTTTGGGTGTGGCCAATGATAACAAGTGTAACGGTTTTATAAGCTGTCCATGCAACAAGTGCAAAAACCAGAAGGAGTATTGCACCACACGAACTATTCATGACCACCTGTTTCAGTGGGGGTTCATGCGTAGCTACAATTGTTGGACCTCGCACGGAGAGGTTGGGGTTGCAATGGAAGAAGATGAAGTAGAAGATGAGAATATTCCGGACTGGGCTCAGTATGGCGGATTTGAAGAAAACACAATGGGCGAGGTGGAGCTGGATGTTGAAGGGAATAACGGTGCTGATGAACTTGGTCAAATATTGCAGGACTTACAGGAGGACTGCGAGAGTGAAAAGGAGGTGCAGAAACTGGAGCGCATGTTAGCGGACCACATAACAGCGTTGTACCCAGGTTGCGAGAAGGGCTACAAAAAATTGAGTACTATCCTAGAATTCTTGCAATGGAAGATTAAAAATGGTGTGAGTGATAAAGCATTCGGCGAGTTATTGAAACTCGTAAAGAACATTCTTCCGGAGGGGAACGAATTGCTCGAAAGTATGTACGAAGCTAAGAAGACAGTCTGCCCTCTAGGTCTGGAAGTACAGAAGATACACGCGTGTCCGAACGACTGTATCATGTATCGCGGTGAGTACGAAAACCTGGAAGCATGCCCTGTTTGCAAAGCACTACGATACAAGATAAGACGAGATGATCTAGGTGAAGTTGACGGACAGCCTTTGAAGAAGAGAATTTCTGCTAAGGTGATGTGGTATTTCCCTATAATACCAAGGCTGAAGCAGTTTTTCAGGAACAAATCACATGCTAGAATGATGCGGTGGCACGCAGAAGAACGTAAACAGGATAGGATGCTGAGACACCCCGCTGATGGGTCGCAGTGGCGAAATATCGACAGAATATTTAAAGACTTCGGCGAGGATGCATGAAACGTGAGGTTCGGTTTAAGCATGGATGGAATGAATCCGTTTGGAGAGATGAGCAGTGGCCATAGCACCTGGCCAGTCACCATGTGCATCTACAATCTTCCCCCTTGGCTATGCATGAAGCGGAAGTACATCATGATGCCGATTATTATTCAAAGCCCGAAGCAACCTGGTAACGACATTGATGTGTACCTAAGACCATTGGTTGAAGATCTAAAAGTGCTGTGGAGGAAAGAGGGCGTCCCCGTGTGGGATGAGGACAAGCAGGAGCAATTTAACCTACGAGCGTTGCTATTCGTTACAATCAAACAAGGGGTACAACGCTTGCACTCACTGTATGGATGAAACTGAAAGTACATATCTGAAGCATTGCAGGAAGGTTGTGTTCATGGGCCATCGTCGATTCCTTACTGCAAACCAGCCTGTACGGAAAAAAGGCAAGCACTTCGAACAGAAGGCAGACCATCGTACTAAGCCTAAACATCGCAACGGGAAAGCAGTGTTCGAAATGGTGAAGGATCTGAAAGTAGTATTTGGAAAGGGGCCTGGCAGCCAACCTATAGAGAGGGAAGATGGTCACGCGGCGATGTGGAAGAAGAACTCTATTTTTTGGGAGCTACCCTATTGGGAGGCCTTGGACGTTCGCCACGCAATCGACGTGATGCACCTCACTAAGAACCTTTGTGTAAACCTGCTGGGCTTCTTAGGTGTATATGGGAAGTCCAAAGATACACTCGAAGCACGCAATGATCTCAAGCATATGGAACAATGCGAGGGCCTTCATCTGGAACCGAATGAGAAAGGAAGCCATTATTTGAGTCCGGCGAGCTACACCCTGAGCAAGGAAGAGAAGGAGAGTATGTTTCAATGCCTAGAGAGCATCAAGGTACCGTCCGAATACTCCTCGAATGTAAAGAGAATAATAAGCACGAAGGATAAGAAGTTCACAAACCTAAAGTTTCATGACTGTCACGTGCTTATGACACAGCTGCTTCCTGTTATAATTCGTGGTATCCTTCCTGATAATGTCCGGTAACCAATAACGAAGCTTTGTGCTTTCATGAACGCAATTTCACAGAAAGTCATCGATCCAGAAAGTTTAGCCGCCCTTCAGCAGGACGTGGTGCAATGCCTTGTCAGCTTTGAGTTGATCTTTCCACCGTCATTCTTCAATATAATGACGCATCTTCTGTGCCACCTTGTAAAAGAGATCGGTATTCTCGGTCATGTGTGCCTATACAACATGTTTCCTTTCGAGAGGTACATGGGCGTTCTAAAGAAGTACGTTCATAACCGTTCTCGTCCGGAAGCAAGCATCGCGAAGGGGTATGGAACAGAGGAGGTCATTGAGTTCTGCGTAGATTTTATTGAAGACCTCGAGCCAATCGGGGTACCCGAATCAATCCATGAGGGGAGACTACGGGGAAAGGGCACACTTGGAAGGAGAGCAATTATGACTGTAGACAACGATTTATTCCGTAAAGCACATTTCACGGTTTTGCAACAATCTTCATTGGTTGCTCCTTACATCGATGAGCACCTGGCGATTGTTCGCTCAGAAAACATTGGCAAGTCCGATGCCTGGCTTACACGCCATCATATTGATACTTTCCCTGCTTGGCTGCGAGAACACCTCCTGGGTAACTTGACGATTGACCGACAACTAGCCTTCTTGGCTAGGGGACCCTACGGCTCAGTAACTACATTCCAAGGTTATGAAATCAATGGATACACTTTTTACACAAGAGCCCAAGACAAAAAGAGTACGAACCAGAACAGTGGTGTTCATATCGATGCCATAGGACACGATGGTCCAACTAGCACGTATTACGGTGTCATCGACAACATATGGGGACTAGAGTATGGACCCCTGAAGGTCCCTCTGTTTCGGTGCCAATGGGTTAGGCTGACTGGTAGAGGCGTAACGATTGATGACAGCGGGATGACAACGGTTGACCTAAACAAGGTTGGATACTCAGATGAACCATTCGTTCTAGCCAATGATGTAACACAAGTTTTTTACATTAAGGACATGGATAGCAAACCAAAGAAGGGGAAAGGGCCCGATGAGCCAAGACGCCACGTTGTTCTCCCAGGCAAGAGGAAAATCGTTGGAGTCGAGGATAAGACTAACTAAAATTACGATCTGTTTGAGGGGCAACCTCCGTTTGCAGTGACGGTTGACCCGAGCATCGTACTATCAAAGGAGGACATGCCGTACTCACGCAACGATCATAGCGAAGGAACAATAGTGAGGAGAAAGTACGTGAGGAAGACAGTGACATAGGTTGTTTGATGGAAGATGTAAATTATTTGTATTGTATTGAAGGTCGAACAATTTGGATCAATATATTATTCTCAACTGCTTAATTTGTAATGTATTACTATTTTTCAACCATTTAAATAGGTCATATGATATTTATAAATGGTTACTTCCATTTATTTACACTTTGAATACAATTAATTCAACAATATGTTATTTATAAATGATTATTGGTATTTATTTACACTTTGAAAACAATTAAGTAGGCCATATCTTTATTATAAATGATAATTTCTATTTATTTACACTTTGAATAGAATTAAATTGGCCTTATGTTAATTATAAATGATTATTTCTATTTATTTATACTTTGAGACCATTTACTTAGGTCTTATGTTAATTATATATGTTTATTTCTATTTATTAAAATTTTGAAAACATTTAATTCGGCCATACGTAAATTACATACGATTTTTGGTATTTATTTGGACTTTATAACCATATAAATCGGCCATGTGCTAATTATATTGGATTTTTATTGGTATTTATTTCGAGTTGTAAACAATTTAAAAAGGCCATAACTTAGTTTTGTGTAAACATCTTTAGTCTCGGTTATTAACAGTAGCCGGGACCAATATAAATTTTGGAATAGCGGGAAAATATCTTTAGTCCCAGTTCGTGGCTCCAACCGGGACTAAAGATATCTTTAGTCCCGGTTGGAGCCACGAACCGGGACTAAAGATCACCGAGTATAAATATCCACTGCATCGGCTTCCCCGCGCCACACTGAGACTTCTCCCCACGATCGATCTCTTCTTCCTCGCGCGCCATCACCGCCCGAGACGCCACCGCCATCTCCGCCGTTGTCGTCGTCGTGCTCGCCGCGCTCAGCCGCCCTCGCCAACGCCACCGGCAGCGTCGCCTCCCTCAAGGTGAGGGGAGCAAATCTTGCGCCTCCGATCTCGCATTCTCTCTCTCTCTCGATCTTGACACGCGTCGGCTGACCGGACCTCGCCGCCGTCGTCGTCGCCGGCACCACCGTCCTTGGCCATCGCCATCGCCGCCACCAGCGCCACTACCTCCGCCGCCGCCGCGCGCCAACTCCACCGCCGCCACCTCGCGCCGAATCCACCGCCGCCGCCGCCGCCGCGCGCCGACTCCACCGCCACCACCTCGCGCCGACTCTACCGCCGACATCCGTGCTGGCCTGCACAGCCGCCGCCGCGCGCCGTTGACGCCAACAACGCCGCAGCCGCCCAAACACGCCGCCGCTGACACCGACGCCGCCCACTGCCGCCGCTGACACAGCTTGAACGAAAACACTAACGGTCGAATGTTTGAACGAGAACGTTTTAGCGAATGAGGACGTATTAACGAGAACAATGACTTAACGACTTAACGACTTAGCGACTTTGACGAACGACGACTTAGCGACTTAACGAGATGGACGACTTAGCGACTTAGCGAGAACGACGTCTTAGCGACTTAGCGACTTAGCGACTTAGCGAGAACGACGACTTAGTGACTTAGCGACTTTCACAAACGACGACTTAGCGACTTTGACGAACGACGACTTAGCGACTTAGCGACTTAACGAGATGGACGACTTAGTGACTTAGCGAGAACGACGTTTAGCGACTTAGCGACTTCGCGAGAACGACGACTTAGCGACTTAGCGACTTTCACGAACGACGACTTAGCGACTTTCACGAACGACGACTTAGCGACTTAGCGACTCTGACGAACGAAGACTTAGCGAGTGACTTAACGAGATGGACGACTTAGCGACTTAACGATTTAACGAGAACGACGACTTAGCGAATTATGCATGTATACTTGTAGGGTTTAGACGTATGACATGTACATGTCGATGTGCATGACCTCACTGTCTTTTTTTCTTTGCACGCACAGATGGCAGACCGTGATGATGAACAAATCCTGTTAGACACGATCGCAGAGGGCAGCAGTCAGTACTGGGTGAATGAGGAGGGGAACGAGGATCCCAACCAATACCCTAACGAGGAGGGCAACGATGAGGGTAACCAGGAGGGGACTGATAGCCAACCGTCGGCCGGACAGAAGAGGCCACGCGGGAAAAGAGGTCCCGCAAAGAAGCTGGAGGGAAGGCACATCGTTACTGAGATTGCCCCAGACGGCGAACCAGTAGCCCCGGCGGGTATAGGACGAAAGTTTGTGAATCATTGTGGTTGGGTCGTGAGAGACAACGTCCCCATCAGCATAGTGTACTGGCGTCGAACAAGGTCATGTGGGGATGAAGATAGCTTTCTCCCTGACACAGAGAAGGACATGTTGTGGACCACCATGCTGGAGACATTCACGATCCCTGAGGCAGATCGTCCCAGATGCAAAGAATGGACCCTGAAGAAAATGGCAGAACTGTTCCAGAGCTACAAATCAGATATGTACAAGAGATACATCCTCAAGGGCTTGACACCTGATTTCAACGTGCATAACAAGCTAAGGGATCACTGGGATACGTTTGTGGCATACAAGACTAGAGCGCAAGGGCAAGCACAGATAGAAAAGAACAAAGCCAATGCAGCTAAGAAGAAATACCGTCACCGGCTTGGGTCAGGTGGATATGGAAAGGCAATCCCCAAGTGGGACAAGTTGGAAGCCGACTTGATAGCAAGGGGTATCGAGCCGGCCACGGCTAATTGGCCTGAGCGATCAAGGAACTGGTTCTATGCACACGGTGGATCGCTCAATCCAGGTGATGGCTCCCTCATATTCGGCGATGAGATTCGAGATGCAGCACGCCGACTTGCGGATGCAATTGAAGCCTCTACGTAGGGGACTTTCCGGCCCGACAGAGAGAAGGACGAGCTCACCCTCGCACTACAGAATCCTGAGCATCTAGGACAAACGCGAGGAAAAGGCATCCTTCCTTGGAAATATGGATTCAAAGAGGACATCCACACGTATAGGAGTCGGATGAGGAGAAAGAGGGATACAGAGGCTAAGATCGTCGATCTTGAGTACAGGGTGTCCACCTACGAGGCAAGGATGCAAGAGGAGGTGACAAGACGGGTGGACCAACGCCTGGCCGAGCAGTGCGGAATGGAAACACAAGCGCCTGTCATGGTGAGCCCCTCGGGCAACCGCAGCACCTGCGCATCAACGGGCCAAGTTGGATCAGAGGGCATTGAGGCTTTGGTAGTTCACGAAGCAACCCACTTCCCTGTTGATGATATCACGCAGCGAACACCCTACGATATGCATAATCCCTTCAGGAACTTGTCTATCAAGGTATGCGAGATACATCTATATAGACTGCGAAATTTGTTACATATATATGTTGATTAGTAATTAATGAACTCGATTTATTGTGAAGGTGGCGTCGGGCATGGCCATACCCACGGACCCTTCGGGTACATACCATTACAGGCCCATTCCACATGGATATGCGAAGGTCGAGATAGAGCTGGTGGAACGAACCTACGAGGATCTCGAGCTTGACATCCCCGGAGGAGACGGGAAGAAACTTGGAGACACAGCCCACGCCATCATACTCTGGCGGAAGAAGTACATCGTGTTTCCCGGGCAAGAACGGCCGTCCGCTCCTCCTTCCCCACCGCAAGCACAGTTTCCTCCGCCATCACCGGCTCGTCAGTCTCCTCCGGCTCCTTCCCCTGCACCACCACCTCCTCCGCGTGCACCAGCTGCCAAGTCTGCACCGTTGGGGCCGCGGGCAATGACTCCTCCGCGTGCATCTGCTGCCAAGTCTACACCGTCAAGGTCCCGCCCATATGAACCCGCACCATCAAGGCCGAAGAAGAAAGCCAAATCTGACGAGCCAAGGCTCCCTGCTCTCAAGAAAAGGGCGTACGACTTGACTCCGGAGGAGCTTGATGAAGCCGTTAGAGCGAAAGTTAGGGAGCAGTTGAAGCCACGTAGTCCGAAAAATAAGATCCCTATAGCCCCGGAGGTTCAGGATCACTTTATTAAGATGGCCGAACCGGGCAAACCGGTCGAGGTTTCTAACTATGATCGAACATTGAGGAAGGCTCTTCAAGCCAAGCCTGTAGCAGTGAAGTGCGGAAAGGAAGTCCCTCAGCTGGGGCAACAGCCACGACAAGAGGTTGAACCGTTCGTCATAGAACCGGCACATCTAGATATATGCAACTTCTTGAAAGAAATGGGACTGAAGATGGAGCAGTTGCTAGAAGACGCACCTATCGAAACGGCTCCGGTCATGTACACGTTTAAACTCGGTGAACCGCTAGTCACGCCTGATAAGATCAGAGAGCTACCTACACAGATGTACCGGTTCCATCAATGGTACATGGACAAATCAGTGATGGGTAGAGAGATGTTCGGAGCTAGGGTGCGAAACTCAGATTATTACCAAGGAGAAGATGTTATTTGGATCCGCCACAAAGAAGTCTTCGACTTATACCACCTGAAGGCCCTCGACGTCTCTATTCTCAGCGCGTGGACTTTGTAAGTATTGTTTATAGTTCAATTTTGTTCCTCCTTTGAACGTTGCTCACACACATTCCTTTTCCCCATTGTAGAATAGAGATTCAGTTGTGCCGTCAGCACAACAAATTCAATATTGGATTCATGGACCCCCGCAAAGTGAACACACTGATGATACAACACTACAAGAAACAAACCGAGGATAATATCCTCCATTTCCTGGTGCAACAGCATTATAAGAGGTTCATACTACTTCCCTACAACACATCGTGAGTTTCTACAATCATAATTAACTTTAAATTTTGGTCCTTCCTCTATATATGTATGTATGTATGTATGTATCATGTATTGCAAATTGCAGATTCCATTGGGTCCTTATTCTTTTCGACCTTGAGAAATCCAAAGTACATGTCTACGATTCAATGGATAAACCGGAGAAAACTTTCGCAAAGATTTTCGAAGTGATAGATAGGTATTGTCATATACTGCACTGTTATTATGAATCATTGTACAACTACTAGATCTCGGATAATAAATTAATCCTTCCTAAAGACTCTAAATAGAGCATGGATTCGGTTCCGTATATTGGTCCGCGGGATTTGAAATAAAAAACTCACCTAGAGGTTCAATTTTCCGGTTAGTACATGCTCCAATATTATATTGAATCACTTCTTTGTTCTAAATCAGATATGCATATTAAATCTCTCGTTGTTTCTCTTTCAGTGTGCAAAGCAGGAAAGGGGGACTAACTTGTGCGGCTACTACCTCTGCCATTACATGCACTTCTTAGCACACCAAATCAGGACTGGCCAGGACCTTGAAGTACGTAAAATTATTCTTCCGTCAATTATTGCTTACTGGTTTCATATATATATAATCCCGGTTTTTTTTCCAAATAACAGATGATTTACCTGATAGATAACACCACCCACGATGATTTCATAAGGGCTGTTCAAGAACAGATAATGGGATTCATCAACAAGCAGATTCTCGATTCCACAGGAGAATTCTATTACGATGGAAAGACTATTCATAAAGCCGGTCCTTCTTCCTCCGATGCCACCAAGTCGTAGTAACAGAAACAAAGATTACAAAGTCCGAAGGAATTGTAATACATGTATATATTCATATATGCACACATGCATTTACTTTTGTGTACTTGGTTTGGTAATATATGTGTATATTTACTTACTTGCAAACTCATATTTTGTTTATATATATATATATATATATATATATATATATATATATATATATATATATATATATATATATATATATATATATATATATATATATATATATATATATGCATATGGCCTCTAATTACTTAAGTGTATAATATTTGTATATATATATATATATATATATGTGTGTGTGTGTGTGTGTGTATTTAAACATATATATACATGATATATATTCATATATATATGTACAGCAGGCAGCACAACCAAATTAAAAAAAATAAAAGAAAAATCTTTAGTCCCGGTTGGTAACAGCAACCGGGACTAAAGATGGCTCTGCCGGCCACGTGGCTCAGCCATCTTTTGTCCCGATTGGTGTTACCAACCGGGACTAAAGATGGAGATTTACTCCTGGGTATTTGAACCGGGACTAAAGACCGCCATTTTAGTCCCGGATTCTCCCTCCCGGTTCGCTACCCGGGAGTAAAGGGGGTTGCGAACCGGGAGAGAAGAGCACTTCTCCAGTAGTGGTCGTGTTTAGATGCTTGTTGACAAAAAAATCGAACACACCGGCCTGGGAGATCTGCTTAGCTCCAGTGCAGGTTCAAAAGTTGATGAGATGCAGGCGTGCCAGTCAGTTTGATCCTGCAGCTGACAAGATATGTAACCAGTAGATCAAACAGCCGATCGGCTAAACAGCGATGGAGCAATCCCAACCGATGCCGATACCAACCGATAGCGATAGGGTTTTAGCAATCGGCTATATGTCCAATGTAGATAATGATATAAAGGCAATCGGCTGATGATAATAAAATATAACAATAATGTAATCCAGTATAAACCAATCGGCTAGCAATGATATGATAGAATAAGCACTGATCCGAAGGTTACAGCACACATCGGCTGGAGGTCCGATGCCATAAAATCCACAGACAGTGAATCCTTTGTTGTCATCGGCAAAATCCAATTTATACATATATGCAACCCTTATAAGCCGATGCAAAGTCCAGATAACTTATCAGCTAGCACTCCGATAAAACATTAGTATGAACCTATTGGCTTAGCAAGACTTAGATTATCAACAACAATCTAGTAGGTCGGACCTAACCGATGCAGCACGAGATTGTATATGATAATCTAATACTCGATGAGCCGATAGATCTATCTAATGTGATGGATTTAACAAATCTATTTATAACAGCATTGTGATTGTAGAGATATATCGGCTAAGGCAGAAGATCGGACCTAACCGAGACAGTCCCAACTAAACCGATGCGTCTCTAAACACAACGCAACTAGAGATAGAATTGATATATCAGGTAGGCAAATTAATCAACCAAACCAGAGCAATCCAAGAGATCGAAGCGATACAGCCTTGAACGACACCAACGTAGCCGACAGATTCACCAGGGCCCGACGGAACGTAGGATTTACCCCTTCGCCGGAGATCGAAAGCCGATGCAGCCCCGCGTCAGGTGCCCAAATTCCGCCAGAAGGTAAGTAAAAACCTCAGGGAAAAGGGTGGCGATGCGCCGAGAGTAGTTGTATTGATCAAGATTGATAAATTACATAGACCCCGGGTGTACATATTTATATCCATGGGTTGATACAAGTCCTTGTAGGACAAGAAAGAAACTATCCTAAAGATAAAAGGAAAACATAAAGTTCTTATCGGACACTAAACATACTTTCCTAAAGATAAAAGGAAATTAACAAACTATTCCTAATTAATAGATAAACTGACATGTCGCATCCTCCTTGAACTCGGACTCTTCTAGATAAGCTTCCTTTTATTGATCTGACTCCACCATGAACACAACTGCTGGCAACTTGACGACTCCCATCGGCTGCTGGCGACTTGACGACTCCCATCGGCTGATTCCATAACTCTGAAGCCGATACTGACTCTAAGTCGATGATGATTTTGGGCTTACCAAATTTCGTCGTTAACACATGTCCCCCAGTTTTAGAGTATGAGAACTCATGCTTCAAAATTTCTTGTCTTGATAACTTCAAAACTGATCTTCCTTTGCTTCTTGTAATTGGCTTTCATGAGCCGATACTGTTTGCATTAGATGAGCTAGACTGTCAAACTCATGGCAAAAGAATCTATCTCTGATAGGTGCTGACAATCCTTGGAACGGAGGTTTACCTGACCTTCTAGGGAGTTTTTGTAACACCCTGAAAATTTGACTAATAAAAACAAAACCCTAAAAATACGGACCTTCAAAAACTTTTAAATTAATTGCATCATGCCGATCTTCTTCGCCTATTTTATTTGGATTAATTTCGAAGTTCATTAATCGTGAGTAAAGAATAATTAATTAGGAATAAACACTAGAAGTAAATTGGTAAAATAAATATAATTTAAAATAAAGGTTAAGTATGGATAGAGGTAAATAAAATATTGTCGCGATCATATTTGAATCAATTAAATTTAAAAACGCAATGGAATAAGAATTAACACTAACTAAAAATTCAAATAAATTATATAAATAAAATATGAGTAAAATTAATCTAGGGTGAATTCATTAGTTGGAACAACACACATAATGAATAAAATTCATTTTTACAAGATTTAGAAATTGTGGAATCAAATTTAAATGGAAAATAGGCTAAAATCGGGATAATAGGAAAAGGTCACTGTTCATTGCCCGCAAGGTGCTCGACGTGGTCCCCTAACGCAGCCCCCCTCCTCTGCCTCGCGCCCCGCGCGCCGCGCGCCGAGTCCCGCGCCGCCCCGAGCCCGCACCGCGCGCCATCGCCGCCTGCCGCCGCGCGCCGTCACCCCACGCCGCGTGCCACCGCCATCGCCGTCACGCCGTCATCGACGTCGCCCCGCGCCGCTCCGCCTCCCCGTCCCGTCGCCGTCGCCATCATCGCGCCGCGCACCGCCGCTGCCGCGCCGCGCGAGCCGCTGTCGCCTCGAGCCTCGTGCTGCCGTCGTGTCGCCCGTCATGTCGCCGCACGCCGTCCCCTCGCCCCTCGCGCCCCGTGTCGCCGCGCCGCGCGCGTCGCCGCCGTCTTGAGCCCGCACCGCGCGCCCGTTCCGTCGCCGCGCCGAGCGCCTCGCCGTCGTCTCGAGCCCCGCACCGCCGCCCGTCACGTCGTCACGTCGGCACGTCGCCCGCCCCGCACGTCGCTCTGCCTCCCCTATGCCGCCGCGCCGCGCGTCCGTCCCGTCGCGTCGCCCGTCTCGAACCCCGCACCGCCGCACGTCGCTCTGCCCCCCCTTCCCCTATGCCGCCGCACCGCGCGCCCGTCCCGCGCGCCGCACGTCGCTTTGCCCCCCCATGCCGCCGCGCCGCACGCCCGTCCCTTCGTCGCCTCGCGCCCCGCGCAGCCACGTCGCCGCACGTCGCCATTAAGTCGCCGCCGCCCCTCTCCTTTTCTCCCTCTCCCGCGCCCTATAAAGCCCGAACCCCCTCTCTTCTCCACCCCACACCCATCCCCCATCTTTCCCCTCTTCTTCCCCTCTCCACGCGCCGCCGTCGTCGTGCCGCCGCGCCGCCGCCATCGAAGCCGCCGCGCCGTAGCCTCGAAGCCGCCGCGCCGTCGCCGCGAAGCCGCCGCGCCGTGCGTCACCGCCTTGCACCGCCGTCGCCGCCGCCGCTGTCGGTAAGCCGCCGCCTTCCCCCTCGCGTCCGCTGCCGCCGCCGCCCGGGAGGGCAAGAAGCCGAGAGAGAGAGGGGAGCCGAGGGAGAAGAAGAAGAAAGAAAGAAGGAGAGAGGCCGGGAGGAAGAGAGAGAGAAGGAAACAGAAAGAGAGAGGAGAGAAAAAGAAAAAGAAAAAAAAAAGAAAAAGATAAGGAGAAAGAAAAGAAAATAGAAAAAGAGAAAGGAAGAGAAAATAGAAAAAAAAATAAATAAATAGAAATTTGGGAGAGATTAGGAGGTTTAGAAAATTTGAAATAAATTAGAATTTAATTATAGATTAATTATAATCGTAGAATTACAAAAATTAATATAAAATATAGATTATTCTTATAAGAAATTCTTATAAGAAAATTTCTATAAGAAATCAATTCGCGGTAGTAATTTAGATGTAATTAATGACTAAAAGCAATTAGATGAACTCTTATAGATTATTATAGCTTATTTGTGGGTAATCTCTATAAGTAATTAGTTTACGGTGGGAATTCGGATTTAATCACTAGGAATTTTAGCCATGTATTATATTTAATCGTTTAGTCATAGACTAAATTAAATCGTATAATATTATAAGATAATTTTTGGATTCCATCCGATATTTAGCTCGCGATATAAATTACTAACCTATTATATGGATACAATGCTCGGGTAGATTAAATTAAAAACGTATGATAACAAAACATTTACATCCGCAAAAATAATTAGGTTGTATAAAACGAAATTGGGTTTGCCCTAGTTCGCGAGTGGTAAAGTTAATATAAAAAGAATCGACGTTCGCATTCGACTTCTATTTGGATTTATTGGATTTTTATTTGAATTCTAACCGAATTCAAATCAATTTTCGCACGTAACTATAGAGCCCGAGGGAGTTGCGGATCCAAGTGAAGGCCAAGACCCGCAAGACTCTGAGCAAGGCAAGTCATCACTATTCCTTGAACATGTTGATCCCAATTGCAAAATTATTTTGTTTACAAATAAAAATTGCATGCAATGATGAACATCCTACTTGCGATTATGCCATGCCTTGATTATTGTTTACCCTTAAATCTTTGTAACCATGATTACGTATGAGTCCCTAGTCAATTATGACAATTGCTTAGAAATGCTATTCTAGAATCCTGCATACTCATATTTATCAAATGCTATATGCTTGGGCAATTACCTTTGGGGAGGTAATTGAGATACGGCATGTGGAGACATGAGCGCCACATTGCCATGATGTTGATGACATGATTTGTGAAAGGAGAAATAAAGTTAAACAAATGTTTTCGACTGGGGCGGACGGAGGATTTGGGTGGTATCCGGAAAAGGCTAGTACCGTCCCCGGTCAATTAAGGACCGAGCCATGAAGTTAAGCATGAAACGACCCCCGTACAACCGCACTTCTCGTATGGGTATAGACCTAGCGGAATAGATAGCTGAGCGGAGGCAGTATCCATGCATAGTGGTTTCTTGATGTGTGAGGCAGGGGCTCTACGGTGGGGCAGCCATTGGTAGAACCGCGAGGCGGGTGTCTACAGTGGTGTCGCCATCGGTAGGACTGCCATGTGAGAATTTAAACATAATTAACTTAACGCATGTGTGAGTCTTTCCTTCCCGGGTGCGCCAGAACTCCTCACACTGCTAGAAACCGTGTACGCCTAGAGTGTATGAGGATGTGAAGTTCATGGAGCGGGTACTGCCAATGCGAGGTTATCGAAAAGCTTTGCCGTGACGCGTCTCATGTGTTGGGACGAGGCTCATATGTTGGGCAGTTGCGGAGTGCGGGTAAAGTGTACATCCACTGCAGTGTGAGTAAACCAAAACTATTCGAATAGCCGTGCTCGCGGTTATTGAGCACCGGGACATGTATTACACTTGGCTAGACTCTAAATTCTTAACTTGTGTGGGATGGGATATTGCATGATGATTTCTATGCTGATGGAGCCACTTCCTGAGATGAGGGAATGTGGACGTCCTCAGAAAACCATGACGACTCAATGGCGGGAAGCTATCCTTGGGATCACAATGGATGGTGGACAGAACCGTCATTGCTTAATATGAACACTGGTATTAAAACTTGATCAGTCTATGCTAGGTCATAGGGTTGTGAAAAGAATTATAAATCTTGTTTTGCGCAAAAGAACCATAACCATCCTTCAAATACCCCTGTCATGTACATTGTTGCTGTGGTGACTTGTTGAGTACGGTTGGTACTCACCCTTGCAATATACAAACTTAATCAGAGGCTGGAGATGAAGCGTCGGAAGATCCCTATGCCTATTATCAGGAGGGTGATGAAGACGATGGTGCCCAGTAGGTCTTAGATACGGTCGTTGCCTGTGGCAATGGCGTGCCGCTGCCTTAATTCCGCTGCCTTACCTATCTCTGTTTTTGGAATGTAATCCGGACCGTTCGGTCCGATGTTTTAAGACAATGCCTGCGGGCTTATGATGTAATAACTCGTCCTAAACATTCGTGTATGTGTACTCGGTATTTCAGCTATGAATTCGTGTGTACCAGACTACTTGATCCAGGGAAATGGTACTGTTTACACGATTGATTCCTGTTATAAAAAACGGGGGTCTACAGAGCTGGTATCAGAGCCATACGACTGTAGGAAAAGACCAAAAGGCGCCCCACCCCTTTTCTAAGTTGGCCAAGGGAGAAATTCCCACTTAGTAATAATTTCAAAAATAAAAACGCTATGTTTACAAAACTCAGAACGATTTTTATCTTACTCTTAACTATTCTCTTTACAAAATAAGTTTTTACTCTTAGCTGACCTTGGGTTTTTCCTAAATTTAGATGGCAGATCAGGATTCACCTGCCGCCTGGGAGATGGGCGTACCCCGCTCGGAGGGTTACGTCATCGAGCTACACCGGCTGATGAGGCGTCTGCGATACCCCAGCTCTCCGATCTACCGAGTGAGGCCGTGTGGATCTGTTTGGGAGGCTCGGGTCGAGGTTCACACGCGAGTTCCTTCGGAGTTAGACTACAGCTTCCCGACACGACACCGTCGCGACCTACCGGAGACCGCGATGCAGGATGCAGCACGGGAGGCCTTCCTCCGACTTAGCTCTATCCACCGAGCTGAGTTGGCGAGTACTGAGTTTGCTCACCACCCATTTCGAGAGGAGAGCAACTCCGTCTGCACAGTTCAGGACACGCCTTGCTGCTACAACCCGATAGTGACCCGACTGTCACGATGGGCTGAGGCAGCAGACGACTTTTACAAGGAGGCCCTGTTAGAGATCGACGACCAGCAGAGGCGTGTGGGAGAGTTAGAGACCGAGGTGACTGACCTCACAGCGCAGCAGCTTCAGCTGGAGGAGGAGCACCAGGCTTGGGGCAGTGAGATAGACTCACTGCAGGCACAGCTCCAGGCCCACGGCGACCAGTTCCAGCAGTTATCCGATCAGTACAACGAGCGCCGCGGGATGATGGATACGCTTGAGGAGCAGCTGAGGGAGAGTCAGGAGCACGTCAGTCAGCTGGAGGCGCAGCTTCGAGCAGCCACGGCTAGCACCACAGGGGCTTCTACTTCCACAGCAGTAGGGCGTGACCGCTACTTTTTCCTCACTCCGCCATACCCACCAGCATTCCACGCTCTTTTAGGAGAGGCTGGAATGTTGGCTACTGAGTCGGCACCTTACTTGGTGGACCCGATTGTGGCACAGCCACCTGCTCCGGAGATTGTGCACACTCCACAGATCCCTATACCTTCTCCGCAGCTGGGTTCCAGTTTGGAGACCCCGATCCAGGTTGTCACGTCCCAAAATGACCCTAAAATACATCCTTTAAATTGTGCTTAGAATAATTAAAAATCTCTGTGAAGCCTCCAACAATTAAAATGCGCCAAGTTAAAAGTCAAATAAGGCTTGGAGGATTTTTGTATATTTCCTAAAAGCCTAAAATGTGTAAATAAATTTTAGTGGAATTTTCAGAGCACAAATAATAATTATTAAGAAATAAACAAAGTTGAAAAGGTTTTATAAAAAGAAAAACCTTAAAAATCTCTCCCCCTCCTCTAATGGGCCGGCCCGGCCCATCTCCCTCTCTCTCTCCTCTCCCCGCGGCCCACTCGGCCTCCTCACCGCGCGCGCGCCGCTGACGGGCGGGCCCGCCCGCCACCCTCGCTGACGGGTGGGGCCCACCCGTCATCCCCTTCCTCCCGCCGCCCCCGTCGCCTCGCCCGCGCCAGCGCCGCCGCCGCCGCGAATCCCGCCGCCTCCCGTCGTCCCCGCGCGCAATAAAGAGGGGGAAATCACTCCCCGTGATTCCCTCCCCCGTTTCCCCCACTTTCCCCTCTCCCTCTCGCATTCAATCGGCCGAATCCGCCCCGCTAATCTCGCCGGCGACTTCAATGGCGGCCGGATCTCCCGCGGCCGTTTCCTCCTCTCTCGGCCGCTTTCTCCCCTTCCCGACCGCATATAAACCCTCCCCGAGCTCTTCTCCGTCGTTTCCGCCACCCGCCGCTCACTCTCCCCGTCGGATTCGAGCTCGCGCCGTCGATCTCTATCTCCGCCGTCGCCGCCGAGCTCCGGTCCGCCGCCGTCGTCGTCCCGGACCATCTCCCACCTCGGCGCCGCCCCCTTCGGCTTCGCCGCGTCCTCGCCGACCTCGTCCACCCCTCCGTTCCGCTCGCCGACCGCCGTAGCCCCGTCGTCCTCGTCGATCCGAGCCGCGCCGCCGCTTTCATCCGCATCGGTCGCCGTTTCAGCCGTCGCCGACGACCCGGGGTGAGCCGAGGACCGCCGCATCCTTTCCCCCGTCCCTCTCTCTCCCTCGGCCGCCGCTCCGCCGTGCCTATGGTCGCCGCCGGCGACCATAGGGGCGCGGGCGCGCCGCCTCCCGCCGGTCGCGCCGGTGTGGCCGCCCTCGGGCGTGCCCTAGCGGCTGCCGTGTGGGGCCCGGCCGTCAGCCGCCCGCGCCTTTGGGAGCGGCTGACGCGTGGGGCCCACGGCGCCGGCCGGTGTGAGCCGGGTGCACCCGGTCCACCGTGGACCGTGAGGCTGCCGCGTGGGCCCCACTCCCGTGGACCCGGTCCGCACACCCCCTCCCTCGGCTGACGCAATAAATCCGATTTTTTAATTAAAATTTAAATGAAGAAATTCGCAAATATTCACATTAAGAGCATATAAACTTCAAATGGCTATAACTTGGCCATTTGAACTCGGAATTGGACCGTTCAAGTCTCTAATTTTTCCTTAAGAAGTCAAGAACTGTGGACCCCCGTTTTTATAACAGGAATCAATCGTGTAGACAGTACCATTTCCCTGGATCAAGTAGTCTGGTACACACGAATTCATAGCTGAAATACCGAGTACACATACCCGAATGTCTTAGGTCGAATTATTACATCATAGCCCGCAGGCATTGTCTTAAATCATCGGACCGAATGGTCCGGAATACATTCAAAAGCAGAATAGATAAGGCAGCGGAAAATGAAGGCAGCGGCACGCCATTGCCACAGGCAACGACCGTATCTAAGACCTATTGGACCCCATCGTCTTCATCTCCCTCCTGATAATAGGCATAGGGATCTTCCGACGCTTCATCTCCAGTCTCTGATTGAGTTTGTATATAGCAAGGGTGAGTACCAACCGTACTCAACAAGTCATCACAACAACAATGCAAATGACAGGGATATTTGAAGGATTGTTATGGTTCTTTTGCGTAAAGCAAGTTTTGTAATTCTTTTCACAACCCTAAGACCTAGCACAGACTGATCAAGTTTTAATACCAGTATTCATATTAGACAATGACGGTTCTGTCCACCATCCATTGTGATCCCAAGGATGGCTTCCCGCCATTGAGTCGTCATGGTTTTCTGAGGACGTCCACATTCCCTACTCTCAGGAAGTGGCTCCAGCAGCATATAAATCATCATGCAATTAACCCAACCCACACAAGTTTAAGAATTCAGAGTCTAGCCAAGTGTAATACACGTCCCGGTGCTCAATAACCGCGAGCACGGCTATTCGAATAGATTTGGTTTACTCACACTGCAGTGGATGTACACTTTACCCGCACTCCGCGACTACCCAACACATGAGCCTCGTCCCAACACATGAGACGCGTCACGGCAAAGCCTTTTGATAACCTCGCATTGGCAGTACCCGCTCCATGAACTTTACATCCTCATGCACTCTAGGCGTACACGGTTTCTAGCAGTGAGAGGAGTTCTGGCGCTCCCGGGAAGGAAAACACACACACATTCCTACGTTGCTTCTTGTCATTGAACCCAGTCCATCATGATTGTTCTCTTATGGGTATCCTCATGTAGTATTGCCAAGCCAGCCTCTGGCCATCCGGAACGGGCATCCGCCATCTATCTGGCCATCCGAACCGGGTATCCGCCAGCAGACTGCTTGCCGCATCACACACCTAAAAGAAGACCACTATGCATGGATACTGCCTCCGCTCAGCTATCTACTCCGCTAGGTCTATACCCATACGAGAAGTGCGGTTGTACGGGGGTCGTTTCATGCTTAACTTCATGGCTCGGTCCTTAATTGACCGGGGACGGTACTAGCCTTTTCCGGATACCACCCAAATCCTCCGTCCGCCCCAGTCGAAAACATTTGTTTGATTTTATTTCTCTTTTCACAAATCACGTCATCAACATCATGGCACTGTGGCGCTCATGCCTCCACATGCCGTCTCTCAATTACCTTCCCAAAGGTAATTGCCCAAGCATATAGCATTTGATAAATATGAGTATGCATAATTCTAGAATAGCATTGCTAAGCAATTGTCATAATTGACTAGGGACTCATACGTAAACATGGTTACAAAGGAAATAATAGGCAAACAATCATCAAGGCATGGCATAATCGCAAGTGGGATGTATATCATTGCATGCAATTTTATTTGTAAACAAAATAATTTCGCAATTGGGATCAACATGTTCAAGGGATAGTGATGACTTGCCTTGCTCAAGGTCCTGCGGGTCTTGGCCTTCACTCGGATCTGCAACTCCCTCGGGCTCTATAGTTACGTGCGAGATTGATTTGAATTCGGTTAGAATTCAAATAAAGATCCAAATAAATCCAAATAGAAGTCGAATGCGAAAATCGATTCTCTTATTAACTTTACTAATCACGAACTAGGGCCAACCCAATTTCGATTTATATATATACTAAATTATTTTTACGGTGTAAGTATTTTGTTATTATAAGTTTTTGATTTAATCCACCCGAGCACTGCATCCAAATAATAAGTTGGGAATTTATATCGCGATCTTAATTATTGGATGGAATCCAAAAATTGTCGTATAATACGATTTATTTTAGTTTATGCCTAAACGATTAAGTATACATACGGCTAAAATCCCTATTCATTAAATCCGAACTCCCACTGTGAATCGATTATTTATAGAAATTATCCCCTATAAAAATCTATAAGATTTCATCTAATTGTATTTAGTCATTAATTTATATTTAAATTACCATCGCGAATCGATTCTTATTGAAATTATCAAGAATAATCTATATTTAAATTTTGCAATTCTACGATTAATATTAGTCTATAATTAGATTCTAATTTATTTTAAATTTTTCTAAACTTCCCAAATTTCTCTCTAACACCTATTTATTTTTCTTTTCTTTCCTTTTTTCTTTTCTCGGGGGAGAAGGGGAGAGAAAGGGGAGAGGAGGGGGAAAAAGAAGGACCATGGGGGGAGAGGGAGAGGAGGGGAGGGGGGGAGGAGAGAGATAGGAGAGGGAGAGGGGGGGGGTGGGACCTCGAAGGATCTCTCTTTCTTTTTCTTTTTCCTCTTCTCCTCTCTCTCTTCTTCTCCTCTCTCTCTCTCTTTCTTTTTCTTTTTCTCCCCTCTCTCTCTTCTCTCCAGAGCTTCTTACTTCCTTCATCTCTTCTTTCTACTTCTTCTTCTCCCTCGGCTCTCCCTTTCCCTCTCGCGCTCTCTATCTACCCGGCGGCGACGACGACGACCTAGGGGGGGGGCAGCGGCTCACCACGGTGGCGACGGCGACGACGGTGGCTGTGACAACGGTGGCGACGACGACGGCGCACGGTGTGGCACCCGGAGGCGACGGCACGGTGACACGAATCGGCGACGCGGCGGCACGGCGATGGCGCGGTGGAGAAGGGGAAAGAGAGGGGGAAGATGGGGATTGGGTGTGGGGTGGAGAGGAGGGGGAGGCCGGGGTCTTTATAGGGCGCGGGGAGAGAGGAAAGGAGAGGGCGGCGGCGGCTTAAATGGCGACGGCTGCGCGGGCGCGAGGCGACGAAGGGGATGGGCGGCCGGCACGGCGGTATGGAGAGCAAAGCGACGTGCGGGCGGCGCGGGCGATGCGGCGGCAAAGGGGAGGGGCAGCACGACGTGTGGGATGGGCGCGCGGCGCGCGGGGTTCGAGATGGGCAGGGCGACGTGCGGGGCGACGACGGGACGGGGAGGCGGTGCGGCACGAGGGGAGGCAAGGCAGCGCAGCGCGCGGGACGGGCGGCGGTGCGGGATTCGAGATGGGGACGTCGTGACGACGCGGCGACGTGACGGGGATGCGTGCGGCGCGGTCACGGGACGACGGGACGCGGCTCGGGGCGGCAGCGGCCCGCGCGGCGCGGGCGCGATGATGGCGACGGCGACGGAAAGGCGGAGCGGCATGGCAACGGCGACGCGTGAGCGGCGGCTTCGATGGCGCGGCGATGGGATGGGGAGGCGGAGCGGCGCACGGCACGCGAGGCGACGGGAGACGGTGCGCGGGGCTCGAGGGCAGGGGCGACGTGTGGGGGCGGCAGCGTGACGACGACGAGACGACGAGACGACGAGACGACGAGACGGGGCGGCGCGGTGCGTGGGGAGATAGAGCGGCGCGGCGCGCGGGACGCGCGGGTGGCGCGGGCTTGAGGCGACGGCGACGGGATGGGGAGGCGAAGCGGCATGGGGAGCGGCATGGGCGACAGCGGCCCGTGCGGCGCGGCAGCGGCGGCGCGGGCGCGATGATGGCGACGGCGACGGGAAGGCGGAGCGGCGCGGGGGCGGCAGAGGAGGGTTAGGGGACCCCGACGCGCGTGCGGCGGCGGCGATGGCGCGTGGTGCGGGCTCCGGGCGGCGCGGGGAGGCGCGCGGCGCGCGGGGCGCGAGGTAGAGGAGAGGGCCGGGTTAGGGGACCCCGTCGAACACCTGGCGACTAATGAACAGTGCCCTTTCCTATTTTCCCCGATTTTCAGCCCATTTTCCATTTAATTTAATTTTGCCATTTCTAAATGTTGTAAAATTAATTTTATTCATTATGTGTGTTATTTCAATTATTGAATTCATCCTAGATTAATTTGGCTCAAATTTCATCTATTTATTTGAATTCTCAAATAGGGTTTAATTCCTATTCCAATTGCGTTTAAATTTAATCGATACAAATATGTTCACAATAATATTTATTTCTATCCACACGTAATCTTCATTTTAATTTATATTTATTTTACCGATTTACTTCTAGGGTTTATTCATAATTAATTATTCTTTACTCACGATTAACGACTTCAAAATCAAATCCAAAATAAAAGGCAAATAAAATCGGCATGATGCAATTTATTTAAAAGTTTTTTGAAAATCCGTATTTTTAGAGTTTTGTTTTTATTGGTGGAATTTTCAGGGTGTTACAAGAACCCATTTTTGTGCTTTGTTACTGCTTGTTATATGGAGTTTATTAGAGTAAAAGCCATTTTTTCTTTTCCGTTGGTCGTGTAGACGCTGCAGCTTCGGAAGATCCGCTCTTCGTGGAAGTTGAAGAAGCTTGGGAAAGCGAGCAAGGCAAGTCACATCATTCTTCGAACATATTGTATCCCACTTTGTGAAATTAATTTGACTTAAATTATTGCATTATCGCTTTATTTAAATTCCCGCGTTATCACTGTTTTATTTAGCCATGCCTATTTACCTTTGTTATGACCTTATTATTATTGTTATTGTTATTACCTTGTTCACCCTAGAATAAACAAAACCCCAACTAGTGGGCACTCTATTTGTGGCTCCACTAGTAAGAATTTAGGTAGATGCTTCGCTGGTTAATTAGGCAACCTTAGGTGGTTTTATAACTCTAGACTTGGGAATATTCATATCACTTGGACACTTTGGAATGGTTGGACTATTGTGGAATTGGATGCACACCTCCCCCCTCTATTCAAAACCCCCAAAATGGTTTTAGGCTGGGCTCGGGGTGCATGGTTTTGCTAGTCGCACCTCGGCCATATAAGGACCGGTCTTCGGGCCTCTGTTGCAAAGCACTACCGTACTTCCACATGTCTAATGGGTAAGGCTTAGTTTGTGGCTCAGTCTGGTTATAAACAAAAGTACACGGATGGAGATGGACGAAGTCGGGGATCGATGGACATCTCCAGGGCAAATGAAGGCTACACGAGCTGCGGCTCGGTAGTCGAGATGTCATGGCACAGGGCCGGTGTCCTGCTGCTAGGGGCTCAATCTTGCCTGCCTGTCCCGGTTGTTCCGGCCGTAGGTGAGTTGGGTCGGTACTCTTGTCTATGGCTAGGATGGGTTGGGAACTATGTCATGTCTTCCGTCTGTGTACCGTGGTGGTATGTGGCACGTGGTGACGCGTGAGGAAGATGTGTCTTGTGGGTAAAGATGTACACCTCTGATCAGAGTATAATCTATTCGAATAGCCGCGCCCTCGGTTATGGGCAAGCCTAGCAATGTACCCAAGTTAGTGTTTTAATTCTTAAAACCTGCTTAACAACTAAAACATGGAATGGTTGGCCTGGGTTGGCTTGGGACGAGCTGGGACCCAGGGTCGGGTTACCAGTTCGGTCTGAATCATCGTAGGCCTTGGGTTAAGGCAGGTTCGTGTGGGTTCACGGCCTTGTTTAATAATACTGTGTAGCTCTAGGATCGTGATTACAAAATAGCTTTGGTCAACTAAGTGACTTGTAAATGCTGTTTACTGCAAAACCTAACCCATATACAATAATTCCATTGTACTCCTTTGCATTTATGTTGCACTTGTGGATGTGTCTTGTTGAGTACGGTGGTTGTACTCAGTCTTGCTCAATTTTTCCCAACCCCAGAAGAGGAGCCCCTGGATGATGAAGGTTTTGGTGTCTAGCTCGTGCCTGCCGTCAAGCGCCTGTGGTCGTCGCCCTAGTCTTCCGCTGTTTCTCGTTGTTTTTGAGTGTGCTGGGCCGTCGCTGCCCATGTAATAATTAACTATTTACGCTTCCGCTTGTTAAACTCTGGATTGTATCAACTTTTGGTGTACCTTGCCTCCTGGGACAAGGATTAATGCACGCACGTAAGGAATACCTGTTGGGTTAATTCCGGTCGTGACAAGTTGGTATCAGAGCCTCCTTGACCCTAGGACGAGCCTTAGATCCCAAGCCTTAGCAATATTTTCGGAATGTAAATCCTCCCTTATTTGCGAAAATCCTTTAGTCTCTCTCTGTCTTGCTGCTTCATTTATCATCTAAAAGCTGATCTCTAAAATATTTTCTCTCTTTTTGTTCTTGCTTGTAGATGGCCGGCAGCGTCACCCGTCGTGGTCTGGATATGACTGGCTTTGTCCTGGAGCTGCGGGGCATGTGCGTTGCCCTGGGATATCCGCATGGAGTGGATTACCAGGGCAGGCCGCTCCCGGAGCAGGAGGGTGACGATGCAGAGCCCAACGCTGCTTGGGAGGTCACTGCAGTGATCCTCACTGGCTCTCCTGAGAGGACTTCGCTGTCAGTCACCGCGGGAGGAGATTCTTTCCCCGCCGCCTGCCAGAACGCCGCACTCCTCGCCATCGGCACTCTGCACCAGCGCTACCCGGACGAGTTGCAGCACTCGCCCTACCGCTACCACCCTCGTCGCGGAGGAGCCCGCAACTACGCCACCTTCCGAGATGCTAGCTCGGAGGATGACGCCACCATCACGCACCTGGCGCGCATGGTGGAGGCGTACGACACGGCCCGCATCGACTGCCATCATATGGTGCGCCGTGGGATGGTCGAGAGCAATCTGAAGATCCTGGAGCTGCGTCAGGAGAACCTGCAGCTGAAGAAGGACCTCGACGCACTAGAGGAGCAGCTTCGTCAGCTCAAGGTCGCCCAGGGGGAGATCAGCCGTCCCACGCTCCGCCGCGTCTGCCGCAGCCAGAAGATCACCGCCCGCAAGAGCACCTCCAGGCCTGCGCTGGTTCGTCAGTCCCTGGCGTGGACCAGCTTTGTGGAGACCCCTCGTGCCGCGCCCGTGGTTCCTCAGGAGGGGGAGACCTCCGGCGTTGGTAGCACGGAGGATGCGCTGCTGCTCACCTTCCGCCCTGGCCCGTCGCAGAAGTAGACGAGCAGTTAGTAGGCTTGCGCGTGTGTTCTTTTTCGTTTGTCTTCTTGGAGTCGTGTGGGACATGGTTATACCGGTGTGTGGTATAACTGTGTTGGAGCCTGACTTTATTTTATTTGCTTAAGCAACTTGAACCTTAATGAACCCAATTTATATCAGTAATAAGTTCAATAATTCTGGTAGTCGTGGGTGGTTAGTTTTAATAGTCAGCTCTCTCTGTTTGCTGGTTCTGTGTGGGGTTTTCAGATGGTGACCACCAGGAGAACTGCTGCTACCGGTGAAGGCAACCAACCCGAAGGTAGCCACCCCAACATCCAAGGCGGACCACCTCCACCTCCTCCTCCGCCACCACCACCGCCACCTGACACCAACGCCATCCTCACCCAAATCCTCGCTCAGCAGGCCAACATGATGGCCGCCTTCCTTCACCACGTCCAGAATCCACCACAGCATCACGCTCCACCTCCACCACCACCCCCGCAGCATTCTAAGCTCGCCGAGTTCCTCCGCATCCGCCCGCCTACCTTCTCCAGCTCTAATAACCCCGTGGATGCCTTGGATTGGTTGCATGCCGTGGGTAAAAAGTTAGATACTGTGCAATGCAGCGACGAGGAGAAAGTCATCTTCGCCGCCCACCAACTGCAGGGTCCCGCATCTCTCTGGTGGGACCATTTCCAGGCTACGCAGCCCGAGGGGCAGCCTATTACCTGGGCCCGCTTCACCGCCGCTTTCCGGAGGACCCATGTGCCTGCCGGAGTCATGGCCCTTAAGAAAAGGGAATTCCGGGAGTTGAAGCAAGGCAATCGCTCCGTAATGGAGTATTTGCATGAGTTTAACAACCTGGCCCGGTACGCCCCGGAGGATGTTCGGGAAGATGAGGAAAAACAGGAGAAGTTCTTGGCAGGAATGGACCCTGAGTTATCTGTGCGACTGGTCTCCGGGGATTATCCGGATTTCCAGCGTTTGGTAGACAAGAGCATCCGCTTGGAAGCCAAGCACAAGGAATTGGAGTCGCACAAGCGTCGCTTGGCGAACTTCCGCAACCAACAGGGGGCTAACCAAAGGATCCGCTACACCAATCCCTATCCAGGGGGATCCTCCTCGCAGCAGCAGCAGCAGCAATCTCGCCCCGCGCCCCGACCTCAATTTGTGGTGCGCGTCCCACAGCCGCAACAGCAGCAGAGTCAGCAAGGGACCCGTGCACCCCGTCCTCCTGCGCCAGCTGTGCAGTCTGGCCAAGGTCGCAGAGACGCTCAAGGACAGCAGCGTCTGTGCTTCAACTGCTTCGAGCCCGGTCACTATGTGGACAAATGCCCGAAGCCTCGGCGCCAGCAAGGCCAAGCGCCCCCCCCGCCCCAACAACGGTGGTAAGGACGTCGCTCGGGGTCGTGTGAACCACGTGACCGCCGAGGATGTGCTGGCTACTCCGGACGTCATCGTTGGTACGTTCCTCATTCATTCTATCCCTGCTACCATTTTGTTCGATTCTGGAGCTTCCCACTCGTTTATATCTGTGGCTTTCGTGGGAAGAAATCAACTAGGGGTAGAACGGCTTAGGAACCCTCTGATCATCACCACCCCTGGAGGGGATATGTCAGCAAAGTATTATAGCCCGGCCGTCCCTATAGAAATTCAGGGCATTCCTTTTCCCTCGGATCTGATTCTGCTAGACACCAAGAACTTGGACGTGATCCTTGGAATGAATTGGTTGGCCCAATTCCAAGGCGTAGTGGATTGCGCAAGGCGCACTGTCACTCTGTACCGAGGGCCGGAGCAACCAGTGGTATTCTTCGCACCCCCAACCTCTGTTGGCAGTTCAGAACTTCATCAGATAGGACTGTCAGAAATCCCCATCGCCAGTGAATTCGGTGATGTATTTCCTGAAGAATTGCCCGGTATGCCACCCAAGCGGGAGATCGAGTTCAGGATAGATCTAGTTCCAGGAACAACTCCTCTGTACAAACGGCCCTACCGTATGGCAGCGAATGAACTTGCCGAAGTTAAGAAGCAATTAGAAGAGCTGAAGGAGAAGGGGTATATTCGGCCGAGCACTTCCCCCTGGGGTGCACCTGTGATTTTTGTGGAGAAGAAGGACAAGACAAAGAGGATGTGTGTTGACTATAGAGCCCTCAATGAAGTCACTATCAAAAACAAGTACCCTCTTCCCCGGATCGATGACCTGTTCGATCAGCTTAAAGGTGCCACTATATTCTCCAAGATTGATCTTCGTTCTGGATATCACCAATTGCGTATTCGTGAAGAAGATATCCCGAAGACCGCGTTCACCACGCGATACGGATTGTACGAATTCACGGTGATGTCGTTTGGTCTGACCAATGCTCCTGCCTTCTTCATGAACTTAATGAATAAAGTGTTCATGGAATACTTGGACAAGTTCGTGGTGGTTTTCATTGACGACATCCTAGTGTACTCGCAATCAGAGGAAGACCATCAGCAGCATCTCCGTTTAGTGTTGGGAAAGCTTCGAGAACACCAATTGTATGCCAAGCTTAGCAAGTGTGAGTTCTGGTTGTCCGAAGTCAAGTTCTTAGGGCACGTGATATCTGCAAAAGGAGTTGCTGTGGATCCTGAAACGGTGACCGCCGTCACCGATTGGAAGCAACCCAAGACGGTCACTCAAGTCCGTAGTTTTTTGGGTTTGGCAGGATATTACCGAAGATTCATCGAGAACTTCTCCAAAATCGCTCGACCCATGACACAGTTGTTGAAGAAAGAAGAAAAATTTGTGTGGAGTCCGCAGTGTGAGAAGGCCTTCCAAACTCTCAAAGAAAAACTGGTTTCCTCGCCAGTGTTAATCTTACCGGATACTCGCAAGGATTTCCTGGTGTACTGTGACGCTTCGCGCCAAGGATTGGGTTGCGTATTAATGCAGGAAGGTCATGTGGTAGCCTATGCCTCACGTCAGCTACGGCCTCATGAGGGCAACTACCCTACCCATGATTTGGAATTGGCCGCAGTGGTCCATGCTCTAAAGATCTGGCGGCACTATCTCATTGGGAATCGTTGTGAAATATATACCGATCATAAGAGTTTGAAATACATCTTCACTCAGTCGGATCTGAATCTTCGGCAAAGGAGATGGTTAGAACTCATCAAGGATTATGATGTGGGAATTCACTATCATCCTGGCAAGGCCAATGTGGTCGCCGACGCTCTAAGTCGAAAAAGCCATTGCAACACTCTTGGTGTCCGTGGCATTCCACCGGAACTTACTCAACAGTTGGAAGCCCTGAACCTAAGCATAGTTGGTCGTGGATTCTTGGCTACGCTGGAAGCCAACCCTACCTTGCTCGATCAAATCCGCGAGGCTCAGAAGAGTGATCCAGATATGCATGGTGTGGACCCCCGTTTTTATAACAGGAATCAATCGTGTAAACCGTACCATTTCCCTGGATCAAGTAGTCTGGTACACACGAATTTATAGCTGAAATACCGAGTACACATACACGAATGTTTAGGACAAGTTATTACATCATAAGCCCGCAGGCATAGTTTTAATCATCGGACCGAATGGTCCGGAATACATCCAAAAACAGAATAGGTAAGGCAGCGGAAGATAGAGGCAGCGGCACGCCATTGCCACAGGCAACGACCGTATCTAAGACCTATTGGACCCCATCGTCTTCATCTCCCTCCTGATAATAGGCATAGGGATCTTCCGACGCTTCATCTCCAGCCTCTGATTAAGTTTGTGTATAGCAAGGGTGAGTACCAACTGTACTCAACAAGTCACCACAGCAACAATGCACATGACAGGGATATTTGAAGGATTGTTATGGTTCTTTTGCGTAAAGCCAGTTTTATAACGCTTTTCACAACCCTAAGACCTAGCATAGACTGATCAAGTTTTAATACCAGAGTTCATATTTAGACAATGACGGTTCTGTCCACCATCCATTGTGATCCCAAGGATGGCTTCCCGCCATTGAGTCGTCATGGTTTTCTGAGGACGTCCACATTCCCTACTCTCAGGAAGTGGCTCCATCAGCACAAAAATCATCATGCAATAACCCATCCCTCACAAGTTAAAAATTTAGAGTCTAGCCAAGTGTAATACACGTCCCGGTGCTCAATAACCGCGAGCACGGCTATTCGAATAGATTTGGTTCACTCACACTGCAGTGGATGTACACTTTACCCGCACTCCGCGACTGCCCAACATATGAGCCTCGTCCCAACACATGCGACGCGTCACGGCAAAGCTTTTCGATAACCTCGCATTGGCAGTACCCGCTCCATGAACTTTACATCCTCATGCACTCTAGGCGTACACTGTTTCTAGCAGTGAGAGGAGTTCTGGCGCTCCCGGGAAGGGAAAAACACACACATTCCTACGTTGCTTCTTGTCATTGAACCCAGTCCATCATGATTGTTCTCTTATGGGTATCCTCATGTAGTATTGCCAAGCCAGCCGCTGACCATCCGGAACGGGCATCCGCCATCTACCTGGCCATCCGAACCGGGTATCCGCCAGCAGACTGCTTGCCGCATCGTACACCTAAAGGAAGACCACTACGCATGGATACTGCCTCCGCTCAGCTACCTACTCCGCTAGGTCTATACCCATACGAGAAGTGCGGTTGTACGGGGGTCGTTTCATGCTTAACTTCATGGCTCGGTCCTTAATTGACCGGGGACGGTACTAGCCTTTTCCGGACACCACCCAAATCCTCCGTCCGCCCCAGTCGAAAAACATTTGTTTAATTTTATTTCTCATTTCACAAATCATGTCATCAACATCATGGCACTGTGGCGCTCATGTCTCCACATGCCGTATCTCAATTACCTTCCCAAAGGTAATTGCCCACGCATACAGCATTTGATAAATATGAGTATGCACAATTCTAGAATAGCATTGCTAAGCAATTGTCATAATTGACTAGGGACTTATACGTAAACATGATTACGAAGGAAATAAGGGTAACAATAATCAAGGCATGGCATAATCGCAAATGGGATCTTCTTTATTGCATGCAATTTTATTTGTAAACAAAATAATTTCGCAATTGGGATCAATATGTTCAAGGGATAGTGATGACTTGCCTTGCTCAAGGTCTTGCGGGTCTTGGCCTTCACTCGGATCTGCAACTCCCTCGGGCTCTATAGTTACGTGCGAAAATTGATTTGAATTCGGTTAGAATTCAAATAAAAATCCAAATAAATCCAAATAGAAGTCGAATGCGAAAATCGACTCTTTTTATTAACTTTACTATTCGCAAACTAGGGCCAACCCAACTTCGATTTATATATATATCTTAAATTATTTTTACGGTATAAATATCTTGTGATCGTAAGTTTTTAATTTAATCGACCCGAGCATTGCATACAAATAATAGGTTAGAAATTTATATCGCGAGCTAATTATCGGATGGAATCCAAAAATTATTTTATAATGTTACACGATTTAATTTAGTCTATGCCTAAGCGATTAAATATAATACACGGCTAAAATCTTTATTAATTAAATCCGAACTCCTACCGTGAATCTATTACTTATAGAAATTACTTCCAAATAGTCTATAAAAATTTATAAGAATTCATCTAATTGTTTTTAGTCATTAATTTATATCTTAATTACCACCGCGAATCAATTTCTTATAGAAATCACCAAGAACAATCTACATTCTATATTAAATTTTGCAATCCTACGGTTATAATTAATCTATAATTAAATTCTAATTTATTTTAAATTTTCTAAACCCCCTAATTTATTTATTTTCCTTTTCTTTCTTTTTCCTTTTTCTTCTCTCCCTCTCTCTTTCTTTTCTTCTCTCTCTCTCTCCCTTTTTCTTTTTCTTCTTTTTCCCTCTCCCTCTTTCTTTTTCTCTCCTCTCTCTCTCTCTTCCTTTTTCTTCTCTCTCTCTCTCTCTCTCTCTCTCTCGGCTCCTTCCTCACCCTTTCTTTCTTCTTTTCTCTTTTCTCTCCTCTCTCTCGGCTCGGCCCCGTTCTCCCTTCCTCTCTCTCACTCGGCGCTCTCTCTCCCGCTCTACCCGAGGCGACGGCGACGGCGCAAGGGGGAAGGGCAGCGGCTCACCACGGTGGCGGCGGCGACGACGGCGGCTGTGACCAAGGCGGCGATGCACGGCGGGGCTGCTCGAGGCGACGGCGCGGCGGCTCGAGGCTACGGCGCGGCGGCTTCGATGGTGGCGACGCGGCGACACGACGACGGCGCGGTGGAGAAGGAGGAGAGGGGATGGAGATGGATGGGGATGGGTGTGGAGTGGAGGAGAAGGGGAGGCCGGCTTTATAGGCACGGGGGAGGGAGGAGAGGAGAGGGACGGCGGCGGTTTTAATGGCGACGTGAGGCGATGCGGCTGCGCGGGGCGCGAGGCGACGGGGGAGCGGGCGTGCGGCGCGGCGGCATGGGGGAAAAAGCGGGGCGACGTGCGGGACGCGCGGCGATGTGGCGGCATAGGGGAGGGGACAAGGCGACGTGCGGGCGGGCGCGCGGCGGCGCGGCGGAAGAAAAGGGGGAAAAGGACAGAGCGACGTGCGGGGCGGCGACGGCTCGGGATCTGAGATGGGGCGACGTGCGCTGCGCGGCGACGGGACAGGGAGGCCGAGCGGGGCACGAGGGGAGGCAGCGCAGCGCGGCGCGCGGGACGGGCGGCGGTGCGGAGCTCGGGATGACGACGACGCGTGCGGCGCGGGCTCGAGGCGACAGCAGCCCGCGCGGCGTGGCTTGAGATGACGGCGATGCGACGGCAGTGATGATGGCGATGGGATGGAACGGGGAGGCGGAGCGACGCGGGGTGACGACGACGCGTGCGGCGCGGCGATGGGACGGGGAGGTCGAACGGGCTCGGGGCGACGACTATGCGTGCGCGGCGGCGACGATGGCGCGGCGATGGGATGGGAGGCGAAGCGGCACGGCGCGCGGGGCTCGAGGGCAGGGCGCGGGGCAGAGGATCACGACGCGCGCGGCGGCGACGATGGCGCGACGGCACGGTGGCGGCGATGCGACGGCGATGGCGACCGTGGTGATGGCGACGTTGGCGCGGCAGCCTAGGGGAGGCAGAGCGGCATGGGGCGACGTCGCGTGCGCGGCGGCGACGAGGGCGCGCGGCGCGCGGGGAAGAGGAGGGGGCCGGGTTAAGGAACCCCGTCGAACACTTGGCGGGCAATGAACAGTGCCATTTCCCAATTTTCCCGATTTCAGCCCATTTTCCATTTAATTTTAATTTTGAAATTTCTAAATGTTGTAATATTGATTTTTATTCATTATGTGTGTTATTCCAATTAATGAATTCACCCTAGATAAGTTTTGCTCAAATTTCATTTATTTATTTGAATTTTTAATTAGTGTTAATTCTTATTCCATTTGCGTTTAAATTAAATTGTTATAAATATGTTCGCAATAATATTTTATTTATTTCTATCCACACTTAATCTTTATTTTAAATCATATATAGCTTGCCAATTTAATTTTAGGATTATAAGTAGTTAATTATTTCCCACACTCGATTAGTGAACATCAACATCGAATCAAATAGAATAAGCGAATAAAATCGGCATGATGCAATTTATTTGAAAAGTTTTTGAAAATCCGTATTTTTAGAGTTTCGTTTTTATTGGTCGAATTTTCAGGGTGTTACACATGGGCTCCTCAAGAATATGAAACAGGGTAAAGCCGCTGGTTTCACAGAGGATGAACACGGAACCCTATGGAATGGAAATCGGGTATGCGTTCCAGACGTCAGAGAACTTAAACAGTTGATACTTCAGGAAGCCCATGAAAGCCCCTATTCCATCCATCCTGGCAGCACGAAGATGTACTTGGACTTGAAAGAGAAATACTGGTGGGTTAGTATGAAACGGGAAATTGCAGAGTTCGTGGCTCTTTGTGATGTGTGCCAGCGCGTCAAAGCAGAGCACCAACGACCAGCCGGACTCCTCCAACCCTTACAAGTACCAGAATGGAAATGGGATGAAATTGGGATGGATTTCATCACCGGACTTCCAAAAACCCAAGGCGGATATGATTCTATATGGGTAGTCGTGGATCGACTAACCAAGGTGGCCCGGTTCATTCCAGTCAAGACCACCTATGGAGGGAACAAACTAGCTGAACTCTACTTCGCTAGAATCGTAAGTTTGCATGGCGTCCCCAAGAAAATTGTATCTGATCGGGGAAGCCAGTTCACCTCTCACTTCTGGAAGAAACTCCAAGAAGAGTTGGGAACCCGATTAAATTTCAGCACCGCGTATCACCCGCAGACAGATGGGCAGACCGAGCGTCTGAACCAGATCCTCGAAGATATGCTTCGCGCATGTGTCCTAGATTTTGGGAAGACATGGGATAAGAGTCTCCCTTACGCCGAGTTCTCCTACAATAACAGCTACCAAGCCAGCATACAGATGGCCCCATACGAAGCGTTGTATGGCCGCAAATGCAGGACACCACTATTGTGGGACCAAGTTGGGGAAAGCCAAGTATTTGGGACCGATATCCTGAGAGAAGCGGAAGCTAAAGTCAGGATCATTCGGGAAAACCTAAAGGTGGCACAGTCTCGGCAGAAGAGTTATGCAGACAACCGACGTCGTGATCTGGAATTCGCAGTGGATGACTTTGTGTATCTCCGGGTAACGCCGTTGCGGGGTGTACACAGGTTCCAGACAAAAGGGAAGCTCGCACCACGGTTCGTGGGTCCTTTCCGCATCATTGCTCGGCGCGGAGAAGTTGCTTACCAGCTGGAATTGCCCGCCTCATTGGGCAACGTGCATGATGTGTTCCATGTGTCGCAACTCAAGAAATGTCTTCGAGTGCCGTCCGAGCAGGCCGATTCAGAGCAAATTGAAGTTCGCGAAGACTTGACCTACGTAGAGAAGCCAGTGAAGATTCTGGACACTATGGAGCGCAGGACCAGGAACCGGGTGATCCGTTTTTGCAAGGTCCAATGGAGCAACCACACCGAGGAAGAAGCTACTTGGGAACGTGAAGACGAGCTGAAGGCCGCCCATCCTGACCTCTTCGCCAGTTCTTCCGAATCTCGGGGTCGAGATTCCGTTTAAGGGGGGTAGGTTTGTCACGTCCCAAAATGACCCTAAAATACATCCTTTAAATTGTGCTTAGAATAATTAAAAATCTCTGTGAAGCCTCCAACAATTAAAATGCGCCAAGTTAAAAGTCAAATAAGGCTTGGAGGATTTTTGTATATTTCCTAAAAGCCTAAAATGTGTAAATAAATTTTAGTGGAATTTTCAGAGCACAAATAATAATTATTAAGAAATAAACAAAGTTGAAAAGGTTTTATAAAAAGAAAAACCTTAAAAATCTCTCCCCCTCCTCTAATGGGCCGGCCCGGCCCATCTCCCTCTCTCTCTCCTCTCCCCGCGGCCCACTCGGCCTCCTCACCGCGCGCGCGCCGCTGACGGGCGGGCCCGCCCGCCACCCTCGCTGACGGGTGGGGCCCACCCGTCATCCCCTTCCTCCCGCCGCCCCCGTCGCCTCGCCCGCGCCAGCGCCGCCGCCGCCGCGAATCCCGCCGCCTCCCGTCGTCCCCGCGCGCAATAAAGAGGGGGAAATCACTCCCCGTGATTCCCTCCCCCGTTTCCTCCACTTTCCCCTCTCCCTCTCGCATTCAATCGGCCGAATCCGCCCCGCTAATCTCGCCGGCGACTTCAATGGCGGCCGGATCTCCCGCGGCCGTTTCCTCCTCTCTCGGCCGCTTTTTCCCCTTCCCGACCGCATATAAACCCTCCCCGAGCTCTTCTCCGTCGTTTCCGCCACCCGCCGCTCACTCTCCCCGTCGGATTCGAGCTCGCGCCGTCGATCTCTATCTCCGCCGTCGCCGCCGAGCTCCGGTCCGCCGCCGTCGTCGTCCCGGACCATCTCCCACCTCGGCGCCGCCCCCTTCGGCTTCGCCGCGTCCTCGCCGACCTCGTCCACCCCTCCGTTCCGCTCGCCGACCGCCGTAGCCCCGTCGTCCTCGTCGATCCGAGCCGCGCCGCCGCTTTCATCCGCATCGGTCGCCGTTTCCGCCGTCGCCGACGACCCGGGGTGAGCCGAGGACCGCCGCATCCTTTCCCCCGTCCCTCTCTCTCCCTCGGCCGCCGCTCCACCGTGCCTATGGTCGCCGCCGGCGACCATAGGGGCGCGGGCGCGCCGCCTCCCGCCGGTCGCGCCGGTGTGGCCGCCCTCGGGCGCGCCCTAGCGGCTGCCGTGTGGGGCCCGGCCGTCAGCCGCCCGCGCCTTTGGGAGCGGCTGACGCGTGGGGCCCACGGCGCCGGCCGGTGTGAGCCGGGTGCACCCGGTCCACCGTGGACCGTGAGGCTGCCGCGTGGGCCCCACTCCCGTGGACCCGGTCCGCGCACCCCCTCCCTCGGCTGACGCAATAAATCCGATTTTTTAATTAAAATTTAAATGAAGAAATTCGCAAATATTCACATTAAGAGCATATAAACTTCAAATGGCTATAACTTGGCCATTTGAACTCGGAATTGGACCGTTCAAGTCTCTAATTTTTCCTTAAGAAGTCAAGAACCCATTTTTGTGCTTTGTTACTGCTTGTTATATGGAGTTTATTAGAGTAAAAGCCATTTTTTCTTTTCCGTTGGTCGTGTAGACGCTGCAGCTTCGGAAGATCCGCTCTTCGTGGAAGTTGAAGAAGCTTGGGAAAGCGAGCAAGGCAAGTCACATCATTCTTCGAACATATTGTATCCCACTTTGTGAAATTAATTTGACTTAAATTATTGCATTATCGCTTTATTTAAATTCCCGCGTTATCACTGTTTTATTTAGCCATGCCTATTTACCTTTGTTATGACCTTATTATTATTGTTATTGTTATTACCTTGTTCACCCTAGAATAAACAAAACCCCAACTAGTGGGCACTCTATTTGTGGCTCCACTAGTAAGAATTTAGGTAGATGCTTCGCTGGTTAATTAGGCAACCTTAGGTGGTTTTATAACTCTAGACTTGGGAATATTCATATCACTTGGACACTTTGGAATGGTTGGACTATTGTGGAATTGGATGCACACCTCCCCCCTCTATTCAAAACCCCCAAAATGGTTTTAGGCTGGGCTCGGGGTGCATGGTTTTGCTAGTCGCACCTCGGCCATATAAGGACCGGTCTTCGGGCCTCTGTTGCAAAGCACTACCGTACTTCCACATGTCTAATGGGTAAGGCTTAGTTTGTGGCTCAGTCTGGTTATAAACAAAAGTACACGGATGGAGATGGACGAAGTCGGGGATCGATGGACATCTCCAGGGCAAATGAAGGCTACACGAGCTGCGGCTCGGTAGTCGAGATGTCATGGCACAGGGCCGGTGTCCTGCTGCTAGGGGCTCAATCTTGCCTGCCTGTCCCGGTTGTTCCGGCCGTAGGTGAGTTGGGTCGGTACTCTTGTCTATGGCTAGGATGGGTTGGGAACTATGTCATGTCTTCCGTCTGTGTACCGTGGTGGTATGTGGCACGTGGTGACGCGTGAGGAAGATGTGTCTTGTGGGTAAAGATGTACACCTCTGATCAGAGTATAATCTATTCGAATAGCCGCGCCCTCGGTTATGGGCAAGCCTAGCAATGTACCCAAGTTAGTGTTTTAATTCTTAAAACCTGCTTAACAACTAAAACATGGAATGGTTGGCCTGGGTTGGCTTGGGACGAGCTGGGACCCAGGGTCGGGTTACCAGTTCGGTCTGAATCATCGTAGGCCTTGGGTTAAGGTAGGTTCGTGTGGGTTCACGGCCTTGTTTAATAATACTGTGTAGCTCTAGGATCGTGATTACAAAATAGCTTTGGGCAACTAAGTGACTTGTAAATGCTGTTTACTGCAAAACCTAACCCATATACTATAATTCCATTGTACTCCTTTGCATTTATGTTGCACTTGTGGATGTGTCTTGTTGAGTACGGTGGTTGTACTCAGTCTTGCTCAATTTTTTCCAACCCCAGAAGAGGAGCCCCTGGATGATGAAGGTTTTGGTGTCTAGCTCGTGCCTGCCGTCAAGCGCCTGTGGTCGTCGCCCTAGTCTTCTGCTGTTTCTCGTTGTTTTTGAGTGTGCTGGGCCGTCGCTGCCCATGTAATAATTAACTATTTACGCTTCCGCTTGTTAAACTCTGGATTGTATCAACTTTTGGTGTACCTTGCCTCCTGGGACAAGGATTAATGCACGCACGTAAGGAATACCTGTTGGGTTAATTCCGGTCGTGACACAGGTCGACTCCGAGACAGGGGGAACCGACGTCGAGCCAGACACCACTGATTCTTCAGAGGATGAGACCCCTGTTCCCCGCATCACCTTCCTCGGAGGCCCTCGCACCCTCAGCACTGCTCGCAAGAGCACACGACCTCCGGGCAAGAAGCCCAAGCCTGATTCAGAGGCCACTACTTCCGAGCCGTGGGGACTCAGGTTTGCCCGTGCCAGCGACCACCCTCTACCTGCCCCAGGATCCTGCGGATGGTTGGACGACTAGACCGGAGGATTAGTGCAGCTTCGATCTCGCTTCAGATGGCTTTTGGATTGTATGCAAGACACACCCCTACCCCTTACCTAGATTGACGAGTAGCTTGATGATTAGTCTGATGTATCTTTTGGATGAACCTTATTTGGACTGCGTATGTATGCAGTCGCTTGCATCATGATTTATGTACTATTTGTGGAACTCTGTGATGTTATTTATGATATTATTGCTGTTGTGTTGTAAATGAGTTTATTCCACCAGGCTTGCAAAACAAAGTTCACACCAAAACAACTCCCTTAATGGGATAAAACCCTAGGAGCCAGTTAGAAAATTAGGATACTTACTCCATCAACCTACACAGATGGCAAGCCGACGACGGACGTCAACCAGCAATGAAGAAACTACGACACCTGACCTAACCACCCTGGCCGGAGTTATGGCCACTCAAACCCAACTTCTGCAAGCCATTGCAAACAACCAAGGCAACCGCGGAGGATCGAGCTTTGGAGAATTCATGAGGACCAAGCCACCCACGTTCGCTACGGCCGACGAGCCTATGGAGGCAGAAGATTGGCTACGTATCATAGAGAAGAAACTAACCCTTGTCCGGGTACGCGAAGCCGACAAAGTGATCTTCGCAGTAAACCAACTGGAGGGACCCGCTGGTGATTGGTGGGATACCTACAAGGAAGCTCGGGAAGAGGATGCTGGAGAACCCACTTGGGAAGAGTTCACTGCAGCATTCCGCGAGAACTTCGTACCTGCTGCGGTAATGCGTATGAAGAAGAACGAGTTTAGAAGGCTGCGACAAGGGAACACAACGGTGCAGGAATATCTGAACCGATTCACTCAGTTGGCCCGCTATGCAGTAGGAGATCTTGTAGATGAAGAAGAAAAGATCGACAAGTTCATTGAAGGGCTGAATGATGAGTTGCGTGGACCTATGATTGGGCAAGACCATGAGAGCTTCCAGAGCCTGATCAACAAAGTTGTTAGGTTGGAAAATGATCAGAGGACTGTAGAACACAATCGCAAGAGGAGGCTTGCTATGAATCGCCCACCTCAGGGAGTGCCTCAGCGACTCAAGGGAGCCACTTCGTCTGGGTGGAAGCCCCCTATTGTGGCAACCAACCGCCCTGCTGCACCTAGCAATTTCAACAGGCCAGTTGCGATTCAGAACCGCACTCCTACACCAACTCTGGCTGCCCCTGGGGCCAGGAGGCATGTGGACTGCTTCAATTGTGGGGAGTATGGGCACTACGCCAACAACTGCCCTCATCCACGCAAAACTCCTGTCCGTACTGGCGCCAATGCCATCACTGTTCGGGGGACCACTACCCCTGCTGCCGGACGAGGCCTATTCAAGACTCCGCAAACTAACAGGACCGCTATAGGATTTGGGCGCGGACAAGTGAACCATGTCCGAGCTGAAGAGGCCCAGGAAGATCAGGGCGTACTAATGGGTATGTTCTCTATCAATTCTACCCCGGTTAAAGTCCTTTTCGATTCTGGTGCATCGCATTCATTCATATCTTTGAAGGCTAGTCAAAAGCACAACTTAACGCTAGTGAGACTTAGACAACCTATGATAGTACACTCACCTGGGGGCGAGATAACTGTGAGTCATGCTTGCATAGATGTACCTGTCCATCTTAGGGATGTGGTGTTTCCCTCCAACCTTATGGTTTTGATACCCCAGACCCTGGATGTCATATTGGGAATGGATTGGTTAACAAAGAACAGAGGGGTAATCGACTGCAGGCGTAGGGAAGTTACCCTGACCACACCTTGGGGGTCGGACATGAGAGCAACTATGGATCAAGATCCTAGACTAACCGAACGTGCCGGAGGCATATTTACCATGCTACCCCTGAAAGGAATGCCTATAGTGCAACGATTTTCCGATGTGTTTCCAGAAGATTTACCTGGGATGCCACCAGATCGTGATATAGAGTTCATTATTGATCTGATACCCGGAACTGCTCCCATATCCAAGAGACCTTATCGGATGCCAGTCAATGAGTTAGAGGAACTTAAAAAGCAAATCAGAGAGTTGCAAGAAAAGGGATTTGTACGCCCCAGTTCGTCACCATGGGGAGCCCCAGTGCTATTCGTCAAGAAGAAAGATGGTACCATGAGGATGTGTGTAGACTACCGTTCACTGAACGAAGTAACTATCAAGAACAAGTATCCACTACCACGGATCGATGATCTTTTTGATCAACTCAAAGGAGCTAAGGTGTTCTCTAAGATTGATCTTCGATCAGGATACCACCAGTTGAAAATTAGGACCGGGGATATACCCAAAACCGCGTTCTCAACACGCTATGGATTGTACGAGTTCACTGTAATGTCGTTTGGTTTAACCAACGCCCCAGCATACTTTATGAATCTCATGAACAAGGTGTTCATGGATTACGTGGACAAATTCGTGGTAGTATTCATCGATGATATATTAATCTACTCCAAAGACGAAGAAGAACATGCTGAGCACTTGCGTTTGGTACTCGAGAAACTTCGGAAACATAAATTATATGCAAAATTTAGCAAGTGTGAGTTCTGGTTGAAGGAAGTCGCTTTTCTAGGCCACGTGATCTCAGCCGGCGGAGTAGCAGTGGACCCTGCTAAAGTGGAGGCCGTTACGGGATGGAAGGCACCCAAGTCTGTGACTGAAATTCGGAGTTTTCTAGGCTTGGCCGGATACTACCGGAGGTTCATTGAAGGATTCTCTAAGATAGCCCGGCCAATGACACAACTACTCAAGAAGGAAAAGAAGTTTGCATGGTCAGAACAGTGTCAGAAGAGCTTTGAGCAGCTCAAGGAAAAGCTGACCTCGGCGCCTATTTTAGTTCTTCCTGACATCAGGAAAGACTTTGTTATATATTGTGATACATCGAGGCAAGGACTAGGAGGAGTACTAATGCAGGACGGAAAGGTTGTGGCCTATGCGTCGCGACAATTGCGACCACATGAAGAAAACTACCCTACCCATGACCTAGAACTTGCAGCTGTGGTTCATGCGCTGAAGATTTGGCGACATTATCTGATAGGAAACCATTGCGATATCTACACTGACCACAAGAGTCTGAAGTATATCTTCACCCAGTCAGACCTCAACTTGAGGCAAAGACGATGGTTGGAATTAATCAAGGATTATGACTTGGAGGTTCACTATCACCCTGGCAAGGCAAACGTTGTGGCTGACGCGTTGAGTCGGAAGAGTCATTGCAATCATCTTAGGGCGGAAGGAATGGCTCCTGAGCTTAAGGAGGAAATGGCCCAACTAAACCTACATATAGTACCTCATGGACAGATAAACACCTTGGACATTCAACCTCTTTTGAGGACCCAAATTGAAGAAGCCCAGAAGGATAACAAGGAAATCCGAGAGGTGAAGGAACGTCTAGCTGCAGGGTTTGCAAAAGAATTTTCAACCGACGAGAAGGATGTCCTGTGGTATAAAAAAAGGATTTATGTACCCGAACAGGGTGGACTGAGAGGATTAATCCTAAAAGAAGCTCACGAATCGGCATATTCATTGCACCCCGGAAGTACCAAAATGTACCAAGATCTGAAGGAAGGATACTGGTGGCCCAACATGAAGAGAAATGTGGCAGAGTACGTAGCGCTCTGTGACGTTTGTCAGAAGGTGAAGGCTGAGCACCAGAGACCGGCAGGTTTGCTGCAACCCCTTAGAATTCCCGAATGGAAATGGGATGAGATAGGTATGGATTTTATTGTTGGATTGCCCAAGACTGCAACAGGATATGATTCCATCTGGGTGATTGTGGATCGACTCACCAAGACGGCGAGATTCATCCCCGTTAAGACGAATTATAGCAGTACCAAGCTAGCCGAGTTATACATGACCAGGATAGTGTGTCTTCATGGTGTACCTAAGAGAATTATATCTGATCGAGGCACACAGTTTACCTCGCATTTTTGGGAGAAAGTACATGAAGCTCTAGGAAGTTACCTTGCGTTCAGCACAGCTTATCACCCACAAACAGATGGCCAGACAGAGCGAACCAACCAGGTTCTGGAGGACATGTTGAGAGCTTGTGCATTGGATTTTAGCAAAGACTGGGAGAGATGTTTACCCTACGCCGAATTCTCCTATAACAACAGCTTTCAAGCAAGCCTAAAAATGTCCCCCAATGAGGCATTGTTTGGTCGACGATGTCGAACCCCGCTAATGTGGTCCGAGACAGGAGAACGGGCGGTATTTGGACCTGACATTATCAAAGAGGCCGAAGAAAAGGTTCGTCTGATTCGAGACCGTTTAAAAGTGGCACAATCACGGCAGAAGAGTTACGCGGACACCCGAAGAAGAAACCTAGAGTTTAAGGAAGGAGATTACGTTTATCTAAAGGTTTCACCAATGAGGGGAACGAAAAGGTTTAAGGTTAAAGGAAAACTAGCGCCAAGATATGTGGGACCTTTTCAAATCATCGCTAGACGAGGAGAAGTTGCCTACCAGTTACAGCTACCCGAAAATATCGCCGATGTACACCCAGTCTTCCATGTGTCTCAATTAAAGAAATGCTTACGAGTGCCGGAAGAACAAGCTCCGCTGGAAGAGATTCACATTAGCAATGATCTCACGTATCCAGAACACCCGATCCGGATATTGGATGAAGCAGAAAAGAGGACTAGGACCAAAGCGTGGCATATGTACAAGGTACAATGGAGTAATCACACTGAGGATGAAGCCACTTGGGAAAGCGAAGAGTTCTTGAAGACGGAATACCCACATCTATTCGAAAACCGGTAAGAAATCTCGGGACGAGATTTATTTAAGGGGGGTAGGTTTGTAACACCCTGAAAATTTGACTAATAAAAACAAAACCCTAAAAATACGGACCTTCAAAAACTTTTAAATTAATTGCATCATGCCGATCTTCTTCGCCTATTTTATTTGGATTAATTTCGAAGTTCATTAATCGTGAGTAAAGAATAATTAATTAGGAATAAACACTAGAAGTAAATTGGTAAAATAAATATAATTTAAAATAAAGGTTAAGTATGGATAGAGGTAAATAAAATATTGTCGCGATCATATTTGAATCAATTAAATTTAAAAACGCAATGGAATAAGAATTAACACTAACTAAAAATTCAAATAAATTATATAAATAAAATATGAGTAAAATTAATCTAGGGTGAATTCATTAGTTGGAACAACACACATAATGAATAAAATTCATTTTTACAAGATTTAGAAATTGTGGAATCAAATTTAAATGGAAAATAGGCTAAAATCGGGATAATAGGAAAAGGTCACTGTTCATTGCCCGCAAGGTGCTCGACGTGGTCCCCTAACGCAGCCCCCCTCCTCTGCCTCGCGCCCCGCGCGCCGCGCGCCGAGTCCCGCGCCGCCCCGAGCCCGCACCGCGCGCCATCGCCGCCTGCCGCCGCGCGCCGTCACCCCACGCCGCGTGCCACCGCCATCGCCGTCACGCCGTCATCGACGTCGCCCCGCGCCGCTCCGCCTCCCCGTCCCGTCGCCGTCGCCATCATCGCGCCGCGCACCGCCGCTGCCGCGCCGCGCGAGCCGCTGTCGCCTCGAGCCTCGTGCTGCCGTCGTGTCGCCCGTCATGTCGCCGCACGCCGTCCCCTCACCCCTCGCGCCCCGTGTCGCCGCGCCGCGCGCGTCGCCGCCGTCTTGAGCCCGCACCGCGCGCCCGTTCCGTCGCCGCGCCGAGCGCCTCGCCGTTGTCTCGAGCCCCGCACCGTCGCCCGTCACGTCGTCACGTCGGCACGTCGCCCGCCCCGCACGTCGCTCTGCCTCCCCTATGCCGCCGCGCCGCGCGTCCGTCCCGTCGCGTCGCCCGTCTCGAACCCCGCACCGCCGCACGTCGCTCTGCCCCCCCTTCCCCTATGCCGCCGCACCGCGCGCCCGTCCCGCGCGCCGCACGTCGCTTTGCCCCCCCATGCCGCCGCGCCGCACGCCCGTCCCTTCGTCGCCTCGCGCCCCGCGCAGCCACGTCGCCGCACGTCGCCATTAAGTCGCCGCCGCCCCTCTCCTTTTCTCCCTCTCCCGCGCCCTATAAAGCCCGAACCCCCTCTCTTCTCCACCCCACACCCATCCCCCATCTTTCCCCTCTTCTTCCCCTCTCCACGCGCCGCCGTCGTCGTGCCGCCGCGCCGCCGCCATCGAAGCCGCCGCGCCGTAGCCTCGAAGCCGCCGCGCCGTCGCCGCGAAGCCGCCGCGCCGTGCGTCACCGCCTTGCACCGCCGTCGCCGCCGCCGCTGTCGGTAAGCCGCCGCCTTCCCCCTCGCGTCCGCTGCCGCCGCCGCCCGGGAGGGCAAGAAGCCGAGAGAGAGAGGGGAGCCGAGGGAGAAGAAGAAGAAAGAAAGAAGGAGAGAGGCCGGGAGGAAGAGAGAGAGAAGGAAACAGAAAGAGAGAGGAGAGAAAAAGAAAAAGAAAAAAAAAAAAGAAAAAGATAAGGAGAAAGAAAAGAAAATAGAAAAAGAGAAAGGAAGAGAAAATAGAAAAAAATAAATAAATAGAAATTTGGGAGAGATTAGGAGGTTTAGAAAATTTGAAATAAATTAGAATTTAATTATAGATTAATTATAATCGTAGAATTACAAAAATTAATATAAAATATAGATTATTCTTATAAGAAATTCTTATAAGAAAATTTCTATAAGAAATCAATTCGCGGTAGTAATTTAGATGTAATTAATGACTAAAAGCAATTTGATGAACTCTTATAGATTATTATAGCTTATTTGTGGGTAATCTCTATAAGTAATTAGTTTACGGTGGGAATTCGGATTTAATCACTAGGAATTTTAGCCATGTATTATATTTAATCGTTTAGTCATAGACTAAATTAAATCGTATAATATTATAAGATAATTTTTGGATTCCATCCGATATTTAGCTCGCGATATAAATTACTAACCTATTATATGGATACAATGCTCGGGTAGATTAAATTAAAAACCTATGATAACAAAACATTTACATCCGCAAAAATAATTAGGTTGTATAAAACGAAATTGGGTTTGCCCTAGTTCGCGAGTGGTAAAGTTAATATAAAAAGAATCGACGTTCGCATTCGACTTCTATTTGGATTTATTGGATTTTTATTTGAATTCTAACCGAATTCAAATCAATTTTCGCACGTAACTATAGAGCCCGAGGGAGTTGCGGATCCAAGTGAAGGCCAAGACCCGCAAGACTCTGAGCAAGGCAAGTCATCACTATTCCTTGAACATGTTGATCCCAATTGCGAAATTATTTTGTTTACAAATAAAAATTGCATGCAATGATGAACATCCTACTTGCGATTATGCCATGCCTTGATTATTGTTTACCCTTAAATCTTTGTAACCATGATTACGTATGAGTCCCTAGTCAATTATGACAATTGCTTAGAAATGCTATTCTAGAATCCTGCATACTCATATTTATCAAATGCTATATGCTTGGGCAATTACCTTTGGGGAGGTAATTGAGATACGGCATGTGGAGACATGAGCGCCACATTGCCATGATGTTGATGACATGATTTGTGAAAGGAGAAATAAAGTTAAACAAATGTTTTCGACTGGGGCGGACGGAGGATTTGGGTGGTATCCGGAAAAGGCTAGTACCGTCCCCGGTCAATTAAGGACCGAGCCATGAAGTTAAGCATGAAACGACCCCCGTACAACCGCACTTCTCGTATGGGTATAGACCTAGCGGAATAGATAGCTGAGCGGAGGCAGTATCCATGCATAGTGGTTTCTTGATGTGTGAGGCAGGGGCTCTACGGTGGGGTAGCCATTGGTAGAACCGCGAGGCGGGTGTCTACAGTGGTGTCGCCATCGGTAGGACTGCCATGTGAGAATTTAAACATAATTAACTTAACGCATGTGTGAGTCTTTCCTTCCCGGGTGCGCCAGAACTCCTCACACTGCTAGAAACCGTGTACGCCTAGAGTGTATGAGGATGTGAAGTTCATGGAGCGGGTACTGCCAATGCGAGGTTATCGAAAAGCTTTGCCGTGACGCGTCTCATGTGTTGGGACGAGGCTCATATGTTGGGCAGTTGCGGAGTGCGGGTAAAGTGTACATCCACTGCAGTGTGAGTAAACCAAAACTATTCGAATAGCCGTGCTCGCGGTTATTGAGCACCGGGACATGTATTACACTTGGCTAGACTCTAAATTCTTAACTTGTGTGGGATGGGATATTGCATGATGATTTCTATGCTGATGGAGCCACTTCCTGAGATGAGGGAATGTGGACGTCCTCAGAAAACCATGACGACTCAATGGCGGGAAGCTATCCTTGGGATCACAATGGATGGTGGACAGAACCGTCATTGCTTAATATGAACACTGGTATTAAAACTTGATCAGTCTATGCTAGGTCATAGGGTTGTGAAAAGAATTATAAATCTTGTTTTGCGCAAAAGAACCATAACCATCCTTCAAATACCCCTGTCATGTACATTGTTGCTGTGGTGACTTGTTGAGTACGGTTGGTACTCACCCTTGCAATATACAAACTTAATCAGAGGCTGGAGATGAAGCGTCGGAAGATCCCTATGCCTATTATCAGGAGGGTGATGAAGACGATGGTGCCCAGTAGGTCTTAGATACGGTCGTTGCCTGTGGCAATGGCGTGCCGCTGCCTTAATTCCGCTGCCTTACCTATCTCTGTTTTTGGAATGTAATCCGGACCGTTCGGTCCGATGTTTTAAGACAATGCCTGCGGGCTTATGATGTAATAACTCGTCCTAAACATTCGTGTATGTGTACTCGGTATTTCAGCTATGAATTCGTGTGTACCAGACTACTTAATCCAGGGAAATGGTACTGTTTACACGATTGATTCCTGTTATAAAAAACGGGGGTCTACAGTTTTGCTGCACCAACCAACGATCCCCCCAATTTGAAGTTTTGAAGTAGTACGTATTTGGTCACGACTCATGATCCATGTGGGCTTAAGGCTTCGTTCTTTTTTAGCTCTTTAACACGTTTCTAAAATTGCTAATTAGTGTGTTTCATCTAAAAGTTTTTATATAGAAGTTTCTTTAACATATTAAATAAATCTAATTTTTAAATTTACAGTAATTAATACCTAATTAATTCTACGCTAATTGCTTGTCTTGTTTGACGTGCACCAAAACATCGCACGAACTCCGCATAAGTCGGGCCAAGTATGTGATCTTAACTTGAGGTTCACTTCCTCATTTATCGCTCACGCTTCCCAAACTACGATATATCTTTTTGCAAAAGTTTTCTATCGAAAAGTTACGGTAAAAATTATATTAATTTATTTTTTAAGTTTTTAAGCTAATATAACCATACCTTAATCTGTTGCCTATCTTATAGAGGGGAGAGATTCCTAACCCCTAAAAAAAACACATCCTAATGAATTACTCCCTCCGTCTATTTTTGATAGGCATATCTCAAAATCCGAAAAATTTACTCTTCATGAACATATTTCAATCCAATCATCTATCATCTTAATGACTTTCTCAGATTTAATGTGTGAATCTCCATTCTTACGTACAAGATTGGCTATATGGGCATCGAGAAATGTAAATATCAATGAATCGCTTGTTTACGAGTAATACCTGTACTCCCTCCGTCCCTGAATATAAGCATTTTTAGAGTTGGACACGATTATTAAGAAAGTAGGTAGAAGTGAATGGTGGAGGGTTGTGATTGGTTGAGTAGTGGAGGTAGGTGGGAAAAGTGAATGGTGATGAGTTGTGATTGGTTGGGAAGAAAATGTTGGTGGAGAAGTTGTATATTTTGGGATAAATTTTAAAAGCTAAAAGTTGTTATATTTTGGACGGAGGGAGTAGCATGTTTAGATGGATGATATGTAGAAATACTTATATCATTGTGTCAAAATAAAATATTACTATCAAAAATAGATGAAGGGAGTAGTAGGGTAGAAGGGTAGCCCTACCCACTTGATTCAAGAAGGCTGGCCCCAGGCCATCCAACCTTGAACTTGACCAGGCCCGATTGGGATGTCATGGCCCACGGTGGGGGAAAAAAGTTTGATCAGCTTTTGCATACTTCGAAATTATTATTTTTTATTTTTTGTCTATTGTTTGGGACTAGTTCAAACTAACAAGCGGTAGAGCGAGAAACAACTTTCCTTCAAAATTAAATTATTTTTATGTTGAAAGAAAAACTACAGATCAATCCTTTAGCTGCACAAGTGCACATCCCAGGGCGGTCGAGGCATAGAGCTCACTGAGAATGGACGTTTCACAGGCCATCCCAAAATCTTTAAGAGTACTTCCTTCATTTCATATTATAAGTCATTTTAATTTTTTTATCAAACTTCTTTTAAATTTAATTAAGTTTATAGAAAAGTATAACAATATTTTCAACACAGTTTGATCAAACCTGACAAAGTTTGATTAGAAAAAAAATATGATGGACTATCTAAGAAATTAAGAAGCACAGGCAGGCAACAGGGGCGGAGATAAGGATGGGCACCTTGGGTTTGGGCATAGGCTTGCCTCAAAATTCTACTGAAATCTTATCAAAATATACTAAAAAATTAAGTGTCTAGCATTAAATATACTGCAAATCTCTGGCTCTGCCCCTGACCGGCAAGATGTTCATCACCTTAATACCTCCCCCTCTTTTGGCTACTTTTCATACTCCTTTATTTAATTTAGGCTGTGTTTAGTTCACACTGAAATTGAAAGTTTGGTTGAAATTGAAACGATATGACGGAAAAGTTGAAAGTTTGTATGTGTAGAAAAGTTTTGATGTGATGGAAAAGTTGGAAGTTTGGAAAAAAAAACTTTGGAACTAAACACGGCCTTAATCAAATGGAGAAAAGTTGCTTTATTCTTTGGTTTCTTTTAGAGCAAGTTTAATAGTATAGCCAACTGCTAGCTCCAAATCTTCTATAGTCAACTTAAATAGCCAATTCATACAGTACTTACCTATAAATATATAGTACACAATCAATATTTGGTTCCACCTGTCATACACGCATGCGTCTTGGAGTCCGTATTGCAGTTGGCTACAAATCTGTAGCCCGCTGCTCTTATCTCTTCTTTTTTATCTTTTTAAAATATGTTTATAGCTGGTTTATAGTCTGCTATTGTATCTGCTCTTATATGCTGCTCCACTGTGCTTCACCTAATTAATTAAAGCTTGTTAATTATCATGCATAACCGCACAGATGGCTCCACTCTTTTCTCTACACTGGCACTAATACTTTGCCCTAAACAAGCAGCAATGATTAATACTGGCATTTGTGCTCCCAGTTGTAATTAATCATACAGATCAAAAGCCAGCTTAGGGTACTCTCCTCTCTGAATCAAAACTACTTCATGTTGAGCTGATTTGAGTTGTCCCAGGTATATACCTGCTCAAATACTCTAAAATAATGTATAATAATATGCTGATACAGCTAGCTAGCGAATCCATGTCTTGTGATTAGTACTAATGTTTTAAAGATACTAGTATCTTAATTTTCAAGCATCAGGCTACTTCATCCATATAAATTGAGCAAGATATCAACACGGCTAGCCATCGGTCGTCACTAAGCACAGGAGCATCCCGTTTCTTGCATGAATATCGAACTAATTCCTGTGAAATTCTGTCGTTTTAAACAGGCTTGTTATTTTCATGGCCAAGGAACAAGATCAGCTTATCAAGGTGTACATCAACAGAGAAAAGCTACCTAATAATACATTGTAAAAACACTTACATATAGTAATAATAAATTAATAATGCATCAAATTAATTTTCGTGTGATCGAATAATCTTAATGTTCATGCAGAGAGTTGAGCTGAAGGTGAGTGTCAACTGCTGCGACGGGTGCCGAAGCAAGGTGCTCAAAGCCCTCAACCTCAAAGGTATAAAATGGCATTAATCTTAATTGTCTTCTCGGCCATTGATCTTGGCTGCCATGGTTGATTCTTGAAGCTTTAATTGTGGGTGATGGCATGCATGCAGGCGTGCTGAGGACGGAGGTCCACCCTACGGCCGGCAGGGTGGTGGTCGTCGGCGACGTGGACGCCGGTCGCCTCGTCAAGAGGCTCGCCAAGGTCGGCAAGATCGCCGAGGTGATCGTCGTCGCGCAGCCGTGGCCGGAGGTGGAGAAGAGGAGGCACGACGTCGACAAGAACGGCGGCAAGAAGGAGGCGTCGCCGGACAACGGGAGGATGGGCGGCGAGAACGCCGGCGGCAACGTCGACAAGCGCGGCAAGAATGGAGGTGAAGGGAGCGGGGCTAGCTCTGCTCGAATCCATGGCGGCGGCGGCGGCGGCGTCTCCGAAGGCGACGACGACGTGAAGGCGGCCATGTGCTGCTACCACCGGGCGGAGCCGCCGGCCATGGCCGTGCCCGTGCTGCAGCCGCCGTACTATGCGGCGAACTGCGCAATGCCGCCGCCGCCGGCGTACGGTTTTGGTGGCTGCTACCACGGGATTCCTCCGCTGGCGTTGGCGCCGTGCAGCGGCCGTATTCCGGTGGTCCGGCCGCAGCCGACCCGGTTCGCCGACGAGGGCTGCTTGTACGGCGACGACGACACCGCCGGCTGCCACGTCATGTGAAGATGTCCAGTTTTGGTCTGGACGACGACACCGCTGGCTGCCACGTCATGTCCAGTATTCCGGTGCATCGAAATTTTTTCTTTAATCTTCTTTCTGGTTCTACTAATTTAATTTATTTAGCAAAAACTAAAAGTCTTTCTGTATACCATCGAAAAAGAGAAAAGGTAATTAGTACAATACAGGTCCAGCTCTAAATCTCTCAAATACTATGAAATTAATCATAATTTTTAGACTCGTTTTACAATATATCTTACCATCTTAATAACCTAGAGTGATTAAAACCTTTCAGAAGGTACTGAAACTACAAAGCATAGAAAGGAGCAACAGCTCAATAACCAAATCACTTCCAATAGAGGCATCAGTTTTCATTTGGTGATAACACAATAACTTGGAAGAAACAAACTTTCACATGCCACAGAAACAATGTGATGAACCATGTATTTTTACCAAATTGATCATACCAATAGTCCAATACTGGTAGGATAGAGAAATACAAAGATGTACATATGTGTAACTAGCTGTCTGATATTATTTGAAATAGCTTCAAGTTATGATCATAAGAACAGACAACTTTGTGATCTCACAAGACAGTTCCACTGGGAAATTGTTACATCAACCTTTACATATCACAGGAGATAAAATGACATTTTAAGATGAAGCAGCAGTAGCTTCAACAGGTGCAGGCTCAGCATCCCAGAACGAGGTCTTCTTGCCTGTCTTTGAAACGGTCTGAAGAACGGCATCTGGTGTGACATTTCCCTTGACAGTGACCTTCTGCTCCTTGATGTCTACGTCAAAGGACTCCACTCCTGAAGCAACCACAAGTCCCACTCAGATATTTAGATCGATGCGCTAAAATATTGCAGTGACACTTACAAGAATACATATGCAAGTATAAATAATCATTTGTGCTTCAATGATCTAATGCAGAATATTGGAAGTCATTAGTGCTGACTGCGGAGGTTGGGTATGAAAGATCAAGCAACTGCCTTGGACCAAAATGTACCAAAGATGAAGCACATGTAGTTTTTTTTTTTTTTTACCAACCATTCTTTCAATTTGATTGAAAATTAATTGAATTTATAAATAGCATGCAGGAGAGAACTTTGAAATTATATGTTTGCCCACTATACTCTATGGTTGTGGATAATTTCAAATAACAATCATTAACAACAGAGCTCAAAATTTTATTTACAATACCAGCAAAACCAGCAAAGACAACTATAAATTATCGTTTGAACACATAAGTTGTTGTCTAACTTGTTTGCTTCTGCATTCCAGGTACCATAATTTCCTTTTGTCTATGATCACTACTTATATATTATATATAAGGTGGGTGTGGTAATGACAGAAAGCTCCAGAATTGCCGATGTATTGAGTCCAAAATAGAATCAAAAGCAATGTTACAAAACAGTACCTTTATGCCTAGAAATCAGCTGCCGGTATCATTTGAAACTAGAAATTCCAGAACACACTCAATCAAAATTATACAGCTGAGGGAATTTATAAAGAGATACCAGTTGCAGAGATTAACCAGGATTGGTTCAGATTCAGCATTGGTAAGTTAAGTCCAATGTTGCATTGCACACATTAAATTGTAAAAGCTGCTCACAAAAAGAAAAAAAATTCTCAACAGACAAAAACGCTGAGGAAAGCTAAGCTAACCTTGCATCTTTCCCAGTACCCGCTTAACAGCTCCAACACAACCTTCACAGGACATCCCAACCCTGAGCACAACAGTCTGCACAACAGACAAAAAAAAGCAAGGGTCAGCTAAGTCCTTATTCCTCCTCAATCATATCTTCGCAATGAATAAACTATAAAGACACGCCAGATGGTACTCCGAATCTCAGAATCCATCATAATTCCCAATCAAGATTTACTGTAACCGAGAACAATTAAACGAATTTATGCTTCATTCTGGAAGGGAACTAGTAATAATCAGATGGGAACAATCATGCTCTATCATTGAACTCACAGACCATAACCAACAAGATGGCTCATTTAAGGTAGGGTACAACAACTATCCAATTGTCTCATTTAAGCAACCACGTCCTATTAGAGCAGGTATAATAGGGTACAGTCAGCAGGCGATAGTACTATTTATCTAAGATAAATCCTACATGGAAGAGTGAGAAAACATGAGAGAGAGAGTAGCCAGCCCTTAATCTATCGCCGGCTGCAGCCATAAAAAAACAGCATGACCAATAGTCATCCATGCATGCTGCAGCTGCAAGCTTTTTCCACCACTTGCACGCTTCCCAATGGCCTCAATTTGAGAGAATAGAGATTATGAGAGAATAATTTTTGCTGAGTTGGACTTTTTATAGCCTATTGCTGGCTATACTATTAAACCTGCTCTTACTGTACTCGTTTCAACAAGAACGTAGACAAATCAAAATCATCATGCAAGTTTCGACCCCACCATAAAGCTCTAAAACTTGTCCATCTGTTTGTGTTTGAACTACTGAAACTCTGGAAGGTAAACCGCCCTCCTAGCAAGATTTCACCCCAAAAAAATCATCCCCAAGTCATACCCTGGACCGCGAGCACGATCAGCCAAGCCAAGCCAAACCAAGCCAACCAACCCACGCGCAAGCAAGAAGAATCAAGCTGATCGATCCGCGCGCCGGCCAATCAGATCCCTAATTAACCCCACACGCAAGCTAAAAAAAAGAACACGCTTCTTCCCCCATATTCCAACAACTCGACGCGAAAAAAGAAAACAAGAATCCTCTCTTGGCCTCCCCATCTACCCCTATCGACCAATCTTCTCTCTCTCTCCTGTCTCCAGGACCGCAGGAAGGGACCCCCTCCCCCCCCCCTAACACCAAACGAATCCACAAGGAGTTCTGTCGCGGGGCCGTACCTCAGCCATGGCGGTCGACGCGGCGGCGAGGCGAGGCGGCGAGCGGTGGCGCGGGGGGGGGGGGGTGGGGGGACTCTGGTGGCGTCTCGTCTCCGGGCGGGTTGGGCGGGGGCTAAATAGGTAAACAGACGGAGGCAAGGCGGTGGCGTCGTTGAACGGGCGAGAGGAAGGTGAGAGGTGAGGTGACGACATGCTTTGATTTTTTTTTTTTTTTGCCTTTTTCTTTTCGAACGTGGGATGACCTGGTCTGCGCGTATGACATGTGGGGCCACGGGTGACGTGTGGTAGGTGAGGAGGAGGAGGAGGAGGGGGCTGGTTCTAGATTTTCCTTTTCTTTACTGTACGGTGCTGACTTGGCCGGTCAACGCGACGAACGGCTCCGGGGACGTCGTGATTCGTGCCGTCCGTCACCGCGTTGTCCCACGTCGTCCCGCTGCCCCGCTCCAAAATAGGATTGTTATCGAAATTTAAACTTTAAAACTTAATTTATAGCTAATTTTAATGGTTTTTAGTAGCTTTTTTAACATTGGTTTTTTAAGTCGATAAAGTAAATATGTAAAACTTTTATTTACAATTATTTACACTAATATATTGTTATGGCTAATAATCGGTTGTAGGGCAACCAATAATAACCCAAATGGTGAATAGTCTCCCAGGAAGAGTAGAAAGTCTTACTCCGTGCGTTTCTAATATATGCCGTGTTTAGTTTTAAATTTTTTCTTCAAACTTTCAACTTTTTCATTACATCAAAATTTTTCTACATATATAAACTTTCAACTTTTCCATCACATCGTTACAATTTCAATCAAACTTTCATTTTTGACGTGAACTAAACACGTCTATATTTAGATTCGTAGTTAAAATTTGATTGTACTCCATTTTGTAAGATGGAAACAACCATATTTTATCCCTTTGAATTCGTAGTACCCTTAAATATATTAAATTTCGTAGCTAGAATTTCGCCTGCCACTATTTTTCACCCCACCGCAATTTTGGACAGCTAGTAATTTTTAAGCTATCGACAAAATGCCAAGTTCAGCTAGTAATTTTTAAACCATCGACAAAATGCCAAAGTTTTTGAACGATAAAGCCAATGCCAGCATGTGAAAGTGAACGGAGGTAGTACTAACATATAAATGATTCCTTTTACAACTAATTTTAGGTAGAAAAACATGAACTAGTACGAAAAGCACAAGCCGTGTCAACAATCCGTGATAACCAACCAGGCAAAGCCAGTCTTTGCTCTTTGCCGTCTATGCAGTTCCAGAATGATGAACAAACAATTGCCCAAGTTGCGAAAATGCGAGCATAATTCAAATGAAATGAGATTTGACCTCTCATCAGTAGACAAGAGATGCGATGCCATACTCCATTCGTCTTATTTTAAATGTCTGTTTTATTTGAAAAACTTTTATTTTTTTTTAAAAAAAACATAAGTCACGTATAAAGTATTATTCATATTTTATCATATAATAACCATAAAAATACTAATCATAACAAAATTAAAATAATAAAGACAATCAAAATTTGACACGAAAATTTATAGTTGCGCTTAAAATGGGATGGAGGGAGTACAATCAACTACACCATGACATGACAAAACGGAATGTTTCAAGTATCACAGGAGATCAGCTCCTGGCTGCATAAATTTCTCAGGTCTAAATCACCATGGAAGATAAAGGGAGAGCATTAGAAATTGTACAGAACAAGCAGGACTCCCTACAACAGATACATTCACACATACATTGCTGAGTACAACAAGGATTGCTAATTCCACATTCAGTCAATCAATGTTGTTCTGTTCATACATCTCTCCATATTTAGGTGCATTAAACTCCCGTTTTTGTCAAAACTCCAACCAGTTTACAGAAGTACTCCCAAGTCCCACTACCAAAGTGTTATGAGCTCCTGTGAGATAACAATTCACATTGTCAGATAATAATACAGAAAAAAAAAATGGTCTGAACCCATGTAGAATCAAAGACATATGCCCAACATAGTTGATTTATCACATAACATAAACCTTCGGATTTGCTATTTCACTGGCAGCTTCAATTTGACTGGGCATTAGCCTCTCCAGTTTCCTTTTTTTTTCTCTGAAGGAATAAGCCAGGTTATACACCTAGCCCAAACATTTAGGTCCATTTGAGCAAAATAAAGGTATGAAAGAGGCGAGGGACCAAGCTTATATGTGCCCTGGTTATCTAGCGCTTTCAAAATTGGGGGTGGAATTATGTGGCTAAAGCTTTTTTTCCTTTTCTAACAGAAAAATTCCAGTTGACTACCATCCCATCAGGCCATCACTTCTCAACCCTGGTCAGCTATCTCATGACCAAGTTTCTACTGAAATGGTATTAAGTCTCTTAGGGGACTCGATTCGATTACAGCAAACCAGAACACTAGTCCACAAATAACAATAGCATATTGAACAATGCAGTAGTGGCGGTGGAGGGTGGTGGCAGTAGTAAGTAGAGATAGTTCTGGTGGCTTTCACATACTTATTTGCCAAACAACAGAATTATTATTTAATACAAAGCAAGCACCAAGGATCTTAACATCCACTTTAACAATTTAACAGCACTCCGAATCCATGTGAAGAAGCTTGATTGATGATCCAGTAAGGAAGCACTTTAAAAGGTAAAACTATAAAAGATCCCCCACATAAACAATATCCTAATTAACAAAATAAGATAGATTACAAATTGTTGCAACTAGGTTAGCATTTCAGCTCAGTCAAATCTTTCTTTGTACCCTATACAGATCAGCAAGTGGTCGTGTATTGAATATTACAGTCTTGGACTGTGTATGATATTAAATCAAAAGACCAAACTGATAACAATAATGACAGCAAAGTATGGAGTTCTTACCCACCAAAAGAAGCAGCAAGCAGATCGGTTATGCTTAGCTCATCCTAATCCGCCATGCTGGAATCACCACCATCAGGAGCATCAATTTCATCTTCGTTCTTCAGGTTCCCACAGACATTGCACTCAAACACATGGGACGGCTCACCATTCGGCGAGGGCGGCAGTGGCGCAAGCATGCCATAGCATTCACCATGGTTACACAGATACCTTACAAAGAAGTATGAGTGCGGGAAATCATCATCGCTATCGCTACCACCATCCCCCTCCTCCTGCTCCATCCCATCATCACCACCTTCTCCACCACCATCCTCTTCTTCCTCCTCCATGGTGTCATCCCCATCGCCACCACCATCGCTATCATCATCTTGCTTCCACTTGCTCTCCACCTGACACCGCTCACACTCGCATCGGAACCCATAGTCCTCCAGCAACCTCTGCTGCCGATCCTTGTACTGCCAATTGGCCGCGAAGTAGCTGAGGCACACCTCCCTCCCCTCGGTGATATCGTGAAGAGCTCGCACCACAATGTCGGTGTTCCCGGGCCCCGGCCTATCGGCGTAATCGAAATGGCAAGCATTGGGGAGGCAATCATGGTTCAGCAGCGACGCCCGCGGGTACACGGCGTAGGCCCTCGCCTTCCGGAGAGGCTGCGGCACCTCGGGGCGGTAGGGCTCCATGATGGAGAAGCTGTTGGTACGGTCCTTGGAGAGGAGCGCCGCCGTGAGGTCCGGCGAGAACCCCGGGGGAACCATCTGCGGCGGCACCAGCGCCGCCATCATGGCGTGCAGGCTCCCCGGGTCCTGGTCGGTTGGGGGCAGCGTTGCGGCGGAGGAGAGGGAGAGGAGCACGCGGAGGGAGGGCTCCGGGAGGGAGTAGGCGGAGAGGAGGAAGAGGAGCGGCTCCTGGTGCGGCTCGGCGGCGGACGTGAGGTTTCCGCCGCCGGAGAGCGCGGCGCAGAGGAGGCGCGGGTGGGAGGCGGCGGCGCAGGACGGGGAGCAGAATCCCGCGGCGCGGCAGGAGGGGCAGGGGGAGGCGGCGGCGGAGAGGGAGCGGAAGCAGGCGGAGCAGAAGGAGGGGAGGGAGGCGAGCGAGGCCGGGTAGAGGAGCAGCGGCTGCTCGGTGAGGATGACCTCCCCCTCCCGGATGCTTCGCGCCGCGAGGAGCCCGCGCCCGCGGCCCGGGAGATCGGCCGCACGCAGCGCGTCGCCGGCCATGGCGGAGCAAAGCTTCTTCCTCGGCGGCGGCGGCGGCGGTGGGAGAAGGGGGGTTTTTTTTGGGGTTAACCGTTTGCTTGTAAGAATAAATAAGGGCCGAAGATTAATTGGGCTCTTTTATGTATTTGGGCCTAAATTAGGGGCCCATGTTTACAAATCAAGGGAGAAATTATAAGTGGGCTTTTAATGGGCTTGGGTTGGAATCATGGGCCCAAGTTGAAATAATTAAGCGAGAAATTACGAGTGGATTTATAATTTGGGAGTTGACAAATGGAAGCGAGGAAGCGCAATAGGGCACGTGCATCGGATGTGTTTCGTGCACGCAACATTCCAATCCATGGTGACCATTATTCTTCTTCTTCAGATTCAAAAATGAGATCCCGTGACCGTGATCAACTGATCATTACGTGCAGAACTAGCTATATTTTATTTTCTTGGCGAATCTTGTTTTTATTCGCTCAATCGCTCTCATAGGAGAGAGATTTTCGTCCAAGAAAAGAACTTTCATAATGTTCGAAATACTATTTTTGGTTTTTAATAGATGGTCGTGGCTGGCTTTTTAATGGGGTAATTGATCCATTTAAATCAATTAAATCAAATAAATTCCAAGGCTCATTATGCTAGGAATTCTTGTGTATTCATTCTTTTATGGGATATCAATGGGATGAAGAGTTTTGAGAATTAATCCATTTGATTAGGGAATTGGTAACTTATATCAATTAGTCCTAATTGATGGATGGTTGATGGTTGTGTAGTGGAGGATGGTTCATGGCTAGTTGATGACAATTAGTTGCTCTATTCCTCTTCCTATTCCATTGGTAACTTACATCAATTACTCTTAATTGATTGTTGGTTGATGGTTGTGTAGTGGAGGATGGTTCATGGCTAGTTGATGACAATTAGTTGCTCTATTCCTCTTCCTATTCCATGACTCTTACTCTTCATCTTCCATTCCTCTTATAAAATGAGAATGGATTTGATCTCCCGCGAGAATAGTGAGACACACTTTCATCCATTTTCCAACGTTGCTGCTGCTACGGTAATCCCATCCCGACGAGCGTGTGCACACGCGTTGGGAGAGTAGGCCTCCGAAACCACGCGCTGCTGCGACGTTTGCACGGACGGGCGGACGATCAGGTTTTTGGGGAGCGCAAGGCGCGACTACTCACTGTTCGTCAACATCTACTTCACCTTCACCAATATGTCGAACACTGGAGACAACGGCAACACTGGATACAAGGAGAAGGAGGCTCCCGTCAACACCAACGGAGGCAATACTGCCTCAAACTCCAGCGGAGGACCATTCTTAGGGTATAACCTTCTTACATTATTTCAATTAGAAGTTTTACTGTTAATGTTCATCACAATGTCAACATTGTGTTATTATGTGATTGTTGATGCTTATTCTACATTAAGCATGCTCATGTTGATTACATTCACCACTATCACTGGATCAAATCCCATTGTAAATATCATGTTTATTATCTTGTTATTTTGGATTAAAATATGCCGAATTATGACCAAATTTCCAACAATCCAAAAACCTGATAGGTCATTTTCGGTAGTTGGCTTTGCTGCAACACTGAAACCACATGCTTTTGATGGTTCTAATTATAAGAGATGGAAAGCACGTGCACTACTGTGGTTGACAGCGATGCAATGCTTCTATGTTTCACGGGGCAAACGAAGTGAACCACCTCTCTCTCCTGAGGATGTCACGCCCGGAATTTCTATCCAAAATTCCAAACGCTTACATGTGTGTAAACCCTCGTCCAGGAATCAACCGAGGCACACAATAACAAATTGACAATAGAGTACAATTATTATTCTAATTAATTAAGCGAATAAAATGTCATTACAGAGGTAGATAGTTCCTCTCAATCAATAAAGATCTAAGCAGCGGAAAAATAAGATAAACGGCGCAGGCGACTTCACTCCACAGGCAGCTTGACCAGGGCTACACCTAATCCTCCACTCCATCAGCATCACTGTAGAACTCCTCCTCTGATGAATGATTGCAAGGTGAGTATATGACATACTCAGCAAGCCACGCAGCAAATATGCAAGTGCACGGGATAACAAAGGAAGGCATAATATAGGGCTCATTTGCAAAAACAGCATTGGGCAAACATTTAAGAATTTTAAAACAGTAGAGTAATTAGTCAATATTAATCAACACTGTACAACATACCCATGCTGTACAGGCCCAACCATCCTGAACAACCATACCCGGCTGTGCAGTTCTATCTCCAAACCAGGAATATACCATTCCAAACCAGGAGTTAATCAAATTAATACCAGTTATAGCATCTTTTATTATAGTGAAAAGTGTGAGACTAATCACGAAAGACATTGTTAGACCCGCCCATAACCGCGGGCACGGCTATTCGAATAGTTTTACTCTGATCAGAGGTGTACCACTGTACCCACAAGACACAGCCCCACAACATGTCACCATGTGCCTTAATACCACCACGGTACCTCGGAAAGGAGCTGTGACAGTACCCCTCGCACAACACAATCCACCACAGCGCACCATTCCTGGATCATAATCACCCCCTTATAAACAAGGCATGGACTCCCCAGCGACCCACGTGGGCTTATCTCCGCCACTTCACAGTCTGGTGCCCCACAATGAACTATGCTATACAAAAGGTAAAGCCGTTGCCCACGCTGGCTTGTGGTTGGCACGGTTAATGTTTCACAACCGAAACTCGTGAACCGGTCCTTAATTGTCATGAGCACGACCATCAAAACCATGTACTCACAACCCACCATTATCAAATTTTAGTTGGCATATTAATTAATTAACCAATCACGATTAGCCATCGTGAGCTACGATTAAATATCCATCATTAAGTAATAGTGAAACATTAGTTATCCCAATAGTGTACTAATGTTTCTAAGCATGGCTAAGCGATTATATCTAATACATCTAGTTGAACCAATATATAAATCCAACTAGTCAAATTATAACCCAAGGTATCAAAGAATAAAGTAATCAAGAACAAAAGGGCTATAACAAACAATAGGTTAATTCCACCCAATGACATTCGAAAATAAATGCAGTAGTTGAATAAAAACAATAGTTTTAAACGGGATCAACATGCTCAAAGGATTGTTTGGGATCTATGTGACTTGCCTTGCTGGCCTTGGAACTCTTCAAACTCTTCTCCTGCGAAAACGGACTCTCCGGGAACGTCGGAATCTAAACAGAAAAGAGCAAAAATACCAAAACAGCACATAAACAAGCATGAACAGTACATGTGGATATTTTTAACATGTAGATCTCAATTTTAGAAAAATTTAGAGACTTGAACCAACTAAATCCGAGCTAAGATGAATTAGTTATGAATTTTCAAAGATTAAATCGGATTAAAACACTTATATAGATTTTAATTGAATTATGACGCAATAATGAATTATTTTTGAAAAGGAAAAGGGAATTATTGCGTCAGCGGCTAGGGTTCACGGTGAACCGGGTGCACGGCGACGGTTCACGGGAACGAACGGCCGAGATCGATCCTATCCAAAACGAGCGGCCGAGATCTATCGGTCCACGACCGGTCCACGGCGGACGGCGTCGGTGACGTCGGCGATGACGTCATCACCGGCGGCGGCTCGGACGACGCATGCTTGCCGGCGAACGACGGCGCGGCGGCGCAAACGGAGAGCACCAAAACGATGCGGGCGACGTGGCGAACTCACCGGTGACCAAAACGACGGCGGAAGATCAACGGACGGCGGCGGTGACGAGGTCGAAGCGGCGGAGAAGATCGGGTCGACGACGGCGACGATGTTCCGGCGGTCTACGGCGACGACGGAGGGTCGGACGAGGACGGCTACGACTTGGCGATCACGACGGTGGCCTTCCCGAGCGACGACGACGACCGGAGCGGCGACGGCGCACGGCTGGACGAACGGCGGCGACGGCGGCGCTAAGCGGCACGGCGCTAGAGCTCTTCCGGCGACGAGAGATGAAGGCGAGGGTGGCGACGGGTAGAGGGGAGCTCGGGGGTCCTTTTAAAGGGGCTAGGAGGCGGCGGCGAAGGCCCACGGCGACCGGCGACGCGAAGGAAACTGTAGGGTTCGGAGGGGAGAGACCGATCCGAATCGAACTCGATTCCAACGGTTTCCAAACCGATTTAGCCGACGATTCCAAAAGGAAAAAGATAGAGTGGATCACGGGAAACAATTCCCCTCTATCAATTTCACCGGAGATGGAAAGGGGCGACGGAATTTGGAAGAGCGGCGGCGGCGCAACTCGGCTAGGGTTCGGCCGGGCGACGGCGCGAGGAAGACGACGGCCCTGACAGGTGGGCCCCACCTGTCAGCGACACCGAGAGAGAGAGGAGGGAAGGCGCGGCGGACTGGGCCGACTTGGGCCGGCTGGCCGAGAAAGAAAGAAAGAGAGAAAGAGACTTGGGCCGACTTTCGGCCCAAAGCCAAAAGAAGACTTTTCAAAACCTTTTTCAATTAAAATTATTCATGAAATGCAATTCCATTTATTAAAAATACTTCCTTGGCTCAAATAAATCCCAGAAAAATCTAGGAACTATAGAATCAAGTAAAGTATTTAATAAAATTTTATCTAGCCCCATTTTATATTGGAATTTATTATTTAAAATTAGATCTTTTCTTCTAGGCTTTTAAAATCATTTCTAATAATTCCAATTAAACAACAATTTATAAATTTGGGATTTTTAGGGTGTGACAAACCTACCCCCCTTAAACAGAATCTCGTCCTCGAGATTCGGAAGAACTGGCGAACAAATGCGGATGAGCTGACTTTAATTCATCTTCTCGTTCCCAAGTTGATTCTTCTTCCGAGTGATTACTCCATTGAACTTTGCAAAAACGGATAACCCTATTCCTGGTTCTTCTCTCGTCTGTTTCCAAGATACGGATTGGCTTCTCAACATATGTTAGATCCTCTTGAACTTCTATCTGTTCAAGATTAGCTTCTTCAGTGGGTACCCTTAAACACTTTTTCAACTGTGACACATGGAACACGTTATGAACTCCTGCCAACGATTGAGGTAATTCCAACTGATAAGCAACCTCACCTCTTCGACTAACAACCTTATAAGGTCCCACAAAACGCGGTGCCAATTTTCCTTTAGTGTGAAAACGATGAACCCCTCGAAGAGGCGTGACACGAAGGTACACATGATCTCCTTCTTCAAAACTCAAATCTCTGCGGCGATTGTCGGCATAACTCTTATGACGAGACTGAGCCACACGCAATCTTTCTTGAATGATTTTTACCTTCTCTTCTGCTTCCCTTAGGATATCAGTCCCAAAAACCTGACGTTCTCCCGTTTGATCCCACAAAAGCGGAGTACGGCACTTCCGACCATACAGTGCTTCGTAAGGAGCCATTTGAAGACTAGCTTGATAACTGTTGTTGTACGAGAATTCCGCGTAAGGCAGATTCTTATCCCAACTTCCACCGAAGTCTAAAGCACAAGCTCTCAACATGTCTTCCAAAATCTGATTTACCCTTTCGGTTTGTCCGTCTGTCTGCGGATGATAAGCAGTACTGAAGTTCAGCTTAGAACCCATCTCTTCCTGAAGTTTCTTCCAAAACTTTGAGGTGAACTGACTACCTCGATCAGACACTATTTTCTTAGGAACACCATGCAAACACACAATCCTTGCCATATACAATTCCGCCAAACGACTTCCGGAATAGGTGGTCCTTACTGGGATGAAATGAGCCACTTTGGTAAGTCTATCGACTATCACCCAAATAGAGTCATGACCTGATGACGTTCTTGGTAGACCAGTGATGAAATCCATGCCGATCTCCTCCCACTTCCATTCTGGTATCTTCAAAGGCTGTAGCAAACCGGCGGGTTTCTGATGTTCTGCCTTGACTCGCTGACATACATCACATACTGCTACATATTCCGCTATCTCGCGCTTCATACTTGCCCACCAAAACCTTTCCTTGAGATCTTGGTACATCTTGGTACTACCAGGGTGAATGGAGTATAAAGTATCATGAGCTTCTTTCAGAATTGCATCTTTTAAATCTTTGTTGTCTGGGACACAGATCCTCTCACCCAACCATACCGTTCCTTGCTCATCTTCCAAGAAACCGATAGCTTTTCCTCTTCTCATATTCTTCTTGATCTCATGAATATCAGGATCTTTAATTTGAGCTTCTCTAACTTGATCAATTAGAGTGGGCTTTGCTTCTAAAGCTGCAACGAATTCTCTACTGACAATTCCCAAATTTAATCTTTCAAATTCCTTGCATAACTCCAATGGCAACTGCCGTCCTTCCGTAGCATTGCAATAACCTTTTCTGCTAAGAGCATCTGCTACAACATTAGCCTTTCCCGGGTGATAATGAATTCCCATGTCATAATCCTTAATTAGTTCCAACCATCTCCGCTGTCTCATATTCAGATCCGGCTGGGTAAAGATATACTTCAAACTTTTGTGATCAGTATACACCTCTATACGAGTACCAAAAAGATAGTGACGCCAAATTTTCAACGCATGAACCACTGCAGCTAACTCGAGATCATGAGTAGGGTAGTTCTTCTCATGCGGACGTAACTGACGAGATGCATAGGCAACCACCTTCCCATCTTGCATCAGAACACAACCTAACCCAAGCTTAGATGCATCGCAATACACTTGGAAACCCTTCTTTGGATCAGGCAAAATCAAAATGGGAGCTGATATTAAGCGTCTTTTTAACTCTTGGAAACTCTGCTCACACTCTTCTGACCACTTGTACTTCACATCTTTCTGAAGCAGTCGTGTCATAGGCTTAGCAATCTTGGAGAAATTCTCTATAAACCTCCGGTAATAACCTGCGAGACCTAGGAAACTACGAATCTCTGAAACGGTCTTCGGTTGTTTCCAGTTGGTTACGGATTCCACATTACTAGGATCAACGGCAACTCCTCCTGCTGAGATGACGTGACCAAGGAACTTCACTTCAGACAACCAGAATTCACATTTGCTAAACTTGGCATACAACTGATGTTCTCGCAGCTTCTCTAGTGCAAGACGAAGATGTTCTTCATGCTCTTCTTTAGTTCGGAAGTAGATGAGAATGTCATCGATAAAGACAACCACGAACTTGTCTAGGTATTCCATAAACACCTTATTCATCAAGTTCATGAAGAAAGCGGGGGCATTGGTAAGTCCAAAAGACATAACAGTACATTCAAACAACCCATACCTAGTGGTAAAAGCCGTCTTAGGTATATCTTCCTCTTTAATCCTCAACTGGTGATATCCTGATCGAAGATCTATCTTGGAGAAAACGGTGGCACCTTTAAGCTGATCAAACAAATCATCAATTCTAGGCAGCGGGTACTTATTCTTGATAGTCACATCATTTAGTGCACGATAATCCACACACATCCTCTGGGTATGATCTTTCTTTTCCACAAAAATAACTGGAGCTCCCCATGGAGATGAACTCGGTCTGATGTATCCTTTCTGAAGCAAATCATCTACTTGCCTCTTGACTTCTGCTAATTCATTGGCTGCCATTCTATAGGGTCGTTTATAGATTGGAGTTGTTCCTGGTACCAGATCTATTCTGAATTCTATATCCCTTTTAGGCGGCATACCAGGTAAATCATCAGGGAACACATCAGCGTACTCTTGTACTATAGGAATCTCTTCCAAAGTTATTTGGTTCAGACTTGACTCTAAGGTCTCAGAGGGCAATGCATGAACAGTTACGACTTGACCGTCAATGCTGGTGAGAGTTACTTTTCTATTGGCACAATCTATCACACCTTTATATCTGGCTAACCAGTCCATCCCTAGGATAACATCAAGGTCTTTGGATTCTAACAGAATGAGGTTGGCCAGAAAGGGTACACCTTGGATCTCTATTCTGACAGAGGGGCTACGTTGTGATGAGAGTGCTTGGTTACTCGGGGTACTAACCATCAAAGGACGTCTAAGATCTTCTACTTCCATCCCATGATTTCCCGCAAAACTCATAGATAAAAATGAATGCGTAGCACCAGAATTGAAAAGCACTGTTGCAGGAACTGAGTTAACAGGGAACGTACCCAAAATCACATCTGGAGCACCTTGGGCTTCTGCAGCAGCAACATGATTGACACGAGCCTTGGCTGCTGATGCGGAGGAGTTGTTCTGAGCAGGGACAACCCTCACACGACGGGGCTTCGGACACTTGTCAGAGTAATGACCTGGGTCTCCACAGTTGAAGCATACCCCTGGCTTGCTGCCTTGCTCCCTCTTTACAGGCTGTTGCTGTGTCGGAGCTGCAACAGGGCGTGGAACTTGATTGCGGTTGTTGTTGCCAGCATTGTTGTTGAAGAACTGACGCTGCGGACGAACAACAGATGAAGAACCTCCTTGTGACATTGACTGGGGTCCCAAAGTAAGACGCGGCTTCTGACTATTCCCCTGCTGTGCCTTGAAGTGAGCAATTCGGCGTTTCTTCTGCTCCATGCGGTTGTACTTGTCCTCTTGACGAATAGCCTTATCCACTAACTTCTGGAAATCCTGATAATCCCCACTCATTAGTGTATAAGAAAGCTCATCATTAAGTCCTTCCAGGAACTTCTCTTGACGCTCTTCATCAGTGCGCACATCTTCCGGAGCATAGCGAGCCAGACGATTAAATTCATGCAGATACTCAGTGACAGTGCGGGATCCCTGAGTAAGCGACCTGAATTCCTTCTTCTTGAGAGACACCACTCCCGATGGTATATGCGTTTTCCGGAAAGCAGCGGTGAATTCAAACCAAGAGATAGGTTCAGCCGTGGTCCTGTTGAGGCGGAAATGATCCCACCACTCAGAGGCAGGACCTTGCAGCTGGTGTGATGCAAATGAAACCTTCTCCTGATCAGTGCATTGAAGCAAGCCCAACTTCTTCTCTATGGTGTGCAGCCAATCACCAGCTTCAACAGGATTGGTGGTGCTAGAGAAAATAGGCGGCCTCACGCGAATAAATTTTGCTAACTTGTTCTGGGGAGGTGCATGGTTGTTTCCCTGGTTCTGCTGATTTTGAAGTTGCTGCATCATCATGTTCATAAGCTGTGTCTGTTGAGCCAAGACTTGGGCAAGCGTGGGATTCTCTGCATTGTTGTTACTGTTGTTGTTGTTGGAACCATTCCCAACGCTGCGAGTGAGCACCATCTGGCATGAACAGAAGCACAAGAAGAGAAACCAGGGAGAAACTACTTAGAACAGGAATTTAATTTTATTAACTTAGCTTTTATTGATCTTAACTGAGTTTCATTATTACAAAACTGAAGACTCTCTCACCACTAAACTCACCAACTTCCTAACACTCGAAAGCAAACAAACGCATGCCTTTACATCCCACCCATGATGTAAATCACATGCTAGACCCACACACACAACCAAACTTAAACAAACCAACTAACACAACGATCTAAGGCCATGGCTTGACAAGGCGTTCTAGGTCTTTCGGGCATCGGAGTTGACTGAAGGCTCATTCGGCACATCTCCATCATCTTGAGTTGGCCCCCACTCGATCTTGGAATGAGTGCGCTTGGATTCTTCTTCATCATCATCACTTATATTGAGTTGGCCCCCACTCGATCTTGGAACGGCCGAGATCGATCCTATCCAAAACGAGCGGCCGAGATCTATCGGTCCACGACCGGTCCACGGCGGACGGCGTCGGTGACGTCGGCGATGACGTCATCACCGGCGGCGGCTCGGACGACGCATGCTTGCCGGCGAACGACGGCGCGGCGGCGCAAACAGAGAGCACCAAAACGATGCGGGTGACGTGGCGAACTCACCGGTGACCAAAACGACGGCGGAAGATCAACGGACGGCGGCGGTGACGAGGTCGAAGCGGCGGAGAAGATCGGGTCGACGACGGCGACGATGTTCCGGCGGTCTACGGCGACGACGGAGGGTCGGACGAGGACGGCTACGACTTGGCGATCACGACGGTGGCCTTCCCGAGCGACGACGACGACCGGAGCGGCGACGGCGCACGGCTGGACGAACGGCGGCGACGGCGGCGCTAAGCGGCACGGCGCTAGAGCTCTTCCGGCGACGAGAGATGAAGGCGAGGGTGGCGACGGGTAGAGGGGAGCTCGGGGGTCCTTTTAAAGGGGCTAGGAGGCGGCGGCGAAGGCCCACGGCAACCGGCGACGCGAAGGAAACTCTAGGGTTCGGAGGGGAGAGACCGATCCGAATCGAACTCGATTCCAACGGTTTCCAAACCGATTTAGCCGACGATTCCAAAAGGAAAAAGATAGAGTGGATCACGGGAAACAATTCCCCTCTATCAATTTCACCGGAGATGGAAAGGGGCGACGGAATTTGGAAGAGCGGCGGCGGCGCAACTCGGCTAGGGTTCGGTCGGGCGACGGCGCGAGGAAGACGACGGCCCTGACAGGTGGGCCCCACCTGTCAGCGACACCGAGAGAGAGAGGAGGGAAGGCGCGGCGGACTGGGCCGACTTGGGCCGGCTGGCCGAGAAAGAAAGAAAGAGAGAAAGAGACTTGGGCCGACTTTCGGCCCAAAGCCAAAAGAAGACTTTTCAAAACCTTTTTCAATTAAAATTATTCATGAAATGCAATTCCATTTATTAAAAAATACTTCCTTGGCTCAAATAAATCCCAGAAAAATCTAGGAACTATAGAATCAAGTAAAGTATTTAATAAAATTTTATCTAGCCCCATTTTATATTGGAATTTATTATTTAAAATTAGATCTTTTCTTCTAGGCTTTTAAAATCATTTCTAATAATTCCAATTAAACAACAATTTATAAATTTGAGATTTTTAGGGTGTGACAGAGGAGGAGGCTAAGTTCGAGGCTTCGGATTGCCTGTTCCGTGGAGCATTGATCAGTGTACTCGCTGACAATATAGTGGACGTGTACATGCACATGCCTTCAGGGAAGGACATGTAGGATGCACTTGAGGCCAAGTTCGGAGTTTCCGACGCCGGCAGCGAGCTGTATGTCATGGAGCAGTTCTATGACTACAAGATGGTCGATGACCGTTCTGTAGTGGAACAGGCTCATGAGATTCAGATGCTGGCAAAGGAACTTGAGAACAACAACTGTGAGTTGCCGGACAAGTTTGTGGCGGGTGGCATTATTGCCAAATTGCCACCTTCTTGGTCGGACTTTGCTACTTCTCTAAAACACAAGAGGCAAGAGTTCAGTGTTACTGATCTCATTGGCTCTTTGGGTGTTAAGGAGAAGACGAGAGCAAAGGACAACCGGGGCAAAAATATCGAGGGAGGTTCTAGCGCCAATTTGGTGCAAAAGAAGAACCCTCACGCATCCCACAACAACAACAACAACAAGAAAGTCAAGCCTGATGTCAAACCAAAGGCTACAACCAATTTTAAGAAGAAAGGCAAAGGAAAGGACAAGGGCGACTGTTTTGTGTGCGGTAAGCCTGGGCATTGGGCGAAGAATTGTCCTGATCGCAAGGACAAGAAGTCTGCCAACATGGTTATTAGCGAGGGCGGAGGAACATCGGGGTACGGTAATTTTTTACCTACAGTTCTCTCTATTTTTCATTCACCTGATTGGTGGGTTGATACTGGTGCTAATATTCATGTGTGTGCTGATATTTCCCTGTTTTCTTCTTATCAGGTCGGGAGAGGTTCCTCCTTGTTGATGGGAAACGGGTCGCTTGCGGCTGTTCATGGTGTTGGTACGGTCGATCTGAAGTTTACTTCGGGAAAGACCGTGCAGCATGTCCCTTCAATAAAGAAGAATCTAGTTAGCGGCTCTCTACTATGTAGAGATGGTTTTAGACTTGTGTTTGAATCCAATAAATGTGTCGTATCTAAATATGGAACTTTTATTGGAAAAGGTTATGATAGCGGAGGTCTGTTCCGTTTTTCTTTGGATGACATGTGTAATAATAATAATAATGTTGTGAACCATATTAGCGAGAATGATGAGTCCAATGTGTGGCATTCGCGACTTTGTCATGTGAATTTCGGTTGTATGACGTGGTTGGCTAACATGAGTTTAATTCCAAAATTCACTTTGGTCAAAGGTTCCAAGTGCCATACTTGTGTTCAATCGAAACAACCTCGCAAGCCTCACAAGGCATCTGAGGCGAGAAATTTGGCACCACTAGAACTAGTTCATTCCGATCTGTGCGAAATGAACAGCGTGTTGACTAAAGGGGGAAAGAAATATTTCATGACACTGATAGATGATTGCACTAGATATTGCTATGTGTACCTATTGAAAACAAAGGATGAGGCATTGCATTACTTTAAGATCTATAAAGCTGAGGTAGAAAAGCAACTTGAAAGGAAAATCAAACGGTTGAGGTCTGATAGGGGTGGAGAGTATTTTTCCAATGAGTTTACGTCCTTTTGCGAAGAGTTTGGAATTATTCATGAGAGAACGCCTCCCTATTCACCCCAATCAAATGGGGTAGCCGAAAGAAAGAACCGCACTCTAACTGAGATGGTGAATGCCATGTTAGACACTGCGGGACTTTCCAAGGAATGGTGGGGTGAGGCAATTTTTACTGCTTGTCATGTCTTGAATAAAATTCCAGTGAAGCATAAGGAAGTAACACCATTCGAAAAATGGGAAAGGAAGAAATTAAATCTCTCATACCTACACACATGGGGCTGCTTGGCCAAGGTAAATGTACCTATAGCCAAAAAGCGTAAACTTGGACCAAAGACCGTAGACTGTGTGTTCCTTGGTTATGCTATCCACAGTGTGGGCTATAGGTTCTTAATAGTAAACTCTGGAGTACCCGACATGCGTGTTGGTACAATTACTGAGTCCAGAGATGCCACATTTTTTGAGAATGAATTTCCCATGAAAAATACACCTAGCACGTCTAGTCAAGAACCTGTTTTACCCCATGAGCACTTTGCACCGATAAAACACAATGATCAAATGCCTGAGGAAAATCCTGAGGAGGATAACATTGTAGCAACTCGAAAGAGTAAGAGACAAATGACTGCAAAGTCTTTTGGAGATGACTACATTGTATACCTCGTGGATGACACTCCAAGAACCATAGAAGAGGCATATTCATCTCCTGACGCTGACTATTGGAAGGAAGCGGTACGCAGTGAGATGGACTCAATTATGTCTAATGGTACTTGGGAAGTCGTTGAGCGTCCATATGGGTGCAAGCCTGTAGGATGCAAATGGGTTTTCAAGAAAAAGCTTAGGCCTGATGGTACAATTGAAAAGTATAAGGCAAGGCTTGTGGCCAAGGGTTATACCCAAAAAGAAGGCGAGGATTTTTTCGACACCTACTCACCAGTTGCCCGCTTGACCACGATTCGAGTACTACTTGCTCTGGCAGCCTCTCATGGTCTTCTCGTCCATCAGATGGATGTTAAGACAGCTTTCCTAAACAGAGAGCTAGAAGAGGAGATCTATATGAATCAACCAGACGGATATGTACTAGAAGGTCAGGAGGGAATGGTGTGTAAACTGTTGAAATCCTTATATGGCCTTAAGCAAGCACCTAAGCAATGGCATGAGAAGTTTGACACAACACTTACATTTGCTGGCTTTGTTGTGAACGAAGCTGACAAATGTGTGTACTATCGCTATGGTGGGGGAGAGGGAGTGATCTTGTGTTTATATGTCGATGACATATTGATTTTTGGAACCAGCCTCAATGTGATTGAGGAGGTTAAGGACTTTTTGTCCAAAAGCTTTGAAATGAAGGATTTGGGAGTGGCTGATGTTATTCTTAACATTAAGCTACTGAGAGGAGATGAGGGTGGGATTACACTCGTGCAATCTCACTATGTGGACAAGGTTTTGAGTCGCTTTGGTTATAGTGACTGCAAGCCAGCTCCAACTCCTTATAACTCCAGTGTGCTATTAAGGAAAAACTGAAGAATAGCAAGGGATCAATTGAGATACTCCCAAATCATTAGTTCATTGATGTACTTGGCTAGTGCAACGAGGCCTGACATCTCATTTGCTGTGAGCAAGCTGAGCCGGTTTGTTTCAAATCCGGGAGATGATCATTGGCAAGCTCTGGAAAGGGTCATGCGCTATCTAAAGGGTACAATGAGCTATGGAATTCACTATACTGGTTACCCAAAAGTACTGGAAGGGTATAGTGACTCAAACTGGATATCTGATGCTGATGAGATAAAGGCCACAAGTGGATATGTGTTCACACTTGGAGGTGGCGCTGTTTCCTGGAAGTCTTGCAAGCAGACCATCTTAACGAGGTCAACAATGGAAGCAGAACTCACAGCACTAGATACTGCCACAGTTGAGGCCGAGTGGCTTCGTGAACTCCTGATGGATTTGCCGATGGTTGAAAAACCAGTGCCAGCTATCCTAATGAACTGTGATAATCAAACAGTGATTATTAAGGCGAACAGTTCGAAGGACAACATGAAGTCATCTAGGCATGTAAAGAGAAGACTGAAATCTGTTAGAAAGCAGAAAAACTCCGGAGTGATAGCAGTGGACTATGTCCAGACAGCTAAAAATCTGACAGATCAGTTTACCAAGGGGCTACCACGTAATGTGATAGACAGTGCATCGAGGGAAATGGGCTTGAGACCCACTTAGAGTTGCACAATAGTGGAAACCTGTCCATTGTGATCGGAGATCCCGTGAATTTGGATGGCGAAACAAACTATTGTGTAACCGAGAGAAGAGACCCTTAAATGGGCTCATTTTCATGATGTATTTCTCTTCTATTCTGTATGGTAGGATGGCTTATACCTCAATGTGTTCCGAGTGGCTTTCATTAAGCAGAGATGTTGACCTGCAGAACATCTTAGAAGGAACACACCTATATGAGTTCGACTGCTAGTCACAGTCTATGAGATTTGGGTGATCTCTAGATACTCATGAAAAGCCTGGAGTATGACTTATAAGCTCCAACCCGAGGGAATACTAACGGTTGCCTAGTATCAGTTATGGAATTGAGTGAAACCTAACTGCACAAGACTGACAATTCAAGGCATAGTCCATTGTTCAGTTGTGGTCAGGTGTAGCTCCTTTTCTAGGTGAAAGTTCAACTTAACAGTCTTCACCGAAACACTGGTATATAAAAGCTGCTATGGAATAGAGAGCATTCTCATGAGCCTTGAAATTTGGTGGGGATTGTTAGATTTAATTGGGTAATTGATCCATTTAAATCAATTAAATCAAATAAATTCCAAGGCTCATTATGCTAGGAATTCTTGTGTATTCATTCTTTTATGGGATATCAATGGGATGAAGAGTTTTAAGAATTAATCCATTTGATTAGGGAATTGGTAACTTATATCAATTAGTCCTAATTGATGGATGGTTGATGGTTGTGTAGTGGAGGATGGTTCATGGCTAGTTGATGACAATTAGTTGCTCTATTCCTCTTCCTATTCCATTGGTAACTTACATCAATTACTCTTAATTGATTGTTGGTTGATGGTTGTGCAGTAGAGGATGGTTCATGGCTAGTTGATGACAATTAGTTGCTCTATTCCTCTTCCTATTCCATGACTCTTACTCTTCATCTTCCATTCCTCTTATAAAATGAGAATGGATTTGATCTCCCGCGAGAATAGTGAGACACACTTTCATCCATTTTCCAACGCTGTTGCTGCTACGGTAATCCCATCCCGACGAGTGTGTGCACACGCATTGGGAGAGTAGGCCCCCGAAACCACGCGCTCCTGCGACGTTTGCACGGACGGGCGGGCGATCAGGTTTTTGGGGAGTGTAAGGCGCGACTACTCACTGTTCGTCAACATCTACTTCACCTTCACCAATATGTCAAACACTGGAGACAACGGCAACACTGGATACAAGGAGAAGGAGGCTCCCGTCAACACCAACGGAGGCAATACTGCCTCAAACTCCAGCGGAGGACCATTCTTGGGGTATAACCTTCTTACATTATTTCAATTAGAAGTTTTACTGTTAATGTTCATCGCAATGTCAACATTGTGTTATTATGTGATTGTTGATGCTTATTCTACATTAAGCATGCTCATGTTGATTACATTCACCACTATCACTAGATCAAATCCCATTGTAAATATCATGTTTATTATCTTGTTATTTTAGATTAAAATATGCCGAATTATGACCAAATTTCCAACAAATACTAACGTTCAATAATGTATCTTATTAAAAAAATGTAATTATTATTTATTTTGTTACGTCTTGATTTAATTGTTAACGAAACTCTAAGCATAATCTCTAAGCGCAATACATTTTCTCATATTTACATAAAATTTTAAAATAAATAAATTGTAAAACATGTATTAAAAAATAAATGGCATCATGTACCCTCTTTGTTTCGACTTTTTTGTTAAATTTAATTAAAAAAATTACTAACATCTAAAACAGCAAATTGTTTCATTAAACTATCAGTTAATATATTTTGATATTGTTTTTTTTGTGTTGATAATATTATTTTATTTTATATAAACTTAGTGAAACTTAAAAAAAATTACCAAAAAATTAAATATAATTTATAATAAAACAGAGAGTATTCAAAATCAGAGGAGTATAACTTAAATTCCTCACTACTTAAACTAACTTAATCTACTCAGTGTACTAGGTCTCATTGGTTGCCCATATTTCCTGATAAGCTAAACCGGCTTATTAGGGAATAAAAAATAATTTATAGGTAAAACTTTTATATATTTGTTTGTAACAACTTAAAAGCCAACGCTAAAAAAATTACGTTATCTTTTAAATCAAGTTAGAAAATTTAAATTTTAACTTTTACTTTGATATTAGATCAATCGATGAGGCTCCTAGGCTACATGGATTAAATTTAATAGCCTAGTTATCCACTATATCAAATTGTTATGGACCAGCATTATTGTACACTAAGCACCACAACGACCCGCAACATCTCGTGCACCATGTGCAGATTTCTCTACTTATCACGCATGCCATTAAAGATTAAACTACCTGTGTCAATGCTATGCTACAGTGACACCAGCTGCTGTCAGTGAGACGAAGAATCGAACAGTTGGTTTTTGTTAACAAACTTCGAATTAAAAGTCACATGCGAGAGGAATCATCTGCAATAGCGGCGAATCAGTGGCAGATTTTGGTGTCCTTTAGGCCGTGTTTAGTTACAAAATAATTCTTCGAACTTTCAACTTTTTCATCACTTCAAAACTTTCCTACACACACAAACTTCCAATTTTTTCGTCACAACGTTCCAATTTCAACCAAACTTTCAATTTTAGTGTGAACTAAACACAACTAGTATCTCTTTTCTCTTTAATTCTTTTTAGGAGACTGATAGGGAGTCTTCTCCCATCTCTGTTATTAGTACCAGAAATGCAAAGCAGTGAATTGAGTATTAACGGTTACGAAGTTGAGAAATGATTTATTTAATTTTTTAAAAAAGTTTCTATATAAAAAGTTCTTTTATAAAACAATGTTGTTTGAATCTCCTGAAGATGAAGATGAAGATTAAGTGTTTCACGTAAAATGAGATGGTGATAACGTGTGATTAATTGAGTTTTAATTATTACAAACTTGAAAAATGGATTAATCTGATATTTTCACACGAAATATACCGTTTAGCAGTTTGAAAAACGTGCTATTTTAATTTGAAAGTTTATCCTCAAATTTCAGAGGAAACGAAGAGGACCGTTGTTTTGCATTTCGGAAAACGTAGGGAGGAGCTGATTTAAATTCAGCCTGAGTCGAGGAGATGGCCAAGAAATCGCATTCTCGATTTCGATCTGATATTTCAATATCCTATAAGGATGTATAAAAGCACTGTACATTGGTTGAAAGAAAAAGTAGGAGAAAACTATCCTGGTCCCCTTTAACATTTAATCACACGAATTTTATATTCAAGTAAGAGTAAATGATTGCGACATTTGTACGATGACAACAAAATGCTTAAGCGATTGACGTGCTCAAAAATCTCGTTTCAAAAAAAAAAAAAAGATGCTCAACAAACACCTACCATATATCTGCCTAATTCAAAATTTCCCTACATATCTAAATCTTAACATGATTATTCAATTTTACCCATGACAGAAAGCTAAATTGAAATCCTGTTCAAATGAAATCCACTCAAATTTCAAATCCCATTCGAATTTAGATTCTTAAAACCAACCTACTAGTCTCTCCTCTACAACTACCAAAGAAACAAAGCAAAAGGCTCAAGAAAGCGGAGTCCACCCATCCATCTCCTCCAACCCCAAGATCCCCACCCAAATCCATCTCCGGCGGGGCGGCGATGGCCGGCGGCGAGTACACCCCGGCCGACGCGGAGGCGGACCTCCTCCTCCCGCCGCCGGCGGGGTCGGAGCCGGAGCCGGCACCGGCGGACACGCTGGGCGTCGCCTACGCCATCTTCTTCACCCTCGGCACCGGCTTCCTCCTCCCGTGGAACGCCTACATCACCGCCGTCGACTACTTCTCCTACCTCTACCCGGGCGCCCCCGTCGACCGCGTCTTCTCCGTCTCCTACATGCTCTCCTGCTTCCTCCCGCTCATCCTCATCGTGCTCTGCTTCCCGAAATCCAGCGCCCCGGCCAGGATCAACACCGGGATGTCGCTCTTCACGGTGGCACTCCTCGTCGTCCCCGTCATGGACGCCACCTACGTTAAGGGGGTGCCCGGCCTGTACGGCGCGTTCGACGTCACCGTTGCTGCTACGGTGCTTTGCGGCGTCGCCGACGCGCTCGTGCAGGGTGGGGTCATCGGGTTCGCCGGCGAGCTCCCCGCGCGGTACATGCAGGCTGTCGTCGCTGGCACCGCGACCTCTGGTAATGCTCATGCCTCCCCCCGATTTCTTGGATTTGATTAGTTTCTCCTGAATTTTTTTATTAACACATTTGTTCACAAATCAGTTACTCGGTTTGATATTTAGAGCTGTCGAATGAATTCGTGGCGATTCTGTGAAATAATTTTCTGAGCTGAATTTAGTCGAAGTGGTCAATTGTCTTGGTCTAGTTGAGTTCTGTGATGGTTGAATAGTGCCCCCTAAAATTGTTAACACGTCCGTTCACAAATCAAGTTTTGACATTTAGAGCTGTCCAAACGAAGCGATGGGTGAATATTTTGCTCTCTGGGATGAAGTTCAGGGAGTTCAGTTGCAGGAAGGGGGGAAGGGGGGGGGGGGGGGGGTTGGGGGGTGGGTGACAGCATCTTGTGGAAACTCACGGCCGACGGCAAATATAGTGCTTCTTCGGCTTATGAGCTGTTCTTCATTGCCCATTCGTGCTCCCAATGCGCCGAACTCGTCTGGCAGACAAGAGCCCCATCCCGGATCAAATTCTTCATGTGGCTGTTAACGATGAAACACTGTTTGACAGCGCACAATCTCCTGAAGCGGGGATGGCCGCACGAGACATCCTGTGGGCTTTGCCATGGGGAGATGGAAAGCTGTGTTCACCTTCTATCCGAATGCCCCTTCACAAACAGAATTTGGCGCTTGCTTAGAGATTGGCTGGGTATGGCTTTCCCACTCCCAGAAGAAGGGCCCCTTGAGTTTGGAGATTGGTGGCTGAAAGCGAGAGCTCGTTTTCGGATGTGCTACAGGGGGGCTTTCGACTCTTTGTGCCACATGGTGTATTGGTTCATTTGGAAGGAACGCAACGCTAGGATCTTTGAGCACACCTCTCGTACTGCGGCACAGCTGTACAGGGAGATCAGAAAGGAAATCCTAGTTTGGAGAGAAGCAGAAATTTTCAAATGCGTAGATTAACCTTCTGTGAGAGTTCCTTGAGAGTTCTTAGAGGCATCACTTGGTAGTGACCGCTCCTTTCTGTTTCTTTTTCTTTCTCCTTTGAGGGGTTAGCTGTGGCTAGCACCTCGCTCGACTGTCTAAAGTCGATCTTTGTAAACTCTTGTTTCGCTCTCTTCCTTCTTAATACAATTTGGGCGACCTCCTTCGGTCGTCCCAGCAAAAAAACATTTAGAGCTGTCAAATTCATGACGGTTTCTGCAAAAGAAATTATCTGATCTGAATTTAGTCAAAATGTTCAATTGTCACTTGCCAATTACAAATGCGTGAGGTGAGAAATTCTAGCAGGATTATTCACTGTGCCAGTCTATTGTTGTGCATATAAACAAGGTGATTTGAAGTCAGTGGTCAAGAAACAACTACTGGCCATCTGGGTTTAAAACTTTAAATCCATCAAATTAAGGTTAGAGTGACTCCAATGGAGTACTTGCAAACTTTACACATTCAAGTGAAGAAATTTCAAATGCAGGAATTTTAAAAACCAAAAGGCAATTTAGAAACATACCAGCACCTTACCAATCTGCGTACTTGTTGCAATTCAGATTCTTATGATGATTCTTTTTGATGGATAGATGTTGATGCTAGCTGCACTGTGACATTGTTCCTTATATCGAATTATGCAGGTGTACTTGTCTCAGTATTGAGGGTAATTACCAAAGGAGTATACCCGCAAGACGCCGATGGGTTAAGGAAAAGTGCAATCCTCTACTTCGTTGTCAGCATTGTTGTCATGATCATCTGCATAGTGTGCTACAATGTGGCCGACAAGCTTCCAGTTGTCATTTACTACAAGAACATCAAGAAGAGGGCTCAGAAGGCAGAGGAAGATGGCGGGATGTCTGGATCAGCCTGGAGATCAACCTTGTGGAGCATTGTTGGGAGAGTGAAGTGGCATGGGATAGGGATAGCTCTCATCTACGCAATCACGCTCTCCATATTTCCAGGGTACATCACAGAGGACGTGCACTCTGAGGCGCTCAAGGACTGGTACCCAATCATGCTCATCAGTGCATACAATGTGTTCGATCTTGTTGGCAAATCACTTCCTGCCTTCTACTTCCTTGAGAACGCAAATATTGCTGTCGCTGGGTCGTTTGCGCGGCTCCTGTTTTACCCTCTCTTCTACGGTTGCCTCCATGGACCCAGCTTCTTCCGCACCGAGATCCCAGTGACCATCCTGACATGTCTTCTTGGACTCACCAATGGATACCTGACCTGCATCCTCATGACCCTCGCGCCCAAGGCTGTGCCAATCCAACACGCCGAGACAGCCGGGATAGTCATAGTGCTGTTCCTTGTCGCTGGCCTGGTCGTTGGTTCATTTGTTGCTTGGTTTTGGGTCATTTGATAGTCCTAGTCCTGCTATCCTGTGTATCCATGCCAGTGTATCATAGTGCCATGCTCAAGCTCACTCTTTATTTGTTATTTGCTCATTTACGCACCAAACGGCCAAGGGCATGTAATTTGCTAGTGTCGCCTAGACAAAATACTGGTGCTAATGTCTGTAATTTGCTATTCATGGAATGCCATCCTCTGTCCATAGTAACATTCACAGCTCATATGAAATTTCTTGTCGTTTTTATGAATTTTCTACATGGTAATTCCATTAGTTCCATGCCTGTTATCACTCTTATTAAGTATGGATGTTTCTGTTAAAAAAAATCATTTATACTAGTATAACATTAGAAATGCTCAAACCTGCTCATGAATAACATCCTAGTCAAAATGTGGCATATTTTAGGGTTCAAATATCAATGGTGAATTTATTGTGCAAGGATTTTTACTGGAATTTCAAGGAAAAAAACAAGGGTATGTATTCTTTGTTGCCTATCAACATTATATATCAGAAATGAGACTTAGTTTAATAGTATTAGAACTTTGTATAGTTTAATAGTACCACCTTTCCATATACGCTTGTTTTTTTTTTTTTTTTTTTTAAAAAAAACCCACCCGTGTAGCAGTTTTCATGTTGTGATATCCTAATCCACTATGCATTTCCCCCCCTCAAAAAATTGTGTAATGAGCTATGAGCGCCTTGAATTGCTTTGTACGGTGCCACAGCTTTAATGAAGGAAATCATACATGGCAACATGCTCACGATATGATAATTGTGAAATGCTCTTTATTACAGTTGTAATGATAATGTTGTAGTACCACAAACAGGAGAAACCACTGAGCTGTTGCTGTAGGATCAGAATTCAGACACAGGATCAATCACACGAAATCGAATTTGATGGCAGGCTGGTTGGGATGCGCTTGTGCGGCTTCCCTGAACACATGCTCAGCAGTGTCCCAAGGATAAACGTTTCTCTTCTCCGGCGCGACGAGGATGCGGACATCGATGAGCTGGAGGCTCGAGAGGTGCTCCATGCCAACAGGTGCTGTATCGATGCCCAACTCACAAGGCCCGAACCACAACACGAGCCTCTGGAGCTTGGGCATTACACCCGCCTGGAAGCCCAGCCGTGACTGTGAGGCAACATCTCCATCACAGCTCAAGAAGACATCCTCCAGAGCTGGAAATGACCCCCCACCACCTCCGAACATGATGGTGCCCTTGCTCTTCAGCTCCAGTTGCAATCGGAGGTGGACGAGGGAGGGCAGCTCTCCAAGAACACCAACCTCGTCGGTGCAAGTCTCTGGCACCGACAGATCTAGGCGGCGGAGGTTAATGAGAGCAGCGTTGATCCATCTGGGAACTCGGGACCCAGATCCAATATCTCAATACTACGAGGAAAATCAGATAGTGAGCCCATTAGGCCATCAATAGAGATATCAGACGGCAACTGGATTTCCAAATATCTGAGGTTTTGGAGTTTTCCAATAGAAGATCCCAGAGAATCAAGGTTACTAGCTGTTGATGACTCTACTTCGTTAAAGTACAGACACAGATCCCTTAGATTGGTCAGCTCGCCAAGGGCATTGAAGTCCATATCCGGGGGATGGCATATGTGTAGAGTGCGTAGAGACTTGCTGTTGGGTAACCTGTTGAGCTGCACACCCGATGGAAGCGTCAGGTTGGATAGGCAGGTCAAACTAACAATATCTAACAGGATGCTTGTTACAACATCACAAGCTATTTCCAACGTCTCCAAATGCACAAGGCCACATATTCTACTAGGGAGCTCTACCTCACACCAATCGCCAACAATCATCAAATACCTTAGGTGAAGTAGTTGGCTAACGACAGTGAGGTCAACTCGCTTGGTGCCGTAACTCATGATATGCAGCAGTCGGAGATATTTAAAATGCAACAACCATGGGACACCACCTGCACTATTTTCAAATAGTGAAATTGATCGAACTTGAGCCAGCTGAGCAGGAACTGCCCTGCCCTCTATTAACACTGCGAAATCCGATTCTACAACCATAGACTGCAGGGACAGCCGACGGACCTTATTGCTGCTGTACCCATGCTGCCAATCGATGGCCATGTAATCTTTGCCACTGCCACTGTACGCAACATTGATAAAATTATCCTCCTTGCACCTGCTCAAGATTAGGTCCAGCATCATATCATGCACCCTGCAACGCGTCACCTCCCGATAATCGTTTTGCTCAGGTTGAATCAAACCCCTATTGATAAGGAAAAAAATTTCAAAATATATCTTTTTCTTCGTTATTTTGCGTTTATATACCAATGCGATGAAATTTTGCACAAATATACCTCTACCGCATGGGGGTTGTACGGAACCGTCTCGGTCCCGCACCACCATTCCGCGGAACCGGCGGTCGCGCAGAACAGCAGTGCGGGATCGATCGATCCCGCAGCCTGGAAACGCGGAACCGCCGCGCCGTCATCGCTGCATGCAACGTGAATGCATGCATGCAACATATGCACATCCATGCATATGTGCTTGTTTGCCGCGCCGGTCGCGCGTCATCAGCGCGCGGGACCGCGCCGCGCGGGACCGCGCCGGTCGCGCGTCCCCGCAGCGCGGGACCGCGCCGGTCGCGTGTAGCGACGGTGCCGCGCGGACGCTGCGCGGGAGCGAGCGGCACTGCCTTCATCCCGCATCTCCATTCTGCGGTAGAGGTATATTTTCGCAACTCTTTTTCATGCATGTATATAAAAGCAAAACGTTAAAAATAAAAGTATATATTCAAATTTTATTCTATTGATAAGCTCATTGAAATAGCTCTTGCCAACATCCTCCAAGTCTTGCCCACGAGAACTCCTCACAAAGCCTTCAGCTATCCACTGTCTAACCACATCATCCCTTTCGATATAGAAGTCCTCTGGGTATTTGCCAAGATACAAGAGGCATGTTCTAAGATTAAAAGGAAGATTTTTGTAGCTAAGGTTTAGAATTTGCCTCATGCCTTCCAAGCTTGGATTTGTGCCAAAAGCGGTGCCCAAAGAATTCTGTATCCTCTCCCATTCTTGCATTATTCTTGTCGGTCGAACAGCTAATAGGCTGGCTATAGTAATAATTGCAAGTGGCAAACCTCCACACTTTTTTAATATTTCAGCTGAAACTTTTTCATACTGTGAGGGGCAGCCATCCTCGAACCCAAATACTCTATTAAAAAACATTTTTTTTGAGTCATCACTATTGAGGGGCTTCATTTTGTAAATGTATCGATGGTTGCTACATGCCCAGCAAGCCACATCTTCCACACGCGTGGTTACTATCACTCTGCTACCATTACTATTTTCTGGAAAAGCACAATGAATAATATTCCATGCTTCTTGTTTCCACAAATCATCGACTACAATAAGGTACCTGTCAAATTATTATTTTCAAATATTATATTTACATGCATCATAGTAAGATATGATTGAAATTATTGAGGAAACCAAACATCAAAACATTATTGAACTAGATAAAATATATCTATCAAGGCAAATCCATGAATGCCATAGCTAAATTAATAGATTCAGATAGCAATAACGATTGGGAACACTAAGCAATAGTAGCAGCTAAGTTATGATTTATTGTCAATCGCAGGCTCATCAGGGGACTTGACATGGTCACAAATTAAAAGATATCTCTTAATGGAGTAATGGGCCAAGTATTGCACCGGACAATGTAAAATTCATTCTAATACAATAAATAAGCATAGATGAAGGCACACAATTATGAGCATTTTAACAAATCCAGTGAACTCCTTGATATGAATAATATCTCATAGTGTTAATCAAGAACTATATTATCTGTGTTTAGAGGTACTTATACGGTTATACCAGTACAGTTCTCAAGGACTGAAAAAGAATGCTCTAGTTAATTACCTCTTATTTCCCAAATAGTATCTAATGTCATCGATGATGTCTTGCACCTCACGAGCTTGGGAAGACTCCTGTATGTTAAATTTTGACTGTATGGTGCTGAGAAGTCTTGCAATATCAGGTCTTTGGGAAACGGAAACGAACGCCTTGCAGTCAAATTGCTGCCCGATCTTATCATAAACCTGTTTGGCAAGTGTTGTTTTACCAAGACCCCCAAATCCCACAATGGACACCACCATCAGCTTCTGCTGCCCTGCATCTGTCAACAATTGGATTAGCTCTTCTGTTGGGCCATCAATACCCACAAGATTATCAGCCTTTTGGTAGAGCGCTGTTAAGCGAGGATCTATAGCCACAGACTCAGAAGCTCTGGAATTGCTGCATCCATCAAGCTCATACCTCCTGCGGCGCTGATTTGCCTCGATCACACGAGCCTTGATCTCGTCGATCTGCTTGGCAATCTGATGGCGCACGCGCAACGTCTTGAGACGGCGAGCCGTCTTCTTGATGAAACCAGATGCATCAGCACTGCCAAGACGATGCATGAAGTCATCGATGCAGTCCTCAATGTCGTAGGTCATCTCCCTGACATGGTTCCTCCAGTCCCTGACCAAATGATCAAGCTCACCATCATCATCCATGAAAGCTAGCTTCTCAAGAAAAGCACTCATGGTGGTGAGCTCATCCTTGAGGAAGGACACCTGCTTCCTAACCTCCTTGAGCTTTTTGTACTCGTCGCCCATGAGAGCGGTGAGCTTTGCAAGCAGGCACCCCCATGGATGCGCTCACCACAATCCCGCTGGCCATGTCTTCACGCAGATGAGCTCTGTTTGGATCAACCAAATTTCCCAAGGGATTCAATTCAATTCAATTCCGAAGGGGAAATAAGCATCACTGTTTGGATTCATCTATGGAACCAAAGGGATTGGATGAACAGTAGCGCTCCCAATCTTGGATTTGGATTTGCAAACGCGTGCGTACCTGACGATCAAAAGCTCACGGTCACGGAAACTTTCGCCGACGACGCGAGCTCGTGGCGACGCGGTAACCGGCTGCCCTCCTCGCGCCGGAGGTCGAGATGCCGCCTCCGACGGGGCGGCTGCCGGAGCTCTCTCGGATGGAGCTGGTTGGATGCGAGTATGCGAGGGAGGTTGACGAGGAGACTCAAGACTCGGAGACGGAGTCGGAGAAAGCGAGAGCGACACACGGTGAGATGACAAGAGCAAGACACGAGCATAAATACTACTCCCTCCTTCTCCTAATTATATTTTGATATTTTACTTACACTATTCTACCATTCATCTTATTTAAAAATTTTTAGAACTATTATTTATTATTTTTCTTGACTTACTTTATTATTTAAAGTATTTTAAGCACAACTTTTCATTTTTTATACTTACACAAAATTTTTTTAATAAGACGTGTCGTCAAACAGTACAAGCAAAATATTAAAATCCCTTATATTATGGGACGGATAAAGTAACTCATTTTACTTTTAGGCCCTGTTTAGTTTCCACGTAAAAATATTTACATTTTACACCATATCACATCGAACGTTTGAACACCTACATAAAGTATTAAATATATGCTTAAAAATAATTAATTACACAGATTGAAACAAATTTGCGAGATGAATCTTTTATGGTCTGATACAACATCCGTAGCTCTACTCGTGTTTGTTGTTGTGTCTCATTTAATTATTGTGGTACGGTCCAACATCCGTAGCTCTGCCCGTGTTTGTTTGCTGTATCTCATACAATTATTGTGGTCCGATCCAATATTATCGTGATCCGCCAGATTTGAGTAATTAAGCATGACATAAATTCCACGTGAATTTCACCTACTCGTCTTGTTTCATAACCCATACTGTAAAATGTTTCGACTTGTTTTGTAAGTCAAATTTATTCATGTTTCAACATGTTTATTAAAAAAAAGCATGATAACATTTCTACCACAAAACAAATAGACTATCAATTATAATAAATGCTATATTCAATGACCTAACTTGGTATTGTACGGATGTTGCTCTGTTTTTCTATAAATTTGAGAGGTTTAACCCAACAAACGTCTTATCTCTACTACTTAAAAAAAAATCCGGATTGGTGATGGTGAAGCCAAAGCAGATATGCGATCCAACGTAAAAACGTACCTTGACACGTTTGGAGCAACAAAAAAAAAAGTTACATGCGATCCGGAACCAAAAAAGCGTAAAAAGCGTCGACGCCCTACGACCCGCGCCCCGTCCCGCGAGTCTCGCGTCCCACACGTCCCTCGACCGTGCCGCCTCCTCACCGCCGTCGCCCCTTCCTCCGCGCGCCCTCAACCGCCGCCGCCTCCACGCCGCCCTCGACCGCCGACGCCTCCACGCCGCCCTCGACCACCGACGCCTCCTTGACGCCCCGCGCCCCCTCCTCGCTGCTCTCGACCCCGCGCCGCCCTCGACTTGCGCCGCCTCCTCGCCGCCGTCGAACGCCGACGCCCCGCGATGCCCTCGACCGCCGCTACCTCCTCGCCGCCCTCGACCGCCGACGCCCCGCGTCATCTGAAGGTATGTATCCCCTCGTGCCCCACCATGACGCCCGACGATATGGCCGCCACATGTTCGATGAAATGTCCAGTAAGAAGCTCAATCCGTGGTGTGATTTTGAGCCAGCTGTTATGATTAACCTGGCTCTAGGAAATCTGCTGATAATATTTATTTTCTAAATCATCTATTTGATGACGTAGACCATGCCTGCGCACCTGGCCAACTCCTGGTTTCTACTCCTTGATTTCCATGTATATACAGCTTGAGATGGTTTGATTTTCTTTTTTGATCAAGCTATCTGAATCGTCTTGTTCTCGAAACATCCCTATATTGTTCCAATTCTGATTTGTCAACGTGGTTTAATTTTTTTACCGTGTATTAAACCAAATGTTAGGTGTAGGCAATGAGCTCAAGTGTTCATTTATCATCAGTTCATGTTTCAAGCTTTGTGAATCCCTTCTTTCATTACAAATACCTCAAGTAATAATTTTTGCAATCAAGTAGTAATATCCCATTTTTTATGACTACGTGGTTTGTCATGTCATGCTCATAAGTAAGAATATTAAGTTTCTTTGATTTGTGATTGTTGAATGACTATGTGGTTATGTGGTTTGTCATGTCATGCTCATAAGTAAGAATATTAAGTTTCTTTGATTTGTGAATGGTGAATGACTATGATTCTGAACGTTTACATCAACCGATGAGAAAAAAACTACCATCAGCAGCACTGAGATTCTGTCTTATGGTTTGTACTGGATTGAAGAAAAATTTTTGAAAATATGCCGTTTATTTTTTTTCTTTCAGAAATATTCGGATTGTAATTTTATTTGCACAAATATACCGTTGATATTATGATTTCGCACAATGAAAACGCGAGACTGCGCGATGTCGCGTGGCAAATTCGCGAGAGCGAGCGGTCTCGCAGACTCAACCAGCGAGAGCAAGCGGTCTCGCAGGGTCAAGTAGCGATACCAACCCTTTGCCGCTAATCAATGATTAATTAGTGATTAGTTATCTTGATTAGTGATTAATTAATTAATCGTTAATTAATATAATTAATCACTAATTATTATTAATTAATCGTTAATCATTTAATTTTCAAAACGCTCTCGCACACTCACCATGCGAGACCGCTAGGTCTCGCGTCTTCCACGTGCGAGACCGCTCGGTCTCGCGCCTCTGCTGCGCGACGTCGCGCGGTCTCGTGTTCTCTTTGTGCGAGACCGCCCGTGTCATTAGCCCACGTCAGTTTCACGCAATGGTTTAGCGATACCGGTAGTATATTTGTGCCAAAAAGTTTATATCAAGACTATTTCTAAGAATACGGCTCCGGCGGCTCGGGATCGGTCATCCTAGAGCATGCCATCCCGGCCATATGGCCGGCCGGTCAGACCGGCGTTGATGCGGCGGTCAGACCGGCCCTGACATGGCGGTCAGACCGGCGACGCCGGCCGGTCAGACCGGCACTCGGCCAGCGGTTAGACCGGGCCTGGCAAGACCACACAGTGAATGCACAACTTGAAATATGGGGAGAGTCTAAACGCGAGCACAAGTCTAAATGCATAATGACCTAATGTGGCAATTAAAATCATCTCTTTGCTAGGTCATTACCCCTCTTAATAGTACGGCAAAGCTATAAATAAACTAGCACAATTTTGATCGCCCAACGCCTCGATCAATTTAAAATGAAAACACTAGTTTACCGTCTTCTCTTCCTTTTGCTTTGCGCCGTCAATTTTAATCCATCAATGATCATCCATGTGCACACAAATAAGTGAACCTAACTCAAATAAATAGCTCAAACACAACGGTTAGTCCACAATTAGTGATTGTCATTAATTACCAAAATTAACACAGGGGGCCTAGATGCTTCAATCTCCCCCTTTTTGGTAATTGATGACAAACACCACAAATATATATAATCAAACATAGAGCACATGGACATATATTGCAATGATAATCAAAAGCTCCCCCTAAACATGTGCATAACAATCACAAATAGCAAATATGGAACAAATGCACTCTCATTCACATTTCAACATAGCACAAGCACATATGCAAATTATAATGTGAACTTCAAGACATATTCATCCATGAGCATAAGATGGTCACATATATATCAATATCACATACACCATCCATCATCGCACAAGTTCACATCACTTAACCATTCAAATCACATAAGTCACAAATCATCCTAAAAAAGGCTCACAAATAAGCATAGGCTATTACAAGACCACAAAGGGTCCAAATGACATAGAGATCAACAAAACAATAAAGAACACACAAGAGAGAGTAATAGCCCATACCCATACATAATATAGCCCAAAGCACCTTAGCCTATTAAATATGAGGTGACTAACCTCACTACCACTAGTCCTAACCCACAAGACACAAAGCACACCTAAGGATATTTTTCTCCCCCTTTTGGCATCAAGTACCAAAAAGGTCTTCATTCTTGTGGAGGAGAAGGAGGACGTGCCGAAGATGAAGGATGAGGAGCATCACGGTAGCGATGATACACAAATGCTTGGGTGCTCCCCAACATTTGGACTCGAGAATCCAATAGACTCACCCTAGTGTGCAAATTTCCCACAGAAGCATTCAAGTTGCCAACATCGGTGCGCAAGCCACGAACATCCTCATGCAATGCTTCATGCCCGGTAGACAAGCGTTGAATGCTTTCACTTAGGGTATTAATAGCCCCAAGTACTGGGTTGAAGTATTCATTGGGTTGCATTCCAAAGTAAGCATATTGTGGATGGAAGAAGGCACTTGGATCATACCCATGAGGAGGAGGCGGGGCTGCACTTGAGCTTGCGCCTTGATCAAACGTTGGTTGGAGCACACGAGGAGCTCTAGGAGTGGAGAGTTGGAGACGAGGCTTGTACTCTTTGTGTTCTTTTAAATTTTGACCAATTTGTCCCAACTTACTTTGAATCAGCCTCATTATGTAGGGAGCATAATAGATTCCTTGTCCAATAGTCCCCTTGGAGATGGCAATCTCCTTCATCATAAGGTTGATAACATCAAACAGATGACCATCCATAATGGCATCAATGACATGCCAAGCAACGCCGCGTATGTCATCATTGTTTCCACATCTTGGGAGGATGGTGGCCCTCACTATGCGGTTGATCACACTTGGGATAGCCCTCAAACCCGCCACCTTTCCATATGTGTGCCTTCCCCTTCTTCATAAAACTGAGAAAAGTGATCAATAGGGAAGGGGTTGTGAGTGTGCTCATCATGGAGGTCATCCCCGTTGTTGAAGCGAATGTGCAAGAGCTCCTGGAATTCACGGCAGTTGATAGAGCACCGAAGGGTCCCCAACATCCACTTCATAGCATCACAGTCGCTGGACACCCACATGGTGGCATAGAATTGTCGGATGAGATCTTCATCAAAGGGTTGCTTCATGGTGACAATCCTATCAATCCCAACGGCCTTGAACAACTCTTGTAAATCCTCAAACTCCAGTGTCTCACCAATGTGCCTCCAAGAAATCCACTTGTGTTCGGCGAAGGCTTTGTTGGCATACACTTGCTCATACACGGACTTTTGGAACCGTATATGGAACCTTGGATCATTACAATCATTAGGCCTCCGGAATTAATCATGATGACGGAGGATAGTGTATTGCTGAGCATTCCTCAAATTGTGCACAAATTGGATGGTGGAATCGAGAGGACTCCCATCATCACTTGCCTCATCATCCTCACCATCGCCACTGCCATTGTCATCACTACCATCACTGCCATTGTCATCACCTCTTACTTCCACCTCATCCCCTCAAAATTTTCATATTTTCATCCTCACTTTGAACATACTCTTCTCCACTTGACTCCTCACTCACGGGATCCGGCGTGGGCTCACGACGACCATGGCGAGTGCGGGGAGGCATCACTGAAAAACAGGAGCAAAAGGATATATAAGCAATAATTTTAGAAACCACATAGTGAAGTGGGAAGAAAAGGGGGGTGCTGCTTGTCAGGGGTGGTTAGACCGAGAGCCAAGGCCGGTCAGACCGCAGGCCCCAAGTCGGTCAGACCGATGGCCCCCAGCCGGTCAGACCGCCGGCCCTCGGCCAGTCAGACCGCCGCTTTGGGGCCGGTCAAACCGCCTGCCGGTCAGACCGCCACTGACAGGAGCACAACAAAATCCTTCCACAATCCACACAAATGATTCTAAAAATTGCTAGGACAGTGATGCACAAGATTGGAACAAGAACATCATTGGGGTATGGCCTATTTCATCAAGATTGGAATAATGGGGGAAACTACCCATAACCCTAGAGATTGAAATAGACCGATTTGAGAGCAATGCACAAAAGAGAGAGTGATTTACCGGTTGAAGGAGTTGAATCACACCAAGAAACTACCCTCTATTGGTGCAAATCAAAGAACACCTTGTGCTTCACCTAGGGTTCCATGCCATAGATCAAAAACTCAATCAAAACACAAATCAATCCATGGAATAGAGAGAGGAAGCGGAGGAGAATCACTTACGGTGTAACCGGAGTGATTTTCACGGTTGAACGGGATAGATTTGGTGGAGGGAGGTGGCTAGGGTTTGGGAGAGGAGAGAGGAGGAGTTTTTTCGAGTTGGAGAAGTGAAGAGATGAGATGGGATGTGGAGGGGTCGGGTAGGAGGAGGAAGAAAGGACAAAGTCCTGGGCCCACCATCCCAGGCTGGTCAGACCGGCTATATGCGGCCGGTCAGACCGCCAGGGTGCGGCTGGTCAGACCGGGCCCTAGAGGCCGGTCAGACCGCCGCTACCAGGCTGGTCAGACCGCGCATATAGCTCCGGTCAGACCGCCTGGCCCCCAGCCGACTGTGCACAACCCTTGCATAGTTCGGCTACCCCCACACAATAAAATTCAACAAAAATTTGATTTTTTGAGCAATTTTGAAATGTGTGAGTTGAAATATTGCCAACCATTTATAACATTTGAAATTTATGAAGATTTGCAACAAAACTCACTTGAGTGCTAGGAGGTGACCTATTATGGTCTATAGGGGTTTTTAGACGAATTTGATTTTCAAACAACTTTTGAATTATTTGGTTTTTGAATATGATTAGAATACCAAAAACATTTCAAATCCTCCTCTCTACCAACTTTGTTTTGAAACTTTTCCCAAATTCCTTCTCAATCTCATTTTGGGGATAAATCTCATTTTGGCCAAAAATAAGAATCTAGTTTCTTCAAAAGAGGGCCAAAAGGGCATTTTCATCCAAAATACATTTTTCTTACAATGTAAGGCTTGGAAAACATATAGGGAACCTTTTGAAACATTTTCCAAGTGATAGTTTTCAAATTACATTGATTTTGCAAAATTTTTGACTTATGTTGACTTGGGCATTTTGAAAATACTACTAGCACTACTAGTTGATTTGCTCACATACAAAGAGAGGTAGAGCACATGTAAGAGTGCAAAACTCCCCCTTAATGTGACATGCTCCATTTTCGCAAAGAAGAACCAAATGGCAATAAGCCCAAAGCATAAGAGCAAATGAGAGCAAATATACACAATGCAAAAAGAAGCAACCATGGTGCACAATGTCAAGCCACATTTGAAAAATCTATGACATTTAATTCATTCCTCAATTTGCAAAAGCGGGTTTCATCAAGAGGCTTGGTAAAGATGTCGGCTAGTTGGTCCTCGGTTCTTATGTGGCTAATGACTATGTCACTCTTGGCAACATGGTCTCTTAGGAAGTGATGGCGAATGTCAATATGTTTGGTTCTAGAATGTTGGACCGGGTTATTGGCTATCTTTATGGCACTATCATTGTCACATAGGAGTGGGGTTTTGGTGAAGGATATGCCATAGTCCAACAAGGTTTGTTTCATCCGAAGCAATTGGGCACAACAACTACCCGCCGAAACATATTCCGCCTCGGCGGTAGAGAGGGCTACGGAGTTTTGTTTCTTGGATGACCATGACACAAGGTATCTACCAAGCATTTGGCAACTACTGGATGTGCTCTTTCTATCCACTTTGCAACCAGCATAATCCGAGTCGGAATAGCCAACAAGCTTAAACTTAGCACCTTTTGCGTACCACAAGCCAATAGTTGAGGAATGCTTTAAATATCTTAGAATCCTTTTCATGGCCACTAAGTGACACTCCTTAGGAGCGGCTTGAAACCATGCACACATGCAAACACTAAACATGATATCCAACCTAGATGCGGTAAGGTAAAGCAAGCTACTAATCATAGAATGATAAAGCTTTAAATCTACCGGTTTACCTCCCTCATCAAGGTCAAGATGCCCGTTGGTTGCCATAGGTGTCTTGATGGGCTTCGCATCTTCCAAGCCAAACCTTTTGAGTAGATCCTTGATGTACTTGCTTTGGCTCACGAACGTCCCATCCTTGAGTTGCTTGATTTGAAGTCCAAGGAAGAAGCTCAACTCTCCAATCATGGACATCTCAAATTCCCTAGACATCATATCACCAAATTCCTTGCAAAATACCTTATTAGTAGAACCAAATATGATGTCATCAACATAAATTTGACACACAAAGAAATCATCACCAATGATTTTTGTGAAAAGGTGTTAACGGTGAAATTTGGTAAGCCCGGAGTAGTCATCGGCTTAGAGTCAGCATCGGCTTCGGAGTCCTGAGATTAGCCGATGAGAGTTGTCAAGTCGTCAGTTGTCGGAGTCTTGCTATATTCGGTTAAGGAAATTGATCTACTAAAGGAAGCTTATCCAGAAGAGACCGAGTTCAAAGAGAATGCGGCATGGCAAGTTATCTATTAATTAGGAATAGTTTGTTAGTTTCCTTTTATCTTTAGGAAAGTGTGTTTAGTGTCCTATAAGGACTTTATCTTTTCCTTTTATCTTTAGGAAAGTTTCTTTCTTGTCCTACAAGGACTAGTATCTACCCATGGGTATAAATATGTACACCCGGGGTCATTGTAATATATCCTCACGATCAATACAATTTAGCGCATCGCCACCCTTTTTACTTCTACTTTTGTTTTTACGTTCCGGCGGAACTTGGCACCCGACGCGGGGCTGCATCGTCTTCGATCTTCGGCGAAGGGATAAGTCCAATGTTTCGCCGGTCCAGGCAATTGTATCGTCTACGTCGGCGTCGTTCAAGGCTGCATCGGAACATTCGACCTCTTGGATTGCTCTGGTTTGGATGATATATTTGCCTACCTATTTATCATATGTCTCTGTTAATCTAGTCTTAGCATATCAATTTAGCTCTATCGGCTGCTTCTCGTTTTAGGGTTTCTGCCGGTATCTGCTAAATCGCGTTGCTAGATTAGATTAGCTTAGACATCTACCACCCTGAAAACTCAGTCAACGGCTTGATTGTCTAGATATTATGTTTCTTTTCATACTTAGTGCTGCATCAGTTAAGTTTGATCTACTAAGTCGTGCTTAGAACCATAATCTCTAGCCTGCTTTTTGACTGCCAATAAGGGTTTCATCGAGGTTTCAGCCGATGAGTTATCTAGGCGTTGCATCGGCTTACAAGGATTGCATACGTATTGGATTTAGCCAATCGCAACAAAGGTTTCACTGTTTAATCTAATCTTGTATATTTAATGACATCGGACCTCCAGCCGATGTATGCTTTAACCTTCAAATCGATGTTTATCTATCATATCATTATTAGCCGATCGGTTTATATTGGATTATATTATTATTATACTATATTATCATCAACCGATCGCCTTTATATCATTATTTAAATCAAGTGTCAGACTTTACATTGGACTTAAAGCTGATAGCTCAGAACCCTATCGCTATCGGCTGGCATCGGCTATCGGCTGGAACTACTCCATCGGCTTGTCAGCCGATCGGCTATTTGATTTACTGTTTACATATCTTGTTAGTTGCAGAGTCAAACTGACTGGCACGCTCGCATCTCATCAATATTTGGACCTGCACTGGAGCTAAGCAGATCTCCCAGGCCGGTGTGTTCGATTTTTTCGTCAACACAAATTCGCACGCCTGGTGGGACCACGAATTTTATATCCACATGTCTGAAGAAGAAGTCAATGCCAAGATCATGGTTACAGTGGAGAATTTAACTGGGGAACAACAATATCGGCTTGGGGGGCAAGCACATCAGCTTCAGCATGGTCAACAATATCAGTATCAGCTCATGAAAGCCGATTGCAGGAAGCAAAGGAAGATCGGTTTTGGAGTTATCAAGACAAGAAATTTTGAAGCACGAATTCTCATACTCCAAAACTGGGGGGCATCAAGAAAAAATCGAACACACCAGCCTGGGAGATCTGTTTAGCTCCAGTGCAGGTCCAAATATTGATCAGATGCAAGCGTGCCAGTCAGTTTGACCCTGCAACTGACAAGATATGTAAATAGTAAATCAAATAGCCGATCGGCTGACAAGCCGACGGAGTAGTTCCAGCCGATAGCCGATGCCAGCCGATAGCGATAGGGTTCTGAGCTATCGGCTTTAAGTCCAATGTAAAGTCTGACACTTGATTTAAATAATGATATAAAGGTGATCGGCTGATGATAATATAGTATAACAATAATATAATCCAATATAAACCGATCGACTAATAATGATATGATAGATAAACATCAATTTGAAGGTTAAAGCATACATCGGCTGGAGGTCCGATGTCATTAAATCCACAAGATTAGATTAAACAGTGAAACCTTTGTTGCGATCGGCTAAATCCAATACGTATGCAATCCTTGTAAGCCGATGCAACGCCTAGATAACTCATCGGCTGAAACCTCGATGAAACCCTTATTGACAGTCAAAAAGCAGGCTAGAGATTATGGTTCTAAGCACGACTTAGTAGATCAAACTTAACTGATGCAGCACTAAGTATGAAAAGAAACATAATATCTAGACAATCAAGCCGTTGACTGAGTTTTCAGGGTGGTAGATGTCTAAGCTAATCTAATCTAGCAACGCGATTTAGCAGATACCGGCAGAAACCCTAAAACGAGAAGCAGCCGATAGAGCTAAATTGATATGCTAAGACTAGATTAACAGAGACATATGATAAATAGGTAGGCAAATATATCATCCAAACCAGAGCAATCCAAGAGGTCGAATGTTCCGATGCAGCCTTGAACGACGCCGACGTAGACGATACAATTGCCTGGACCGGCGAAACATTGGACTTATCCCTTCGCCGGAGATCGAAGACGATGCAGCCCCGCGTCGGGTGCCAAGTTCCGCCGGAACGTAAAAACAAAAGTAGAAGTAAAAAGGGTGGCGATGCGCTAAATTGTATTGATCGTGAGGATAGATTACAATGACCCCAGGTGTACATATTTATACCCATGGGTAGATACTAGTCCTTGTAGGACAAGAAAGAAACTTTCCTAAAGATAAAAGGAAAAGATAAAGTCCTTATAGGACACTAAACACATTTTCCTAAAGATAAAAGGAAACTAACAAACTATTCCTAATTAATAGATAACTTGCCATGCCGCATTCTCTTTGAACTCGGTCTCTTCTGGATAAGCTTCCTTTAGTAGATCAATTTCCTTAACCGAATATAGCAAGAATCCGACAACTGACGACTTGACAACTATCATCGGCTAATCTCAGGACACCGAAACTGATGCTGACTCTAAGCCGATGACTACTCCGGGCTTGCCAAATTTCACTGTTAACAAAAGGGTGGTGTCAACTTTTCTAATTTTGAAATCCTTTGACAAAAGAAAATATCTTAATCTTTCATACCAAGCCCTAGTAGCTTGTTTTAAACTATAAAGAGCATTTGAGAGTTTATAAACATGGTTAGGATTTTTAGGATCTTCAAAACCGGGAGGTTGTTTAACAAAGACAAGTTCGGCAATTTCACCATTTAGAAAAGCACTTTTCACATCCATTTGAAATAGTTTTATATCAAAGCATGATGCAAATGCAAGAAGGATGCGAATAGCCTCAAGTCTTGCCACGGGGGCAAAAGTTTCACCAAAGTCCAAACCTTCAACTTATGTGAAACCTTGCGCCACCAATCTTGCCTTGTTTCTCACCACCAACCCGTTCTCATCTTGTTTGTTCCTAAAGACCCACTTTGTCCCTATGACATTGTGGTCTCTAGGTCTTTCAACCAAAGTCCACACCTTGTTTCTTGAAAAGTTGTTTAGCTCTTCATACATAGCATTCATCCAATCTGGATCACAAAGAGCTTCATCTACATGTTTTGGCTCAAGACAAGAAACAAACGAGTAATGTTCACAAATCGAAGCGACACGAGATCGAGTTTGAACACCCTTACTAATATCACCCAACACTTGGTCAATTGGGTGATCCTTGGAAAGAGCTGTGTGTATCCTTGGAGGCATAGGTGGATCTTGTGCCTTCTCCTCCTCCACTTCAACTTGAGCTTGACTTGGCGTAGCGGAAGTAGATGGCTTATCTTGAGTGGAGGTGGATGACTTGTCTTCCACTTCAATAGGCTTGACATCTCCAATAGACATGTTCTTCATAGCTCTCATCAAGCCTTCATCACCTACATCATCCAAATTCTCGTGCCCCTCTTGGGAGCCATTAGTTTCATCAAATTGAACATCGGCGGTTTCTTCCACAATACCTTTGTTCTTGTTGTAGACCCGGTATGCCTTGCTATTTGAGGCATAATCTAGAAGAAACCCTTCATCACATCGACTTTCAAATTTGGTTAGTCTAACACCATTTCGGTAAATATAACACTTGCAACCAAAAACTCGAAAATAGACAACATTTGGCTTCCTCCCAACAATTAGCTCATAGGAAGTCTTTTTCAAGAAACGATGCAAATAAAGCCTATTGGTTGCATGGCAAGCGGTGTTTATGGCTTCCGCCCAAAAGGAATTGGAAACACCATATTCATCAAGCATAGTCCTTGCCATCTCAATCAATGTACGATTTTTCCTCTCCACTACACCATTTTGTTGAGGTGAGTAGGTAGCGGAAAGTTCGTGTTTAATACCAAGATCATCACAATAGTCCTCGATATTGGTATTCTTAAACTCGGAACCATTGTCACTTCTAATTTCCACAAGAGTGCAACTAAATTCATTTTGGGCCCTTTTTGCAAACTTTTTGAAAAGCTCGGCAACAATAGACTTATCATACAAAAAGAACACCCAAGTATGGCGAGAATAATCATCAACAATCACAAGACAATGACTATTACCACCAATGCTCTTATAGGTTGTTGGGCCAAACAAATCCATATGCAAGAGCTCCAATGGTCCAGATGTGGACATGATACTCTTAGTAGGATGAGAACATGCAACTTGCTTGCCGGCTTGACAAGCACTACAAAGCTTATCTTTCTCAAACTTCACATCATTCAAGCCCACAACTAGATCACATTTTGAAAGTTTGCACAATTGATTCATGCCAACATGGGTTAGACTCCTATGCCAAAGCCAACCCAATGAAGTTTTTGCAACTAAACAAGTTTTCAAATTTGCTTCACTAGAATTGAAATCAACCAAATAGAGATTTCCATATCTAAAACCTTTGAACACACAAGACTTGTCAAGAAGACTAGAAACAATAACCTCTTGCGGGAAGAAAGCACATGACAAGCCAAGATCACAAATTTGAGCAACCGAAAGCAAATTGAAATTTAGAGATTTAACAAGAGAGACATTATCAATTGACAAATCATTGGAGATAGCTATTTTACCTAACCCAATTACTTTTCCTTTGCTATTGTCTCCAAACGTCACTTTCTCTTGTTCTTTCCCTCCTACTTCAAATGTGGTGAACATAGCCCTATCACCGGTCATATGTTGAGTGCATCCACTATCAAGCACCCAATGGCTCCCACCGGTGCGGTAGTTCACCTACAAAAGAAGATCAAGCTTTTTTAGGTACCCAAACTTGTTTGGGTCCTTGGAGATAAGAGATCAAAGCTTTGGGCACACAAATGGTATTCTTTTTACGACCAAGTATAGGGGAACCCACATATCTAGCAACAATACTATCATCATGAGCCTTCCTAAGCATACAATGAGAATCAAACATGCATGTCTTAGAAGGCTTACCACCGGGGCAATCACTCACCAAATGCCCAACCTCACGACACTTGGAGCAATACTTACCATTGCTCTTGACAAAACGAGTGGCACGGTGAGAAGGTTTCTTACCCTTCTTTGGAATGAATCCAAGTCCCTCCTTGTTAAGGATGCACCGTTGCTCACTCAAAATCTTGTCAAGAGTGTTCTTACCTTTGAAGCATATCTCCAAACTCTTGTTAAGCTTAGCCACTTGCTCCTTAAGCTCATTGTTCTCAACAACAAGTGAGGCATCACAAATAGAAATACAAGAGCTAGAGCTAGAACTAGGCATATCCATAAGATCATCACAAGAGGTAGAAATGCTAGATGATGCAACATGAGCAATATGGCAAATAGCACTATCATCAAGCAAATCACAAGATATGCCAACATCAATGTGAGCTCCATGTTGAGTAGTGGAAAGGAGGTTGTCATGAGCTTCCTTAAGCCTCTCATGAGAAATGGTGAGTCTCTCATGAGAGGTCTTTAGCTCCTCATACAAGACCTCCAAAGAAGCATGATCCTTCTTTAGGGCCTTGAACTTGACGATCTCCTTCTCACTATAAGCATGGAGCTCCTCAAACATACTCACAAGCTCATCATAGGAAACATCATCACAATCATCATCACTCTCACTATCACTAAGAGATGTTACCTTAGAGGAGCCCTTTGCCATGAGACAAAGTGGAGCGAAGAGTGATGGAGCCTCCTTGATGGCAACAACGACCATCTTCTTCTTCTTGGAGCTTGCATCTTCATCACCTTCTTCCTCGGACCCGGATGAGGCGGACCTCTCCTCATTTGAGTCCCATTCCCCAAGGCCTCAATCTTCTTCCCTTCCTTCTTGAGCTTCTTCATGAGCTTGTAACCTCCACTCTTCTTCTTGGATGACTCGTCTCCATCATCATCCTTGGAAGGGCACTTGGAAGCAAAGTGTCCCTTTTCACCACACTCAAAGCACCTCAAGTTGTATAGAGTCTTGTTGGGTCTTCTATTTCTTCTCCTATTGGAGTTGGAGCCCCTTCCTCTCTCCTTTCTCCTTCCCAAGAGATCATTGAACCTTCTAGCAAGAAAAGCAATATCTTCCTCCAAGTCCTCATTGACTTCATTCACCTTGCTCTTGCTCTTGTCTTCAACTTCGACTTGGAGAGCAATGCACTTCTTGGAAGGTGAGGCTTCCTCCATCTCCTTCTTCTTCAACTTGTACATGTCATTGGTGTTGATCTTCCCCAAAAGGTTTGCGGGTGTCATTCTTGACATGTCGGAGTTGATGAGCATGGTGAAAAGGGTATCATACTTCTCTGGTAGAGCCCTAAGCATCTTTTGGGCAACCTCAAGATCGGTGTAGTTTGCCCCAAGCCCCTTGAGATCATTCACAATGACATTGAGCCTCCCATACATGTCATTCACACTCTCATGAGGCAACATAGAGAATGTCTCATATTGGATCTTGAGGAAATGAAGCTTGGCATCCTTGTACTCACTTGTACCCTCATGGATCTCCGCCAACTTGTTCCAAATCTCATATGCGGTCTCAAGGTTGCTCACTCTATCGAACTCCTCTTGGCTCAAAGAGTTGAACAAGGCATTCATGGCTTGCGCATTGAGTTGGAGGTTGCGGTGATCAATCTCCGTCAAGGATGTGCCGGTGATAGCAAAGCCTACATCCACAATACTCCAAATATGGAAGCTCATAGCTTTGAGGTGAGTAGACATTTTAATTTTCCAAGTGGAGTAGTTTGTGCCATTAAACATGGGAGCCTTCCCTACATGGTTCACCTCGTTCGACATCTTCTCTCTAGGTGGTGAAGCCCAATCAAGAGAGACCAAGCTCTGATACCACTTGTAGGATCGAGATGTCGACTAGAGGGGGGGTGAATAGGCGATTTAAAACTAAAAGACACCTAATCAAAACTAACCTAAATTGCTAGGCTCGGTGAGGATCAACTCTAACTAAGCAACTAAGTTATGTTTTGCAAACCTAGGGTGATAGTGGCTCAATTATATTTCTAGGAAAGTAAATCACACTCCTATGTCAATGTTTAGCAATCCTAGGGTGATATGATCTCAAGTATGTCTCTAGAAATGTAAATTGCACAAATGTAGATGCAACAATCAAATGAGACAAGGAGACAAGAGATTTTTCACCGAGGTTCGGAAACTCGCCGGTTTCTACTCCCCGTTGAGGCGAGCCCAACTCCACCGCTCAACCACGAAGCCACTGCACGCCCCCTTCGTCAAGGGGTGGGCAAGGCGGGAGCCGGCCCACGGAGAGGACTACCCAAGCCTCGATCACTCGGGGTAGTTCTTCCTTCACTCTGAAGGTGGTGAACTCCAAACCACTTACAAACCGGCACCGGGCCTCCTCCACAATTTTCTCGAAGAGGTCACCGGGCAACTCCTCCACAAGCCGTCTAGGAGGCGGCAACCTCCAAGAGTAACAAGCAATGACCCGGCGTGGAGATGATCAATCAAGTGCCACACTAGCTCTACAAATGGAAGCAATGCACTTGACTCTTGGCTAATTGACCCTCTAACACACTAGATGGATGAACACAAAGCTCAAGTGGGTGTGAGAGAGGTGCAAGGGGTGTATGCAATTGAAATGGGTGCCAAGAGAGCCCCCTTGCTGCTGGAGGGGGAGTATTTATACTCCCACCAACCAAAACTAGCCGTTGGGGGCGAAATCCCCCAACTCTGTGCTCTGCCGGTCTGACCGGAGATATGTGGCCGGTCAGACCGTGCTACTATGCAAAGGCTAGTTTTCTAGCCGTTGTAGGGCTGACATTGGGTCCCACTGCCTAGGCCGGTCAGACCAACATGGCGTGGCCGGTCAGACCGGCCCCGGCTCGGTCAGACCGCCACCAGCTCGGTCTGACCGAATACGGCTCCGGCGGCTCGGGATCGGCCATCCCAGAGCATGCCATCCCGGCCGTATGGCAGGCCGGTCAGACCGGCCTATACCCTCCGGTCAGACCGGCGTTGATGCGGCGGTCAGACCGGCCCTGACATGGTGGTCAGACCGGCGACGCCGGCCGGTTAGACCGGCACTCGGCCAGCGGTCAGACCGGGCCTGACAAGACCACACAGTGAACGCACAACTTGAAATATGGGGAGAGTCTAAACATGAGCACAAGTCTAAATGCATAATGACCTAATGTGGCAATTAAAATCATCTCTTTGCTAGGTCATTACCCAACGCCTCGATCAATTTAAAATGAAAACACCAGTTTACTGTCTTCTCTTCCTTTTGCTTTGCGCCGTCAATTTTAATCCATCAATGATTATCCATGTGCACACAAATAAGTGAACCTAACTCAAATAAATAGCTCAAACACAACGGTTAGTCCACAATTAGTGATTGTCATTAATTATCAAAATTAACACCGGGGGCCTAGATGCTTCAGAAAATTGTTGTGGATTTTACTTCTTTTTATCCCTCCCGAATGCTAATATTAGCTTATTTGTGTCCTGAGTCATTTCGAAGGCTTGCAGATATACCAGAAGGAAAATAAAGGTGCTGTGACTGTAACTAGCACCTTCAGGGCCTTCAGGTCGGATACCAAAATTGGTGGAGACTGGAGAGGTTCTGCCACTAAATCAAACTCTACTCTCTTTTTTTTTTTTCTGAATATGCTAACAACATTTCTAATTTCTGATGGAGTAGATTTGTTGTATAGTCAAATTGAAAGGGGAACGACTTTTATATCAAATCACTGCAAACATATCAAATTTACTTATATACATCGCTGCCATCATATCAGATTTTGACAGCCATTATTTATCTTCATGCTTGAATTCTTACAGTCATTTTGAAATTAGATTGGGCGTGGAACTTTCCTGCTACTGCTGCTGTTTTAATTATCTTTACTGGCAGTACAGTTATTATCATGGAATAATCTGTTTTAATAATTTTATTTTAGATCAATATGCAAATCCATTTAACTTTACTCGATTTCGCCCATTAACATACCAATCATTTCCTAGAACTGCAGATAACAACTTATTAATTACTGTTAGTAGCTTTGAAAAATAACCCTTAGATAAAAATTAAACATGTAGATTGAAGTATTTTTATTTTTATTTAGCGATGCACTGAACTTTTTACTGCATAATAGGCTGCGGTGGCATGGAGATACACATGCAAGTTGATAGCTGATAGCAATGAGTAAATCGAATAGCTGCTCAGTTCAGACATGCTGAGCAACCGGCGTTGAGGACCTTGTTGGCACCCGAGAAGAGGTTGTTGGTCCGGAGTGGTACTGAAGATATGCTCTTATTGTGATTCACTCTTTGGCACATGTTATCTACCCTATAATCCACCAACTCACTCTTACATCCTTTATACTTCATTAATCAAATCCAACGGTTGAAAATCATCCCACGCTTCCGATCCAACGATAGTGGCGAACGCTGGCTCACGTTCACGCAGTGGAAGGGAGATCGCGCGCACGCATAATCACCGGCCAGAAAATCGCGCACGGGGTCATCGGCCAGTTTCCTTCCACGAAGTCGCAAATGAATCGCCTCCTCTTCTCTTCAGTCGGATGATCGCCCCCTCCGCCCGCGCACCCACCCCTCGCTCACCTTCCCTCCCACATCCCCCCTCCCCCGCCCCCCGTGCCAATGGCAGCATCTCCACCTGCACTGCCGCCGGCGACCTCGCCACACAGCGTCAAGCCGTCGGACCACCTGCGGCTCTCCACCGGCGATCTCCTCCCTTCTCACCCCCAGATGCCGCCGTCGATCCCCCGCTGCCGCCACACCTTGCCACAGTCCAGTCCACACCTCCCCGCATATCACCACGCGCTCGCCCTCACCCAGATCGAGGCCGTCGCGGACCTGACACTCACCCTCACGCAGATTCGCCAGATCAGGTCTCTCCATGGATGAAACTATGGATTGAAAAAGTAAATGTCAGGTTCGTGTTTTCCTTTTTCTGATTCCTGAGAGTGTATGCTTAATACAATATATATGAAGTATCTTTTTTTACTCTTGTACCAATTAGATGTGTGGCTTTAGGGAAGTCTGACAGTCTGTTGTGAAATTCTTTTACTGAATTCTCTTCTGTGACCTCGAGGCTAATGATCTATTGATCTTGTGATTTTTCCTATTCATTATTGTATTGTGTTTGTAACATATATAAGCGCAGTGATACATAAGATATTTTATTCTTAGTAATATGCCTGTTTTTTTGCAATCGGAAAACCGTCACATGTTCAACACAAAACTATCACTTATAAGAACTGTAACAAGCTGATGGATGAACTTTGATAGGTTCCTTCACGAAATTTATAAATGCACCTTACAAATCTGAATGCTTGGAGTTATATGAGATGATGGATGAATATTGCAGGGTAAAGATTATGTCACCTTTGACAATTAAATTTAATGTCAAATGATTTTTGCGCATGTATACTCCATTTTGTTCGATTAACTTGATATCTGAATTGTGTTTTAGGAGCCTATGGACCTGTTTGGCACAGCTCCAGCTCTAACTCCACCTCTCCTGGAGCTGGAGCTCATCCAAACAGTTTCAGCTCCACCAAAACTGGGAGTGGAGCTGGGTGGAGCTCTCTCACAAAATGAACTAGAGTTGTGGAGCTGGGTTTAGGCAGCTCCACAACTCCACTCCAGACCCAACTCCTGGAGCTAAATTTAGGAGTTGGAGCTGTACCAAACAGGCCCTATATAAGATTATGGTGTGAAATACAAAAGGGTCAAGCATGTTTCTTTTGAAACTTCTGATAGGCATTTTCTGGTACCTTTTATATATTTTGCACTTACGATTTGTTCGTTGTTTTACTATTTTAGATTAGATGGAGGCATATAACCTCTTCAAAGAACAAGGTATCAAGGATCTTATTGTCAATGTAAAATAAAAAAAACAATCTCTGTTGGTAGGTAATACTGCAATGTTGAGATACTCCATCTCAGTGGCTGATAACAATGTAGAGGAATAGTTTCTAGAGCCAAAGGGTGAACATCAAGGTTTAATACTTCAAGGTTTAAGTTGCAACTTACGCACTACTGCACCAACCTACTTGTGCCGTTTAGACATCACTTTTTATAGTGTTGTGGTTGTTAGATTATTGTCACAGAGCCAAATAATATTTGTTTACCTCCTTTGTGCTTCAAGATTTGTGAATATGCTTTCTGCTATATCTATGATACTGTGCGCAAACGCATCCTGAAGATTTAGCAGACAATGTGTTTCACTGCTGGTCAAAGGTATTTATGTATTGTATTGAACATGTCTACTTTTGACCTATTTATGTATATATATCAGATTGATGTTTAAACAATCTAATTCTTTTTCTTTTCTTTTGTGTGATCTTAAAACTATCTTGTGCATTATAGTCTTAATCATTAAAGCATACATTGTATATATTTTTGGTTGTTTAATTACGTTATTAAATACCACCGTAGCGTTAGCACGGGTAGATTATAGTATAATAAAAAAGAGGTAGTAGCTAACTAGTAATAAAACAATAATAAATACTTAACCGGTTACCTTTAGGGATCGATCAATTATCAGGGGTGTGTAGGGCCGGTTTGGGACAGGGCGGGCAGTGCAACCGCCAACCCCCCACCACCCCCCCCCCCCCCCCCCCCGCGCGGGGGGCATGTGCAGGTACATGTATTGGTCATCGGCATGCATCAACATACAAATCACTTTACTCCGTACTATGTTATGTTTTGGGGAGTACAACGGCAGACAACATACTAAGATTAACTAATTAATGGTCTGTGAGTTCTAAAAAAAACTAATGGCCTGATTCAAAACACGCATTAAGAATGAAGAATCACGCATTAAATCCGAGAAAGTTATTAAGAGGATAGGTGGTTGGATTGAAATATGCCTATCAAAAGTAAATTTTTCAGAGTTGGGAATATGCCTATCAAAAGGAGATGGAGTATATGTTAAATCCCCTGAACGTAGGAGATAGGACTTTGTCGATTCCAATTCATTTGTTGTAAAAATCTGAATTACAAGATGTCCATGATAATTAGCACCTTATTATAAGTAGCACAATCTTCGTGTTGATTCATTCCTCCTGTGGTCTTGCACTAATTTTCTATATATAGTGTGCTTTTCAAATTTTTAAGGAGTCATATATTGTAACACCCTGAAAATTCGACCAATAAAATCAGCACTCTAAAATTACGGACCCTCAAAAACTTTTTAAATGAATTGCATCATGCCGGTTTTATTCGCCTATTTTATTTGGATTTGATTTCGGAGTTTGTTGATCGTGAATAAAGAATAATTAATTAGGTATAAACCCTAAAATTAAACTGGCAAAATAAATAATTAAAATATAATTTAAAACAAAGATTAGGTGAGGTTGGTAATAAATAAAAATATTATCGCGACCAAATTAGTATCAAATAAATTCAAGTGCGATGGAATAAGAATTAACTCTAATTAAATTCAAGAAAGTTATATATAAAAATAAAATATGGGTTAAATAGAGCTAGCACTGTTCATTGCACTCTAGGTGCTCGACGAGGTTCCCTAGCCCCGCCCCCTCCCCTGCCGCGTGCACCGCGTCGCCCGCCCGTCGCGCGCCGCTGCCGCCTGTCGCGCGTCGCCGTCGCCATCGCCGCCTACCGCCGCGCGCCGTCGCCCTGCGTCTCGAGCCCCGCGCCGCCGCGTCGCCGTCCCGTCGCCTCGCGCCCCATGCCGCGCGCCATCGCCATCGCTGTCACCGTCACCGTCGCGTCGCCGTCGCCGCTTCGAGCCCCGTGCCGCCGCTGCCACGCTGCGTCACCGCTCCCGCTGCCGCGCCGCGTGCGTCGCCGTCATCTCGAGCCCCGCTCCGCCGTCGCCGTCACGTCGCCCGTCGCCGTCGCGTCGCCCATCGCCGTCGCGTCGCCCGTCGCCGTCGCGTCGCCCGTCCCGCCGTCGCATCGCCCGTCCCATCGCCGCGCGCCGTCACCGTCGCCGATGTCCCGCGCCATCGCCGTCGCCGCGTCGAGCCCCACGCCACTCGTCGCGTCGCCCGTCTCGAGCCATGCACCGCCGCCCGTCGCATCGCCGCCCGTCGCGTCGCCGCCCCGAGCCCCGCGCCGCCGTCATCCCGAGCCCTGTGCGCCGCCGTCGCGTTGCCATTAAGCCGCCGCCCCTCCCCCTCTCCTTCTCCCCCTCTTCCCTATAAATACCCCACCCCCTCTCCATTTTCCCCCACTCCATTTCCCTCCTCCTCCCCTCTTCCCTCTCTACCGCGCCGCCGTTCTCATGCCACTGCGCCGCCGCCCTCGTGCCGCCGCGCTGCCGCCCTCGGTGCTGCCGCGCCGCGCCGTGTGCCGCGCCGAGCGTCGCCTCGCCTTGCGCCGCCGTCACCGCCGCCGCCGTCGGTAAGCCGCCCCTCCCCTCGTTCCGCCGCCGTCGCCGCCCCTGGTAGCATGAGCCAAGAGAGAGAGAGGAAGGGAGAAGCCGGGAGGGAGAAGAAAGAGAAAAGAAAGAAAAGGAGGGAGGAAAAAGAAAAGAAAGAAAGAGGAGAGAAAAGAAAGAAGAGGAAAAGAAAAGAAAGAAAAGGAGGGAGAAAAAGAAAAGAAAGAAAAGAGGAGAGAAAAAGAAAAGGAAAAATAAATAGAAATTAGAGGGAGATTAAGGAAGCTTAGAAAATTTAAAATAATTAGAATTTAATTATAGGTTGATTATAGTCGTAGAATTGCAAATTTTAATATAATTATAGATTATTTTGGTAATCTCTATAAGTAACTCACTCGCAGTAGATAATCGGATTTAGTTACTAAGAATTGTATTCTTCGTTGAATGTTAATAGACACACTTCTAAATCACAAAATGACTAAGGATTAAATGACCTTAAAATTGGAATATCGTGGTTTTTGCAAACTTTGTAGTCAATATAGAAAGATCGATTCGCGCTCGACTTTTATTTGAGTTTATTTGGATTTTATTTGAATTCTAATTGAGTTCAAATCCTTCTTTCGCACGTAATTTTAGAGCCCGAGAGAGTTGCGGATCCGAGCGAGGGTCAAGACCCGCAGGACTACGAGCAAGGCAAGTCATCACTATTCCTTGAACATGTTGATCCCAATTGCGAAGTTATTTTGTTTACAAATAAAATTGCATGCAATGATGAACATCCTACTTGTGATTATGCCATGCCTTGATTATTGTTTACCCCTTATTCCTTCGTAACCATGTTTACGTATGAGTCCCTAGTCAATTATGACAATTGCTTAGAAATGCTATTCTAGAATCATGCATACTCATATTTATCAAATGCTATATGCTTGGGCAATTACCTTTGGGAAGGTAATTGAGATGCAGCATGTGGAGACATGAGCGCCACATTGCCATGATATTGATGACATGATTTGTGAAAGGAGAAATAAACTAAATAACTGTTTTCGACTGGGGCGGACGGAGGATTTGGGTGGTATCTGGAAAAGGCTAGTACCGTCCCCGGTCAATTAAGGACCGAGCCATAAAGTTAAGCATGAAACGACCCCCGTACAACCGCACTTCTCATATAGATATAGACCTAGCGGAGTAGATAGCCGAGCGGAGGCAGTATCCCTGCATAGATGGTTCACCCCTGAGTGAGGCAGGTGCGCTATGGTGGGACAGCCGTTGAGGTAGGGCCGAGAGACGTGCCCTACATCGGTGTCACCATTGGTAGGACTGCCATGAGTGTGTGAGAGAGAGAACTTAACTTGAACTATAATTTAATATGTGTGTGAGACTTCTCTTTCCCGGGAGCGCAAGAACTCCTCTCACTGCTAGAAACATGGACACCTAGAGTGCATGAGGATTTAAGTTCATGGAGCGGGTACTGCCAATGCGAGGTTATCAAAAAGCTTTGCCGTGACGTATCTCATGTGTTGGGACGAGGCTCATGTGTTGGGCAGTCGCGGAGTGCGGGTAAAGTGTACATCCACTGCAGTGTGAGTAAACCAAATCTATTCGAATAGCCGTGCTCGCGGTTATTGAGCACCGGAACATGTATTACACTTGGTTAGACTCTAAATTCTTAACTTGTGTGGAATGGGATACTGCATGATGAGTTTTATGTTGATGGAGCCACTTCCTGAGAGGAGGGAAGGTGGACGTCCTCAGAAAACCATGACAACTCAATGGCGGGAAGCTATCCTTGGGATCACAATGGATGGTGGACAGAACCGTCGTTGTTTAATGTGAACACTGGAACTAAAATTTGATCAGTCTATGCTAGGTCTTAGGCTTGTGAAAAGTATTACAAAACTTGCTTTACGCAAATGAACCATAGCCACACCTTGAATATTCTCTATCATATGCATTGTTGCTGTGGTGGCTTGCTAAGTACGGTTGGTACTCACCCTTGCAATATACAAACTTAACCAGAGGTCAGAGATGAAGCTACGGAGGATCCCTACGCTTACTACCAGGAGGGTGGAGACGACGATGGCGCTCAGTAGGTCTTACTTACGGTCGTTGCCTGTGGCAATGGCATGCCGCTGCCTTAACTCCGCTGCCTTATCTACTTCTGTTTTTGGAATGTATTCCGGACTGCTCGGTCCGATGATCTAAGACTATGCATGCGGGCTTATGATATAATAATTCCGTAAGATGAAAGAGTAACAGTTTTACCATTACATATGCGTACATGAAAATTATAGGGCCTATATACGTTTCTTTTTTTTCGTCCTGGGCCCTTAAATTTTGAGGACCAGCCCTAGTACTGGTGTGTTGTTGTCCTCAATTAGTCATCATTTACGTCACCAATCAATTATCGTACCAACAATAGTGGGTCCAGATGACCCACAAGAGTAGCTCACTAATCTTATAACTAATCAAGCATTGACGCAGATGATCGACTCGTCGAAGGCGTCCCTCCCACCCACAGTTTTAGTATACCTTTGTGCAGCCAAAAAGCGTTTGCTCAGGAGAGAAAAGGGCCATGAATTCTAAGCAGGATGATGATGAGGTGCAGAAGATTGAGTCTTGCTTTGTACAGCCCAGCAAGATGTTACCCAGGCAAGCCCTCTGGCTCTCCCCTCTCGACATCATCAAGGCGAGTAGAGGCTATACTCCGCTCGTGCACTTCTACCAACATGGTGATGATGCTGCCGCCGACTTCTTCGACGTCGGCAGGCTCAAGAAGGCTATGGCCAAGGCCCTGGTCGCATTCTACCCCTTTGCTGGTCGCCTCACCACGGACGCCGACGGCCGGCCCAGTATTGACTGCAACAACGAGGGTGTTCTCTTTGCTGTGGCTCGTTCAGAGCAGCTCACTGTTGATGCCTTCAGCAACCTCAAGTCCTTGCCAGAGTTAGACATCAAGGTACCTAAACCCAAATATGGGTCATCCGATGAAAAAATCGGAGTCCAACAGAGTACCCAAACCGGAGACGCAATTTGCGTCGGAGTCGAGTGAGAACGCAAAAATGCGTCCGTCTCTCTCCTCAACCCAAATCGGTGCCGCCCGCCCCGCCACCGCCTCGTCCAGGCTCGCCGCTCGCCGCCACCGCGTGCTCGCGGTCATCCTTCCCGTGCGGGTGCTGCATCAGCCCGCCACTGCACGGTCTCGCCGTCGGACTTGTGGCTGAGCTCCCGCGTGAGTCGAGGACGCGGAAACGGACGACGAGGCGAGTTGGGTTTAGACGCCGGCGTGGCGAGGCGAGCCCTCGGACGACGACGGTGAGTCGGGCCCACGACGGAGAGCGGCCGGCGCGGCAAGGCGGGTCCGCGGCACGGAGGGAGGGAGGCGCGGCGCTCGGCGGGGAGGGAAGCGGGCGGCACTCGGCGCTCGTTTGGGTCCGTTGTTGGAGAATGAAAGAATTGGGTGCGTGACCCAGACATCCTGCGTGACCCAAACGAACGAATTTGGGTGAGGGCTGTTGGAGACAGTCTTACTGAGGTTGTTCATCCCCTGCATCGAGCCGCCGTCCACTGTGCTCGCCATACAGGTTGGTTGGTGGCAGTTTGGTCAGCTCAATTGGAGCATTAAATTCTACGATTATCACATTAAGGCCCCGTTTAGTTCCTAAAATAAAATTTTTTACACTATAACATCGAATATTTGGACACATGTATGAGTATTAAATGTATGGAGAAAAACCAATTACACAAATTGCGCGTAAATTGCGAGACATCTTTTAAACCTAATTGCGCCATGATTTGACAATGTGGTGCTACAGTAAACATTTGCTAATGACGAATTAATTAGGCTTAATAAATTCGCCTCACAGTTTCCTGATGGAATCTGTAATTTGTTTAGTTATTAGACTATGTTTAATACTTCAAATGTGTGTCCGTATATTCGATGTGATAACCAAATCCAAAATTTTTCCCCAACTAAATAAGGCCTAAATTTTCACAGCAACGCGCGAGGTTTCATCTAGTGTTATTCGTTCTTGGCAGGGGACTTCTTGCGGTGCGGTGGTTTGGCATTAGGGTCGGCAGTACACCACTCCGCCGTCGATGGCCATAGCATGTTCCACTTCCTCCAGGCATGGTCTTACCTGTGCAGGGAAGGTGACGCCGCTGCTGAGGTGGTGGTGGATCTCCCCTGCCACAACCGCGCTCTCCTCCAGCCACGCTCCCCGCCCGTCGTCCACCCGGATGCACTCGCCATGTTCAGCCCCAAAACCAACCTCCGCGAGCGCCCCCCCGGCCGCCCCGTCTCCACGAAGATCTTCGCCATCTCCGACGACGAGGTAGCAGCCCTCAAGACGATGTGCGGCGGCGCGAGCACCTTCACCGCCGTCAGCGCCCTCGTCTGGCGCTGCGCGTGCGCCGCGAGGCGGCTCCCGCCAGACGCCCGGTCGAAGCTCAGCTTCCCGGTGAACATCCGCCGCCGCGTTCGTCCACCCATCCCGGACCGCTACTTCGGCAACGCGATCGTCACCGCGTTCGCGGCGACCGCGGTGAGGAACATCGTCGCGTCGGGGTCATCGGCGACGAAGACGACGATGGCGTTGGCCAGGGTCGCCGCGCTGATAAGCGGCGTGATGCGCCGCCTGGCCAACGACGAGGAGCTGCTGCGGTCGGCCATCGACTACCACGAGATGGCCGCGGTGGCGTCGCCGTCGCAGACGCGCCGGCGGCGCCCGGACAGGGGCAGCCTGCCAGAGACGGAGCTGCGGATCATCAGCTGGCTGCACCTGCCGCTCTACGACGTGGATTTCGGATGGGGTTTCCCGCGGATGATGTCCCGTGCAGAGTCGGTACGAGGCGGGTTCGTTCACGTGATGAGTGGCAGGCCAGCCGACGGTGGTGGCGTTCGCGTGCTAGCATGTTTGGAGGCTGAAAACATGGACGAGTTTGAGCGATTGCTTTCTGCCAAGTTTACCTATGCAAGGATTTAGCAGTTTGGATATATATTTTTATTGTGGTCTATCATTTGGCTTCGACATGTTATGTAATTCTTGTCCATGTTCTTTCCTTGTTACAATATTTGCCGTGTGCAAGAAACTAATTTAGGCATGTTTTGTAGAATGATACAGTACTATATTATATCATGATTTACATCATCAAATATTTTTAGAATTTGATTTGCCAATTATTTCTAGAATTGTTGGAACAAAAATCCAACAACTATGTGTGAATTGTGAACACTAATACAGAAAACGGCATCAATGCCGGAAGTCAACCCGACACAAAAACTTTTGGCACAGATGGGCCTAGGAGCACGTGAGCAAGATTTGGATGAACTCATCTGTGTCGGTGTTGGATATACCCGGCACTGATATGTATCATATGTACCCGAGTTCATCTAGCTCATGGGCATCCTGGCGGAGGCATATGACAAGATGAAGAGGCAAGATCTATTGGAGACGTGGAGTTTATCACCATCGGAGCTAGCAATATCTAGTGTAGCAAGCCACCAGGTCCTCGTGGGAGGTCGAGATTGAACTTCGCCCGCTCAAGCTTGGGCTTGATCTAGTGGCGCTGGCCCCACATTGCTCGAGATCGATTCCTCATACATGTCGACACCTCGCTTAGTAGTGTGTTTCAATGACAACGTACGCCTTGGCAAGCTTAACCTCCACCTATGCAGCCCTGTCGCTTGAGCTTGCCTCTAGTGCGCCCACACTGTGCTCTCGTGAGCTCCACCTTTGCCCGCACTAATCCCCTCACTCGAGCTAGAGCCCCACCTCTACCTCCATCTGCACCTCTATTGTCACTGTACGTCGGTACCTGGGGATTGCTCAACCGTTACTTGGGATGGGATGCTGAGCGGAGAATTGCAAGAAGGAAGAAGAAGATAGATGGAAAACCTCCCAAATTTCTTCCCCCATCGCCAGTGTTGTAAAGCTCGAATTTGAGGGCACCATTAGTGAAAATGGAGGTTGAGCTAGAATTCCAGCTCATGGGCATTTGGGCTGTTTTAAAAAGCTCGAGGCTCGCAAGCTACTCGAACTCGGCTCGAGCTCGATTCGACCATCATACGAGCCAAGCCCGAGCTTGCACTAAGGCTCGCGGGCCTCATCGAACAGAGCTCGAACAGCTCGACGAGCTCAGCTGCTCACCTACAGTCAAAAAGTGCCATGCTATTTTATTAGGGCATGCGCAATATATATTACCCAACTAGTAAGTAAGGTGGGTCCCATGATCAGAAGGTAGTAAGCTGTAACACTTCACTTCTCCCAATGCTTATATGAGTACAGTGGTAAACAAGGTGGGGTCCACCTAAAAAAAATCATCCATCCCAACCCTCCTTTACCTGGATCCTGTAAAAATATATATTTTTTATTTGGTTGTTACCGGCAATAGCATAAATACCGAGCAGTAACTACTACCTCTTTCCACAATGCTTACTACTGGGTAGTAAACTTGCATTAAATGCTTGTTACCTAGTTTTTTTTGCCACATTGTGGTTGCTCTTGCTAGTATGTTTGACTTGTTTTATATCTATGCACCACGGGCTAGCAACAAGCCCACACCTGTCTTATATGGAGTATTAAATTACTCCCTCCATTCTAAAATATAAGGCATAACCACTTTTCTCTCATGTCTCATAATATAAGACATGCATGCATACATACATTAATTAGTATCTCTTGGTCCTATAAAATTGATTTGTTTTAAATCTTATACCATCAAACCTCCCAATCACATTGGTTGCATGCATCAAGGTGATCCAACCAATGAGATGATTAAATGTTTTTTTTAGTCTTTGTGTTTTAAGAGCAAGTTTAATAGTATAGCCCACTACTGGCTCCAATTCATCTATAGCTAATCTAATAGCCAATTCATGCAATAGTTGCTTACTATACTATTAATATATGGTTCCACCTATCATACACACATTGCATCTTGGAGTCCGTGCTGCAGCTAGCTACAGATTTGTAGCCCGCTGCTCTTCTCTCTCATATTTTATCTCATTAAAATATGTTTGCAGCTGGCTAATAGTCTGCTATTGTACCTGCTCTAAGTGGTTATGCCTTACATTTTAAGATGGAGGGAGTATTCATACCAGCCTAGTACTCCTACAGTCCTACTAGCACTAGCACACTCCCCAATAAAAAGCTGCACGGTAGATTCGTGTGCATCTCTATTAGTGAATTGTTTTTCCCATGCTAGTAGTACAAGCTCTCACACATGTTGTCTGCCCGGTGCTAGCAGTACAAGCTTACATGCTGTCGTGTGCGTGTTAGTAGTAGTACAAGCTCGCATGATGCGGCTATGTACTCCAAGCTCGAGAAAAAGCTCGGAGCTCGAACGAGCCGAGCACGAGCCTGACTGAAAACTCGAGACTTGACGAGGCTCAGCTCGGGCTCAACTCGAGTCTATACCGAGCTCGAGCTCAGACAAGCAAGCTCGCTCGAGCTTGGCTCGTTGACAACCCTAATGGGCATCCTAGACGGACAGACAACAAGATCAAGAGGCAAGATCTATTGGAGACGTATAGTTTGTCTTTGTCGGAGTTAGAGCGACAAGATCTGGTGTAGGAGACCACTAAGTCCTCAGAGGAGGTTAAGATTGAACTTCGTCCACTCAAGCTCGAGCTTGATCTAGTGGCACTAGGCCCACATTGCTTGAGCTCGATTCGTCGTCCATGTTGACACATCAGTGGGTCGTGCGCTCCAATGACAATGCCTCAGCAAGCTCAACCTGCACATTGCAACCCTACCGGCTACCACTTGAGCTTGCCTCTGTTGCGTCCACACTATGTTTCACTTGTGCTCCACCTTTGTCCGTGCTGGTTCCCTCGCTCGAGCTTGAGCCCCACCTCTACCTCCACTGTCTCTGCACGTCTGCACATGGATGAATTAGGATGTGTTTGGATAGAGGGATAGGCTGGGATAGGATATGGCTGCCCAAATTTTAGAGGTGTTTGGATGATGGGCGGTACTGGGATATGGCCACCACCTAGGGAATATTGCTGATGGGAGAATTGCAAAGAGGAAGAAGAAGATAGATGGAGAGGAAAACTGCAACAACAAGGTAATGTTATTGTCCAAGGTGAAAATATTTTTGTAAAGCTTAGGCAATAATAGTGGCCCAATACACAATTTATCTTTTAACATCTCCCTCTACGTGATGCCTTTTTTTTTCCATAAAAAAATGGCCTGAAGGAGTACCAAGGTCAGTAAAAGAAGGATTAGTTAATGTTGGTTAATTTGGTGTTACCGAATAATTCGTTTTCTCTGTTTTACTCATATTGACCGAAATTTAATGTTTGTTTCCTACTAGTGTGCTTCTGCTAATCTTGCATTCCAAAGAAGACCTCAGTTTTAATTCGTCTAAATTTTAGAAAAAAAATAAAATCTGTAAAATTAAATATGATGCTGTATCCATTTTATACTATCAATTTAGTATTTTATTAATTTAATTAAAATCAAAATGAAAACAAAAAATGCAGATGCTGTCTCTTTTTAATCTAAGCCGTTATAGTTCAACCCATTTAATATGTTTAAAAGTTTATTATTTATTGCAGTTTGAAGAAAAATAGCATTGGCCAGGAGCCCAGGAGTAGTTGTACAATTGTCTACTACTTAAAAAATTCAAAATGTTTCCGTCGTCCGTCTAAATAAAAAATAAAAAAACAACCTAAAAAAAGTCCGATTCCCATAAGAAAGTGGTGAAAAAAATACTGTAGATCTGATTCCCCTTAAAAATAGAAAAAACAAAAAATAATAATTCGAGAAAAAATAGCAAAAGAAAACAACTAAAAAAGTCCTATTCCCCTTAAAAAGGGAAACAAAGTGGCAAAAAAAATTGTAGCCCTGATTCCCCTTAAAAAGGGGAAACAAAAAAAAATCCGATTCCTATAATAGACAAAAAAAAACAAAAGAATCCGTAAAAAAATAAAAGAAAGCCGAAAAAACATCTTAAAAATGTCTGATTCCCAGTGGCGAAAAAAATGGTTAGTTAAAAATAAAAAAACGCGCGAGGGAAAAAGGCAAAAAGGGTGATAAAAGCGCGGCAAAAAAACTCCGATTTCTATTCGTTGTAGTATGTATGTATGTATTCTAATCGTTTCCATCGTACAACTAAAAGGAAAAAAATACGCGATAAATAAAAATGGTTTAAAAAATGTGTGAGAAAAATTAAAAAATACTCGTGAGAAAAAATATCAGAAAAAGGCGCTAAAAAATGTTTCCGTTGTCAGCAAAAAAATAAGAAGAATGTGCGAGAAAAAAATATTTCCATCGTCCGTAAAAACTTTTAAAAAACATACGAGGAAAACACGGTAAAAAAAAAGGCCATTTCTAAAAAAATAGTTTGAAGAAACCACAAGAAAAAAAAATACGCCGTTTATAAAAAAAATAAGCTGCTCAGAAAAAAGCTAAATTATTGTAATTTATATAAAAGAAGAAAGAAACAAGAATTTGAGCAGCGGCTGTGTAATTCAAAATTTGGGTTCAAATCGCGAGACCAGACGCTCACCAGCCGGCGAAGCGAAAGCGAAAGCGAAGCCCACACCAAACGGCGAAGCGCACGGCGGCGCCGCCCTCGAGCCCGACGCCGGCGAGCCCCCATGGCGGGCGCGCAGAAGCCGGCCAAGCGGCTGGGTGGCATGGCGGAGGCGCTCTCCATCGCCGCCGACCTCGGCTTCCCCGCCCCTCCCGCGCAGGTCTGTCCCCGAATCCCCTTCCTCGCCTCGCTGATTCGTCTCTCCGCCCGAATTCTCCCCTCCCGTTCTGGTTTCCGGTTTCCCCCTTTGCGGTTTCGATAGATCCAGATCTGCGCGGTTCGGTAGCAGCGCGTTTCGTTGGAGGTGATTGTAGTAGGGTTTGGTTCGTGGCGATTGTGATGCAGTCGTGAAATGTAGGTTTTGAGGCTAGCATTATTGGTAAGATTGAGCTCTGTCACTGCAGTTCCGAATGATTTGGGCGGGTTTAAGAATTTAATTCCAAGAGATTTGGGTGATGTTGGTTAGCCTTGCGATAATCACATGTGGAATCCCTGACACTCTCTTGTACTAGTCTTGAACATTTCTGTTAATGAAAATTGTGTTTGATTAAAGAAAAAAATCACCTGTGGAATCTGCCCCTAACTTTGGTGAACCTAAGCTATTTTGATCTCTTGAACCATTGGTTGCTTTGACATAATTATGAAAACATCAAAACTTCGAGCTGAAATCTATATCCCAATATATGTGTATTTTCATTATGATTGTTTAATTTCCTAGAAATTTATAGCTTTCTGTACCATGAGTAGTGCTCTGAAGTCTGAACTGGTAACTTGCAGGGATGGCCATCAAAGGATTTCATACATTTCAAGTGAATATGTTTATTTAAAAAAAAATACATATGACATCCTTTAACGTTCCTTGTGATGGCTTATTTGTGGCAGGAGGATCAGGGAAGCTCAGACAAAAGCGATGATCTAGTGAGGGTTTTGAGGGAACTGACTGTTGTACAGAGGAACATTGCCAATTTGCAAGTGGAACTACAGGGCAGAAAGGTGATGAATTGATATCTAGTGGCTAGCTTCTACACATTTGTACTAGGATTCCACACATTGTCCACCTTGGTAATGCATCTATACAATATAAGTATTTGTTTTACCTTCTCAGATCTGGTGCTACATGATACTGCTCTAACTTTCCATTACCGCAATCATGTATTCACTTAGCTTTGGTGTAATCAACTTTCTTGCTGTGATGTGGTGCTGAAATCACAAAAAAAGAGAGCAAAATATCACTTTGAAATTTGAATGTTGGTACATATTTATGCGTACTGTAACTCTTGGTTCTTGAAAAGTTAATAAAGATGCCCAACCCTCTTGAGAGTTTAAAGTCTAAAGCTATACTGGTTGATGCATGACAGCATGAAACCTGAGAATGATTATGCCCATGGATTCCATTCTATGCTAGACTCATAAACTTTGCTGCACACCATTTCTGAATGCTGGTGTATCCATCTCTTTAAAAAGCTTCTGATCTGAATATATACTATGTGTTATTATGTTGACCATACTGATGAAGATTGGATCTCCACAGGATGATAAAAATATTGCTCATCTGACTCACGTTAGTGAGATGGAGAAGAAGTGTGAATCTTTGGCCAGAATCACCACTATTTTGAAAGATGTAATTCAAAACAAGGTAATTGAAGTCAGAAATTGTTCTTTCACTTGTCTTTCTTGGGATTACCAGTTATTTAGATTGATTGTGTGAAGAACGTTCCGCCTGCATCTCTGCCCTATACGTTATCCGATTGTACAAACCTATGCATCTGAAATAATGATCCTTTTTCCATCAGGATCGCATTATTGCTCGACTGCAACAACCTTACTCCCTCGATTGCATTCCTGTTGAAGCTGAATACCAGGTTAGGTTTCTTATCATTTCAACCTGTGATTTTCATAACAAACATGCTGTACATGATTTTATTATTAAAAGAACCATGTGGTTTTCTGAGTGGATCATGTTTTTCCTATTCACCTGTTGGTGTCTTCTCAGAAACAATTTTCAGAGCTACTTCTGAAAGCAGCAAGTGACTATGGGGCATTGACAGCATCTGTAGGTGATTTCCAGTGGAGCCAAAACTTCAGAGAGTCACCTGCTGTATGGGGGGTAAGTTGAAAAATATATTTCTAAATACTACGTTAGTGTCCAATTGTTCACTATAAATTCATTTTCTATTAAACACCTTCCACTTTGGATGCAAGTATTTATGTTATCAGTGGCAGATCTATGGATTTATTGAAGTACCCATATTAGTACTACAATTTGCTTTGTAGTGCATTACGACTGCTTGGTCTTATAAATGGCTCAGATTTGTGATTGTAAATCTGTTACTTCTTGTTATTGGAGATTGGTTTAATGGTTACTTTTATCTTGATGAAGGAAATGCTTCGACCGATACCTGCTGCGCTTGCTTCTTGCACGCGCTTCTTCGAGGCCATGTCTGCGATGAGGGAATCCTTCTCTACACTTCAGAAATTACGTGTAGGTCATTCTTCTCTGTCGATGACCCCAGGTGGATCCAGTGACGATTCAAAGTTCTTGACGCCGCCTCAGTGGAGAGAGGGCTCAATGCTCGATAGCTGGAAGCAAGTGGACGAGACAATCCCTGAGAGTGACGGACTCGATGCCATCAACCAGAGGAGGTTGTCATGGCCATCCTCCATCAAGAGGGACCAGTAGGCCAAGGTTCACCCAACAGATACTCCATATGTTTGTGTGCTGTATAAATAGGATTCTGGGGTTTCTTTTCTTCTGTGTGGTTACTGTTCAGCCATTTGCAAAAGCTCCCGTTGGCAGGTGATACTGACAGGATAAATGATAACCCATGACACTGAATGATGTTAGTTCCTTGTAACAAACTATCACTGGGCGTTAAGACTTAAGAGGCAATACATGTCCCAATATTTCCAGTTGTCACGAGATGATTATCAATGAAAAGAACAGAGCATTTCTGAACATGGTTTCCTTCACAACTGTAGTTCCTTAAATCCCCTGTGATTAGCTATTACCTGTGCATGCAAAAATGTATAATGATTACTGGAAATCTATCATCTTTCTGTGTAATATTTTGATCGACATCGTTTTTAGGAAGACGCTGGGAACAGAACAGATTGACATCAGTTACTGAGGGTGTGGTCCATGTGGAACTGCAAATCTGATATCACTAGTTGACAGCTGAAACTAAACTAGCTAATGTAATCTTAAGGCTACGTTTAATGTAACCTGACCAGGCCTTCATTTCTGTTCTGGCCATCATCGTGCCAAACAATGATAATCACATGCCTGGGAGCTTCATCTGTGTTGGTTAATGAAAGTCCAACATTATTATTAGCAACATTTCCTGGTGCAATCTGCTCATGACTGATATCTTGTTCGATGAGTTCAGAGGAAACTTGTGATTGCAGAGTCGCCCCATTTTTTTTTTTTTTGGAGGGGGACGAGCAAAAAGCATTGCATGTCATTTTGATTATCGCGAATAAAAATTCTGAGCCTAGTTGGGCTTCTTAAGAGTGAAAAAAAACTCGACCAACAAATTGCTGGAACTACGTGCAATGAAATTATCCCGTTACCCATCTCCGTTCTGTATTCCTGACAGTGGCGAGATTTTCATTTTTAAGTACTTCTACTTCCTTTTGCTGGAACTTCCAATTTTAGAGCTGAACTGAGTGACTACTGTATGTAATCAGGTGTAATATAGCCTGCAGGAGGCAACCTGAACTGTGTAGTATCAGAATCGACCCATACAGTTTTGGCCAAGATCTTTTTTATTGTTTATCTATCTATTATCTCCACTTCTCCACTACTTAAAAAAAAAAGGGTAATGGTGGTCGTTGTTCCTGCAACTTGTATTTCTGACCTTTAGATGTGTACGATCTAACGGACGACATTGCTCTAGCGATCCTCCCACTCGCGCGATCCGCCCACGCCGCGCTATCCTCCGCGTCCGCGTAAAAAAAACAACTACCTCCTCCTTCCTCGCTCCGCACGGCAACGCCCCGCCGCCGTCCTCACCTTCCCATCCGCCGCGTCGCCCCGCTGCAGGCCGCTCCTCCGCCGTCCTCGCCGGACGCCACTCCCGGTCCACATCGCGCCACCCCGCCGCTGTCCTCGCCTTCCCCATCCGCCGCGACGCCCCGCTGCACGCCGCCCCTCCGCCGTCCTCGCCGGCCGCCATTCCCGGCCGATATCGCGCCGCCCCGCCGCAGTCCTCGCCTTCCCCATCCGCACGCCGCCACTCCGCCGTCCTCTCCGGCCGCATCCTGTCGCCACTCCGGTCCTCCTCCGTCAGCCACTTCTCCGGCAGACCGGCACCCTCCGCGACGGGGCCCGCAAGTCTGGCGAGCGCGACATCGTCGACGACGAGGGACCGGACAACGACCGCGCCGGCGACAGCGGCCTCTCCCGCCGCTGCCAGAGCCTACACTGATTCCTCTGCTTCGTCCTCCTGTTCAACATCTTCTGCCTCATCATCTGGTGCGTCAAGGTATACCGTTCTCTGCAAATTTCTGAAGTCTAAAATTGAACAACATATGCTGTCTCTTGATTAGAGGTAATTGTTCTTAGAACGTTAGATATATGAAGAACAAATCTTCAGAATGTTACATATATGAAGCCTTCCCATCAGTGGAATAAAAGATCAATCTAATAGGGAGGAGAAGGAATTTATCAAACTCAGGCGACATACATAATTGTTTGCATATATACTCTCTTATGACATGCTTATTCTCTTATGATATGCTTCTGAGAATTAGTTTCATGCAGCAATAGCTCATTCTGATTGAAATAATTACTTTTTATTGAAATAATTACTTTTTGTAATTTATGGTTATCAGGGAGTCTCTTGTTGCTCGCTGACGGCTCGTGATATCTATATCACTGATCATCACAAATACCACCAGAACAAACAAGGACAAGGATCTAACTAAAAACTTGTCATCGCAACCTACAGATAGGTCGTTTTCGTTTTGGTTAGTATCGGTGATCGGGATGTTGGTTCAGATCGTGAAGCGCTGTGGAGTTCGTGCGAAAAATTTGGGAGTCGCACTTCTTGGTTACATGCAGGTGTTGGTTGGGATTAGGGTCTTTTTATAGTTCTGCCGTATCGAAGTGAATATGATTATCCATTTCTTGTTTCACCTTTATCCGGTTTTTAGTCCCTGGGTTGTATTTTACCCAGCTTCGTTTATATGGTTTGATATCTATAAAAAATGATTCTTTAATGAAATGATAAAGAAGCTAGAACTACGTTGTCCATTATCGCTAAACAGAGCCTCAAACTATATACAGGCAGGTTAGGTTGTTACTTTCTGCAAATTTCTGCAAGGCACTTAATCATCCTATTTTGGTGATATCTTTTGTACTACTGCAGTCAGTAAAGATGTTTCGTTGTGCATTAAACAGGAGTTATGGTTTATTGACTTCATTAGAAAATATACTCTTATATTTTCCCCTAATGAAAAGCCAAAGTCAATGTGGGTCCAATGTGATTGGCCTTTTCGAAGCTATTTTTTTTGCAGCTATTTATGTTTTCTCTAGCACTACTTAAGTAGAAAATGTTAAGAGTATAATCTATTTATATATCTATTAATTTTTGCAGTGTAGCGGGTGAAAGAGACACTTTTTTGTATCTTCAGTTAAGTTAGTTATTTTGCTCATCGAGCATTGCAATGGATAATAATGCTCATGTCTCCACGCCTACATCATCGTCAATACCAAGTGAGTTTTTTTTTCCGGCTCTATCATGTCCAGAAAGTAGTCCACTTTGTCCACTGCCCCTATATGCTTATTCTTTCCATTCATATATTTTTCGCATTCTTGTTTCAGCGGGTGATCCTCCCCTGGGAGTTCTTTCCGACGTTACTAATGTCAGTGCCATTGAATTAAGAAGGAAGCGTGCTAGAGAGAGGTACGCTTTGTTGAGTGTGGAAGATAAGGAGGCAAGAAATAAAAAGGCCCGTGAGAAAAGGCAACAGTAGAAGGAGGAATCCCAAGAAGGAAATCAATCTGGTACTACTGTGAAAGGTAACTACAAACCAACTCAGTTCAACTGGGACCATCTATTCTGTTAATTCACTCACAAAGTGAGTGACTAACGATATCCACATAATAGTCATCTCTTGTTTTAACAAGTTGGTAGTTGCTCTATTTTGGGGTTTATGGGCCTTACATTCAACAGGAATTGCAATGGATAATAACACTCATGTCTCCACACCTGAATCGTCGTCAATACCAAGTGAGATTTTTTTCTCGCTCCAGCTATACGTATATTTGTGATCGCCTCTTTCATGTCTACAAAGTAGTCTACTTTGTCTGCTGCCCCTATATGCTTATTTGTTCCATTCATATGCCTTTCGCATTATTGTTTCAGCAGGTGATGCTCCCCTTGGAGTTCTTTCCGACATTACTAATCTCAGTGCTGCTGAATTAAGAAGGAAGTGTGCTAGAGAGAGGTACGCGTTGTTGAGTGTGGAGGATAAGGAGGCAAGGAATAAAAAGGCCCGTGAGAAGAGGCAACAGAAGAAAGAGGATTCCCAAGGAGAAAATCAATCTGCTACCACTGCGGACGGTAACTACAAGCCAACTCAGCTCATCCGGTACCATCTAATTCTGTTAATTAACTCAGATAGCGTCTGACTAACAATATCCACATAATAGTCCTATCCTATTTTTACAAGTTGATAGTTTGTCTATTTTGGGGTTTATGTGTCTTTGATTCAACAGGAATTGAAACTCGCCAACCCATGATCACACCTAGGTGACTTTCATTTACAGTGAGAAACGGTGTAGCTCATTATGATGATATTGAAAACAATGAGGGCCCTTTGAGTTGCATTGTTCAACGATCATCACAAGACAGCCTAAAACTTCATTTCGTGCGCGATAAATCAGGTACATTTTGGCTTTGATAATAACGTAGTTTTGTGTTTATTTCTTATTGTTAGTCCTTCTTTCTAAATATCCAGTCAGTTGCTATTGTCAGTTTTCAGTATCATAAACACTATTACTATGTACCAAACACACTGATAGCTCTGTTTTAATTGAAATTGACCAGACCCAGTGTAACCTATACAACTATAAAAAACGAATGCCTACCCCTACTAAAATATATTGCATACCTTGTCATCAAGCATTTGATGCAATACCTTCATAACCAACATGTCTACCGAGTGCCCAACCAAATACATCAGGTTTTGCTCATGCTAGACCAGACCAGGTTATGTCATTTGCACAATTGCATTGCAACCACAGTTTTAGATATCACCATATGTCAGAATTACACCAACAGTTGTCAGGAAATTTTTCAGTAACTAAGTTTGCCTACTCATACTTTTTGTCCTAATCTGCTGAACTTTCGAAGCAAATCGCCCTAGCTTATGTTACACTTCATTTTGATTTTTCAAATCAGTGGTGACAAACAATGCCTTTTTGCTTCTTTAACAAATAAATGTTCATGGCTAACACACATAAGCAGTTTATTTTAACTTCCATTTGCAGTTGGTACCAAATTAAAACAGTGATTAATAGGTCTGTAGTGAATTACATGCTGATGAAATCAAAACTCATTCAGCTGCAATACTGTCGTGCCTGAACTGAAATTTTGCCTCATTTTTTTTTGCCAAAAAATAAAGGCATTTTATCACTTTTGCTCCTTTCTCTACATGTGGATAATTAAAGCTGCCACAAGACGAATGCTCCATATATATTATTTACAAAATATGTCCACTCATAATTGTTTTCAGTGTGCATGTACGAGGGAATAACAGATTAAGGTGCTAATGCTGAAATACTCCAATATAGTATAGTAGCTTATTAGACATAAGCAACCCTTTGACATGTTCATCAATGTGCTATTTATCAGAAACATTTATTTTGTCTTAAATCAAGAAATACTATTTGTTTTTCAAATGGTAAATCATAACTCATTCAGTTGCAATACTGCCTCTTCCTGAACTGAGATTAACCCTAAAGCATTTCATCGAGAACTACGGGAGCAATGGCTCGAAGCAATGTACCTGTCGGGAGCGTTGGTCGCAGCCGTCGATGGGCTGCTGGCCTGCACGATCCCTGTCTCGACGTGGTATGAGGAGAGATCCAGAGGCGTTTGCGGTGGGGCAACAACGATTCTCGATTTGTCTCTTGCTCTCGGGCGGTAGTGGAGGGAGGCTCCGGTGGCGTCAGCGAAGAAGGCAGCGGCGGAAGCGGCGAGAGGAGCCGATGCGAAGGCGGTGGAGCAAGGCACCGGCAGCGGTGAGTTTCTTGCTCCCGGGCGGTGGTGGAGGGAGGCTCCGGCAGCGTTGCGAGCGCCGTCGCGGAGGGTGCCGGAGAAGCGGCTAACGGAGGATGACCGGGAGTGGCGGCCGTAGGAACGGTGCGACTGGATGTAGGCGGCAGGGGAAAAGGGGAAGGATCACGCCTGGGTGTGGGAGGATCGCGCGAGTGGGAGGATCGTCAGACGAATCTCATCCATTGATTGTTGCGGATCTAAGGGTCAGAAATAATAGTTATAGGAACAACGACATATGTCAGAATTTCTACAAGATAGTGATGATTTCTGTTCGAAATCTTCACATTTGTCTTCCTCCAAAACTGCACATGCCCATAGAACTTGTGTTCACTTTAATATAAAAAGTGATGGACAATGTTTGAAAATTTGTAGGATTTATGCCCATAGGGATACTGTTAATGTTGTTGAAATTTTTTAATTGTAGCCACAAAAAGTTCTCATGAAGCTATGGATAACAATCCCATGATTATGGAGAATACTCGAGTGGGTGCATCCCAGAGTCTTCTAGAAGAACAATTGGAGTGGAGGCGTGCTCGCGATAGGTTCAATTATGCAGCTCTAACACCAGAGCATAAGCAAGCTAATTTGGACCGTCGGAGATCACAACGTCAATCTATGACAGTAGAACAAAGACAAGAGATGAACACACGTCGTAGGGTTGCGAGGCAATCTTTGCAAGATGTGGAAATCCATGATATCAATGCCCACCGTAGATCGAAGAGACAAAACGTAACGCATGGAGAAAGGACTGCTCTACTAGCTCGATGCAATGCGCTCTACGCGGCTAGGCGTGACACACCATGTGCAGAATCCATTGCAATGGAGTGTCCGGATGGTTGCAATCCGTCGTTGGATCAAACCGCACAGTCGTACCCCATGGATAATGGTACGATCCACATCCGTTTACTTTTTCATGCATGATATAAATTGTTTATCTATTGACTTCCAATTCCTTAGACACTTTGGAAGCCATCGTTGAAGGGACCATTGATGATGAATACTACATGTTTGCTGGCCAAGGTACCTTTGTAAAAATGGAATATATAGCTCTCTATCATGTATATATTGCACCCTAACTTTTTGCGCTGAACAACTCAGACAATGATGATGATTACGAGATGGAAATGACCGAGGTTGATGAGATGGAAAAGGCAGAGGACAAAAACACGCCTGCACCGACCTCTTCTGTTCCTGATCCATTCGATTATGTGTATAGCAACATTCCGAAGAGCACCCATGTTCTGAAGATCGAGCCGGACTGTAGACACTGTGGTGCTAAGAAGTTCCAGTATGAACCAAAGGGATTCTGTTGTCGGGATGGCAAGATCAAACTTGTAGAAAATGATACACCCCCTGAACTCATGAGGCTGTGGACGAGCGCAGATCCAGATGCAAAGCATTTTCGAGATCACATTAGATATTTCAATGGCCATTTCTCATTCACTACTCTTGGTGTAAACCTCGACGAGACCTTTGCAAACATGAGCTCAGGCGTGTACACGTTTCGGGCCCATGGCCAGATATATCATAACATACACTCCTTTGGACCTAGAGAGTTTGGTCCGGAACATCTTGAGTTGTACTTTTATGATGATGATCCAACTTTGGATCATCGATTTCGGCGTTCCCCGAGTCTCGACCAGGATGTGATCAGGAGTGTTGCTGTAACACCCTGAAAATTCGACCAATAAAAACGAAACTCTAAAAATACGGATTTTCAAAAACTTTTCAAATAAATTGCATCATGCCGATCTTATTCGCCTATTTTATCTGGATTTGATTTCGAAGTTCTTTAATCGTGGTTAAAGAGTAATTAATTAGGGACAAACCCTAGAAGTAAATTGGTAAAATATATATAATTTAAAATAAAGGTTAGATGAGGATTTAAATAAATAAAATATTATTGCAAACATATTTGTATCGATTAAATTTAATTGTGTGGGAATAAGAGTTAACACTAATTGAAAATTCAAATAAATAATACAAACAAAATATGAGTAAAATTTATCTAGAGTGAATTCAATAATTGGAATAACACACATAATGATTAAAAATCAATTTTACAACATTTAGAAATTGTAAAATTAAAATTAAATGGAAAATGGGCTGAAATCGGGAAAATTGGGAAATGGCACTGTTCATTGCCCGCCAAGTGTTCGACGGGGTTCCTTAACCCGGCCCCCTCCTCTTCCCCGCGCGCCGCGTGCCCTCGTCGCCGCCGCGCACGCGACGTCGCCCCATGCCGCTCTGCCTCCCCTAGGCTGCCGCGCCAACGTCGCCATCACCACGGTCGCCATCGCCGTCGCATCGCCGCCACCGTGCCGTCGCGCCATCGTCGCCGCCGCGCGCGTCGTGATCCTCTGCCCCGCGCCCTGCCCTCGAGCCCCGCGCGCCGTGCCGCTTCGCCTCCCATCCCATCGCCGCGCCATCGTCGCCGCCGCGCACGCGTCGTCGTCGCCCATGCCGCTTCGCCTCCCCGTCCCATCCCGTCACACACCGCCGTTGCCGCGCCGCACGGGCCGCTGTCGCCCGAGCCCGCGCCACACGCATAGTCGTCGCCCCGAGCCCGTTCGACCTCCCTGTCCCGTCGCCGCGCAGCGCACGTCGCCCCATCTCAGATCCCGAGCCGTCGCCGCCCCGCACGTCGCTCTGTCCTTTTCCCCCTTTTCTTCCGCCGCGCCGCCGCGCGCCCGCCCGCACGTCGCCTTGTCCCCTCCCCTATGCCGCCACATCGCCGCGCGTCCCGCACGTCGCCCCGCTTTTTCCCCCATGCCGCCGCGCCGCACGCCCGCTCCCCCGTCGCCTCGCGCCCCGCGCAGCCGCATCGCCTCACGTCGCCATTAAAACCGCCGCCGTCCCTCTCCTCTCCTCCCTCCCCCGTGCCTATAAAGCCGGCCTCCCCTTCTCCTCCACTCCACACCCATCCCCATCCATCTCCATCCCCTCTCCTCCTTCTCCACCGCGCCGTCGTCGTGTCGCCGCGTCGCCACCATCGAAGCCGCCGCGCCGTAGCCTCGAGCCGCCGCGCCGTCGCCTCGAGCAGCCCCGCCGTGCATCGCCGCCTTGGTCACAGCCGCCGTCGTCGCCGCCGCCACCGTGGTGAGCCGCTGCCCCCCCTCCCTTAGGACGTCGCCGCCGCCGGGTAGAGAGAGGAGAGCCGAGAGAGAGAGGAGAGCCGAGAAGAAAAAGAAAAGGGAGAGAGAGAGAGAAGAAAAAGAGAGAGAGAGAGAGAGAGAGGAAAAGAAAATGAAAGGAAAGAAAAAGGAAAGAAAAAGAAAAAAATAAATAAATAAGTATTAGAGAGAAATTTGGGAGGTTTAGAAAATTTAAAATAAATTAGAATTTAATTATAGATTAATTATAACCGTAGGATTGCAAAATTTAATATAGAATGTAGATTGTTCTTGGTGATTTCTATAAGAAATCAATTCGCGATGGTAATTTAAATATAAATTAATGACTAAATACAATTAGATGAAATCTTATAGATTTTTATAGAGGATAATTTCTATAAATAATCGATTCACGGTGGTAGTTCGGATTTAATTAATAGGGATTTTAGACGCGTATTATATTTAATCATTTAGTCATAGAATAAATTAAATCGTTTAATATTTGGATTCCATACGATGTTTAGCTCGCAATATAAATTTCCAACTTATTATTTGTATGCGATGCTCGGGTTAATTAAATTAAAAACTTATAATAACACAATATTTACACCGTGAAAATAATTTAGGATATATATAAATCGAAATTGGGTTGGCTCTAATTCGCGAATAGTAAAGTCAATAAAAAGAATCGATTTTCGCGTTCGACTTCTATTTGGATTTATTTGGAGTTTTATTTGAATTCTAACCGAATTCAAATCAATTTTCGCACGTAACTATAGAGCCCAAGGGAGTTGCAGATCCGAGTGAAGGCCAAGACCCGCAAGACCTTGAGCAAGGCAAGTCATCACTATCCCTTGAACATATTGATCCCAATTGCGAAATTATTTTGTTTACAAATAAAATTGCATGCAATAATATACATCCCACTTGTGATTAAGCCATACCTTGATGATTGTTTGCCTATTATTTCCTTTGTAACCATGTTTACGTATGAGTCCCTAGTCAATTACGACAAGTGCTTAGCAATGCTATTTTAGAACTGTGCATATTCATATTTATCAAAATGCTGAATGCTTGGGCAATTACCTTTGGGAAGGTAATTGAGATACGGCATGTGGAGGCATGAGCGCCACAGTGCCATGATGTTGATGACATGATTTGTGAAAAGAGAAAGAAAATCAAACAAATGTTTTCGACTGGGGCGGACGGAGGATTTGGGTGGTATCCGGAAAAGGCTAGTACCGTCCCCGGTCAATTAAGGACCGAGCCATGAAGTTAAGCATGAAACGACTCCCGTACAGCCGCACTTCTCGTATGGGTATAGACCTAGCGGAATAGATAGCTGAGCAGAGGCAGTATCCATGCATAGTGGTTTCTTGATGTGTGAGGCAGGGGCTCTACGGTGGGGCAGCCATTGGTAGAACCGCGAGGCGGGTGTCTACAGTGGTGTCGCCATCGGTAGGACTGCCATGTGAGAATTTAAACCTAATTAACTTAATGCATGTGTGAGTTCTTCTTTCCCGGGTGCGCCAGAACTCCTCACACTGCTAGAAACGGACGCCTAGAGTGTACGAGGATGTCAAGTTCATGGAGCGGGTACTGCCAATGCGAGGTTATCGAAAAGCTTTGCCGTGACGCGTCTCATGTGTTGGGACGAGGCTCATGTGTTGGGCAGTCGCGGAGTGCGGGTAAAGTGTACATCCACTGCAGTGTGAGTAAACCAAATCTATTCGAATAGCCGTGCTCGCGGTTATTGAGCACCGGGACGTGTATTACACTTGGCTAGACTTTGAATTCTTAACTTGTGTGGGTTGGGATATTGCATGATGATTTATATGCTGCTGGAGCCACTTCCTGAGAGTAGGGATGTGGTCGTCCTCAGAAAACCATGACGATTCAATGGCGGGAAGCCATCCTTGGGATCACAATGGATGGTGGACAGAACCGTCGTTGTTTAATGAGAATACTGGTATTAAAACTTGATCAGTCTGTGCTAGGTCTTAGGTTTGTGAAAAGAATTATAAAACTTGCTTTACGCAAAATAGCCATAACAATCCTTCAAATTTCCCTGTCATGTGCATTGTTGTTGTGATGACTTGTTGAGTACGGTTGGTACTCACCCTTGCTATATACAAAATAAACCAGAGGCTGGAGATGAAGCGTCGGAAGATCCCTATGCCTATTATCAGGAGGGAGATGAAGACGATGGGGTCCAATAGGTCTTAGATACGGTCGTTGCCTGTGGCAATGGCGTGCCGCTGCCTTCATTTTCCGCTGCCTTACCTATTCTGCTTTTGTTTGTATTCCGGACCTGTCGGTCCGATGATTTAAGAAAATGCCTGCGGGCTATGATGTAATATTCGACCTAAGATATTCGGGTATGTGTACTCGGTATTTCAGCTATGAATTCGTGTGTACCAGACTACTTGATCCAGGGAAATGGTACGGTTTACACGATTGATTCCTGTTATAAAAACGGGGGTCCACAGAGCTGGTATCAGAGCCATACGACTGTAGGAAAAGACCAAATGGTGCCCCACCCCTTTCCTAAGTTGGCCAAGGGAGAAATTCCCACTTAGTAATACTTTCAAAAATAAAAACGCTATATTTACAAAACTCAGCACGATTTTCATCTTACTCTTAACCATTCTCTTTACAAAATGAGTTTTTACTCTTAGCTGACTTTGGGTTTTTCCTAAAAATTTAGATGGCAGATCAGGATTCACCCGCCGCTTGGGAGTTGAGCGTACCCCGCTCAGAGGGTTACGTCATCGAGCTACACCGGCTGATGAGACGTCTGCGATACCCCAGCTCTCCGATCTACCGAGTGAGACCGTGTGGATCTGTTTGGGAGGCTCGGGTCGAGGTTCACACACGAGTTCCTCCAGAGCTAGACTACAGCTTCCCGACCCGATACTATCGCGACCTACCGGAGAACGCGATGCAGGATGCAGCACGGGAGGCCTTTCTCAGACTTAGCTCTATCCACCGAGCTGAGTTGACTAGTACTGAGTTTGCTCACCACCCATTTCGAGAGGAGAGCAACTCCCTCTGCACAGTTCAGGACACGCCTTGCTGCTACAACCCGATAGTGACCCGACTGTCACGATGGGCTGAGGCAGCAGACGACTTTTACGAGGAGGCTCTGTTGGAGATCGACGACCAGCAGAGGCGTGTGGGAGAGTTAGAGACCGAGGTGACGGACCTCACAGCGCAGCAGCTTCAGCTGGAGGAGGAGCACCAGACTTGGGGCAGTGAGATAGACTCACTGAAGGCACAGCTCCAGACCCACGGCGACCAGTTCCAGCAGTTGTCCGATCAGTACAACGAGCGCCGCGGGATGGTGGACACCCTTGAGGAGCAGTTGAGGGAGAGTCAGGAGCACGTCAGTCAGCTGGAGGCGCAGCTTCGAGCAGCCACAGCTAGCACCACAGGGGCTTCTACTTCCGCGGCAGTAGGACGCGACCGCTACTTCTTTCTCACTCCGCCGTACCCACCAGCCTTCCACACTCTTTTGGGAGAGGCTGGCATGTTGGCTACGGAGTCAGCACCTTACCTGGAGGACCCGACAGTACCACCGCCACCTGCCCCGGAGATTGTGCACACACCGCAGATCCCTGTACCTTCTCCGCAGCTGGGTTCCAGTTTGGAGACCCCGATCCAGGTCAGTTCCGAGTCAGAGGGGACCGACGTCGAGTCAGACACCACGGATTCCTCAGAGGATGAGATCCCTGTTCCCCGCATCACCTTCCTCGGAGGCCCTCGCACCCTCAGCACTGCTCGCAAGAGCACACGACCTCCGGGCAAGAAGCCCAAGCCTGACGCGGAGGCCACTACTTCTGAGCCATGGGGACTCAGGTTTGCCCGTGCCAGCGACCACCCTCTACCTGCCCCAGGATCCTGCGGATGGTTGGACGACTAGACCAGAGGATGACTGCAGCTTCGGTCTCGCTTCAGATGATTTCTTTTTGGATTGTATGCGAGACACACCCCTACACCCCTTACTTAGATTAACGAGTAGTTTGATAGTTAGTTCGATGTATCTTTGGATGAACTTTGTTTTGGACTGCGTATGTATGCAGTCACTTGCATCATGATTTATGTAAAGTTTGTGGAACTCTATGGAGTTATTTATGATATTGTTGTTGTTGTGTTGAAAATGAGTTTATTCCACCAAGCTTGCAAAACAAAACTCACACCAAAACAACTCCCCTAATGGGATAAAACCATAAGAACTAGTTAGAAAATCTAGGATACTTACTCAATCGGCCTACACAGATGGCAAGCCGACGTAGGGCATCAGCCAGTAATGAAGAACCTTCGACACCAGACCTAACCACCCTGGCCGGAGTCATGGCCACTCAAACCCAGCTGCTACAAGCCATCGCGAACAACCAAGGCAACCGTGGAGGATCCAGCTTTGGAGAATTCATGAGGACCAAGCCACCCACGTTCGCATCAGCAGACGAGCCTATGGAGGCGGAAGATTGGCTGCGTATCATCGAGAAGAAACTGACCCTTGTCCGGGTGCGCGAAGCCGACAAGGTGATCTTCGCAGTCAACCAACTAGAAGGACCCGCCGGAGACTGGTGGGATACCTATAAAGAAGCTCGGGAAGAGGATGCTGGAGAACCCACCTGGGAGGAGTTCACTGCAGCATTCCGCGAGAACTTCGTACCTGCTGCGGTGATGCGAATGAAGAAGAACGAGTTCAGAAGGTTGCGACAAGGAAACACGACGGTTCAGGAATACCTGAACCGGTTCACTCAGTTGGCCCGCTATGCAGTCGGAGACCTTGTCGATGAAGAAGAAAAGATCGACAAGTTCATAGAAGGGCTGAATGATGAGCTGCGTGGACCCATGATTGGGCAAGACCATCAAAGCTTCCAGAGCCTGATCAACAAAGTTGTTAGGCTGGAAAATGATCAGAAGACTGTAGAAAACAATCGCAAGAGGAGACTTGCTATGAATCGCACACCTCAGGGAGTGCCTCAGCGATTCAAGGGAACCACTTCGTCTGGGTGGAAGCCCCCTGTTGTGGCCACCAACCGCCCTGCTGCACCTAGCAACTTCAACAGGCCACTTGCGACTCAGAACCGCATCCCTGCACCAACTCTGACTGCCCCTGGAACCAGGAGGCATGTGAATTGCTTCAATTGCGGGGAGTATGGGCACTACGCCAACAACTGCCCTCACCCAAGCAAGACTCCTGTCCGTACTGGCGCCAATGCGATCACTGTTCGTGGGACCCCTGCCCTTGCTGTCGGACGAGGCCTGTTCAGGACTCCACAAACGAACAGGACCGCTACAGGATTCGGGCGCGGACAAGTGAACCATGTCCGAGCCGAAGAGGCCCAGGAAGATCAGGGCGTACTTATGGGTATGTTCTCTATCAACTCCACCCCAGTTAAAGTCCTTTTCGATTCTGGCGCATCGCATTCATTCATATCTTTGAAGGCTAGTCAAAAACACAACCTAACTTCAGTGAGACTTAGAAAACCCATGATAGTACACTCACCTGGGGGCAAGATAACTGTGAGTCATGCTTGCATAGATGTACCTGTCCGTCTTAGAGATGTGGTGTTTCCCTCCAACCTTATGGTTCTGATACCCCAAACCCTGGATGTCATATTGGGAATGGATTGGTTAGCAAAGAACAGAGGGGTAATCGATTGCCGACGTAGGGAAGTTACCCTGACCACCCCTTGGGGATCGGACATGCGAGCAACCATGGATCAAGATCCTAGACTAACCGAACGTGCCGGAGGCATATTTACCATGCTACCTCTGAAGGGAATGCCTATCGTGCAACGATTTGCCGATGTGTTTCCAGAAGATCTACCTGGGATGCCACCAGATCGTGATATAGAGTTCATTATCGATCTGATACCCGGTACTGCTCCCATATCCAAGAGACCTTATCGGATGCCAGTCAATGAGTTAGAGGAGCTTAAAAAGCAAATCAGAGAATTGCAAGAAAAGGGATTCGTACGCCCCAGTTCGTCACCTTGGGGAGCCCCAGTGCTGTTCGTCAAGAAGAAAGATGGTACCATGAGGATGTGTGTAGACTATCGTTCACTGAACGAAGTCACTATTAAGAACAAGTATCCACTACCACGGATCGATGATCTTTTTGATCAGCTCAAAGGAGCAAAGGTGTTCTCCAAGATTGATCTTCGATCAGGATACCATCAATTGAAAATTAGGACTGGGGATATACCCAAAACAGCGTTCTCAACACGCTATGGGTTGTATGAATTTACAGTGATGTCGTTTGGTTTAACCAACGCCCCAGCATACTTTATGAACCTCATGAACAAGGTGTTCATGGAATACCTGGACAAATTTGTGGTAGTATTCATCGATGATATATTGATCTACTCCAAAGATGAAGAAGAACATGCTGAGCACTTGAGTTTGGTACTCAAGAAACTTCGGAAGCATAAATTATATGCAAAATTTAGCAAGTGTGAGTTCTGGTTGAAGGAAGTCGCTTTTCTAGGCCACGTGATCTCAGCCGGCGGAGTAGCAGTAGACCCTGCTAAGGTGGAGGCCGTCACGGAATGGAAAGAACCCAAATCCGTGACTGAGATTCGGAGTTTTCTAGGCTTGGCCGGATACTACCGGAGGTTCATTGAAGGATTCTCTAAGATAGCCCGGCCAATGACACAACTACTCAAGAAAGAAAAGAAGTTTGCGTGGTCAGAACAGTGTCAGAAAAGCTTTGAGCAGCTCAAGGAAAAGCTAACCTCGGCACCTATTTTAGTTCTTCCTGACATCAGGAAAGACTTTGTCATCTATTGTGATGCATCGAGGCAAGGACTAGGAGGAGTACTAATGCAGGACGGAAAGGTTGTGGCCTATGCGTCGCGACAATTGCGACCATATGAAGAAAACTACCCTACCCATGACCTAGAGCTTGCAGCTGTGGTTCATGCGCTGAAGATTTGGAGACATTATCTGATAGGAAACCACTGTGATATCTACACCGACCACAAGAGTCTGAAGTATATCTTTACCCAGTCGGACCTCAACCTGAGGCAAAGACGGTGGTTGGAATTAATCAAGGATTATGACTTGGAGGTTCACTATCACCCTGGCAAAGCAAACGTTGTGGCTGACGCGTTGAGTCGGAAGAGCCATTGCAACCATCTTGAGGCGGAAGAAATGGCCCCTGAGCTTAAGGAGGAAATGGCTCAGCTAAACCTACGTATAGTACCTCATGAACAGATAAACACCTTGGACATCCAATCTCTTTTGAGAACACAAATTGAAGAGGCTCAGAAGGACAACCAGGAGATCCGAGAGGTGAAGGAGCGTCTAGCCGCAGGCCTCGCAAAGGAATTTTCAACCGACGAGAAGGATGTCCTATGGTACAAAAAGAGGATTTATGTACCCGAGCAGGGTGGACTGAGAGGATTGATCCTAAAGGAAGCTCATGAATCGGCGTATTCATTGCACCCTGGAAGTACCAAGATGTACCAGGATCTGAAGGAAGGATACTGGTGGCCCAACATGAAGAGAGATGTGGCAGAGTACGTAGCACTCTGTGACGTTTGTCAGAAGGTGAAGGCTGAACACCAGAGACCAGCAGGTTTGCTGCAACCCCTTAGGATTCCCGAATGGAAATGGGATGAGATAGGTATGGATTTTATTGTTGGATTGCCCAAGACTGCAACCGGATATGATTCCATCTGGGTGATCGTGGATCGACTCACCAAGACGGCAAGATTCATTCCCGTTAAGACAAATTATAGTAGTGCCAAGCTAGCCGAGTTATATATGGCTCGGATAGTATGTCTTCACGGTGTACCAAAGAAAATCATATCTGATCGAGGCACCCAGTTTACCTCTCATTTCTGGGAGAAAGTGCATGAAGCCCTAGGGAGTTACCTTGCGTTCAGCACGGCTTATCACCCACAGACAGATGGCCAGACAGAGAGAACCAACCAGGTCCTAGAGGACATGTTGAGAGCTTGTGCATTGGACTTTAGCAAGGACTGGGAGAGATGTTTGCCCTACGCCGAATTCTCCTACAACAACAGCTTTCAGGCAAGCCTAAAAATGTCACCTAATGAAGCCCTGTTTGGTCGAAGATGTCGGACCCCGCTAATGTGGTCCGAGACGGGAGAACGAGCAGTATTTGGGCCTGACATTATCAGGGAAGCCGAAGAGAAGGTTCGTCTGATTCGAGACCGTTTAAAAGTGGCTCAGTCACGACAAAAGAGCTACGCGGACACCCGAAGGAGAAACCTAGAATTTAAGGAAGGAGATTACGTCTATCTAAAGGTTTCACCGATGAGGGGAACGAAGAGGTTTAAGGTTAAAGGAAAACTAGCGCCGAGATATGTGGGACCTTTTCAAATCCTCGCTAGACGAGGAGAAGTTGCTTACCAGCTACAGCTACCCGAAATTATCGCCGATGTACACCCAGTCTTCCATGTGTCACAATTAAAGAAATGCTTACGAGTGCCGGAAGAACAAGCTCCGTTGGAGGAGATTCACATTAGCAACGATCTCACGTATCCAGAACACCCGATCAGGATATTGGATGAAGCAGAAAAGGGGACTAGAACCAAAACGTGGCGTATGTACAAGGTACAATGGAGTAATCATACAGAGGATGAAGCCACTTGGGAGAGCGAAGAGTTCTTGAAGACGGAATACCCGTATCTGTTCGAAAACCGGTAAGAAATCTCGGGACGAGATTTATTTAAGGGGGGTAGGTTTGTAACACCCTGAAAATTCGACCAATAAAAACGAAACTCTAAAAATACGGATTTTCAAAAACTTTTCAAATAAATTGCATCATGCCGATCTTATTCGCCTATTTTATCTGGATTTGATTTCGAAGTTCTTTAATCGTGGTTAAAGAGTAATTAATTAGGGACAAACCCTAGAAGTAAATTGGTAAAATATATATAATTTAAAATAAAGGTTAGATGAGGATTTAAATAAATAAAATATTATTGCAAACATATTTGTATCGATTAAATTTAATTGTGTGGGAATAAGAGTTAACACTAATTGAAAATTCAAATAAATAATACAAACAAAATATGAGTAAAATTTATCTAGAGTGAATTCAATAATTGGAATAACACACATAATGATTAAAAATCAATTTTACAACATTTAGAAATTGTAAAATTAAAATTAAATGGAAAATGGGCTGAAATCGGGAAAATTGGGAAATGGCACTGTTCATTGCCCGCCAAGTGTTCGACGGGGTTCCTTAACCCGGCCCCCTCCTCTTCCCCGCGCGCCGCGTGCCCTCGTCGCCGCCGCGCACGCGACGTCGCCCCATGCCGCTCTGCCTCCCCTAGGCTGCCGCGCCAACGTCGCCATCACCACGGTCGCCATCGCCGTCGCATCGCCGCCACCGTGCCGTCGCGCCATCGTCGCCGCCGCGCGCGTCGTGATCCTCTGCCCCGCGCCCTGCCCTCGAGCCCCGCGCGCCGTGCCGCTTCGCCTCCCATCCCATCGCCGCGCCATCGTCGCCGCCGCGCACGCGTCGTCGTCGCCCATGCCGCTTCGCCTCCCCGTCCCATCCCGTCACACACCGCCGTTGCCGCGCCGCACGGGCCGCTGTCGCCCGAGCCCGCGCCACACGCATAGTCGTCGCCCCGAGCCCGTTCGACCTCCCTGTCCCGTCGCCGCGCAGCGCACGTCGCCCCATCTCAGATCCCGAGCCGTCGCCGCCCCGCACGTCGCTCTGTCCTTTTCCCCCTTTTCTTCCGCCGCGCCGCCGCGCGCCCGCCCGCACGTCGCCTTGTCCCCTCCCCTATGCCGCCACATCGCCGCGCGTCCCGCACGTCGCCCCGCTTTTTCCCCCATGCCGCCGCGCCGCACGCCCGCTCCCCCGTCGCCTCGCGCCCCGCGCAGCCGCATCGCCTCACGTCGCCATTAAAACCGCCGCCGTCCCTCTCCTCTCCTCCCTCCCCCGTGCCTATAAAGCCGGCCTCCCCTTCTCCTCCACTCCACACCCATCCCCATCCATCTCCATCCCCTCTCCTCCTTCTCCACCGCGCCGTCGTCGTGTCGCCGCGTCGCCACCATCGAAGCCGCCGCGCCGTAGCCTCGAGCCGCCGCGCCGTCGCCTCGAGCAGCCCCGCCGTGCATCGCCGCCTTGGTCACAGCCGCCGTCGTCGCCGCCGCCACCGTGGTGAGCCGCTGCCCCCCCTCCCTTAGGACGTCGCCGCCGCCGGGTAGAGAGAGGAGAGCCGAGAGAGAGAGGAGAGCCGAGAAGAAAAAGAAAAGGGAGAGAGAGAGAGAAGAAAAAGAGAGAGAGAGAGAGAGGAAAAGAAAATGAAAGGAAAGAAAAAGGAAAGAAAAAGAAAAAAATAAATAAATAAGTATTAGAGAGAAATTTGGGAGGTTTAGAAAATTTAAAATAAATTAGAATTTAATTATAGATTAATTATAACCGTAGGATTGCAAAATTTAATATAGAATGTAGATTGTTCTTGGTGATTTCTATAAGAAATCAATTCGCGATGGTAATTTAAATATAAATTAATGACTAAATACAATTAGATGAAATCTTATAGATTTTTATAGAGGATAATTTCTATAAATAATCGATTCACGGTGGTAGTTCGGATTTAATTAATAGGGATTTTAGACGCGTATTATATTTAATCATTTAGTCATAGAATAAATTAAATCGTTTAATATTTGGATTCCATACGATGTTTAGCTCGCAATATAAATTTCCAACTTATTATTTGTATGCGATGCTCGGGTTAATTAAATTAAAAACTTATAATAACACAATATTTACACCGTGAAAATAATTTAGGATATATATAAATCGAAATTGGGTTGGCTCTAATTCGCGAATAGTAAAGTCAATAAAAAGAATCGATTTTCGCGTTCGACTTCTATTTGGATTTATTTGGAGTTTTATTTGAATTCTAACCGAATTCAAATCAATTTTCGCACGTAACTATAGAGCCCAAGGGAGTTGCAGATCCGAGTGAAGGCCAAGACCCGCAAGACCTTGAGCAAGGCAAGTCATCACTATCCCTTGAACATATTGATCCCAATTGCGAAATTATTTTGTTTACAAATAAAATTGCATGCAATAATATACATCCCACTTGTGATTAAGCCATACCTTGATGATTGTTTGCCTATTATTTCCTTTGTAACCATGTTTACGTATGAGTCCCTAGTCAATTACGACAAGTGCTTAGCAATGCTATTTTAGAACTGTGCATATTCATATTTATCAAAATGCTGAATGCTTGGGCAATTACCTTTGGGAAGGTAATTGAGATACGGCATGTGGAGGCATGAGCGCCACAGTGCCATGATGTTGATGACATGATTTGTGAAAAGAGAAAGAAAATCAAACAAATGTTTTCGACTGGGGCGGACGGAGGATTTGGGTGGTATCCGGAAAAGGCTAGTACCGTCCCCGGTCAATTAAGGACCGAGCCATGAAGTTAAGCATGAAACGACTCCCGTACAGCCGCACTTCTCGTATGGGTATAGACCTAGCGGAATAGATAGCTGAGCAGAGGCAGTATCCATGCATAGTGGTTTCTTGATGTGTGAGGCAGGGGCTCTACGGTGGGGCAGCCATTGGTAGAACCGCGAGGCGGGTGTCTACAGTGGTGTCGCCATCGGTAGGACTGCCATGTGAGAATTTAAACCTAATTAACTTAATGCATGTGTGAGTTCTTCTTTCCCGGGTGCGCCAGAACTCCTCACACTGCTAGAAACGGACGCCTAGAGTGTACGAGGATGTCAAGTTCATGGAGCGGGTACTGCCAATGCGAGGTTATCGAAAAGCTTTGCCGTGACGCGTCTCATGTGTTGGGACGAGGCTCATGTGTTGGGCAGTCGCGGAGTGCGGGTAAAGTGTACATCCACTGCAGTGTGAGTAAACCAAATCTATTCGAATAGCCGTGCTCGCGGTTATTGAGCACCGGGACGTGTATTACACTTGGCTAGACTTTGAATTCTTAACTTGTGTGGGTTGGGATATTGCATGATGATTTATATGCTGCTGGAGCCACTTCCTGAGAGTAGGGATGTGGTCGTCCTCAGAAAACCATGACGATTCAATGGCGGGAAGCCATCCTTGGGATCACAATGGATGGTGGACAGAACCGTCGTTGTTTAATGAGAATACTGGTATTAAAACTTGATCAGTCTGTGCTAGGTCTTAGGTTTGTGAAAAGAATTATAAAACTTGCTTTACGCAAAATAGCCATAACAATCCTTCAAATTTCCCTGTCATGTGCATTGTTGTTGTGATGACTTGTTGAGTACGGTTGGTACTCACCCTTGCTATATACAAAATAAACCAGAGGCTGGAGATGAAGCGTCGGAAGATCCCTATGCCTATTATCAGGAGGGAGATGAAGACGATGGGGTCCAATAGGTCTTAGATACGGTCGTTGCCTGTGGCAATGGCGTGCCGCTGCCTTCATTTTCCGCTGCCTTACCTATTCTGCTTTTGTTTGTATTCCGGACCTGTCGGTCCGATGATTTAAGAAAATGCCTGCGGGCTATGATGTAATATTCGACCTAAGATATTCGGGTATGTGTACTCGGTATTTCAGCTATGAATTCGTGTGTACCAGACTACTTGATCCAGGGAAATGGTACGGTTTACACGATTGATTCCTGTTATAAAAACGGGGGTCCACAGTTGCAAACATCCTTCAGAATAATCCGTATTCAGAGACATTTCGAAGTCTAGGGCAGGCCGATGACCTCGCAAACTACCGGGTGACACTTAATCTGGATCATAGGTTGGACCAAAGGCGGTACAATGTGCCGTTGACTACTGAGGTGGCAACTGTCTGGGTGGAGGGAAACGAGAACCAAAGGAAGTTCGAGCCTAGCATGACAATATATGGGAACAATAATATGCGACAAAGTATCCAACATTTTTACGGATGTTATGATCCACTCTCTTACCCTCTGTTCTTCCCTAGAGGGGAGAGTGGTTGGCATCAAGGTTTGCCAAAGGACAAAATAACAAAGCAAGATGCGAGCGAACAACATGACGATGATCCTGGTGAGTTCATTTTCAGAGTATGTAGTCTTGCTTCTCTTCATATGTGCGTTTTATGATTAGTCTAACCCACATATGTTTCACACGTGCAGATTGCAATAGCAGGATACATGTCTCAGTTAGGGACTACTACTGCTACAAAAGTTTCAGATGTGACGTGGGATTTTCAATCCCATACTACATGGCGGACGCCTGTTCCAACAGTTCGCGGTTGACATGTACATCAAGGTTGAGAGCTCGCGCCTAGACTATGTCAGGAACCACTAGAAGGAGATAAGGGCCGACCTGTATCAAGGCTTGATGGATAGCATCCAGGCTGGTGAGAGTCGCGCAAGTGCGGTCGGTAAACGAACTGTGCTACCAGCGTCGTTCGTCGGCGGGGGTCGAGACATGAAGCGCAGATACATGGATGCCATGGCTTTAGTGCAGAAGTACGGGAAGCCGGACGTATTCTTGACCATGACATGTAAACCGAGGTGGGAAGAGATTATGCGCGAGCTAGAGTCTGGACAAACACCTCAAGATCGTCCTGATCTCATAGTTCATGTCTTCCATGCCAAGCTAGAGGACCTAAAGAAGCAGTTGTTCGAGAAGCACATCCTTGGCAAGGTGATTGCACATGTTTATGTCGTCGAGTTCCAGAAGAGGGGCCTACCGTACGCACACTTCTTGTTGATCATGAGTGGTCGATACAAGCTAACGAGCGCGCAACAATATGACCGCATCATTTCCGCTGAACTTCCAGACAATAGCAAGTACAAGGAGTTGTACGATATGGTTACCAATCATATGATGCATGGCCCTTGTGGTCCATTGAATAGAAGATGCCAGTGCATGCAAGATGGAAAGTGCAAGAACCACTACCCACGAGACTTCAACCCCTCTACCTCACAGGGCAAGGATTCATACCCGCTGTATAGGAGACGCAACGACCGTCGTTCAAAGGTGGTTCGAGGCCATCCTCTCGATAATAGGTGGGTTGTTCCGTACAATCCTTATCTCCTTCGGATGTACAACTGTCACATCAACGTGGAGGTTTGCTCGAGTATCAAGGCTGTAAAGTATCTCTTTAAATACCTATACAAGGGGCATGACAGGGCATCAGTCTCCATCAACGAGGCTGGTAGCAATGGTGAAATCGATGAGATCTATCACTATAGGGACGCTAGGTGGGTAACCTCTCCAGAAGCATTGTGGCACATATATGGCTTCGATCTAAGCCAGATCTCTCCCTCCGTGAAGCAACTGCAACTGCATCTACCCAACATGCATATGTTGTCTTTTGATGCAAGTCAAGATCTTCGAGATGTTCTCGATAAGGAAGACGCGGGCAAGTCGATGCTTACAGCGTATTTTGATGCAAATAGACAATATGAATGGGCTCGAGATATCCTCTACAGAGATTTCCCGATGTGGTTTACTTGGCAGCTAGGAGGTAAGTACTGGCAAAAAAGAAAGCGAGGTGGTCAGGTCGGGAGAATTGTGTGTGCCTATCCAGCGGAGGGGGAGCGCTACTATCTCCGGGTGTTGCTAAACCATGTGGCAGGTTCCACCTCTTTCGAAGACCTACGCACCGTTGATGGTGTGGTTATGCCTTCCTTTCGTGCTGCCGCTGAAAGAAGGGGCCTAATCGAGGCAGACAACACCCTCGATAAGTGCCTTACGGAGGCCGAGGTATTTCAGATGCCATCATCGCTCCGTAGGTTATTTGCTACCATCCTGGTGTTTTGTGAACCTAGCGATGTGCGTGGTCTTTGGGATAAACATGTAGATGCTATGTGTGATGACTACAAGCGCAACACCTCGAGCCAGTATACGGTCGAACAGATGGTGCTGATAGATATCCGGGGAATGCTACAGTCAATGGGTAAAGAAATCACATCGTTTCCACTTCCCAAGATTGATGAATCATATGATACGGCTAGAGGAGAACATAGAGAGATTTTAGAGGAGTCATCGATTGTGGTAGAGCAAGGTGACATGAATTTGTCGGATCAGCTGAATCTTGAGCAAATGGCCGTATACAACGAAATATTGAGCGCGATTGATAGTGCTCAAGGGGGTGTCTTCTTCGTTGATGGCCCAGGAGGCACTAGCAAGACTTTTCTTTATAGGGCGCTGCTTGCGACCGTTCGTGGCCATGGCAATCTGGCGGTGGCAACCGCGACGTCTGGTGTTGCAGCCTCTATAATGCCTGGAGGCCGGACTGCACATTCACGGTTCAAGATCCCTATCGGCATTGACGACGGGGCGTATTGCAGTTTCACCAAACAAAGCGGGACAGCCAAGCTTCTCCAGAGGGCGTCGCTTATAATATGGGATGAGGCCTCCATGACAAAGAGGCAGGCGGTTGAGGCCCTCGATAGGAGCATGCGAGATATTATGGGTTGCCAACATTTGCCGTTTGGAGGAAAGACAGTTGTGTTTGGAGGGGACTTCAGGCAAGTCCTCCTAGTTGTTAGGAAGGGCACTAGGTCTCAGATTACGGATGCAACTCTGCGTAGGTCCTATCTGTGGGATTGTATGGTTCAGCTAAAGCTCGTTCGCAATATGAGAGCGCAGAACGACGCATCGTTTGCGGAATATCTCCTTCGAGTCGGGAATGGCACCGAGGAGGTCATCAAAGAAGGGCACATATGCTTACCTTTGGATATCTGTGTGCCATACAGAGGGGAGGAATCGGATCTCGATGGCCTAATCGATACCGTGTTCCCCAACTTAAATGATAACCTCACAGACCCAAACTACATAACATCAAGGGCCATATTATCTACTCAGAATGAGTACGTCGATAGAATAAACATGAGAATGATCGGGCGGTTCCATGGGGAGGTCGTGACATACCATAGTTTTGACCGAGCCGAGGATGACCCCCACAATTATTACCCGCCTGAATTCTTGAACTCTCTAACTCCCAACGGTCTACCTCCGCACATGCTTAAGCTCAAGATAAATTGCCCCGTTATACTATTGAGGAACATTGACCCAACCAACGGACTTTGCAATGGGACTAGGCTGGTTGTTCGTGGGTTCGGAAGAAATGCTATAGACGCAGAGATTGTGGTAGGGCAGCATGTTGGTAAGAGAGTTTTCCTTCCTCGGATACCCCTATGTCCTTCGGATGATGAGATGTTCCCATTTCGTTTTAAGAGGAAGCAGTTTCCAGTTAGACTGAGCTTTGCATTGACGATCAATAAGGCACAGGGACAAACAATTCCAAATGTAGGCATCTACCTCCCGGAGCCGGTGTTCTCTCATGGTCAGCTATACGTCGCGTTGTCTAGAGCAACCTCTAGAACAAATATAAAAATACTATCGATGCCAGTAGAAGAGAAGAAACAAAAGAAAAGGTCTAAGCGTACTGGAGTGAAGGACAATGAGAAGAAAGGAAAGGAATTGTCTAAACAGACTGCAACATACACAAAAAAATATTGTGTATAGAGAGGTCCTCACATATTAGAACAGGTATATTATGCTTGCTAAAGTTCCATACTTTTTGTAATTTTTATATTTCAAGTCTAACATTTCGTATGTGTCTGCTAGAACAAGTTGGCTAAATGGTGCCTTCAGCAAGGTTGCTAAGGCTGGTCATGTTGCTGGGTCAAGAACAAGAGAGAAAAGTTCCAAATAGCTGTGTCCAATCTAACAGCGAAAGTAAGTCAATAATTGTAATTTGTAAACAAGCACACATTCAATCACTCTATACTCTGAATTGCATATTCACGGTACTCTGAATTTGTATACTATATCTCTAATCTTTATACTCTTAATTCTTTACAAGCAGGCACCCAGTCACCATATATTTTGAGTTCTTCACAAGCACAAATTCAGTCACGTATTCTACAGAAGCAGACATTCTGCACAAGATTCACTGTAGTTCGTTACAGTATTGCAAAAAAAGTTATCTGATTCAAAACAATAACTTTGGTGAAAACAAATATGATTTGATTGCATGCATTCTTGATAGTGATTATTTGCTGGCTGGATGGAATATTATCAGTTATTCTACAGCAAAGCTCCCATGTAAATTAGCTATGTTCTTTGTTTAGGGAGGGGCATGTGTTTTCTATTCTTTTGCATGTCCCTATATAATGCATAATTATAGACACATGCATCTTCATTATGATTTTATTCGTGTATTCCTTAATTCCTGCTTACGTGATTCAAGAGCTGTACTGTTGCATCAGCTCTCTAAGACGCATTCGCATCATCCTTTTCGTAAATTGCCAGGCCTTCCTATTGCAGCGGTGTTTCATCCAAGTCAAAATATGTTTTTTGTGGCCACTAAGAAAATTGTTTAGGTTTATGATCTCCAGAAGGCACAGTTAGTCAAGAAGTTGGAGTCAGGTGTTCGTGAGATTTCCTCCATCTCGATACATCGTGGTGATAAGTTATATGTTAGCTGTATGTTAATTAAACTAATTGCTACATATTTGGTGCCAGAGTTGCTTCACATTGCATTGGCCCAAGCAATAAATCACCTGTTTATATTAGTATTATTGCATTACTATTGAGTTGATTGTTGCAGTGTTGATTTTTTATAATCGATTATCCCGCACGGTCAAATTATACCGCCCACACGGAAAAAAAACCAAAAATTAAAAAAAACACGAAAATCGCCGTCCACCCGCCGGCCCGCATGCAACCGGCCGCCGCAACTTGTCGCCGCACGCATCTGGACGCCGCCGCTGCGACCAGCCACGGCTGCCGTAACTCGTCGTTGTCGTTGCGCCGCCGCACTATCTATGTTCCTTTTTATAATTTAATAAACGCCATGAGATTGTTTTATGCGCCAAAAAGGTTACACTACGCTTTTATAATGATAACATATATCTTGCTTTCAAATTAATCTCAGAACAACTATGACTTGCAGTTTCTTTTGGATTGCAAGATTTGTTTTCCCGTGATCAACAAAATTCCCCGTAGCAGCGCACGGGCACCCTACTAGTATACTAAAAGTCCATTAAACTTCTTACAAACGCTCATAAGTCGCCGCGTGGCATCCTAGAAATGCTCCTAACCTGCCACATGGCACTCTAACAAATAACCGTTGGTTTTCATTAAATTTGGTGGACCCATTATTTACATCCATTAGATTTATCTTAAAGAAAAATTAACTACCCATCTTGGCCCTACCCAGTGTGTACAAACGTACATACGTACGTATATGTCACGTACAACTAACTATAATATATGAAAAAAAATATATCTCATATATTATTATTGTTGTTGTTGTGATATGCTACCCGTAACACATATATATCAAGTGTCTCCCCTTCTCTCTACTTTCTATTTTATAGCTAGCAATTAAAGGTAAACATGATGAGCTAAATTGTCATGATTTAATTTATAATTAAACAATTAATGTAAGATCAATAAAATCCAAACAGTTCTAAGTAAGATGCAAAACATATGTACGTATATGTCACGTACAACTAACTATAATATATGAAAAAATAATAATATGTCTCATATATTATTATTGTTGTTGTTGTGATATGCTACCCGTAACACACACATATATATCAAGTGTCTCCCCTTCTCTCTCCTTTAGCAATTAAAGGTAAACATGATTAGCTAAATTGTCATGATTTAATTTATAATTAAACAATTAATGTAAGATCAATAAAATCCAAACAGTTATAAGTAAAATGCAAAACATCATATAATTGAATTACACTTAAACTGTTGAATCTATTATTTTCAACGATTAGATTAGATTTATTAAACTAATTAATCCTTCACTACTAATCTCTGCCGTAATTATAGATAAAAAAAAGTTCAAAAATATCACATCAACGATTTACACTTAAATCATTGAACCTATTATTTTAACCATTATAACCATTATAGATCTGTTAAAGTAATTAATCCCTTTGTCCTAATCCCATAGGTACTTACATAATTATGATATTTGATTCATCCCTCTTCGTAGATTAACTCTTCCTTCTCATATTTTTATGCTTTGTTAGTTAGAAAGCAAAATCTTCTATTATATACTAAAAGTTCATTAAACTTCCTATAAACACTCCTAAATCATCATGTGGCATCATACAAATGCTCCTAAACCACCACGTGGCATTCTAATAAACCGGTGGACCCACTATTTGTTTCATAAATCGCCAAGTCCACTTTTTTCAACTATTATATTTATCATTATAAAAAAATATCCCACAACCCACCCCTCCTCCCAGCGGCTCACCCTTTCATCTCCTCAGTACTACGAACGTTACGTACGTAGTGCAATGCCATGCTTTCTCCCCTCCTCCAATCCTCCCTCTTGATATGTTCTAGCTGAAAATTTTAATGTGAGAAAATATTATGAAAAAAATAAAACATCTGACCTTCGCTTTTCACTTAAATCGGGAACCAATTATTTTAACCAATGCCCCTGAAAAGATATTTTAACGATTATTTAAACCGGTGAACCCATTAATCTATATATAAGAAAAACACTTCCCTAAATTCTACCATAGACCATTGTGCTTTGCATGAAAACCAAATATGGACAAACATTAAAAACCATTAGATTTAAGTATATAGATGGTTTAAACCACTGAACCCATCAAATCTATATATAAGAAAAACACTTTCCTAACTTTGAACATATACCATCTTCGCATGACAACCAAATAAGAACAAAACATTTATAATGACAATATATATATTATAAAGTAAATTTCACACCTAGACATATCTATCTATTATATACTAAAAGTCCATTAAACATCCTAAAAGGACTCTTAAACTGCCACGTGAGATTCCTAGAAATGCTCCTAGCATGGTGCTCTAATTAATTCCTAGAAAATCTATTTAAAAAGGAGAACATCTAGCCATTAGTTATATTCAATCTGGTAGATCTAATTTTTTTTTTACCATCAGATACCATTCAATTTATGTTTAGAAAAAAAAAACTTAAGATCAATCTGGCACTACGAGTCCGCCCAATGCATGTACGAGCTTCCATCCACACACATGAGAAGAGTTTGCGTGCTTTTTCCTTGCTCGCCTCCCTTTTTTCTCTAAGGTAATTAAGTTAAGGCTTAAATGTATCTAAAATCTTATATATTAGTAACCTGATTTCATCGCAATCCAAAGATTGCATGGACTTGCAAATATAGACATAGATAATATCCCTCATACATATTGATCTTGGTATGTTTTATAAATAAATAAAGAATCTTCAATTGTTGTAAATTTTAAATTATATATTCAATTTATGATCTGTTTGAATCATTGTATTTTTTAATTAAATCAATAGTTTAAGATCTATACCAACTATATTTAATTGCTAATAAAATTATTATATTCTGGACCCACATCCATACGAAAAAATCCCTAAAAGTTCTCATTAAAAATAAAAATATCCACCTTATTTTTTTAATAAGATCAGTGGACCATACCTACAAACCGTTAATCTTAATTATAGCATCAATGGACCTGTTGACTCTCAACCAACTTAATTATATCTATCCAAAATACCTATATCACAGGATTATTGGGAATGCTATCTCACATTGCTCAAATCCAACTAATACACCAAGACAAGAAGGAAAGAGGGGGTCTGTAGAGCTGTCCTTACAGATATTCTACTAATAAAAATTGATTTTACATACTTATTTGTACTTATTAAATTATCAAATCACTAGACCCAAGGAACATACTGTCGAAGGAGTGAACAAATTGGAGGGCTAGCCGGTGTATCCCGCTGTGTATGCATGCTAGGTATAGATTTTTTTCTCTTAGATGAAAAGTGGGGCATGAGATAGTTACATTTATTATACATATACATGAAGATGTAGGGCACTTTTTTTTTCTTGGTATGATGATGTGAGCATACCGCCCGAGGCACGAATTAACATGTCCACCGTCCGTGGTGAGGGATGATGAATATTTTGGTTAGTTGGACTGTGCACAATATTTTGATCATCTGAATATCTAATGGTTAGAAATAATGGTCTACCAAATTAAGTAAAAATCGAGGGTATCCCTGTGCACAATATTTTGTTTTTTCTCATAACTTCAACTATTTTCTCTAATTTGTATCCATATATTGGACACATATTCATAATTTCCTATGAGGAATTACCCATAGCTATGACCAATCGATGTCTGCTATCAAATAATAAATTAATTATCATTTTTTCTACATAAATCGGTAGAGCCATTAATTATATACTATTGTATATGTTACATATTTTATAGCTGAAGTTTTCTCTCTTTCCCTATGGAACTTCAAGAGTCATATGTCTTAGGCATCACAAGTTGCCAACCCTAATCTCCAGTAGGTAATTTTATATATAACAATTAAATTCGTCATGCAATACTAACGAAGAAAATTCATGAAAAAAACCATAAATTTGAAACATTGCAGATATTATTTTGCTGGTATATCGCCCTTATAAGTTTCTCAAATTTATCCTACGTACGGTATATGCCTGCGCGAATACGCGGGCTACCTTTCTAGGTTACTAAACAAAGTTGTTGTACGTGAATAAATTCAGAACAATGCATTGCTGAAATTGACATGGAGAGTCCTCGGACAACTACATTTTATTGATTTTTTTAAGATAATGGATAGAAATCCGGAACGGGTATACTCGACCAACTACATATTATTGATAGCAGGGGCAAGTACAGCAGGGCATATTCATGGGCAAACTTACTTTATTCATAGTTGGCACTTTGCACAACAAAGCAGACAGCCATTTTTATTCAGACGGGAAAACACTTTTTCAAAGAAAGGGTACCCTTGCACACAAAGAATGACATGCTTGTAATCACAAACTTCACAGCAACAAAAATCACACTGCAGCCGAACAAACCTTACTAACCTTAGAATCCTCAATTCTGAGCTGGCCATCATTTGGTAAGTGTGTAGACAATCACACCAGGCACAAGAAATGAGTTTATTAGCAACCAGATCTAGCTAGCCATTGACAGATGTTAGAAAACGATAGGCGAACAAACGATAAAAAACAATAGATCAATCACAAAAGACACGAGATTTAACATGGAAAACCCTCCTAAAACAGGAGAGAAAAAAACCACGGGCGCCAGCCAGCAAAATATCTTGACTATATCTGAGGTGAGGTTACATCGCCGTACGGCGGCTTACAAGAGGTATATATATAGTGGAAACATAAAAGGGATGATGATCCGTACCCCCGGGCGTCCCCAGGCGCACAGCCCAATGGGCCAGCTTCAGCCTTCGCTCCGCTACGGCAGAAGCTAGCCTTTATTAAGTGCAAATGAATTTATATCATAACTCAACAACAGAGGAGGCGTGAGGCAGCAGCCATCACTCATTATGTTCGTGCATAGTGTTAAATGTTGTTGGCTATCATTGCCTGCATCACTCGTTGTCTTGACTACTCTTGATCTGCCTCATTCATGTCATCTGGACATTGGTGTTGCTCGATTACCTCATCTCCTGCTCCTCCTGGGTCACCATCGGCATGCAGGCCAACGCTCTTCTTCACCCTCTTAACGCCAGCATCAGGCAACCACTGACATCGGAAACCCTGAGGGCTGAGCCTCCTATGCTCCCTCTATATCGTCTGTGCTGCTGCTCCCTTAGAGCTCTTCCTTTGTCGACGGCCTCAATAGGCAGTCATCTCCAGTTCTCCACCCTCTCCACCCGATGAATGATACATGCCATTGATCGCCCCCATCCAAGCTTCTTTGCCCTCGATGCACTTTGTGGCGGCATGCAGTGTTTGGAGCAGAAGGAAGTGGAATGAGGGAGGAGAGGCTAAGAAGGGGCTAACATGTGAGTCCGACTAATACAAAGAGTGAGGTTTGACTATTACTCTATCCGTACCAAAATAACTTAACTTAGAATAGGTCAAATATTAGAACAACGAATCTGGATAAGCAGATAGGATTTTCTAGCAGTGGCGGAGCACACCAAAAAATTTAGGTGAGTCAAATACACAAGACATTTTAAAGTCACGTGAACTATAGTAAATGAATGCCTATAATATGGTACAAGCTCATAAGAAGATTAAAATAACAAGCAAACAATGCTAATTTCCACTATACAATATTAATTCGTCGTGTAAAAAATATTATGAGAACTCGAGAACAGATGCGGACATGAAATTTAGACTATACTAGAAAAAATGCCCGTGTGTTGCAACGGGTAAATACGTGTTTTTCAGTAATACAACAACCATTGAGAGCTGAGCAATAAATTGAAACATTTGAAATCGCTACCTGTTATAATTAAAGAAGTCAAAGAAAATTTTTCATTGGTTTTGGGCCAAAAGCCCATTTCCTTTTTCTTTTCAGTCAAGCCCAATCCGCTCTCTCTCTCCGCTCGGCCTGCCTCTCTTTGGCCCAGCCTACAAGTGGAGCTGCAGACCCAATTCGCATATGCCGTCTTCAACCTCCGAAAGGTAGTCCCGTGCTCATACAATGTTGGAGCCGATCCTCCCATCAAATTTGGCCGAATATTTCTCAATCTACTAAAATTAGTTAAGGGTTTTTGATCCACATAATCTCTACTTTCCGTTTTTTCCAAAATCAAAGCGAATCAAGCTCGCCGATCGGCCATCATCAGAAACTTTTAAATAGAGTTTAAATTTAGCGAATTAAAGTCAAATTGGCAGAGAAAATCATGGAGAAAATGATGATGGAGGAATGGGGAATCGATTTTTGCAATTAATTGAAGGAGGAAACATAAGGGAAGGTAGATCGATGTGGCGGCGGCGCTAGGGTTCGGCCCAGCTGTGGCTGACGCAGGGCAAGCTGCGCACATGCGAACAGACAAGATGAGATCAAAAAAAGGGACAAAAAAACCGGACTTGCCGCATGCGCAAAAAATAAACCGTTTCGTGTGAAAAAAATGGTAACAAAAAAAACCATAGGGACC